>CM037833.1:33887653-35087653 GCA_021234535.1 Stichopus chloronotus | reverse complement strand
CAACATCTTGGGTCATCCAATCTGAATTCATTTAACTTGGTTATCTACTTAGTATTTAATATTTTCATATTTACATATTATATTTCATATTTATTGAGATGTTGAGTTATGATTGTACTATAGATATTTTTTAAGTATGTCACAGTGAAAGCTTATAATAACTTTGTATTTATCACATTTATGTTCATGTGATGTATTTCATGTCTGTGACATATCTTCATCTGACACAGGTTCCTAGTGTACTTCCATAGTTCACAGTACCTTTGGTTATTTGATATAAGTTGTATGTTGTACGTCTGTCACATATCTTCATCTGAATCTAACATATTTGTTTTCCATGAGTGTCACCTATGTTATTTGATATAAGGTTCTAATGTCTGTCTCATTTGTTTACCAGATGCAAGTTTCTAGTATATTTAATGCTTGTCACAATGTTTCCATGTGTGTCACCTATGTTTATCTGATAAAAGTTTCTCATTTACTTTTCTGTCACATTTACCCATCTGTTCCAGATTTCCAATGTTTCCCCTTGTGTGTCACCTTTGTTCATCCAACACAAGTTTCTTATATGCTTTACGTCTGTCACATTTATTCATCTGATGCAGGTTTCTAGGTATAGTTCCATAAATTTTGCTTCACAGGGACTCATGTGATAAAAGTGTCTAGTATGCCAAGATATGTTTGTCACATATATGTTTACTAAATGCATGTATCTAAATCTACCTTATGTCTGTCACATTTTTTATCTCATATAGACTCTTAATGTACTTCATTTCTGCTCACATAATTTGTTTCGTTTTCTGCAGGTCACTAATCTTGTCAACCTGATCATTCCAATGAGAGAAGTAACTGTAGTTGAGAAAGTAGGAAAATTCCAACATTATTCAAGATGGCTTACACATATCAACGAGAGGAAGGGTAAGATAGCATCTCATTTATGAGTTACTGTTGTGGTTTTGTTCAAGATGGCTTACACATATCAACAAGAGGAAGGGTAAGATAGCATCTCATTTATGAGCTACTCTTGTGTATTGTCATTGTATCCGTAACTTTGGCTAAGCTGCCATTCTTTTCCTTCTCCTTGGGGTTTTGTTCCTAACATTTGTAATTATAGTTGCCTCTCCAATCTGTATGTTTTTTTTTTTTGTCTTACAGTAAAGTACTCTCAAAAACTTTACCAGAAGTTCGTATGTGTTTCATTCCACTATTAAGGGGTTTACATTCATTCTCATACACTGTTGTACACTAATCGGAAGAATCAGAAGTAAGCACACCAAAGCTGTTCGCCATTCAACAATGTAAAATGCTGCAGTTCATGCAGGGCATCGACACAGTGAGCTTCATCTTTACTCTGAGCCAAAGTATTGAAGCTAAGTGAAACAAAGCTACTGTACTTTCACTCAGAAATAAAAACCAAAGCTATCAATCACTCTGAGACATAAACTGGAAGCGGTATATCACTCAGAAACATAAACCGAAGCTCTCTGTCGATCGTAAATATAAACTGAAAGCTATCTGTGTAGTCTGAAAGATGAACTGTTGAAACACTGTTCCTAATAATTTGGACTGACAAGGAGTGAGAACTTAAAATTACTGCTTTCATGTAGAAAGCATCATATTAAGATTTATCTTCTTCTCAGTCTAGTGGCAAGCCCTATGTATTTTTTATGCCTCTCCCCAATGCCACACTGTGTTATATGACCATTCCTTGGTACACCAATTGCTGTTACCCCCTTCCCAGTGTCTCGCTCCTGATCTTCTCAAAGAATATACCACGAATTATCCTGCACACAACCAGTGCATTGAAATTATGCATGTTATAAGGCTGCCGTTTCTTGTCTGTGTAGAGAACTATTCACTTCCCTGTATACCGTAGTTATCTGAAAATCTGAGTTTTTCCTTTTATCTCCAGATGACATTTCTGTTTGCCTCACTCAAGGACAGAGATTTTCTAGTTCAACATATTTCTGACTTTCTTTCTAAAACAACAGGAAAATACTCGGTGAGTACATGTATCTTTCTTAACAGTTCACAATGTCGTAAACAAAATTGTATTACATTGAATATTCTGTTCCATTATTTTCCTGCTGATAGGACATCAGGGAATTCATGAAGTCATTTCAGTGAGTGTTGCCATGGTGACAAATAATCAAAGGACAACTTTATGAGTTCTTGGTGAGACACTGGTTTAGGATAGGGCTACTATTCCCCAGATGGATAGGTGAAAATAAAGAGAGAATCATCTATATGGATACACAGTCACATCAGTATTATCTGTGTTGAATGTGGGGTCACAAAGGTAACTCATGGCTCTTTGAAAAGTTGTCAGTCATGACCTTACAACAGGTCATGATCTGCTGGAGAGGGGCAGGTGCAGTAACTATACTAGATTATCAACAAAGGAAAAAAAAGGAACAGACATCTAACAGAAGAATACAAGGAAAAATCGTCAGTGATTTATCAGACAGTTGAAAAAGTCACATTTAATTTGCTGAAGCTGACATTATCAATGAGGCAAGGAATCCAAGGGGGTGGGACTTTATTGGTCTATCCCCCTCCCTTTCCCACAACAATAGCAAATACACAAAAGTGAGCACAATGTCAGTCTAGAAGAATATTTAAAGGGAAAAAGGGCGTTTAAAATACACCAACATGACATGCAAAAGAAAATAACGGTAATCATTGTTAAACCATTCAGTCTCATCAATAAACATATACCAAAGCTTCATCTTCTCAAAACATTATGCATGTGATGAGTAATAGAAGATGCATCATTTGAATTTTGAAAAGTTTTGGTGAACAAATTAGTGTTCAACAACAAATAACTGAATTTCTGTCTACAAGAAGCTTATTTCTTGGAAAGAAGGCTATAATCTATCATTCTACGTCCACAAACATTGGTTTCAAAAATATGGATGTTTTCTCTAAAACAAACGCCCTATTTCCCTTTAAGGGGGCTATTCAAGGCTCAACATACTTTTCACACACCACAAATACCAAGTACACAAAACCTCATGTGACATTCAGTCCTGGTGAATACCTATAGGGCATTGTCACCTACTGTTTTTACCATAACAGCAGGTTTTAATAGGTTTCACAAGATGCCAATTCAGAGTTTTAGTTTTAATGATATGATGTTAAAGGTCAAAGGATGGACGTGTGGATATGCACAGCGATAGCAACTGCCTGTACACTGCTGGCTGTACTCCAAGAAATAAGCTTAAGATGCAAACATTGTAAGTTCCACAGATATTACTGTCATAGATGTAACAGTAATTCTAATCAGAAATGGAGTGCACTGACGTAGTTCTCAGTAAATGGAGTGGTAAGTGTCCCTCTTTAAACAGTCCAGGAGGAGCAAAATGGAGATAGAAGGTGGAAAAAAATAAAACTAGGAAGACAATGAGGAAAATTGCAAAGACTACATGGAGGAAATTACAAGTTTCTGCCTGTGGTGAATGATGACGATGTTGCCCGTGTTCAGTTTTCAAGATTCAAGCGAGTATTTCAGTCCTTACTATCAGAATATGCACAATGTTTGTCAGATTATTGTACCAACAAACTTCCAATAATGTTGAGAATGGTTATCCGTCCAAGGAAATACTGCTGACAGCATCAATTTTCTGGGTACTTGTTTGGCCTGGGAAGGACAATGCATGGCCATCTTTCAGGTATTTTACCCAGCAACTTTCTTGTGCTCTCCATGCCAATTAATGGTGGTGCTCCACTTAGTGTATCCTCATTCTAAGCCCCACCCCCATGCCACTGTGGTAGAGGCGTATAACAGTGAAACTTTAAATGATCCACCATTGGGGCCAATCATTTGTGTGCCAAATTTCCTCCCCCCCCATGGAAAAGAAAACTTAACTTTGCCCTTTTAGGCATGTTTTGAACCTCTCACATTTTCTGCAAGCAACCCTTGTAACCACGCTAGTTCCAAAGGTTTACATAAAAACTGTAAAATATTTACAATGATATTGACTAGAGCAGTTTTCCATGTCTCAAAGAAAATACAGCACAATTAGAATTTATTTATTGCAGAGCCTTGAGAGAGTGATTTCCAGCAATCTACGGGGTTATTTGCCAAATAATTTTCTGGTAAACTCTGTGCCAACCGTTGTCAATGCTCAATAACTTCCATCTGTGCCTGTCTTTTTTTTCTTTTCCATCTCCTTTTATTTCTCAATATTTACAATATATAAATAGATGTAGCAGGCAAAAGATAACAGTAGCTTACAAAATATTGATACAAATACAAACGAGTGGAACTTGGTTAAATAAGATATTGACAAAAGAAAAGGCATCGAAAAGAGAACTGAAGTTAAACACTTATTTTAATTATGAACACAAATTCAAATAAACAAGAATAGACATGGCCTTCTTTAAGTAAACCTCAAAGAAAATTGAACTCTTGTGTTATTGTGTCTTCCACAAAGGATAAAACAAAACTCGTGAAAATTGTTATGTTTTAATTTCCAAACAAAGAAGGCATATGTGTTCAAAGGAATTCTTTAATGCATTAAATTTTCTTAATTTCTTTTGGGATGTATCAGATTTTGAACTGAATGTAAGCTTGCACTTTCAACGCAAATTTCAGTTTGTACCAAAACTCATTACAACTTGGTAACCTTTCATTTAATTCACAGTTATAGATATAGTATTTCATATGCAAAATAAAATAATTCATCGGATGATTTAACAGTAAATTATATCCAAAGAAATAATCTTGCTTTGTTAACATAAATTGATTGCCAAAAAATAATTGTTCAGAATCCAAAAGGAAACTGGACGTCATCGGACACTCCCAAAACAGATGTTCTAAGGTTTCAGGATCCCTATGGCAAAAGGTGCAAATCTGACTATCCTTCTTTCCCATTAAAAACAAAAGTCTATTAGTGGCAAGTAACCGATGGAGGAATTTAAACTGAAAATACTGAATCTTAGTTTCACTAAGGGCAATAAAGGGGATTTTAAAAATAATGCACCAGCTGTCATTGTCAAAATTGAATAAACGGTTCTACTTACTTCAAGCAAGAGGAGGGACAGTTAAAGGAGCTTTTAATAGAGGATAGGCCAACTTGGAAGTACTTTTGACATTAAAAATGTTTTGAATGTTTTTATTGCATCTGTGCCTGTCATTACCACTGCAATCACTTTGTTTTAAAGTGTAGTTACTACAGTTGCTTCTTTGTTAATCATTTGTGTTTTTATTATTTTTGTTTTATTTTTTCTACCAGTCCTTCTGGAGATACGTCCTCCTTGAATTCATTGGGTAGTTTAGGAAGTCCCAGAGCCAGTGAATCAGTAGAGAGCAGAGGAAGCTCCAGCCCTGTCGGACCATCGCCTTCATCTGATCAAATAGACCCAACAATCAAAGATGATGGTACAAAAGAGGCAAATAGTATCCTCACCTCGAAGACGAACCGAGATGTCGGAGAACCCTGCTGACGACTCCTGGTAGCTTCGAGAGAAGGCGGAGATGATGAGGGAGAGGCTATTGAGATGAAAGAGACGAAGAAGGGCGAAGACTGAAACTGTTCAAGATCATTCCTCTGTTTCACCTAAGAAACATGAAGATGGAAATAGCCAAGATGATAATTCAGTATTCCTGGATGAGATGAATGCCAAGCTAGGTGAGTAAAGATGGGATAATTAGGAAACAAATGCATGGGGAGGAAATTAGCTGCATTAAAGGCGGTCCTCTATGATGCAAAATAGAATTAAAAGACATGCCAAAACTGAACTGAACGTGAAATTGTGATGTTTTTAATATTTGTGTAGGCATGCAATTGCTTTGAGATAAGTTTAAATATAAATCAATCTGGACCAAGGAAGGTAATGTAGAAACATTTAACCGGATGACTGCGAGATGTCACTGGCATTACTCTCCTCACATGTTAGGGATGCAGTGGCAATCACAATGTGAGTAAAAATACCAAACACATGGAACAATATGGACTCCATTGTCTTGTCATCAGAGTGGTAGATTTGAATATTTGTAAATTTTTGCTGCAGCAGTGTATTCACATATTTTGTGTATCACACATCATTGCATCTTACCTTTGCAGCCTCCTCTCACACAGAAATAAAAGATACTTTAAATCGACACTTATGCCAGAAAGCACAAACCTCACATGTCTTTCCTTTTTTTTCATTATTGTACATACCTGTAGGTTTTTGTTGTATGATCCTGAAATCAACGATGACAAGCTGGTCAAACCTAACAGCTGCATTTTCTTTTTTCATGTTCTAAACACAGCCTCTCATTCAACCATGTCATATACAACATTTGTATATGATGTGGATATTAACCCCTCTGCATGTAAGTAGGTTACTAACATCATTTTCTGTTTCCACGAGTACCTTTGTTTTCCCACCTCCCAGTCCTTTTCATTTTTTTTCTTTGCTTCTTAAGATATTGAAAGAAAATACATGCTCGCAAATTCTTTCTCTGTTGTTGCAATATGAATCAAGCAATAAAATGATCAATATGCAGCAAACATTGAATAGTAGGTTATTGTCACTCACTTCCTAAACTATTGATGAAGTGCTTGCTTTCAAAGTTTTGTCTCTCTGTGCCTGTAATCACTGACCACTCTCAACACAGCATGACATTGTTCAATACTAAATTTCCGAACCTTACAGCTTTTCTGTGAAGATATATTTCTTTTTACAGTAGCTTCAATTGATTCCTCGTGTTTAGTCATTATTCATTCCTTTTTTTAATTGCTCATGAACTTTCATTGCAGCTTTTCAAATCATGCAGTTTTCTCTATTGTGTGCAATAGTTTAAAATCACCCATACAGTATATTTGGAACACTTTACTGAAATCATGAATATGGCCCTTGATTCCTTTCCTGATGCTGTAAAACTTTAAATCTGAAATTCTGAATTGCTTTATTCATAGTGTATGTGTCATGTGTTATGTAAGTAACAACTAGTGTTACATTCAGTTGAAGAAATAATTCACTTCTGGTAGCAGGGATTTTCATACATGCCTTAGAAGTGAAAAGTAAATAATATCTTTGGCTAAATACATCGTACCGTTACATACTCCTGTAAATTAAATATGATTTACTATAACTACACCCAGAAAACTAACATTTTTGCAGAAAAAGGAGTTTATTTGAAGGATTGATTGTCATGAAAACCATCAGAACAATGTCATTTTCAGAGATATGCTTAATTATCCATTAGATACTCTCTGAAATATTGAAGTATTCACAAAAAGTTGATAAAGTGAAAATCAGGTTTCTTGGCCAAGTTGGTCCGTTCTCTCCAGTTACGGTAAATGGAGTTAAGAAACAAAGAACACTCAAACACATCCTTATGCTTCCATTCTCATATGAGACTATGACCTCTTAGGAATGTTAATTATTACTGTGAGAGTAGATGCGTAATCTGCAGATTCCTGACATACAGTTTGGGCTATCACTGACCCCTTCCCTTGACCCCTTCCCTCCTTCCGTCCCAGACATGCTTGCTCTCGTGATACATGACGTATCATGTTTTATCTTCATGCCAGAATTACTCCTTAGCTTACTGTAACAGTCACATTATCTCATTATTGATTACAATATTTCCTTCTCATTGTACTATGCTGTAAATCCTTTTTGGACATTCGTATGCACTTGGTATTGCTTTATCACGGACTTTGTCAGAATTCTCTTATATTGTGTTAATGTATTCACCACAACGAGAAGAATTTATGCTCTCAGCAATTAATACCTATTGTCATTAGTCAAAAATTCTAGAATGCTCTGATTAAATGTTCCTTAGACAATCGACCACTTCAATGGAACGTAGCAGCTTCTGTCTCCTCTCCTTGGCCTGGAGTACATGTTGTTGTATGAGATGAGGAAATTATGCTGCATGCTTCATCTTTCTTCTCCTTTTTTTTTTTTTTTTTCTGGCATGATTTTGTTCAGTGCGTTCTATTTGCTGCCACTGTGCTAATTGGATTTGACATTTTTACAATCGTCACTCCATTTTCGGAGGTGCTCCTTTAAATCTATCAAATTTGTGAACCTGTCTGATTGAGTTTCATCTCTGAGACATACATACTGCTTTAACTAGAACATTCTTCTGCCCATAGGCTTCAGGCATTACAGTCACAAGTGTCCCTATCATTGCTTTTAATCTTTCTTCTAATAATTACTTAATGAGTTTACTGACTGTTGAATGTATTCATAACCAAGACTCATTTTCTCACTAGTTTTGATATATGCTAAAGTTATGCTTCATATTTGTGATGTATGTAAGATACCCTCTCACATCCCAAAAAAAATATGGCCCATAGACCTACAGTATTTGCTGTCTGTTGCTGTCTGTTGTTGTATTTGCTGTCTGTTGAATACACACGTACAACAACTTTGTTTGTCCACCTTTAATCAACAAACTTGTGTGCATGCATATTGAGTATGCATACTAACTGTTGATCTTCTGACAGTTGGCTTCACTGAAATTGACTAATTTGACACCTGCTGCTTCAGGACAATGTTTCTATTCAGAAAAGTTTACCTAATGCATATTTTCATCAGGAGCATCACAATTGTGAAACATTACCTGATGCATATTTTCATCAATAGCATCACAATTGTGAAACATTACCTAATGCACATTTTTCATCAATAGCATTGCAATTGAGAAACGTTTCACCAAGAATCTGCTGTTTTCAATTAAATGATTTTCATTTTTCTTCGAACAGTAACTATCCTTTGTCATCAAATTATCTTGACATAACCAAAAATGATTCCTCTTCAAATTGATAGCTTCCACAGATTCAAATGAAGATTCCAGCAGTCTAGGGGATCAGTTCCAGCCAGCTCTGGTCACTCTCTTTAATCGAAGAGGCTCAGATGAGATTTCTGCCAAGGAGTCAGTGAAGGAACATTTATGGGATACTCACTTCAGAGAATATGGAAGGTATGTTATTAGCAATCAAATTGTATCTTTGATTACAGAGAGTATTATGGAGGGTGTTGGTATGCAAGGTCATATTATGGCTCTTATTTTATGTACAGTAGTTGTCTAAGGTATGATATTGAGAGGCAAATTATGATCACTGTGGTAAATGATATAGTAAACTCTTGGTATGCTGTACTCCTTTGTTGGTCATGTGCATTAATTGGATCAATATGATATGTAGCATTGTGTTGGTATTCACACGCTCTTGCAGACACCACATTTTTTTTAATAAATTGGATCATTGAGATACATGGCAAAGTGTTTGATTGTATGCTGTAGTCTCTTGCAGTTACCACATTTTTTTTTTAAATAAACTGGATCAATAATATGTATGACATAGTATGTGGTGGTATGCTGTACTCCTTTTGAATGGAACATGCAATAATTGGATCAATGAGATGCATGACTATAGCAACTGTTGGTATGCTGTAGCTTTTGATACTGTTTTGAATACAATATACAATAACTGGATCAACAAGATGCATCCCATTGTAAGTTTTGGTATGCTGTAACCTCTTGTAGCTACTGTACAATGTGCAATAAACTGAATCAAGGGAGGTAGTAGAAGTCAGATTATGACTTTGATTTTATGCATATTAACTATGCAAGGTACTTTATTAAAAGTCACAATATTTGTATCTTTCCTTAGAATCACAGTAAGGTGTGATGTCAAGTCAGATTTAATCATCAATTAAATGACATAGAAGCTGTTGTTATGCTGTACTTTCTTGTGGATATAATGTGCAATGAGATATGTAACATAGTCCTGTGACTGTTGTATGTGTTGTACTCTCATCTGAACATAATGTGCAATAATTGCATCAATGTGATACATGACATACTAACTGTTGATATGCTGTACTCTTTTGTGGATATAATGTGCAAATGAAGTAAATCAATGAGATACAACATAGTACTGTAACTGTTGGTGTACTCTCTTCACAGAGGGGTTTGTATGTACCGTACAACAGAGACACTTCAGCTCATCATTAAAGGAGTTCCAGAGAAATTTAGAGGTGAAATGTGGATGTTGTTCTCTGGAGCAGTCAATGAGGTAAACATTCTATGCTATCTGTTCTATGGGAGCAGTTGTCACAAATTAACTAATCACATTAAATCGTTGTCCTATACCAATGGAAAGAGAAACAATTTGCAATGCTTCAGACATTTCTTCAAGATGAATAATTTTACACGTGTACTGTTGAACCCAGATTGTAGCTTTTAGCAATTGACAGAGAGGTTCAAACATCGTCATTGTATTATAAGAACTTTTCTTCGAATCTGAACAAGGGAAGGTTCGTTCTGATACTCCAAAGTTCAGGGTAGTTTCATATTTCAGATATTTTTGTGAGAATGAAACTTATAAATTCCAGGTAATTAAACCTTAAATTCCTCCATCACAAACTGAGGCAGTTAAAGGTTTGCAACATCCATCTATCCTTGTCCTAAATTATGATAAAATATCGAATTATAAACTGTGGTCTTGTTTGAACAGATGGCAACTCATCCAGGCTACTACCAGTCGCTAGTAGAACAGAGTTTAGGCAGAGATTGTATTGCTGCTGAAGAGATAGAACGGGATCTACACAGGTATCGTATTGATCACATGTGATGCAATATAAGCTCCAACTGTGTCTTTGTGTAGGTGATGTATTGATCAATGACCTGCAATGTTTTAAGTACTGCCAAAGAGATAGAATGGGGTCATTATAGGTATGATATTACATATTGATCAGATATGATTCAAGCTTCAAACTGTGTGTTTGTGTAGGTGATGTATTGATCCATGTCCTGCAGTGTTTAAAGTACCTCCCAAGAGATAGAATGGGATCATCATAGGTATGGTATTATATATTGATCAGATGTGATACATTACAAACGCAAACTGTATATCTTGCATGTGAGGTATTGATCACTGACATACTTTGTTTTCAGTTTTGTAGAGTTTACTTGCTTTGACATCATAGTGATTGTGCTTTTATTTGACTACATTAGAATTTGTCATGGGAGTACTTTGAACAGTTTGTTTAGGCATTTGTCAAGCACACATGTAAGTTTAGTTTCACGCCTTACATGTGCCACACATTACCAAACTGTGTCTCTTTTAGGAGGAATTATAATTGTAACAACAGATAAGCATCACTTTCAATCTTTAACACATCAATTACATCATCAATTTTTTGTCTTCGTGTTTGTTTATCACTTCAGATCTCTTCCAGAGCACCCTGCCTTCCAGTCTGAATTAGGCATCGCTGCCCTTAGGCGAGTCCTCATAGCCTATGCATACCGCAATCCTTCCATTGGTATGTTAGTCACATCTAAAGTATCAGTGCCAGTGTGCATACTCATGATCATGTACTTGTACCTTTAACCACTCCAACCATTTGAGCATTTCCACATGATGTAAATACTTTCAACACAAATTTGTAACTGTAACACCTATCAATGTGAGCTTATGTAGGAAAATAAGCAAGTTAATTTGAAAGAAAGCTCAGGTTCATCTTTTTCTTATGCAGTTTGCAACTATTGGTGGTGCTATTGGATGTGCCTCTCCCTACAAAGTTACATCTAATTTCAATTTTTTTTTTTTACTGGAAAGTGAAAAATACAATTTTCTGCATTTTTGTGGTTTACTGGTTTCGCATATGATTCACACACAAAAGAAGCATTTTTTATTTGACTTCAGAAATCTTGGATTCAAAGTTTTATCACGGTTTTCCTCTTATCAATGTATATGAACTCCTTGGCAAACCTGAGGAGAGTATTCCTAGTTTGACCAAAGGTGATGATAGGTTGGTCAGTTTAGTGCAGATTGAGTGAACAGTCAAAAATGTTGCAAGGAAACGATCATGATAATCATGATATATGTCAAAAATCTGACTACTGAAATGTCAGATTCAAAGTAATGTGAGGTTGTCTTACCAATTTAATGTTATGAACATGTGCTCAAACTCAAGCAGTGGAATATTATTCTTGTTTACGTTTGGGTAAATTATGTTTCACAAATCAGTGCAGAAGTGAACAGTTACATATTTTACCCCCCCCCCCCCAAAAAAAAAGGTCTAAACAAAAGTGATTTGAAGATTAGAAACCATCTGTTGACTTGTGAAGATTATTTGTCAAATTGCTCGGTTTTTGTCTTCTACCGCATCTTATTATTGAAATGATTTGTTGTTGTTTTCTTTTGCAGGTTATTGCCAGGCCATGAACATTGTAACTTCTGTACTGTTACTGTATGTCAGCGAGGAGGAAGCCTTTTGGCTGTTGACAGCTATGTGTGAAAGACTGATACCAGACTACTACAACACCAGAGTGATAGGCGCCCTGGTAGACCAAGGTAAGAACTTTATGCCTGCTTAAGCCGACTTCACAAAAGGTGAAAATTACTTTATTCCAGGTGAAGGTAAACACTACCTTATATGGCATGTACACAACAAACTATGTAACATTGCAAAGGAATAATGCTGCTACAAGTAAATTAATACATTACTGTCGTATGTAATGCCTTCTCAAGAAGCGTGAACATGACACAAAAGTGTCACTTAAAAGTAAAATATTAAGATGTACACAAAGTGGACTTCTGTCATTGTCAGTGGATCAGCTTTGCTTAGACTGGTAGCTCACATCTGGCAAAAACTTCTCCAAGGCTTTGCAGTCCATGTTAATTTTTCAATTTAGTATGAAGCCAATTACAGGAGTTTTCTGGGTACTTCACTGGGCTTCCAAATGAGTCATAGCCATACTGTACATGTTAATCCTGCAAAGATTACATTGTAAAATTAGAAATGGAATTTCTGAAAAGAAAAATAAAGACAGCTGAATTTAGAGTCTTTCCTTATGAGTGGTACACATAGTCAAAACACATTGAACTTGAACTCTGTTGGCTTTCAACTTAAGAGAAATGTTTGTCAAATTGTGCCGTCGAAAACGATGCTTCTGCTAAGTACAAGACTCATGAGAGACAAATGACTCATTTGGCAGATAGCTGTCCAGATAAATACCTCATTTACATTTTTCCCCTAGATAACTATCTAAAAAGTAAAATCCTTTTTTTATTTTCAGGTGTTCTTGAAATTCTTACCAGAGACCTACTTCCACAGCTTTCTCTTAAACTAGAGCAGCTCGGTATTCTTAGTATGATATCTCTCTCATGGTTCCTAACAGTCTTCCTCAGGTGAGGCAGCTGGTGTTTAATCGCAGTCCATTCTCACTGAAGTCGAAAATTGGATGTTAATATTCATTAATTCCTAACTATTTATTCTTAGTATGTCAAAAAAAAAGTTCCAATACTTTTTCTTCAATGAAAGTAAAAGATGTTAACAAATTCTTCATTAACGGTAGAACATTTGGAGGAGTATATGTGGTTTAGTGAGTTTGATTCAACCTTTTGCAGCTCTTCAGAGACAAAACATTTTGCATCTGAGAACCCCACCACCTCCTCCATTTCACATTAGGTAGTGAACAAAGCAGACCTATTCACTGTATTCATTTTCAATAAGTGTTTGTCCAAAGATGATGTCCTTGAACTGAAACTTTATCCATTGACTTTTGTGGGATAAATCCTGTTTGTTTTCTTTGTGACTTGTTCGTCTGCAAATGTCTTTGAACGCAAACTTTTCCCCAGGCAAAAGCTCAAAAGTGAAGAACTGCAAAGTACATTCATGTTATTGCAATGATTTACTGACGTTATTGCTCTAGATGAGACAAACTAATCAGGATTTATTCCATCATTTTACCAGCTAAGAAGTGATGGTTTGTGGTCCCTTTCGTTTTGATATTTATTAACTTATCCGTTCAACCTATTCACCATCGGTAGTGTTTTCATTTCTATTGTGTGCTTATTTTCACAGTGTCATGCCCTTTGAGAGTGCTGTCAATGTCATGGACTGTTTTTTCTACGATGGCGCAAAAGTCATATTTCAGATAGCTTTAGCCGTTTTAGATGCCAACCATGAAGAGTTGCTGAAATGTGAGGACGACGGACACGCCATGATCGCCCTGAGCAGATACCTCGACAACGTCAGCAACAAAGACGCCACGCTACCTCACATGCCTCACACAACAATCACCGCTCTCTCTGCTGGTACCAAACCAGCCCAGGTATGAAGTAAAAAGGTGGTTTCTCCTGCCGGTCTATATCGGTATCAACCATCTCAGGTGAGAACTGAGATGGTGGTATCCCTTGCAGACTTTTGATATCAACCAGTCTGAGGTGTAATTTTAGGATGTTGGTATCCTGTGAGTCAAGTGATGTCATGCAATCTGAGGTAAGGAGTAAGGTGGTGGTATCCCTTCACTCTATTGGTATCAAACAGTCCTATATAAAAACCAAGATGGTAGTATCCTACCACTCTAGTGGTGTCAAGCAATCTGAGGTGAGAACTGAGAAATCAGGTGATAGCATCCTCTCATGCTGTTGGTACCAGACCATCCCAGGGAAAAGCCAAGATCCTAGTATCCTTTCATTTGTAGTAGACTTTGGTCAAAACTAAGAAGGTAGGTATCCTGTTAGGCCACCGGTGTCAAGCAATCTTAGCTAAAAGAGAAACAGGTAGCATCATCTTACTATCTTTGAACCAAACCATTCCAGGTAAGGACAAACGTAGGCATATCACTGATAATTTTCTGTCAGTCCAGTGTTGGCAACCAATCTGAAGTAAAGACTAAGATGGTAGTAATACCTGTCACTCCATTGTTATCAAGCCTTCCAAGGAAAGAAATAAGACAAGAATAATGATAAAAACACAGAGAAGTTTTGAACATCTGTTGCAGAACTATCCTCTGTCTATGATACTACAAATGCATGCAACAATGTCATATATATTATCCGTCTTGTATGTACTCTAGTTGTGACTAATTACAACATCCCTTTTTCGTCTTTCTTGTTGCTGATTATTTCTCCTTCACCTTTGCTTCTTGTTACATTATCAGCCGTCCGTAGAGATTGGAGATCTCATCTACACGTCGTACAAGAAGTTCGGTCACATCACGTCCACCTTCATCGAGAAGCAGCGGCTGAACCAGAGACTGAGGGTGGTGCAAGAGCTCGAAGACTCCGCCCGGAAAAACTGTCGTCAAGAGTCTCCTGGTGGAGACAGATTTCGATAAAAAGGAGTTGGAGGAATTGTATGTTTTGTTTAAGGTTAGAAAAACGAAAAACTGTTTTAAGTACAAAGAATTAACGCCAGTTTACAAATAAGGGTGTATGCCTCCAGACATGCTTATTTTAAGATAGCAAAAGGTAGCAAGCCATGGTACACCACGTGTCAAGTTCTTCATTTAGTTAACCTGAATAACAGATCCTTTTTGATAGTAAGCCACAAATGTTAAGGCTGTCGTACAACGTACCAAGTCTGTCCACATTCTTATCCTTACTTTGGAATAACTACACAGCGGGTTTAATGAGTAAAACTCTCAAATTGTGTGACAGGGCTGTTCCATTTTAATATCTTTAAAATTTACATAGTCTGGATTTAATATGGTAATGTGAAAACACAAGTTTGTTAGTTTATCAAATTTAACTTCATTCAAAAAGACACAAGACATTTCTCATGCATCCCAGTCAATTAGTTTGTGACACCATCAGGGAGGCAAAGCCACAATAATGTTCTCTTTAACTGTATTCTTTAATATGTTAGAGACCATTGAAGTTTACTTTCCATTGTCAGAATTTCTTTCGGGGAATCCTAGAATGCTTTATCATGTTTTGACGTTTTTTTTCTGTTTCAGGATGAATATTTTTCAGGTGGACTGCTTGGCAGCACTCAGATTCTAGATCAGACGCAGTACTTCTTGACACAGGTCAAAGTTGACAAGCAGAAATTCCAGACATTGTTCCTTGCCCTGTCTCCATGGGCTAATGGTATCCATGGCGACGTGATGGCAGAAAGAGCATTTAGAGTGAGTTTAACACAAAGTAACGAAATAAATGATTTGATGTGAAGGTATGCGGTATTGGCAGCAAAATAAACCATTAACATGAATTAGGTATTTCCCCACCGGTGAGAAACTGATTTTACATAGTAAACAAACTACTGACATTACTGCTGTTTAGTAATCATTAGAATTACTCAGGATATACTGCTTTGGTTTTATGGGTACACAAACAAAGCAGCTGGGATGTACCCTTATCAGAGGGTGAGGATATTCCCAAGCCAATGGATATCTAGAGCAGAATGTGTGATCAGAACCTTCAGGTGTCTTTTCTCAATAAATTCCTAACTCTCAAATCCAGTCTCTACTTAAATCATTTACATTGTCTGTGTAACAGGACTTTCTCATAGAAAGACTATGTCACTATGAATACTTTCACCACTTTTTGCTCTGAGAAACAGTGAAATTTTTTGCATGAAAGAGATTCATTCTTTCTTTTTGCACATTCAAGAACAGTACCGAGAAGGAAAGGCCTCTATTCACAGGGAAAATATCCAGAGATAATTCCCTCCCAAATTTTAGACACTCTACTAGACAGTTCTGTTCACATCTCAGGAAAACAAGGTCTGTTCTGGTTCTGGTCTGTTCAAGGACTGTTCTAGCCTTGGGTAATGCTTTGACTCCCTACATCTAAGTCACTTGCAGTGGTTGATTTATGAGTAATTTTCATCCTGGTGTTTTTCCTGTCATAGGAGCAGCTAAGTCAGCATGTGATGTGTGAAAGAGGTGATTTCATGGCAGACATTGTAACCTTTCTCTAACAGTGGTTAAATCTTTTTGATTCCTTGCTGAAGGCAGGCAAGGAATCTATGCGATGGTGATTGTCGTGTGTGTGTGCATATGAGCGTGTGTATGTGACGCCTTGCTTGTAAACACGATATCTCAAGAAGAGTAACCATGACTGATGTCATACTTGGTGTGTGGGTTGGTCATACTAAGTAGATGATCCCTATTGTTTTTGGTGGAGGTCAAAGGTCATTTGAGGTCACCAGAGGTCAAAATGCAAAAACCTTGTAAACACCATATCTCAAGAATGGTAACTGTGACTGATGTCATACTTAAAGTGTTGGTTGGTCATATTGAGTAGATGATCCCTATTGTTTTTGGTGTAGGTCATTTGAGGTCACCAGAGGTCAAACTGTAAAAACCTTGTACACATGATATTTCCAAAAGCGTAACTGTGAATGATGTCATACTTGTTGTGTGGGTTGGTAGTAATGATCAGAAGATCCCTATTGTTTTTGGTTGAGGTCAAATGTCATTTGAGGTCACCAGAGGTCAACCTGTTAAAACCTTGTAAAAACAATATCTCCAGAAGGGTAACTGTGACTGATGTCATACTTAGTGTGTGGGTTGGTCATATTGAGTAGATGATCCCTATTGTTTTTGGTCAAGGTGAATTGTCATTTTAGGTCACCAGAGGTTAAATTATGAAAACCTTGTGAACACAGTATCTCCGAAAGGGTAACTGTGAATGATGTCATACTTAGTGTGTGGGTTGGTAATAATGAGCAGAAGGTCCCCATTGTTTTTGGTGGAGGTCAAAGGTCATTTGAGGTCACCAGAGGTCAAACTGTAAAAACCTTGTCGACTACAATATCTTTAGAAGGGTAACTGTGACTGATGTCATGCGTGGTGTGTCGCAAGGAATCACAAAGCCTTTTGGCTTTCTGGTTCATCGTGGTGAACGTTTTTGTTGTGTACTCTGTGTACCATATCCTGTCAAATTCATTTGTTAGTCTTGTGCATGGTCCAATAAATTGTTCTAGTTTTACATGTGGCAATTGGAATGGAACCAAATATGAATGATGCATTTTTGGTCCATCTTCTTTTTGTTTTATCCAATGCATGATTCCTTTCATAAAATACTTGATGCTAGTAACCACTTTTCCTACTTCTGGTTCAACAAGCAATCTTGGACTTTTTTTTGTGCCAGTTGCTGGACCATGATTGTGATAATCTGCTCTCATTTCGTGACTTTGCCGTCGGTTTGAGCGTCATGTGCCGAGCTGAGATGGCTGAGAGGCTGAGAATGTTGTATGAGATGCATCTACCACCAGCTCTCCTACCAGAAGAGATTGAAAGCCCTGTGATAGACAGTAAAACAGGTAAGTGTCTCAAGTCTCTCAAAGCTCAGTCTATCCCTCACTGAAAATAAGTGCCCTAGTAAATTTTTCTGGATAAAAACATATCAAACTTTGCACAGATTGTAGACAATATTTGCAGCATGCTTTTTTGTCTGTGAGATGGGATTCAAGGCGGGTGGGAGGACATTGACCTGATATATTTTAGCTCAGTGTTAGTGATTGGTTCATCAACATTGTGTGAGTTATTTTCAACCAATGGAAAGAATTCTTTTGTCATTAGAAACAGGATTTTCAATTCCTTTGTTGATCCATTGATGTAAATGTGCCTTGTGCCTGTCAACACTGTCAGCTAGGACTTTGAAAAATGTTTCTTGTATTGACGTAAGGAGTTCGTTATCTCCATACTTCTAATTTTTTCTGTTAAATCCAGTCACATACAATCAGTTGCCCTGTACTCCACAAAATGCACCTAAAAGACACTCCCATTTGAAAATGTGTGTCACCCTACCTTAAGTAGTACCCTTAATTGCACCCTTCTTTAATTGTTTGTATGCCATTTTGTGGACATTTCACTTAGGCTGGTACGTTCATGATTGTATGATCTGTGCTGTCACCGTTGTCCTTGCTTGTGGTTGTCTTTGTACATTAATGTTTCACTTGATCCGTCCATCTTGCTCTGTAGGTAATGGATAGTCTATGTTGACAGTACTCTAAGAATATTCTGCTGTCCATATTCACAATCACTGCTCAGAACCACTCCAACATTACTATTAATAGTTGCCAAGTGTAAAAATCACAACAAATGAAAAAATGCACTCACATGCACAGGAGTGTATCCTTTAGTGGGTGGTATAGTACCTCATATATATATGTTTTAATTTTTTTTTTTATGTCTGAGGAGGCACCTTTTCCCCTTCCAAGTCCATTTAGTACTGAATTTGTTTTGTTTTTCTACCGTACATTTTGCAGTTGTATCTACAGTTTGTCTACAAATTAAGCTCTGTGCATCTGTGTTAACATAACCAGAGAGAGGTTTGCATCAAGATGGTCTTGTTTGTAAACAGAGCTACAAGATAATCTCAGTCGTCTCTGTAGTAGACTTTAGCATAGTTCACACAATAATATTTAAAAAGAGGATCATTAGTCTGAAGTTTTGATTTAATTACCATTAAGAAGTGAATGATGTTTATTTGCAAAAAAAAAAATATAAGTACAAAATACACACTAAGGCTTGAAATTGATAAAAGTTTTCAGTGAAGGTCCTACACCAATTTGATTTATATTTCTCCTTTTATAGAGGGCAGTGTTTCTGATACCGCAACCTCATCAGATGCCCATGCTGCTCAAGGTACTGAGACGGAGCAGGGGGAAGAGGATGGAGAGGTGCAACAAACCGATGAAGCGGAGGATGCGATGGATTTCTATGGTCCTGAGGTATGTAATACATATGTGATAATTTCACAGCTTGTAGAAATTTCAATGATACCAATCTTAGTGTTTAGGTGCATATTGGAATGTCTTGAACCACATAATGAGGCTTCTGTGAGAGCAATCAGAAAATCTCATACTCAGATACAGTGACAGTTGATGCAGTGATTAATTCACGTAGGATTTCTCCCCCTTCGTTGGTAAATATTTGGGGGCCATAGTTTTCCTTATTTTCCACAGAAATGTTGTAAATATCATGAGAAACTGAGAAAAAAAAACACCTCATTGAGTAGAATTGGAGTTAAGTAGAAATGAAAAAATGCTCCCCCACCCCACAACAACTCTGCTCTGCTGCGAAAGAAAAAATTGAAAATAGGCTACCACTATTTGAAATGGAGTAAGAAATCATCTCTAAGTTGGTGCCATTTGGTGTCATTAAGCATCTTAGTTATCCCAGAGTTTCTGTCCACCTCCCGTGAAACCTCTCCACCAGCTATCATTTTTAATGTGATGTTGGACATGCTTCACGGGTAGCTGTCCTCCTCTCGTAAAATGTTTGCTAAGACCACCGCTGTGACGTCCTATGACGGACATAAAGTCATGTGCATAGTGTGAGTTGCCAGGGGTGTCCGCTATTTAAATTGGACAGTAATGTGTCTGTCAGTAACGTTCAGTGGTAAGGAAAGATCAGTATGGGCTCTACTGCAAAGAGAAAGACCTGAAACACTCATTGTATCAAAATAATACAATCAATTTTGAATGATAGAAATTGGTAATACACTGCTCAAAAGCTCATCCCTATGATAAATTTCTTGTGACCGTGGATTGTGCATATAAGCTGGAATGGTGAAGTCACCATACATTATCATTCTGTGTGAAGAATATACAGTAGTCTTTGTCATCATGGATGTATAATGTCACGAACAATGGTAGTATTTTTCATTTTTCCTCTAAACAGTCACCACCAACGAGAATAAGGTCACCCCTGCCAGACTCTACCGATAGCCCCGCTGCCTCCCAATCGCCGTCCGAAGTAGACAGCGACCAAGAGTCTCTGTCAAAGGGTGGTGGGGCCTCGGATGATGCTTCATCAAGTACGAAAGGTATTAATTAATTCTTTTGTTTCATTTCTCATTCTCATTCCTTGCGTGGTAGTGCAATTTTGGAAGGCAAACTTATACGCATCGCTGAGGACACGTTTCTCATTTTAAACTTTTCACCGACAAGGATGACTTGAAAATTCCAAAAATGTCACAAATAAACAGAAAAGTAATTTCATTCCTAGGACACCCCTTGTGGTTTACATGATTTACTGTAAAATTACCATCACATCTATGTGAACATTATTATTTTCAGAACTGGGTACCAGACAAAACATGTCGGGGCCCAGTAGTCCTGACATTGGTACCCGGATCCAAAGTTTCACTGACAGACCGGAAGAATCATTTGTTGTCATACCTTATGTGTTAAACAAGCAAACTGAAATGTCGCATCGTGACTTCACAATAAACTTGTAGGCCCACAGACGTTTCATTTTATGGGTTGCCAGATTGGAACTGAGGAATGTAATTAATTCAGCTGAAAGATTGTCAAATAAATAAAATTGAATGTCGTTTTGAAAGTTCTATGGAAAGATGTCACACAGTCGATTGTTATGTAGAGTCCATCCAATGCATCGCACTTTTCACTTTGCACACAGGTAGCAAAACTTAAAAAAGTTCTATTATGCGTTTGAATGCGACCCAGAAATGTGTAAAAACAAACAAAAGGGGTCATGTGCTGTGACTATGTTGTTTGCAACCACACCATTCTCGTCTTAAGGATGCCTCCGTAAGTCTCCTTGTCAAATATTCGAAAAGAGAGAAAAGTTGTAGCATAGAGCTGATTCCGAGATTTACAGTTCTGTTTGCGTAACAAAGCACAACAAAGAATTAAGCGTTTCGTGTGCTGCCTCAGTTTGAAACATTCAAAAATGTGAACATGGTCTCGTACACAAACAGCGATAAACTGTTTTCGGTCAGATGACATTCCCACAGGCACTCAAACTTCGGCAAGCTTTGAAAACAACAATGAATGAAGAACTGCGAAAAAATGGTAGATAAAGCTCCCACTTTGTCTTTACAATTGCCATTTTGTAGAAAGTTGATTTGCGTTTTTTGGAAGTTTGCTTCAAAATCAGGGGACTTTAATATTTTTTTCTTCTTTCCCCCCCCCCCCTTTTTTTTTCTTATTCAAGATTAATCTCTGCAAAGAGAGCTATCTCACATTTTGATTGACTCAATTCTCACTGAAGTACTCTGCGATGAGGATCATCCGAAGTGTACTATCTTGTGCATTACAAAATCACTTTATTCTTTCTTCAGATGAAGTGGATGCCAAAGATGCTGCCAGAGAGGGCTACCGATACTACCTGAGGAAGTGGGCGATGGAGAAGGAACAGGAGGAGAGGAGAAAAAATTATAAAAACATCCCAAAAATGAATCAGGTAAGAAGGTATCAGATTAATGATAAGTCTTTCTTAAAGGGAAATAGGGCGTTGAGAACACACCAACATGACGTACTAAAGAAATAGCGTTAGTCATTATTATACCATTCATTATCATCAATAAACACCTGCCAAAGTTTCATCTCCCCAAAACATTATGCATGTGATGAGTAACAGAAGATGCATCATTTGAATTTTGAAAAGTTTGGGTGAACAAATTAGTGTTGAGCAACAACTAACTGAGTTTCTATCGGTGAGAAACTTATTTCTTGAGAAAAAGACTACTGTAGTGCCTTATTTTGAATAATCTATTTATTGAATAATCACTTTTGATATGAGTTCTGGTTTTTCAATTATTAGAAATCATGTTCATACAGATTTGTTTTAATTGTTATCTCTAAATGGAATAAATTCAAACAGCTCTGTTTGTTTATTGTATTCTTTCGTAAAATGAATTCATACATCTTTGTCTTCTATTGTTTTTCTTTGAATAGAGTCAAGTTCATACATCTTTGTTTTTTACTGTTTTTCTGTGAAGAGAGTCAATTCTTGCATTTTTTGTCCTTTATCGTTATTCTGTAAATAGAATCAGTTCATCCAGCTTCTCAAGATGTTGTACGACATGTTTGGTGATCATCCCAACGAACAAGAGATGTACAAAGGTCTAGCCTCCGCTGGATCTCTCCTCTTTGAATTGGGAGAGGTCAGTCGAAAGTTTTACATGAAGACGACTCCATCACCAGATGCGTCCTCCTCCAGAAGCACACCAACAAAGAACATATTCGGTAAAGAGCTTGAAGAAATTAAGTGCACATGGTGACCAGACCCCGCAGGGTGCAGAAGGGGGTAAGCCCAGTAATAGTGGCAGTGAAGAGGCTGAGATAGTGGGTGGTAACCAAGATTTGGAGGAGGAGGCTAAAGTTGACACACCCACTCCAGAGAAAAACACAACACCAGCAGCTGTAGTTGAACAAAATAAAGAAAAAGACAATAAGACGGAAACAGCCGTCGAGGATAGCAGGAAAAAATTAATACCTGAGGGTTTTGGAGGAATGGGTGTACTAGGGGTACTCCCTAGTCCCAATGGTGACAAAGTCCTAGACGGTGATCTCAAAAGACCGACCGAGTTAAAAGCTCTGGGAGAGGGCGAACTAGTCGATTGGCAGATAACATTTGAACAGTTTCTGGCATCAATGCTGACAGAGGTCGCTCTTGTTGAATTTTTTGAAGACAAACCAGACATTCTTGCCACCATCAATAACCTTCAACAGGGTCGCTTCATCCAAAGACAGTTTAGCGACATCAGTCTCGGCGTGACTAGTACAAGTTAATCACACGTCAAGGTTAGTCATATTGAGATGTATACAGTCGATGGCCAAGATGTCTCGGCGTGATTAGTACAAGTTAATCACACGTTGAGGTTAGTCATATGGAGATATATACAGTTGATGGCCAAGATGGTTTAAATAAATGGTACTATAGCTTAGGTAATGTGCAAGGTGGGCAGGACTTGTTTCACACTGAAAATGGGAAAGATATTGTTCTGACTGATTTCATGTGATTGAAAGTTGTTGAAAAAGTTGGAAAGAATGCACAAGAGTGGTGACTGTTAGTCAAGTTGTTGTAATGTTTCGATGTAACTTCTTGTCAAAATCTTTTGTTGAGGTAGACAGGCTTTTTGATTTAATTTGTGTTGCACCTCACAGGAGGTACGTTCAGAAAATGTCATCATCATTTGCGTTGTGTTCAAACGAGAAGAAGATAAAAGCACCACTTTGTAAGAATTGTCAAATATTATTTGTAATTACGAGAAAATGATTTCATGCTGCTTTTAAGGATACAATTGATAAGTTTGTTAGTGAACCTATATTTAAAATTGAGGGAGATTTTTTTTTTACAACATAGTGTATAATGGAGTTATATGTTTCAGTTCCATTGGATGAGGTCAGAGGCATTCAGTCATTCATTACTCATATTCATTCTGCTAACAGTATTAATTTTATGCTTTTAATTCACTGACACAACTTGATTTCTTCATTGTAGTCGTTGGTTATGATGAGATCAAACCACATCACATATCTGGCAGATGCCTGGATCAATAGCAATATGAGTTAAAGAAAGCTAGTTGGCACAGTACTTATGGTTTATTTCAAAGGTATTCTTGGAGAAAGTCTGTAATATTCGAAAGTAGTCATGATTTCATCTTTGTCATTTTAAAGTGTAATGTTGATTAGCTTGATCTTTAAAGTGCTGAAGACTTGAAGTTTAGGTGAAGGTCTGGTATGAAAGAAACTACCAAAATAATACAAGGTTAGGATAGGTAGTATGCGAGTCAACTGATGAATCACAGCGAGTAAGAAGGGATTAGGATGGAGGGTTGGAAGGAAATGATAAGAATGTGCCACCATGGCTGTTTGTTCTCCTTGTTACTGTGACTGACTAATTGCAACAGTACAGGGAAAACCTTTGAAGAGTGAAAAGAAATGAATTGAAAATTCAGTGTCAGCACCTGTAAGTCATTCAGTATGAGAAAGTAAATTCAATCTAATGCTCTCAGTAATAGAAAGTGATATGCACTCAGCTAAAGGTGATAGGTTCACCTCACTGCTATGGCCTGTGTATGCTCTGATGCACTGCAAAATGGCTGGTGTCAAAGGTCACTGCGAGTTAAGATAATTGTAGGCTATGTGGCATAAATCATTGCTCCCTCTACAAGTTTGAAAAGAGGTTATACAACCTAAATTACTCCATTGTAACTAAAATTTATTAATGTTTGTGGATTTTGTGGTAATTTAGCAAAAATTAATTGACAGTTTATGACCTACTGTACATGTTCTCGTGTTGTTCCCCCCCCCCCCCCCCTTCCTGCCTCTCTTATGATAACATGCCTCTAGGCCTGGTGATGTTCCTGATTTGAAAATCTGTCAGACATGACAGGTGTTGGACATAGTTCCCAAACAATCATCCCCCCATCACCATTCTCCTATCCCTTTTCTTAACCTTAACCTTTTTCTGAAGAAATTATCGGGGGGAAGGAGACATTCTCCAATTGAGAATTGTCCGGGGGGAGGTAATCCGAGGGAAAGTTTTCCTGAGGAGATTGTTGGGTGGGGGGTTGAATTGTTCTGTCAGGGTTGTACATATCCATATTGTCAGGTCACTTTGTGGATGACTTTGTGTTAACTTTGGGAAAACTATAAGTTGACCTTCAAAGGATACGTAGTCAGAATCTTGGAGAGACACACCTGCTACAAGTAAAAGCACCAGGAAAGCTTGTTTAGATAGTGAGCTGTACGAAGAGAACTTGCTTTAAATTTAAACCATCGAATAAGACCATGTGTAAAATATGTGGAAGTGGATGGAAAAAAAATGGTTAAGGTAATACAATTTTCATGCCGTATTCTTTGAGGAATTCATACTGAACGTATTGAAATCAGCAATACCTAGTTTTGGAACTTCATTGATGTTATTCAGTTCATTTTCTCCTATCATTATAAGTTCACGGTTTAAGCTTTCACTAAGCTGCATTTTACCCACGTAGATCGGAATAATTTTTACCCAGAAAGGAGTCCTTATTTTGGAAAACATATATCATTGATATATTAAGTAATAACAAACTTTGTCCTAGAATTCTCCATTATCTACCAGGTATGTTCACTCAAAGTAGACTGCAAGTTGCCAGATGGAACCAAAGTGACATTAACCAAATGAATTTGTTACTATTACGTTACTGTATAATAAACTATAAAGTATCCCTGTACATGGTGGTGTGTGATTTCTCAGACTCCTTAATTCTCACTCTGGCATTATTTCTCGTGCATGTTTTACACTTTTCCAGTTCTTATCTTTTATTTTTAATTCTCATCTGACATCCCACGCAGACCATGTTTTTGATTTTCTTTTTTGTTGCATTATGCTCAGTGTACATCCCATTTAATTTGAAGGTACACATTATCTGAGTATTATTTACTGTTATGATTATTGATTTTTATAAGTGGATGTTAAGTGTCTTTCAATCTTATAATCATCCCATATGCCCGACTTGGAACCCTTAGAACGAAAGTATAGACTTAATTATCAACTCATGAAAACTGTAAAGTTGAAAATTTTGAAAATTTAAAAATGAAGTTTTCGGTTTAAATCAATTTTGGTCCTTCGTTGAGGGTAAAAGACAATGCTGTCTTAATTTTGTTTTTTCTTTGTTTGTTTTTTTTTTTTATCAGTATCAACAAACTAGCTTTATCTTCTTGAATATGCTCCAGTATCATCATAGACGTCGCTATGAGGAGGGACTGGTTTACTCCACTAACTGCTAACACACCATCCGCTCAAAGAAATGAAATGTTTGTTTGTTTTTTTCACAAGTGACGCTATCCAACGTTGCTTGTTAGCAATAAAGTTTCCTACTTTTGGCATCATTCCTCAAAACCTCTTTCCTTTTTTTTATCCTCCTAGCAAACTTCCTTTCGATAAGATCAAAATGTTATTAAGAATTTTACATCTTCAGTTTGTTTTTATCTCAACATAACAAGGGTGACTCGTTCTTACAAAGATGACTTTTTGTTTACCTTCTCTCTTTTTTGTCAGTGGTGTTTCAGATGTTTAACATCATCGAAAAAAGAAAGGTTACTTTGAAAACAAACAGCAACACTCTTGCTAAATCTCCTATTATTACTGGCATTTTTTGGCCGTTCATTCAGGGTTCTTTGAAAATGCATAAGTCGTAATAGACCTCGGTCTGTCCGACGGCTCAAGCTTACCTAAGGTGTTCACTTGTTGGTAATACATTGATTCCTTATTGTAGGCCTAAAACATCGCACTTATATATTTATTTGTTTTGTTTGTTTGTATTTTCTTTTCTGTCTTCAACCAGAGGTTTATTGATTCTGGCCAGTCTATGTCATGATGCAGGTACATGGTCATAAATGATAGCCACTCAAAGCTAGATGGTGGTGATTCCTGCCTAACGTTGTGTAATGAATTTCCCTGAGGACGTGCCCTTTTGCCTAGTCACCCATGGCAATCGTAAAATCTCAGGCTGTTATTATCAGCTTAAAAACACCTAATCGAATAAACTGCCATCCTTGAATTGTGCTGGTAGCAAATGTTTGCGAAGTCAAGTAAGAAAACAAAAACTATTGATAGTGCATTTATCTGTCATAATGATTTGAAGTCAATCGTTTTTTGTCTTTTTTTTTTCTTTTGTAAACGTATTATTAGTAAGTTCTGTTAAGATTCTTCATGTTACGTCATTGTGTTTTAGTTTGTCATACTGGTCATCACTACCCATGCGCAGAACATACGTTGTCGATACGCACACACGACGCGGCCTCAAAGTTTCAGTTGCTGCACAACTGGCGTTCTGGTCGTCAAAATAGAAAGTTTCAAATGTTTACACGTTGACACAGTCATCGACGGTTGTAAGGGAATACCTTTCCCTTTCATTTTGTTTTGACTCCATAGTAACACCGATGATCTTAAACCCCACTTGGTTACTGCTTTGTTCATTTAGATTAATACAGTAAACATTAATGAGCAGTTTTTTCTTTCCCCATGAGTGAAGCCGAGTCGTTGCCGTCATGTTGCCGCTACTCACATTTCAAAAGAAGCAAAGAATGCTATAAGGGTTAAAGTCGAAAAAGAGATTATCCAACGGTATCATTGGGTGAGTGGTCTACCAGCTAGTTATAATACCACATCTGATTTTATCAATAATATCTAGCATCATTGTGTTCCTTCCTACATCGTAAAATAGATTTTATATTTGGATTATTCTAGATTCACGTTATCGTGGCATCAACGTATCGATATGTAAGCCCAGCCCAAATTAAGTATTTTGTCGCTTGTCGCCTTTTTAAGAAATTTAGTTCCAGCATTACAAGGGCCATCATGCATAATTCATATTCAAGTGTTTTACAAGAATTTTCGAAGAACTTAAATAAGATGATAATATTGCGATTTTTTCTTTTATTTTTTTCTGAGACACACCCAAATGTTATTGCATACTAGTTTACTTCTGCGAAATTTTCGATGGCAAATTACTTCGTGAAGTTAATGTCATATTTGTTGGTAGTAATTTTAATGAGTTTCACTGGGACGTATTGATACGGATACCGTTAATGGTAACTATCAGCGTAAATCTAAGGCTAACGTATCCCTGATCACAGATGGATGGTTATAAGTAGATTTCGTACCACGAATGCGTTGCTCATACTATGGTCAAGAAGGGTGGTTATTACCACTACACCTTGAAATTCATTTCCAACTTTCTGACATCTTCCCAGGGGCTGCCACTATCTCCACCCCCCCCCCTCCCCTCCCTTCCTCCATCTTAATGTTACCAGATGTAGGAATATGATCGTCACTTACTGTTTTCTAACATTGCTTACACCGTATCTTTTCGTTCCTTGTAAAGAGGACAGACATACGCGTGTCCAAACGTGGTAAGAAATAGTCTTTGTCTAAACATTGAAGTGCATTGCGTCGCAAGTTGTATCAATATGAAATTCCTCGGAATGTAACAAACAATTTCAATGGCGGAAATGCATTCAAAGGTTTATGGGTTTGGTGATAATGTATGTATTTGATGGCCAGGTGGGTAGAATGGTGTCAATTCGTTGTAGTTGCTAATAACGTGGAGGAAAAGGACTGTTTGTGGGGGGGGGGGGGGGTTGCAGATTGCTTTTCTATGGAACGGCTTCAGAATTGTTACGTTATGGAGATATTTGCTGCCATGAAGTACGGTCGTAGTAGCTGGGGGTGAGGTTAATATTTTAATATCATGTGGATAAAACATGCATAATTTTCTACATCTTTCAGTTTGCTAAACATTCTAGTTAACATTTATAATATCGGTGCAGAGCATTGATTATCACACGTTACTTTCATAATGGACATCTGCAGTAGTACTGATCAAGGGCCATGCAGATATCGCAAGTAAATCCCTTCCTTCCCGCGTCATCTCATTTTAAACTGACCTTAAGCTTAATCGAAAATTGCAGACCCCATTGATACAAGTTTGTAAGAAATAGACTCATTGATTCTCATTTGAGTTTCTTAGTTTTAAATTAATTATACTAGAAAAAAAAGGAAAGATAATTAGCAAAGTAGGCTATGTTATGAGCTCATTCTAACCAACCCATGTTGCTTTCAAGCTTATTCGATATTGTGTGTGTGTGTTGTTTTTTTTTTCTTGAGATTCGAAGTTGTAAACTTCTGATGTGATATATGCAAAGCACGAATGGATTCCTGTAGGATAAGTAACACGCATTTTTGACTTGTATTCTTCGAATCGCTATTTTCATGTAATTGTACGTAGCACATCAATGAATTTGAATAGTGGATGTTTGTCTTTGTCAAGTGTTAAACAATTTGACTGCGACTGACTGACTGACCAACCGACTGACTGACTGACTGACCGACCGACTGAATGACTGACTGTCTGTCTGAGATCTGATAAGACGTAGGATTGGAGTATGTAGGCCACTCAAGATCTGAGGAAGTAGGTCTGACATTGAATAATTGGTAAATTCAATCAAAGTGCATTATATTCACGAATGATTGCACAACGTCCAATCAAAGTCCAATCCAATCAAAGTCGTTGTCCAGTCAAAGGACAACGTGAAGCGCAAAACAAGTCTAAGAAAAAGTGTCTCCCGATTAAAGCTACATCGTTAGTCAGGTTAAATTTGTCTGAACTGCTACTTGACTTCTGCGCGAAGTGTGTTATTTTTGTTTGTGAACTTTGTAGATGTGTTGTTGGTATAAAGGAGTGTTCGAAACATTCCACAGTTGCCCTGTAAACCACAAAGAGACTGTTGACTCTAAAGAAAAGTTGTTTCTTATTGATGAAAAACTTATTTGATGAAAAAAGAGAAAACGCATTTAGAAATGCATCCTTTTACTGGTTCTTGCCTGGTCACTTTGATGGGAGATTGGAGTAAAGTTTCTATTTCAATTCTTTAATATCTAGAATATGATAGTACGATGTTAAGTAAATTTTCTTGAATTCTCTTTAAAAAAAAAGAAAATGTTTTTTTTTTTCTTTTCAAAGATGTCGTCGATACTTGGTTCATCTGGTGTTCGTAACTTTAACTTTCACTCTGTTGTGTATTTTTTCTTTTCCAAAAATCCAGTTAAATATGTGAAATTGATTGTTCATGATTGTTTATGATCTATATCATAAGAGAGAAAGAGTAACAGTAACACAGTAGGTAGGCTACCTGCACCTACCCATAAATAAAATCAATTTGTAGATACCCTATCAAAGCAATGTTTCCTCGTCAATTATTTTGTTACCTGGTACTTGTTCTACTGTTGCATTTGACAAATTTACGTGTGTACATATCTCACTGCTCTAGTTTCAGTGTAAATTCCGTCTTCGGAATCCCATATTGCACTTGGATTCCTCAGTTTTCGTACGTTTGCTTGCTGTTTTTCCCCTGTCATTAAATCAAGTATCCTTATCGTTCTGGGTGAGGTCAAAGGTCAATCGGGGTCAGCACAGTTTAATATGTAAAAATACCAAAATGTCTTACATCGCCTGGCTCTATACTAAGATACAATGAGCTAGTCATATAGACGTGCTTATCAGCGCGTAGCTACGTATGTTGTGAAGTTGTTTTTTGTTGTGTTTTTTTTGCCAATTTGACGCATGCTCAGAAGAGATCACTTTCGCATTCTCGAAAGCAAGCCATATCTTCTTGTGTATCAACGAGAGATAGACACATACAGCTTGCTTAGCTCGCTCGGTGATTGCCGTTTGGCTATATAGCATCAGAACATCGGAAGCTCACTGCCAGAGTAGTTTTTTGAACTCTCTAAATGTACAACAGTGACCACTCTTTTGAAGAGTGGAATTCGATTGAAATTTCACTCTGCTTGAAATGGCTATTAACCCTAAATGAGCGACAAATGTCACTCATGGAGAGTGGAATGTCATCAAAAGCAAGAGTGGTCATTGTAGTCAGGTCATTTTGTAGAGTTCCACTCTTTTACATTTCGTGAGTATGTTGAACCTAATTTTAACAATCATGTGTGGATCAGAATTCCAAAGAGTTCCGTCATTGTCAGCTGAAGACCCTCACGTTGGTAGCCATATTTAACCCATAATATTATTATGGTATTCATTATAGGCCTACACATGGCGTTCTCGTGGATCGATGCTTTTCAGACTAACATTACGTTGTAAAGAGCACTCTTTATACAGTGATGCTAATGTAAGTCAGACTGGGAATGAATGTATGTATGTGTTTGCAGAGGGCGCCGAAGGGGGGAACACACAAGAAGTTAGAGCTTGTAACCGGGGATATGCTAAAAAAAAAACCGGGGATATCACCGTTTCCGTATATTTTAACATAATACAAATTCATGGGGTAGTAGATATACGCCCTAAAGTTTATAGTTCAATCTGCCGTTTCTCCAATTATGGATCTATACCTGTGTATACGGGTGTATGCGTGTAATAAAAGCATACACACAATCCGTGTTTGGCATGAATCGGGTTACATACAAGACTTACGTACAATGAAGACATACAAGACTCAGAAAACTGGGGACATCATCTGCAAAGTGGGGATATCACCGTTACGTGAGGAAAAGTCCATGTCCCCGATAGGCGCCGTATAAGCGGGGTGTGGGTGTGTTTGTAGGCCTGTATATGTTTTGTTTGTTCAAAATATTTTTCATCCAACCTAACTCAAAGAAGCTGACATCAGAAAAGTGTATCTGGAGCAGAGCGGTTCATGATATTCTTCCTTTTAGGATGTTAGATGTGAAAATGCAAAACCAGGATGAGTGTTACGCAGTGTCAGCATTTCTTTCGTTAGGCCTTTCAATAGTTATTGTTGTAAGTCTTTATTACTTTATTACGGAGTTTCTTCAAGATTGGGAACTGATATCAATATTTTCATCGACGACAACATGCAAAACAAAACACTCTGGAGATAAAATTCTCAATTTGTCCTTGAAATAAAGGTCAAGTAAATAAAAGATAACATAAGACATATCCACATGAGTCAATGATTTTAATGATGTTAATCCGGTCGATATTCCAAAAGATGTTTTTGATGTCGCATCTACTTTAAACTGTTACACCGTCGGTGACGTAATGTAATCCAGGCCAATCAGATCACTTGACCGGCCGGCATAAATTCACCACATACAATTATAACTTTATGGAATGGTTTTTACTCATTTACGGTGTGTAAATCAAAGAAACTGCCTCGGAGTCACCGACGTATTCAAACTGTTGCAATCATGGATCCTTCAGTGTTGGAGTAGTGCAGCGTGCGCACTTCTGAGTCCACTAACTGCGCCGTCTCAGGTTCCGGAAATTGGGACGGATATATTGAATTACATATCGAGAAGGCGCGATCGCCGGGAGGGGGGGGGGGCTGAAGGCATGTTGGTGGAAAGTCGGAGATCAAGTAAAAAGGTCGGAGAGGGGGAAACAAATCTTTGCTCGTATTTTTACCTAGTATATGTGACATGATGTAATCGCACGCTTTACACGCGTTATGTGGTAAGCGTGCAAAGAGCACAAAACTTATTCACAAGTGCCTTTTGCCGCGATTTTTTTTTCATGGAAACTACATGGCGAGTTATCCGCCGGAAATTATTTGGGTCCTTCTGTACGTAAACAACTGTAAATAACATGAACTGAACATAAAAAAGAAAACGCAAAAAACAGGAAACAATATCATGGCGCGTGTCAGAGTCGATTCGAACAACTACAGATCTCTAATTTCTAGGAAAGGTAAAGCGACTCATCGCTTCCATAAACCTCAGAGACCAGCCTAAGCAAGGTAGTTCCAACTCGAAACCATTGAGCGAGAGCGAGCGAGCGAGCGGAGAGCGAGCGAGCGAGAGAGAGCGAGCGAGCGAGCGAGCGAGCGAGCGAGCGAGCGAGGAGCGAGCGAGCGAGCGAGCGAGAGAGAGAGCGAGCGAGCGAGCGAGCGAGCGAGCGAGCGAGCGAGCGAGCGAGCGAGAGAGCGAGCGAGCGAGCGAGCGAGCGAGAGCGAGCGAGCGAGCGAGAGCGAGGAGAGAGAGCGAGAGAGAGCGAGCGAGCTAGCGAGAGAGAGAGAGCGAGCGAGCGAGAGAGCGAGCGAGAGAGCGAGAGAGCGAGCGAGCGAGCGAGAGAGAGAGAGCGATGCGAGCGAGCGAGAGAGCGCGCGAGAGCGCGAGCGCGCGAGGAGCGAGAGCGCGCGAGCGCGCGAGCTGATGCGAAGAGAGCGAGCGAGCGCTCCTCTCGATATCTCTCTCTCTCCTCTTCTCTCTCTCTCCTCTATCTCTCGCTCTCTCTCTCTCTCTCTCTCTCTCTCGTTGCTACGTGCAGTCTTGCATGTAACTGACGTTCCTGGTTGTCAGTAGAGATGTATCATATGGTGTCATTTAATAGCACTGCCACTAACAAAGCCACAACTGTCCTGTTTACGTTTTCGCTTTGAATTTCAAGTCGATCCCGCGGCTAGCTTCTTCCTAATAGCAGACAGCTACCACGCTACCCTCACCTCCGTATAACCTTGGTGGCTTCGGGGTCACCTCTTTCCTAGTAACCACTAGCAACCTCTTAGCATGGAAGATTTCGTTGGAAATTCTGTCATCGCAGACGTACGGTGCAGGTGAGCATACGCCATACGGTATAGTGCTTGCATGAAGACGGTATAGTGCTTGCATGAAGACGGGATGCTCAGCTTGGCGGAGGTCTCGTTACCGCGAGAGTTGTAATTATGAGTGTAGAATCACAAGCACGCACTAGGCCTACGTATCTTAAGTACCGATGTAGAAGTTGACTCGGAAGGAAGGACATCTACCTAGGTTGCTAAAACGTACAGCAGTTACGGTACAACCCATCGCTGGATTGTATAATCGTGCAGGATAAAATCACATCTACAATTTGGAACATTTGGACAAGAGTGGATCGAATTGCGAACGGGTATCGTAACGTGGCACGCTTGCATGGACTGAGTCACTCGTTACTTTACGCACGGTATTGAAAGAACAACCAGCCGACAAGTAGGCCTACGGCTACATATTGCTGAGACAGACTGATGCTAATACAAAGACATAAAAACGAAAAGGACATTTTGTCTGAACTCGACGATAGAAAACAAGGAGGACGATTCCTTGGATGGACTTTGTAGTTCAGATGACTGAGTTAGTGAAATCAATGCGAGATATTAATACCAGATAAACTGCAGCCTCTGTAAGAGCTTTGAATTTATCCGTCAAATCCTTCCACCCGTTTAAATGTTACATTGGATAGATGTGATTATACGCTACCATAAATCTCTCATAACACTAGGCGCCATAGTTACGGAGAATTAGGATCGCTATCGTGCTACTTTTCCATTTGATAGACTGACGTTTTCACAGAACTACTGGTGGTACGTATGAATTTTCATTTCTAGCACAAATAATGTTATCTTTGTTTTGTTTTTTTTAACTGCAGCAGTAATTTCTAACTCCAAATTATTAATTCAATGTCAAATTAAATGCAATATTGCGATGATGTACAAGATTACCAGGGTTCCCTGTATCGAATAAACATGGGGCGCATGTACTTACACTTAAAGTAGTTATTTGAAGCTAAATATTTATTGATTTCGTTTTATTGCAAAAACCCTGGAAAGTTGGATGAGAATCTAACACATTGTTTGGATAATTTCATTGTTAGGTACTGAGGCGGGGTATTCTATAGTTACTGCTGATAATGGCAGTGATCATAATGTTGTTATCATCATTATCACCAACATCATTATCATCATTTTATTATCCTCATCACTGGTTTGGTTGTACTATTATTTGTTTCAGTCTCTTTTCAAAAACGTTGACAAGGTAAAATTTAAATGGGAAAATATGTACAAATTACAACAAAAACGAAATGAGACTGAGGAGTGTCGACTCTATAGGGAGTTTGGTGAAGCTTGTAAACATTGACACTGCTAAGCAAGTAGATATCACAAACGGCAAGATATATAAGTAACATTTAAAGACTACAAAAAAAACAAGGGAAGACAAAATAAACGAATCATTGATACTTGGAAATAAAGCGAGTTTTAGGGCTCTCTTGAATGAATTATTATAATCATTATTTCTGTACCATCACCATTATCATCTTGATTGTCATCATTATCACCATCGCCATTGCCATCATCATCGTTACCATTATCATTACCATCATTATCAACATCGTCATATCATCATCATCGTCGTCATCATCATCATCATCATCATCATCATCATCATCATCATCATCAAATTCATCATCATCATCCAATTCATCATCCAATTCATCATCAAATTCATTTTCGTTATGATCCTCACCACCGTTGTCAGCCTCATTGTCATTCTATTCACTTACACCGTTACGATCGACAATTTAACCATTATCATCATCATCATCATTACCATCATTACCATCATTATCGTCATCATAATCATCATCATCACCATCGTGATCATCACCATCATCATCATAATCATCCATTTTCGTTATGATCCACACCACTATTTTCACTTGTCAGCGTCATTGTCATTTCAATTCACCAACATCGTTATGATCGACAATTTAACCATCATCATCATCATCATCATCATCATCATCATCATCAACATCATCATCATCATCATCATCATCATCATCATCAACCTCATATCGTCATAATTATCATCAGCATCACGATCGTCATCATCATCATCACTAGCATCACCATCATGATCATCATCATCATCATCAACATCATCATCATCATCATCATCATCATCATCATCATCATCATCATCATCGTAAATAAAATGTTACCCGCTGTCTTTCTCTGAAGTAGATCATCAGGCCATCGAGAATCAGTTCTAAATAATAGATGAGTGAATAATTTCTCGGCAGTAGACCCTCCCTGTCTTCCGCACCAAGCGCTCTAATGAAGCATTTAACAACGATTTCTTTATATCGGAAAACGGAAGTGTGAAGGATGTTGTCTTTGTTGTATTTTTCTTTCATTTGGTGTTTCCCAGCTTCTACCTTAATAACCTGTTACGTTCTGAAGGACCATATGAACTCGGGATTTTATAAACAGTAATAAGCAAAAAGACATGGCAAGTGCGAAAGTCGCTATATGTTGTTGTAAGTAATGTGAATAACACATTCCAATAAGCCAAAAGTCAAGTGGAAATTCAAAAAATAACTTAAACGTATTACAGTAAAACATGATACGAATCATTTATGATGTACAACAAATTGTTAGAGACAAGAAAGGACAAATGAGTAGTGAGGACCTATCATGTCAATTTTGAAATGTCATCCGAGTTGTTTTTTCACTTCAAAGCACGCCTTCAAATCAGTTCCTGTTTGTTTATTTATTTGTTTATTTTTTCAGGAAAAACGTTCGAGTTATTACGATGGCGTCATCATATGAAGGTTCAATGGAGACGGACTCGCCACCAGCAAAGTTAAATATGAGGGAGATCTACATAATTGGTGGCGCTGCTGCTGCTATTATCATCCTGATAGTCATTATAATTACCCTCATCGTATACACCCGATGTGTATCAAAGAATCAACGACAAGTTAATATTGCGAGAGACACTAATCCTGTTGAACCCCTACCTGATGATAAAGCAATGACTATGAAGTAATCATGTTAAAGGGTTACCTAAACCTGCCGTGGTGAAAAAAAATCGACGGCCAGGAGAGAGCCCTCTATAGTCTGCCGACAAATACGGCAGAGTTATCCGATCCATCGTGGACACAGTCATTGCTGTGAAAATCAGCTCAGTTTGCAGTGTGTGATGATTGCCTCTACTCGCACTGATGTGGCCTAGTGGCGTGATACGTATGGCTGAAGAGGAAACCAAAACGAAATTTTCAATCTTAAGAGATATTAATCCAGAAATAATGGGCCTATATAACTCATGCACGGCAAGTTACATTATGGAAGTTTTGTAAGGAAGTGAGTGCAAACACCCGATTAAATATGTATTGATTTCAAATCAATATCGAATTGTCTTAACAGTCTGCTGAAATGACTCCATGGAAGGGTGTCAAAATACAAAAATAAGGGGGGGGGGGGAGGGTTCTTACACTTAAGAGACTTCACGTGTTCTGAAATCAATCAGTTGTAAACATACCTTGTCTAATGTCTTCCTTCTTTTTTTTTTTTTTTTCCTTTTTTTTTCTCACACTGCGTCCCTCAATCGCATCATAAAAGCAGCCCAAACCAGCGTTTAGATATTATTTAACTCATAATGCTGAAGATCACGTGACCACTTTCGTGTTAGAGTAATGACGCACAGTATCGTGAATAGTAAACTTGCACTGAGGGCTAATTTGACAAACAGTGATTTAACAGTTATACCCCTTTCTGAAATGACCGATAGTCAACGCATTCATTAACAGTTATCATAAAACAAACTAAATGGTAGCTTGTAGTCTCACATGTCTTTTTTATTATCTATAGTGCTGTGTTCATGATTCCTTCAAACTTCAGTATTTCCTCAAATTTAACCATTTTTGGCATATTTCATGACGTCTTACCCCCAGCTGTGTCATTAAGAGTACTTCCTTGTCTGTACACAAATAGTTGAAGTAGATTATTGTTGACTGACGGATCAGTAGCGCCACCATCACAAATATTTGCATCACAAATATTTGCATCACAAATACTTGCATCACGACTCATATCTCTACTCCATAAGAGTCCTGGTGGTGGTTGGGGAGAGGGCGTACTGTAAGCTTTGAAAAGATGTTAACGTACTCGTAATCTCTACAAAGAACGTCGTTACTACATTACATTTATTACTTTTATATACTTTGTTTTTTTCCTTTATTATATCTTGCTTGTATCTATTACGACTTTATTTTGCTACATTATATACTGTTTCATGTTTGTGCTCTCTCTCTCTCTCGCTCCCTCTCTCTTCCTTTTCCTGTTCTTTTTTGGGGGTTCTTCCTTCTTTCTGTTTTTCTTTGTCTTTTCGTTGGCAGTTTCTGTTGCCATGGATAATTATCTATCATGACCCCGATGTGATCCCAACCTCGAACTTTTCTCATCATTGCAACCTCAGACCTCTCCATTCTCAATCTGAATTTAACATTCTACACTGAAATAATCTTTTGTGTTTAGGTATATGGTCTTTCTCTTTGGTTGTTCTCTTCAAAATCTCCTTTTTTTCATATATTTTCTTTCATTTCTCGGTACATTAATTGCAGTGGCGCACCTATTTGTCGCAAATTCCTAATCCAAGAATCAATGAACTATACATACAGGTAAGAATCTGATATCGTTATATCTTCCACTCATTCAATTTAAGATGCAGGGGTTGAGATTGTTTACTTTTTCGTAGAGCTTGAAAGTAATAAATGAAGTCTAGTAACATGTTTTCTTTAGAATGGGTCCTTCTTAATTTCGGAGTTGATAGATAGATTTTTTTTTTCTTTTCAAATATGTTTGCCTGACCCTCCAGGGTCAGTGCTTTTCTATCATTTAGATATGTCATTTTAAAAATCAGTGAAAACACGACTGTAACACAGAATAAATAGTCATGTTAAATTAATATAATAGGTATGTACGCATAACATTCCAAGGCCGTCTCTTGTAGTTCGTATTCTGTAAGTTTCATGTTCATGTGCGTGACAGGAGGGGAGGGAGTGGAATTTCTTGAGAACATTTTGACTCGATTGATATCAGTGTGACAATACTGTTAAGACTTTGTTTACGCAGGATAATTGTAAAAGAGACGCACTACGCCAATCTTCCTGAGATACTGTATATTATTCCTGTACTGTATACATGATGTAGGCTAATAAGTACCGTAGCTCTTGCAAATCCCAACCAAACGCAATTCCCTAAACAGTGGCCGCGTAGCCATGGGAACACCTTTTTTTCGGAAAAAGGGCGACGCTCGAATGGTGAGGAAGTGGGAAGATTAAGAGCGCCATCGTATTGAGAGGATGAGTGTTATCCGGCATGTTGCTGATAAAATATCACATTCATGGGCGGAAAATCGCCTTCTTTGGATCCGCATATGTCCTTTCACTTTTGCGGCTCTCCAGGAAAAACACCATTGCTGTGGTACGTGTCCCCCCCCCCCCACCCTTCCTTCCTTACACTCATTCCATTAGTGTTCCTAAATCCTCTCCTTGCATTGTCTTCATGAAGTTAATTGACATTTTGCGTACTAAACCTTCCAAATCTCTATAGCCCCCTCTTCCTGTCCTCTGTTACTTTTTGAGAATGGGTTAAAAGCTCCGATTTTACAGCAATTCCAAACTGATGCAACTTCACCGAATATCTCCAATAGCTTCTACCATGTGGGAGTCTTCTTCAGTGACGACTGGCGACCCTTTCTTGTTAAAACAATGCAGGACTCTGTATGGTATAAGAAATAAAACGAAAAAAAATTGGTGATGATGTTCGTGTCGTGAATAATTTAATGGACTCCATATTTTACATTAAGAGGTATATACCAGGTGTTGATGGACGTGTTATACCCCATCATAAGTTCAGGTTGTTCTAATTAATCCATAGTTTTATTTTCTTCTGCTAAGGAAAGCACTATCTACTTAAGAAAATGAACTGCTCTCCTAAAACATGGTAGTATCCATAATGAAACACACGTACTAGACCGCCAGCGTATCATCGTTACGGACTTATTTGTTGAAGTCTCTAACAGCGTATTATGCAAAATGGAATTAACTTACGGCAACCGTTAATGGTCATCGATTCGTTACTTTTCAATACGGGTAAGGGTGATGAGGGGGGGGGGGGGATTGCAGGGGCCGCCAAGGGTTTTCGATTAGTAATTACACAGCCCGTAAAGGGCCAAAAAATTTTGAGTCTTTTTCTCTCGAATCCCCCGAGCCACCCCATCGAAAACTTTTACTGTCACCTCGCCCCACCTCACAACAATCTGCAGTTTAAACACAGTATTGGAAAAAAAAAAAAAAACCTTTCTTAAAATTGTGGGCACTATGTAGTTCCCCCATCCACTTCCCCCCCCCCCCCCCCCTCCCATGGCAAATCACATTAGGCAGCCGGCTGTGGTTATATATCAGCAGATCGCCACTATCTTCCCGCCTGCTACTAACACACGAAAGACAAAAACATGTACTAGGACTAGTACTAACATCATGATTCCCCAGGGGATGAACAGCAGTCCAGCAGAGAGGTAAAAGACAAATCGACTGCTAAAAGACAGTGAGGATGCATAGATGGTCTGGAAGGACACCGGGAACAAAAGCTCCGAGATGCTGCCGGTGATACCGATGATGGCAAAGAGTGTGCCTGTAATAACAAGAAGAAAAAAGAACATGTAGGAATTTATTAATTTGCTGTCGTAAAAATATTTTAATTTTTGTTACCTTTCAATGGTTTGTAATATTCAGATGTCAAAAACTGATTTTGCTTTCATCCACAGGATATCGTATTGTTTTCAGCCAGATTAAACTACATGTGATCATAATTATTTCACTTCAAATGAGATGTAGGCTCATATTAACATTTCTGTACATTCAAAGTTTGCTGTTTTCTGTTATGATACAATCAGCTGTACAACTGAGGTCTTAAAATAAAATAGCACAAATTCATGGAAAAGATCTACTCTTTTCATTGTTCTCCCGTTGGTTTGAGCTTGTAAACAGGTTTCTCAACTTATGGGGTGTCCAGAAGGTAGTGTGTAAGCTCATTTAGAATAGGATAAAAATAGTTATCGTGAATACCATAGAAATAAATGATTTTACACCAGTTTGGGTGTAGAAAACGCTCTGGTCGGTGTTAATTGTACACCAACGCGAGCAACAATATTAACCCCAAAGACAATTACTTCAACACCATCTATGCAGTGTAAAGAAAATACCTCTCAAGATGGTGTTAATTTCACACCAGTTGGTGTAGGCAAATATGCACTCCAAAGAGAAAAAACTTCAGCACCGCTAGTGTTAAATTTAACAGTTTTTGCAGTGTGAGATGTGAGGTGACGGATGCATACATAACATGGAGGTATAATGACATGAGTGCAAGCTCTGAAAGGAGCCTTGTACAGAGTCCAAAAGTTTAAAGGAAATGGATTAGGGAAGGGCGAGAAAAAAAGGTATAAATGTGTTGATTGTTTAAAAAAGGGATCGAAGAACAAAAGTAACTCTTACTGAAAGGGTGCATGATCGTTTAAAAAAAAAAAACTGTAATGTTCTTGCTACCTAACCACAGATACACATACATTACAACGTTTACTGCCTTCCATAAATTTTGTCGTGTACTCGTAGTTTATTTTACATTCTTTGGGGAAAAATCATAACGTATACGGGGAATTCACATCTTTCCCTCCAATGATTTAAACACATGATACAGCCACCTTCATGTTCTTCCTTATATTATTTGCAACATGAGCATGGTATGCACAGTGTACGGTACTTACACAACTTGTGGTCAAAATGTAACGAAATCTGTAGGTGGTGGACCCAAAGGCGGAGTTCTGAAAAGAGCACGTTTCTGTCTTTGTGACTAAAGGAAGTGAGTTGTAATGGGTATGCCATCCACTATGGAACGCCAACTAAGTGATTAAGACTTACTATCCCACTGGTAAAGTGTTAACGATGAAATGCATTGAAGTGCTAGTATAGCTTGAAGCATTGTCTTGCGTTAGTTATACGTTATGTGGTATGTACGAGTGTTGCAATTCCTGCTACCGCACACATTTTGGGACAAGTGCAGTATACATTTTTTTGTCCGCGGTAAGTATTACCGTTCATATTAAGTCGGTATTGGGTCATATTGAGACGGGGCATACTAACATACCAGGGTCTTATAAGCTCTTGGGAAGTGATTGAAGTCCATAAAATAAGGCATATAATGTACCTGGGGTTCCTTAAAATCTTTGTACGTATAATGTCACCAGTATATGTTGTAATTCTGCGGATAACACAGTGAGTTTTGCTCTCTGTCAAATTACACATTGAACTGTGCAATAGCTCACCTTGTTCATCTGACGCCACCATCTTTGAAAGTTCTGTTTTGACGATCGGATGCGCCAACAGCTTGAAGACACCGAGAGATGTTGCTGTTTACCAGCGAAATGAGAAAAATAAAGTGATTTGTTGTAAGAAAAAGGCTCAGTGCCCGAGAGAGTATCAGAGAAAGAAGCGAGGTTTTTCGAATAACGACTATTGCCATGTAGACTTTGCACACCAAGCAAACCATTGGAGGAGACTATGAACAACGAGCTTTCACAGCCTTCACGGTTTCCGAATCTTCCTGTGTGATCAACATTAGTGTTTTGTAACTTGAAAAAAAAAAACACCTTGATTAAATTGAAACAAACGAAAACAAAAAGAACATCAGCAATATGTTAATTGGCATTTCATAGATATAAAAGACTAAAAGTTACCAAGAATATATTATATTTCTAAGGAAAACAGCTAACGACAAATTTCCTCGTTGGCAATCATGCTACATGAAACACTTGATAAATAGTGTGCAGAGATGTTGCCAAGGCTCATGTACTTGCAAGGAAGCAAGCCTTTTATTAAAAGTGATAATTCGTGTGGACTTTTAACTCGTTGCCAACGTACCGTTGTACGTATACCGTAGACCACTAATTTGAAAAGTCGCATCCCACTACACTCACAAAAACGTAAAGTAAAATAAGAGCTCCATAACTTTTTGGGTAAAATTTTACACACAGTTAATGTAAGTCTTACATTATGATATTATAATTTTACTAAAATGTAGTAAAATTTACCAAAATTATGTAGAATTTTTGTTGTAAATAACTATTGTAAAGTTTTGTTGTTCTTACGTCACCTGATCTTCATTCCCAATTAGTTTAACTTTGTTTATTTTCTGTTGGACGTCACCTCAAGCTCTCTCAGAGCTTATGACGTCCCTTTCATGTATGTGTATATAGTACTTAATAATTACGAAACAAGTAACCTATATAATTAAATCATTTGTATATATATATATACATGCGTGAATGAATAAACTCAAACTCAAACTCAGTTTACAAATACTGCTTACATTAATTTTACATCATATTTATGGAGTTCTTATTTTACATAATTTAAGGTAAATAATTCTGTGAGTGTAGCCGTGATGAACTATTTCATTGTCCCCTATCACATTGGGTTTGACAAAGCCTCGACGATGAGAACTCCCGTTATATTGCAATAATGATAATGTCGACTAGGTTTGTAACTTCATGGTCTCGGAATGTGGTAGAATGCATGACAGCTTCCTACAGACACTATAGTGACACAAATCACTTAGGAAAAGGTAACATGTATGACAGTTACTTATTTCAGTAACACATTTCACCTAGGAAAAAATAGAATGTATGCAGGTACCTGTTATAGTGACACAACTCACCTAGAAAAGGTAACATGTATGACAGTTACCTATTACAGAAACACAACTCACCTAGGAAAAGGTAACATGTATTCACATACCAGCTGTTATAGTAACACGACTCACCTGAGAAAATGTGAAATGTATGCAGTTACCTGTTATAGTAACACAACTCACCTAGGAAAAGATACAACTCATCGGTGGCAAGAGCTGTGGCGATGAAAAGTGCTTGGTGGCTCAGGAGGGAAACATACATGATTCCAAAAGTGCTAAGGCAAAATGGAAGAACAGCACCACCTACCATTGCACCTGTTAATAGTTAAGAACCAAAATGAAATAAAAATGGTAAAACAATTTTGTTTGCGAATTGAAGCCGAATCGAACAGTGTTTTGGGGGCTACTGCAAGGATGCACAGACAGAAGCGTTATATTATTTATGCTCACATCGACAATATATTTGTTTTGTTTTGTTTGTTTGTTTGTTGTTGTTTTTTTGAGTGACTGTTACGACCAGTTTGATCAAGGTGACATCCAGAAATAGAGAATTTCACTCTCATCGCAGACACTTTGCCTATTATTCACTATCTGAAAATAAATTGCCTTCATAAACTTCATCTATGTGTTGAAGTCATAAGGAAGCTTGGTTGCGTGTGATCTGTGTAGACTAAAATGTAGTATTGTTATGTTGTTATGGTAAGTGAAAAAACAAACAAACAAACAAGGATTAAAGTGCTTTACCAGAGATGAGGTGTGAAAGTATTTCTATTTTCTTGGGGGGGGGGGGGGAGTGCTCTCACAACATAGGTCATATCTATACACATCATGCATGGTTACATCTCTATATACGCCCTGCAACTCATCATTGTCAATGGTGTTTCAGATAGAGTGACTTATTTAAATTCAGCGACATCCCGAACTGGACTGTTTACAAAGAAAAAAAGTTTAAATGCGAGAAAGAAGCATAATTGATCTTCACGGAGACATTCCCCTCAATCCTGTTCCTGATGTCAAATATGGCATGTACCATAGTTTAGTTCACATATAGATGTTTGTACAATATCCCTCCTGCTGTGTGTTCAGGGCAGACACTATATGCAACACACAGACAGAAGGGACGTTCCGTGAAATTGCAAATGAAAAATCTTCAAAACTATTTTGTCTGATGCACTTTTAAAATCTGTTGCACTGTTACTAGCCTATATTTTAAAAGAACGATATATCATATGAAGGGTGCCTTGGTAGAATCAGAACTAGAAGATGACCGTCGTTTAAAAAAAAAATTCTGATTTGTCGAACATTACTGTCATAGTCATGTGCGTGTCCATTGTGAAATCCTCAAAAATGGGAGCTCTTACAATTTTTTTCGGGTTTTTTTTTGTTGTCATCGTTAAAAAAAATGAATGTTGGCAGAAGTAAAAACGATACAATCATCCTCGTGGAAATTAAAAATATTTGTCAAGACAATTGATTTTACTGTCAATTTATAATCATCCAAGTATATAAGACATGTACTTCCTGACTTACAGGAATCTAATTTTGTTTTACACAGCAGTTTAGAGGGTAGTATCGAAACTTCGGGTGAGTTAGTGAGACACATTGCCCGTATATGTAGGCCTTCAGAATACTATTACTATAGATCACATTATGAAAACTTCACCTTTCGATCCACTTTATCAGAATGGAAAGAAGATAGTAGATGGACTCAATAATTATCATTCGTTTATTACGACCTTTATGCTGTCTTTACAATTTATAATGACTGTATATGTGTAGATGGGACTGATATGTACAGGTCAAAGCCAACGGTCATTTTAAAATGTTAAGTGTAATACTCACCAACACCGGTGAACATGAAGATACAAAACACAAGAAACCCGATTTTCTCCGGGGAGAGGCAAAGTGGCTCACCCATCCCATAAAGAATGGTAACAAAAAATGTGCCGGTACCGATGCCTACCACTGTGAAATCAACGAGGATGTAAAGGATTATCCTGATGTGCCGGTAGTTTTCTTTCACCTTTAGTATCCTTACTGTGTCCTTAAAGATGATCTTTATCGGCGAGGACGTCCCGTCCGTACGGGACCTCTGAACGGTTTCTAGGAGGCAACCCGGGACGAGTAAGTACAGAAGGACCAGCAAGTTGGCAGCGGTGACGATCAGAAAGGGGAATGCATAGCCCATCTGTCTGATGAGGAAGCCGATTCCTAACATTGGGAGCCCCATCGAGAGTAAGAGAATGACGTCCAACACGACGATGCGCATCATTCGTTTACCCTCACTTGTGACGTCAGCCGCGTAAGACATACACATTGTGACGACCAACGTGAAGTTTCCGGTCAGTCCGAGGACGCACGTCCCTATCAACAGGAAGTAAAGAGCCAGTTTAAATTGTATGGTCACAAAGTTGAACATGGCGCAAAGAACCATCCCGGAAGTCGCTATCATCATCGGGATCTTCCGCCCGATCTGATCGCTGTAGGACCCTAACGCGAATCCTACGGGGATGCCCCCAATCGACGTGCAAATTGTCGAGGCGACGGCCCACATTGTCGTAGCTTCCTGTATCTTGGTGCCGACATCTGTCTCCGCCAGCATACTGGCATTGCACTGTGAGTAGTTCGCCAAAGAATTATTGACCATGTACTTCTTCTGAAAGTATTCGTGTATGAACTGCGACTGACTCACTAACATGATGCCATATCCCATAGAGGCGGCGACCAGGATCGGCTCTACCGTTATCCATCGCGATGATGCGATTTTCGCACCCCTGAAAGTTGAGATGCTGCCGTCGCTGACCAACGGGGTGAATTCGCCGTTTGCGTTGGTCATTTCCTACTGCTCGACAAATAGTTGGTAACAGCTGTAGTACGTCAGATAACTTGGTAGACTCTTATGGTACTTTATCCGTCCTCCTACTTCACCTATCCCTCAATAAAAACGAAGTTTTCAAAATTGTCAAGATTTTTGTTATTAGAAATAGGATTGCACAATGTGTAGTTTCTCCGAGTCACATTTAACATACTGTAAGTAAACACGAACAAATGACAAAAATCCTTTGCCAAAATCAATATCTTGCAATTGAATTCATGTGTATAGAAAAATATTGTAACGATGACATGCATGTAAAGTGCCTTATGCTAGATTTCCTATTTTTGACTGTGACTTTAGCCAATTAATAATTTAATAATTAATGGTTGTGAACCGCTGTTGCTGTTGTTGTAGTTGGGTATAGTGGACAAGAGGAAGTCTATGGCTGAGGTCAATGAATCTAGTTCACATTTCATTATTGTTCTATTCGTAGAGCACTTCAAACAGATATGATTATAAAGCAATAAGTCTAACAAATGACGTTGTTACTGTGGTGATGATTTTAAAATGGCTTAGCCACTGTAATGCATGATGCAATTTTTTGAAGTGTTAAACGTGCTTAGGCTATAATATTATCGATACTAATATTGTTGAATCCACTTCAAGGCTCGTTTTAATTTTTCATTACTATTTTATTATCTAACTATTAATCAGAAACCATTGATATACTTTTAAAAACGTACACAATCATGCATGCAACGTTGCCACAGATCACTGCAGCTATACTATATAGCTATACATGAATGCACTCAGTGCAATGTATAGGAGCCAGACTTCATCTTGTAGCAAGAAATGCATGCACTATATGTATCTTTATATAACGATACGAATTACACTAATATATGCATCAAGTCAAGGATGAAGGCCTTTATAAGGTAAGTATACTGCACCCCAAAATATTCCCATGATAATTTATGCAGAATGCATATCCAAAACCCCACGTACATTGAGAAACTTTATACTAAAATTGCATGTATACCGGTAATGGCCAATACCAAGACAGGGGTCGCCTTTCCTTAACTATCTGTCAAAGGGTTAAATGTTAATTATAAACATTAAAGAAATAGTGACACGTACTCTTACAACGCAGTTTAAAACTCACTTCCCTTAAATATATTCCTGTCAATCCTCGTGTAAAAGAATATGTGGGGAAATTTAATAAAAAGCCTAGCGAATGACATCAAAGGAAAATTTTAGATTTTTTGAAACTTTGCAAAGTGCTTGCACAATGAATTATACTATCCAGCATTAAGTCGCATGAATCTTTACGCAATGATCTTTAAAATATGTGAAGATAGGTCAAAATAAATAAATGTTTCCGAATCTCTTGTTGCAATAGCAACGGTTTGTTACTCTCTCAACCAGCTGAACTGTATACTATCATCGAAACCATCATGATATGCGATGCGAGAAAATTCATAGCCTAAAACAAATAAAAAGTTGTATAGTAAAATGATAGAGTATAGTACTGCCTATCTGAACTACGGTATAAGATATACACAGCTAAAAACTAAGAGTGATATTACCAACAAAGGATGCAATTGAAATCAATTGGTAACACTATAATTTACAATAACTCTGTTACTCGTAAAGCCGGAAAAGCCGGAAAATGAGTTGAAAATGTGTTACATTTTGCCGCTACTGAAAGTCAAATACGTTATAGCCACTACATTTTTTATAGCCACTGCATTGTTCTTGCATACATAGGCGTTCTTGGAATGTGTGAATTTTGTAGGGCCAACAAAAATATCGAGAAAATTTTCATATTCAAATATCTGGAAGATGAATGCATAGTTCTCATTCAGATTTTGTGACAGGTGAATGTTGTCTCATTTCTCTTCTCTGAAACACTGACGAAGAAGAGAGATATATGACTAGGTGATTGCCAGTGCAACACATATTCGAGCTCTAATACGAGCTATAATAATAAGTTATTTTCAGTGTACAGAAGTATATTGTCATCTAAGTATACATTATTGGCTTGCCGTGCATATTGGAATGGTTGGTGCGTATTGGGGTGTGGAATACTCCTTGAATGTAACGGTCACAAGCAAACGCACACATGCACGCACACACATACACACCCACTTACAAACTAAATGTTGCAACGTTGAATGACATAACATTTTTTTTTTTTACCCCAAATGCATATTCTCCTACTCGATTTGGGGAAAGAAAGTGCAAAAAGTTATATAAGATGTATTTAACAACTACCTAATGCCCCTCCTAGTTTAAGTAGTGTTTTCTATCTGATAGTTATGATCATATTCGCTTTAATTGGACATCCTGATATCAGTCGATCATGACCGATATGACGAATTTCGAAAAAAAAGGGGGAACCAGTAATTCATATTTTAATATACCTGTATATTTGTTACCGACTAAGTCAAGTATCAGCTTATCTGTATTGCACAGATCCGCAATAGTTATCAGGGAGTGAAGGTAAAGAGAGGTGCTTTGAGTCACATGTCATTTCTGTGTGATTGTATTTAGCTGCAGCAGAAAAAAACAAGATGACGACATGGTCTGCTGAAAGTCGACAACGAAGTATATCAGGTATACTATGTATATCAGGTATACCAGGTATATCAGGTACGGTATACCGGGTATATCAGTATATCAGGTAGTCTATGTATCTTCATATTTATATAATCGATGCTTGTCCTATACTATTGTATCAGTGGATAAACTAATTTTGTCAAAGGTTTGAAATATTCTGTCACAACCATAGATGGAGTTATTGAGTTTCTGATAACATGAAAGATACACAAACGGAACACCTTGATTGAAAGTACAAAAAAATGTGTCACTGGATAGATTCAATTATTATTACTTTTCTCACAGTTGAACAGTTTTGTTATATTATTTGGTGGAAAGATGCAGCATGCCAGAGGAAAATTGACATTGGAAATGTGTTATCAGTTAAACGTGGGATTTAGCGATCAGCAGTTTTGCTGGAAAGACAGTTTCTCATAATCCGGTTCATGTTTTTCAGAGAAACGCTGCAGTAGATATATTTATATATATTTTTTTCAAAAGGCTTGGCCTTGCAACCACATTATTCCAAGATTCCTTAGTATTTACAGTGAAGGTTAAATACGAGGGGAAATATGGACAGCAACAATTCATGAAATAATTAATGTCCTTTAAACTCAATTCCTGTTCTTACGTCAGTGGGTGTATACGCCGTAAATTGGTAAGAGTCCATTCACCGAAAGGAAAAAAATATGCCCTCATTAATTTCAGAACGCCTAGTTGTCTATTATTCCTATATGATAGTACGCTGCATCATATCTTGGCATAAAGTGTCTTGTACCATTGGCAGCTAATGTTGCTGGTATTAATACTCTTACTTGAGGGCCAGTTTTTGTGTGTGTGTTTTACATGGTGGGATATACAAGGATTGTTCACAAAGAAAGAGCGAATCGCAATTTCCAACCCATATATGACAGCAATTATGATTCTGTATTTAAAATATCTTTTTGCAATCTCAACTGCGCATGTGCATAACCTAAAAATCGGAAGATAAGCACACACACTGTTGTACCTACAACGTACCCCCCAAAACAGAGTTTACTTTTAGAAGATATTCAAGTAATAAATTGTTAACTGCAAATATAGAACGGATTTGTTCTTGAAGTTTTGTCAAATCTCCTTATCCGTCTTAAAGTATGGGTTACAACCTGTTTAAAAGTGTTTGTGTTTCCAAGCTATGCGTGGTCAGCCCGGTCTCCCATGCATCCCACAATTCCTTGTGCTGAGTTGCGCACATGAAATTGCGAAAAGTCTTTATCCTATATGTATAACAATAATTGGGGTCATATTTACCATAGCGCAATGATTGACTGTATGCAACACATGATCGACTGCCATAAATGCATTAGGCCCCTATTTACAATTTTTATTGCATATTCATGAAATACTCATACTTACATGTCACTTGTAATTTCATCGCAGAACCCATAAAGATGAATCTCATTGCAGCGTTGGGACAAAATCTAGAGATGGGGCTCAATTGAGGAATACCTTGGCATCTTCCGTAAGTATACCTGCATTTCTTTAGAACTTGGTAGATGGTCACAAGAAATGATTTGCATAGCTTCCTTTGCGGTTTTCCTCTTAATTAACCACAAGTCGTTGCTTAGGAAAATAGTGAGCACAACCTCATCAAGCGTAAAAACTTTTAACAAGAAATGACAGTGAAAACGAATGGCAAATATACCAAACTTATGTTACAAATGTTACCAAAATACCTTGGTATATATTTGATACTGTTCGATGGATTTTATTTCAACTTGTGTTATCGAGTCAAATAATTCAGCCCTTGTTGTGGGTAGTGTCATATTCCATTTACTTGCATCTGGAATATAGTAACACAGTAGCTTCACTGGATGTGAACCATGTTACTGAGATCTTGTTCTTGTAATCCTGTTGTATAACAGCGACACGTGGTGGTGAATATAGCCCATTTATAATGGGACTGTACTGAGCGCAACTATGCTAAACCTTTGTCAAACAACTAACTTTCATCGCATGTTATGAAAAATCATAATTATAATTCATTTTCCCCGTAGTAAAATTTGTCTCGGTTTGATGTGCAGGTTGTGTGTTATGAATATGAGATGAAGAATATTTTGTAAACATGTAACGAAATAAATTTTTCATACTTCCAATGTTTGCTTTGTTTGTTTGTTTCAATTTTCATGTAAGATATATAAAATTTGTATATAAAATTTACATGCTCAGTTTTCATGACAAAACTCCCCACGCCACGTAGAACAACTATGATGCTGATCAAAAGCTTGAAAAATGAAAGGCTGAAATAGTGGAACCCTGCGAGTATAAATTAAAACATTTAAAGGATCACGCCCTCGAAAGTGAGGGCAGTATAGGCTTCAATTTTCCTTGGGATCAACTCTAATAGCCTAGCACCGAAGCATTATGCCCAAAACATACTCTTTATCTATGGCATGTTATCATATTCATATTCACACATAGATTCGAGACCATAGATACTCAAGATTGAGAAAGTGCACCGTTCATAAAAGGAAGTTCTTTAAGTAGCTAACGGACACCGCCCTCACTTGTGTGTGGCCAACTCTGATTCATTTCGGACAACCCGCTTTCCTAGAATAACCATGCAGTTTATAGGTGTACATGTATTTAGGTAACAAATGACCTTAACATGTAACACGGTACGGTATGTAAATTGTGGTAGAATTTAAGGGTCATGCAGGTGTGTGTAATATCGCGTGTGGTAGTGAGAGCTATTTGACTCATATAAAACAATTTGTCCGTTTTGATGGAAAGGACTCAAATTTTAATTTGTTGGATAATACGTCGTCATCTACAGCATCAAAGGCTTCAGATAAATCACGTGAATAAATAGACGTAGATAACTCCATAAGAAAAAGCAGGTGATAGACTGATAATTATTTCTTTTGCTACCTATAGCAACGAGGTCAACATGTACTTGGAAATGGTTAGAGGATGTCCTCCTCCTCTGATAGGTAAGAGGAATGTCGCTCTGATGGGACGGAAGACTTGGTTTTCAAAAGACAGGGAGAAAGAAGATTACGTTGATCAACTTGCACATACAGTTCAGATAGATTTAAGTCGAACACTCAGGTGAGATATTTTTGTTTTGCTTTGTTTTATTATTTTTGTTTTGTTTTTATCTACAACACTAGTGATCGCTCACCACATTGAGCTAACACTGATCAGTTTTTGAGGATTTTGGAGGTGACAGCCATATTGTCATACTTCTTTCTAAGGGAGTAGGGGTAGGCCTATACTCAACGGTCTAAGACAACCAGAAAGTATTGATTCTCATGTATAATACACTTGTACTTCCCGACATTTCCTATTGCAATACAGTTTGGGAGAACCATCCCCAGAAGACTTAAGTCTCTATTTACACCACAGAAGAGAACTTTACAGCGTTGACTACGTACATCCTATAGGCCTTCCTCCTTTACCTAATCCTATACCTCACCCCACGATTTTTGCTAGCCTTAAAATCTGGCAACGTATCATCTCATCATGATCGCTCATGAATCTACGGCCAGAATTCGCTACGTCACTTCCGCATTAAGTATATCATATTGTTCCCTGCTCATGGACGGATTTGTCACTAACAGTTGACTTTCACGTGCAAGTGACTTACACACGGTGTGTAAATTTATGCAACGCACACGCCCACGCGTTCAAGAGTTATCAGGCATTTTTATGGTGGCTTGTGCTGACTGCGAACACTTGAATAAGTACTAAAGGGGACAAAGTATCAGAACACGACTTGAATAATCCATTAGTCACTCACTAATGTCCGCTAGTGTGTGACCCTCAGGGATCCTCTTAAATTGACATTTATAACTATTATGTGACAGAAAATTCACACTTTTTTGAGACCAAAAAAAAAAAAAAAACTTGAATTTTGTGAAACAATTCAATGTGCCCCTTTTAAGTTGTCTGTTAATTCGACGACTTGTTGCTTGTCTCAGTCGATCTATCTTTGATGTTTTTTTTTTTTTCTTTGATGTTTTTTTTTTCTTACAACCCCGTTTCCAGATCAATGGTTCCCTTAAAGGTGATTACCATGACAACTCATGTTGTCCTATACGATTCATTTATTGTTCAATTAAATGTCTTAGCAACCCTAAAACAGATCGTCAGACGCTGAACTTATTTGCTTATCAGTGACCTGTGCAACGTTATCCACCGACCAGAACGTAGATTAAATGTGTTTGCCCCCTGCTCGGACAAGTCATTACAAGGCTTTACGATTATATTGATTTTACCCAGACCCATCTGACTACGTGTTTCTCTTTGTGATTTAAATTAGCTATGGTTCACCAAATATTTCGCGAAGTCAGCTGAGTGCATTTTATTTAATCCACTTCATATTTAAAATTCACGACCCAACAATGACACAATTTAAGTTAGTAGTTGGTAAGTCAGTTTTTCTCTATGATAACTTGGCTTTTAAAGCTATAAAGGAAAGCATGTTGGCTCTCTCACTACACACCGTAGACAGCAGGTTACTTTCAGATGGGACATCCCGGGAGTTAAAATTTTGATGAGAAAGATTGTTCACGTATATATTCAATCATACTATAAGTTAACCAGATACTCTTGTTGAGTTTAATTTCTCAGACTTTACTTTTATGTATTATGATAAGGGCTCTGATTCCTACGACGACAAAAACGCTAGTCTTGTAACACGATATTTAACTAATGTGTTGCAGTAACTTACTTTAAAAAAAATTACATTTGGAGTAGGAACACTCATTGCAAGTGCAGAAGACTGAAAATGGTACAAAACCATCTCCTAGTCTCGGATTGCAAACACAGGTAAAAACAACCGCTGTCTTACTTGCAGGGAAGACACAGCTGATGGAGGGGGGATCCCCCATTCACACAAAAAATAAAATAAAAATTTACATACATGCCATTTTATTAGTATTAGTTAGTGGTAAATTGGATGACATTGTAAAGCAGTGTTTTCTATTTTAGTCCTATACCATCCTCTTTCCAGGGGAGTCCCTAAAGGAACTGATTATCTGTTTTCACCCTCTACGGATGCCGTGGAATTCCTCTCTCAGTTCGACCAACGAGAGAAAATACACGATGTCTGGAATATTGGGGGACATGACCTTTATAAGGTAAATTATACATTTACCAGTCTGTATATATAGTGAAACTATTCAGGTGTGAGTAAGCAGACCAATCACATGAGGAGACCATTTAAAGGAACAATTATAAAAGTATTTTTTTAAGTGTACGTTTGCAATGCAACGTTTATATAAAACATGTAACACATAAAACTATATAAAACTATAAACGTTTCTTGGCAAACGCATACGTTTGCCAGGCAACGTTTATCGTTGTAAGTTTGCAATATATTTGAGTCAACAGACAATGAATATTCAATACTTAACTAATGTAACGCCTCCTGTAATTAGGGGTGGTGTGTTTGTGTACGATGTCATTAACCATTAGATAAGAGCAGCTTTGCTATTATTATGACAGGATGCGTGACAAACTAATTTTATCTGATTTGTTAATGCAGTGATTCTCAAACTAGGGTACACGGACCCCCAGGGGGGTCAGTCAAGCTTTTAGGGGGTCCGCAAAGGGACAGAGGGGTCCATTGGGAAAAAAATATTCAAATTTAAAAACCAAGTAAATTTGTTGTAAGACGTTAAGATAACAGACCAAAATGACCATATGAAAACATGACTTGTATTACCTGCAGGGTTATCCTTAATATGACTTCAAGGCCAAGGCGTCTTTAGTTTCAAAGATGCATGCTCCAACCGACTAATTGTGACCAGCTCCTAACATGAAAATAGTAGCAATACTAAAGAGATGAAGTAAACAAGGACTTATGTAAGCGTTGCAGCTTTCTTGTACATGGCAAGTTTATTCGTGATCCCTGCCGGCACAGACAGACAAGTGTTAGTCATTACAAGATATGAATTGTGATAGTTCCAAAGTTTTAAATAACCTGTTTCAGCAATTGGTACTTCATTCTTAGTACCACCACGATGAAAATCAAAACGTTCGGGCTCTTGTTAGTGGAACTGTCAGAGTCTTGAAAAGCCAATTTCTGTAAGTGCGCATTTGACCCTGTCTCCATTTATAGTGTAGCTAAATTAAGGTAGGCCTTTAATAGGCCTAACATCGAGGCCCTAGGTCTCTACAAAAACTTACAGATATTTCAGTGTCTAGGATGAGTGACTAGTAGTAGTATCATGGATTTGTCACCGCTATGATGGATAAATCTAGAATATGTAACGATACGGGGTTTAAGGAGTTACTATCACCTTCGTGGTTTGTTGTTCGACAACATGATTCATCGCCCTAAAAATAACAGGGAGCAGACCATAGACAAACTTTACAGCACGATATACTGTAGTGAGTGCAGTAGCAGTGCGCGCGCGCGGCAGATACGTATCATACGTACCGTGTACCGACGTTCATGGTGCGCCTAGCGTGCCATGAGTCTAGAAATTGACATATGTCGAAGTTAAATCGCCATATGTCACTTTCTCGCCATCTCACTGGATGAAATCGTCATATCTACAAGAAATCGACATATGTCAATTTAAATCGGCATCTGTCAGTTTCTTCAAGTTGTAATACTATTGGGCAAAACAGGGCACATGACAGCTACTGGAATTCTGATTGGAAGAAACTGTCATATGTAAAGTTAAATCGACATATGACAATTTAAATCTATCAGTTTCTCGTACTCTAATTGGATAAAAAAAAAAAAAACCAAAAAACGTCACCTGTCTCTTCCCATGGCTCTGATTGGACAAAACTATCAGATGTGCGATGAATCTGTACATATGTGAATTTAAATTTTCGATATAAGCAGATTGCGAGAAACTGACATATGACGATTTAGTTCGACATATGTCAATTTCTAGACTTATGGCACACCAGGCCATATTTCGCCAGGCCAGGTTATATCAACCCGACTGTACTCCTAGACGTAGATTTAGAAATCTGCGCAGGCAGTGTTTCCACCGTACATATTTTCTTGCTTTGAAATAAGATTTCTAAATTTTCAAGAAGCAAACCGCAGTTCCTTAGATTTCTAACGCTGCCTTGCTTCATATATCTTTTTTTCTGTACAAATCAGAGAAAACCGTGGTAAGTCTGGGTTTTCTGAGTAGCGGTCTTCATAAAGTTGAAAGGGAGGGAGTTACGTCGGTGTGTGGCAAGAGCAAATGAATAATATTCACCGACCAGGCAAGTAGATGGTCCTGCCATACCTGCCAATATTGTAGCGCCCATGGGCACTACAATAACTATGTTTACACATTTTCATTTTGTTTTGTTTCGTTCGGTGCTTCTTTTAATTCCATATGTCAGACAAGCGCACAAATTCGTCTTTTTTTCGCACAAACTAAGAACTCGATGATAATAAATTGTATACTTGTATGTAAAGCACATACCTTGATGAGGAGATTATATTTTCAAAAATAGGCATACAGTTGTAATGTAGTTTTGCAACAATTTCTCTTTTTGATTTAATTTCAGTTTAAGGTTTTTATAATTTGAGTAAGACCATCCGTTTCCCATATTAATAAGTTGCAACTCAATCAAAAGATTTACTTTGCGCCGACAGGGATCCATCAAAAAATATAGAACATCCTAAGGGGTCCGCGGATTAAAAAAAAAATGAGAACCAAGGTGTTCACACATGATAAATTTCATTACTTTCTATTTTAATGTTCCAAGGCTGCACTGGAATCTCCGGACCTTCCATCGGCTCTACTTGACCAGAGTTTACGGTGAATTTGAACACGACGCCAAGTGTCCTGAAATTGATTTTTCTCAATTCCGTTCCATCAGGTAAGAACATCATAGTTCTTTCTAGATGATTAATGCTGGAGAGGAAAAATCAAAGCCTCTTGCTATTTCCGAGATGAACAATCGTGGACGTTAATATAGAGGCAGAAAGATAGCAGTTGGCAGGGCTGAAAATTAAAAATGAGTACACGAAAGTGGAATAGATGAGGGCAGAATAATGTAAAGCAACCAGTTTAGAAGAAAACATGTTTCTAGCTGTCGAAAATACGATAGATGCATTTTGTTCTTCACGAGTCAATATAACAACTATTGAAAAAAACAAAAAGAAAATATATATATATACATTATATCATCAACAATGTATTTAACATTGATATGAATAACTATTAGCCAATAACCGAATATGAATATTCATGTTTCTAGCACTATATATATATAGAACAACACAACATCAGCGCATTTGGATAATCATATGTGAACAATAATACATCATTAATCCCATACGACCTATCATATATCAGCAACTATACATCAATAACTGCACATCTTCGGCAACATACAAAAAACAGCATATGAACAACTATTTACCAACAACCAGATATGAATAATCATGGTTGACAACTATCAATAACCATACGTTGTCACCAATGTTTATATATTAACATTAAGGAGAGCCATTTATCGCCACACACAAATGCGACTAACTATGTATGGACAACTTAGAAACAATTATACATACCAATAATATCAATAATTACTATAGATAAACACATACGAACAGCGATTTATCAATAACTCAATACAGTATCGATTGAGTTTGATTATCGATTTTTGTTTCATTTTCTTGCTACAGAGATGAGAGATTGCCGCCAGGTATTCAGGAAGAAAATGGAATCAAATATGAATATTTCGTTTATGAGAGGAATGTTGGAACATCTTGAAGTTGTGAGAACGTTAACAGGCGTGAAATTCATAGTAATGATAGGCATATACTCAAACCTCATGGATATAAAAGCGGATATATGCTGTCTTAAGTTGTTAAGTTATGGACATATCTCCACGAGGGTAACCTTAGTAGGACATACAGCTCGCTGAATGTGTGTTAAGCCTATGGAGAACTAAACACAGCCATCTGAGTGGAAGTGCACAGGACCTTACCGAGAGTCCTTTAGAAGGGGGGGGGGGGCACAAAATGCAAAGCATCAAACTTATTGATGGCCACCCTGGGGGACATTATAATATGCTCCCTCCCTGTTGAAAAAAAAAAATGTATTTGCAACGATGCTGAAATACAAGATGAGACTGTTATTACCATTTTTAATTTTAAATTCATGTATATTATTTCTTTTCAGTTTTCCCTGTATGCCAATGTATCACACAAAAGACGAATGCCTACTCTGATATTTTTGGTGTCATGCCCAGCTTTTGCGAAGACCTTGGACGTAGCTGGCATTCTCTGCCTCCCTCTTACTCTCATCCCCCCCCCCCTCCCTCCCCACCTTGGTGGCATTAGTTACAAAGCTCTTATTTTAAGTTTCTGAACAAAAAGATGACACGTGTGTACTGAAGTGTCTATTCCGGTCTACATATCAGCTACTTTTCTGTAGATGATCCAATAATGGGATCAGTGCGCACCATGTAAAGATTTTGAACATACCTATCATTCTGACTGGTTGATCGTCTCTGCTATACGTGTAGACGTCTGATTCGTTGAGCGCTCCCAGTGGGTACTCATCTAATTGGTTGAACGTGTCCAACGTTTGCACGTCGTACATGTCATGCAAAAAAAAAAAGACCTCCTGGATGTGAACGTGTGATACCAGACAGACCGACGACCGTGTACCGGCCAACGCATTCACCTTCCGCTGTCCTACTGCTGTGCTACGAGTAACTATAAGGGTATTTCAAGGCTACCGTATGTTTATAAGTTGCCATATATGGACTTACATGCCTACAGTGGCTGTATTTGAGATATGGACACCATGTCTATCAATTCTACCTTTTGGCCATTAACTAAACGTACACTGATGAAGGTATGTATCAAATCGTTTACTGTACTCTAATAAAATGTAGAAAAATGAAGTAGATCGTACGTACACCTTGGATTAAGTGAAAATGCAGCAATTCCCGAAGGCATGTTAAAAGAAAAATATCTGTAAATACCAACACAAAACACGGTTTATGTGACGTAGGAAGCTCTTTGTGATGTAACAATGCGTTGTCCTTAACATAATAGTTAGCAAAATTGACAAAGATATGTAAAGTGATGACAGCCTGAAAATCAAAGCAGCTCCTCGAATACAGCGAATGGAAGCTAAATTGAGATATCAAAACAAACGCCATTATTGTGATAGGACATAATAAGAAACGTAATGTAACGAAATGTAACGAAATGTAAAAAACAAAGAGATAAAAAGAGTAATGTATACCAGTTGCATGACGTATCTGCTTTGAAAATTACTAACATGTATTTCAACATGCCTGCATGGAGTCTTGATGACGTAACGTATAAATACAGTACCCACCTTCCTTATCCAATCAGATTCAATGATCCTCTTAGTCACTCAGGCTATTACGTAACTGAGGAAAACTTGACAGACTTGAAAAAAAAAAATAACTTGCGAATTTCACGAAACACCTTAGAGGGCCTCTTGGCTTTAAAATAAAGGATTGAAAGACTTATTTAGAGATGCAATCATTTGTTTTCCGATACCACCTCATAGAGCCCTATACGTAATGTGAAATGCTATAGATAGATATATAATCATGATTATAATCACCTCCGTTTGAAGTGATTCCGATTTTCACTTTCAAATTGCACCCTAATTTCTCAGGGTATGTCTGTATATTGTAAAATATGCTCAATCTTGTTATTGTAGTTGTTCTTTTTTTGTTTTTTGACCAACAACTTCTGGTCTAAAGTTGATTAAATCTGTGACTAATTGATCACACTATTTGGTCATTTTATCTCGCAATTCTTTAAAGGGAAATAGAGCGCTTAGAATATACCAACATGGCATACGAAGAACATATAGCTTTAATCGTTTTTAAACCATTCAGTCTCACCAATAATCATCTGCAACAGCTTCAGTCTCCTCAAAACATTATACATGTGGTGAATAACGGAAGACCCATCATTTAAACTATAAAAGTTTGGGTGAACAAATTATTGTTAAGCAATAAATAACTGAATTTGTATCTGTGAGAAACTTATTTTAAAAAAAGGCCACTGTCCTTCCTTATTTTGAATAATCTTTCTTTCTACGTCCACAAACGTTGGTTTCAAAAATATGATTGCTTTCCGTAAAATAAACGCCTCATTTTCCTTTAAGCTTCCAAACATTCATGCGTGCATCACAGTCGCCACTTCCGGAAAATAACTAATTCTGCCTGATCGTAAAAGCCTATGTAACGTTTTTCTTTTTTCTTTTTCGGTAACAGTGTAAGTATCGTGGGTGGGCTACGTCATAGATGTCATTTATTGTGTAATAATTCCGCTGCTTATACTCCAGCCGTTACTGGCACATGTCAGGTCAAATTTAATGTTATATAAACAACATTTTTGTACACCACGTTTTTTTTTTTTCCGTTGAAATGTCAAAGGTATGTGTGGTCATATTACCATAGTTGCCATGGGTAACCATCGTGAGCGTTACTGTATGTAGTTACGGTGTACTGGTGTTACATGAGGGACTTATGTATGTAGTCACGGTAACGGCCTTAAGTTTGGAAATTTTGAATGGAACAACACTGTCAACAGAAGGAAGTGTTCAGGAACATCACCGAATCCCATGAAATTCTTTTGAATCAGACTGACTTCGATGATACAAACACCTGTTAACAATTAGCGAGTCAATTTCGCCGATTAAGCTACCGGTAAGTGCATTTATGATGTGAAGATCTTATTCGTTCGTTCAGATGTTGGAGGAGAATCTTTTTAATATTTCGAATTTCATGTATAGGCCTAAATTTTCAGATGACTATATTATAGTGGCTACGAACAGTCTCAATCAATTGTAGTCTTAGTACGGATACATGTTGCTAGCTGGGCTCGTATTCGCTGGTACACATGGTGCGAATATCAGCGGGAAACTGAATGAAAGACTGAATAATATAAACATGTAGCAGTATATGGATGATAGATCATATTGAACTATATGTACCATATACAGGAACTAGAAGAAGAAAAGGAATCACTGTGCATTTATGAATATACTGAATGAGACTTAGGCTGACTGGCAGATGCCTGCGCCATGCCTATCTCCCTCAAAATCAGGTATTGCTGTCCAAGTACTACACATGGCCCATAACACGATCGTAAATCTTGCCTCTTCCATTCGGCGGATCCTCGGGGTCAGCTTAACAGAGCCGAACACACACCTCGCTGTCTGTAGCCAAGGATTTTATCAATGCCAGTGTATAACAGAATTACTATTTGGAATAAGTAGTACAAATGTGAAGAGTCATTGTAACGCCGCTGACTGTTGTATAGTCGGTTATTAGACGGGAACGGTCAAGGGGCCAGGTAAAGGAGACGACAGGGCGGAGATTTGAAGCATGATTTGGTGTTTTTTAAATGTGGCATATATCCTTTGTCAGTTGTTTAGAAAATTGGAATCTATTTTCCCACAGTTGAGGTAATTACACGTACCCCTAAAACACACCCGTAGGCCTATATGGAAGAAGTTATCACTGTTTGTGTGGAGTGAGTTGTATGAATTTCCATCTCTTCACCAGTGTAATAATATGCCATACTATTGTCACAATATTGTATCGTCTCTCTCGTGTCAATGAAGTTGCATGAACAATTAAAAATAAAAAATCATCTCCGATGGCAAATAAATCACTTTTTTTTTAAACAGAAAGACCAATCTAATTCCTTAGCTCTTCTAACATTAAAGCGTATCAGATGGATTTGTACGTTCATTGCATAACACTCCATGTGAGCCGGGTGGCAGATTCATTAATCGAAGCCCCTAGCTTCGATTCTTGGATTTACTCAGCTCGTCGTGTGAATTTTTTTCTCATTTTCACCTGCGTTGGCGCCCACGAATAGTTGCGTTATACGTTCCTGAGCACACAAGTATAATGGCATATTCGACACGAAGGTGAACAGTGACGCAGACATTTCTATTGTTTTATTAAGTGATAATCGCCATTTTAGCTTGCTTGCAAGACCCTTTGAATTTTATCATAGTGTGTAACACCGAGTACCCTCAAGAAATATTACCGACTTTCACTCAGGGAAAATAGGGGATTTGATTGATTGCTTCAAGTCGTTTCCACCTACCCAGCATTCTGTTCATTGTAGCTTCAAATTGGTACTGACAGTGACACATGCGGCTAACGCGCACGCTGCCCGGTAGTAGTGATGACCACCGTACTACGACCAACGATACATTAGTGCGATCATTGTGTTCCTTCTTTTCACTTCGCTACTTGAAGAGGTATCTTTAGTTAACGGCCAGAATCCGTTGCTGGCGGAGTTTATTAGGCCTAAAATTACCTGCATTACTCCCGCTTCGGTTTTCACAGAGTTAGGTTAATTTACATGCAGGCATTTCTTGGCATGTGTGAATTTTCTTTCACTGTGGCGGTGTTTCGTGTGCTTTCTCGGAGCCATACCTATAGGTGGCTCTTAGTGCGTGCCGTTATACCATCTAGGCCAGGCTTATTTGTTTGTGTTACAGCTTGTCAATCTCATTTTAGATGTACATATTTCGTAGCCTAAGTCGTATGTGTTACTGTGCGGATCTCCAATCATGGGAGCAGCATTCATGTTCACAGTCTCAATGGGCTTCGATGTACTTGCCTGCAAGTTCAATTCGTCTAGTTAGATATCGGAAACGTGTAGAGAGTTCGTCTATAGAAAAAAAAAAAAGAGTTGTGTTGATTTATTGTACAGAGGAACATGGGAAGCAGGTCTCTCCCCCCTCCCCCCGTCGGACCATGTCTCTGAGGTCAACAATGTTAGATTTCCTGCTAGTTTTTTCCCGAACTATGTCTTTTATCAGCATGGTATCACAGTAATGAAGGACTATATCCACCTCCCCCATCGAGCACTGCGAAAACCTGAGAAGAATAGAGGGCTACCGTCGTGTGTAATCAATTCATTTCTATGATATTGTTTTTTCTTTTCCTAACAACAAAATATTCAATTCCTTGGAGTGATGCTAATCTTATCTGCTTTTGCTCACATTGGCCAACGTACAATCACATACCTAAGCTGAGCTGGTCTTGGATCTATTGGTAAGATAAAGTGATTCCAACACGCGTTGTCCCTCCAAATATACAGGTTTTTTTTTTTTTTTTTAAACAAGAGCATTTAAGTAAAGTAAAACCTGAAGGCGAACTTAATCGCACCTTCATTTGAAAAGTTCGTTAAAGGCCCTTTCACACCATGCAGTTGCAATTCGATGGCGTAAGACGTTACAAAATGGGTCTGAAAAAAGTTTCACTTTCATTGCTTATCGCTGGGATATTTTGTGGTGACCATGTCACTTTCAGCAAAGAGGGTTTTGAAATACTGTAGCTTTATGTCAGAAGAAACTATTCACTGCTATGCTGATGAGAAAGTGAACCCTTCTAACTCTTTTCCTTAATCACACTTTGTCGCAGTTATGGTGTTAACGCTTGATCCCCATCAACTGTACAGACTCTCCCATGCTTGAGTGTTAACCCATGCATGCTCCTCGTTTGAGGAAGATCTTAACATGAAATACAGGAGATTGCAGTTCCAGATTAATCACACTGAAAAAAAATGACCTTCAAGAGAGAGAGTGACGACGTCTGCATTGGAAGACTTATTAATTGACGGGATATTAAATGAATTGTAATTATCTAATGTTTGGAAATGTAGAAAGCTCACCAATGAAGCTAGGTTCAGCTCTTCCGCATCTCTAGTACAAATTGACTCTTAGGCGAATTAAATGATAATAACGTTTTAAATATTAAAACCATATGATCTTGTAGAAGGTGAATGGTAACAGATAATACATGTTTACTCTTGTGGGGACACAAGTGAAGTTTGATTTCATTTTTTTTTTCTGTATAGTTCATGGCTATAATTCATCTCTCTGTTGACATGACTTTGACGGTAAACACGTGGGTAAATGTCCGTGTAACCAGAAGAAACGGAATCTTCTTATTTCGTGAATTCAAACTACCCATGTGGTATCGCTTCTTAATCTTTCATACATACAGGCCCATCAGTCTCCGTTTGTGTGGTTTGAGGAAGGCAAGGACCTCACAAAAACATGGTCCGATACCACTGCTGAGCTGAGCAGCGACATGATATCGTCACTGATCGAGCAAGCGGTCCAACTAGAGAACCCAATGAATCAAGCAGAAAGTCCAACCGTTCCCCTGAACGTGGCCTCACCCGATGAAGATACCACAGCTGAGGGGTTCACCGCCGCCACTGATACTACTACTTTCGCTGATACTGCCATTGATGTTGACCAGGGGTTCTGGGAACCTTATATGATCTACGCTGCTATTGGCATCGGTGCATTATTGATCGTTATTATCCTGGCTGTCATCGTAATTATCGTGATTAAACAAAAGAAACGTACCAATCAAGTCAACCACGCCAGCTAGGTTGGATTTCATTTCTCAGAGGTTCCCTTCTTTAGACAATTCCCGGTCTACCTGATCGACGACGAACTCTAATCGTGACCTAATTCATTTAATGATGATGATGATGATGATGATGATGATGATGATGATGGCGGTTCAAAATGACCATCTTAAAATCTGACATTTTGATATCTTTGAGGCTGGATTGTGCCTGGTCTATAACGGACGTCCCTTTCTTTCTGGTTACTGAGTATCATATATTTTTGTTCATTAAAAATACTCGGATGTATTATACTCGACGCACGAGGTAATTTCACTTCTTAACTTGGTATAGATACCACCTTTACCATCAAAGCACTTCAAAAGTGCTTATCAGTGTTACCCTGGGAGAGGTTCATAGCAGATGCAGTGTTAGCCGAAATCACGATTGAAGTTCAGCGAAATCTAGTCAAAGGATGATTCTTCATAAATCCAGCCAGATCAAGCGTTGTGTGAATCTCACCCTCTCAGTGGATGAAACCAAAGAATCAAGAGTCTCGAAGACTCCAAGGGTCCTAGTGGGGATCAAAAGAAAGATGGCTTTGTAGTTGACTTCTCGGCATTTTTCGGCGCTCTCTATATAGCTGGGTTGAGTCCTCTCAGTACAATGTACATAGTACGTACTACATGAAACAAAAATGAATGCATAGTGTCTAAATTTATTATTTGTTTTTCTGCTAGATTCCATCCAAGAAAATCCGTCGTTCTATATTGAGACCTATATCAGGAATCATGTTACGTGATTGCAATCAGCAACAATTGCTATCTACTGCAGCTAATGTACATAACAAAGCGATTTGTCACTAAAATAGAATTGTTTAAATATCAGTTCGAAGATACAAATGGGTAACAATCAACCGCAATGTCAATTCTCTTCGCCATCTTTGTGTGTTCGGAAAGTTCCATACATAACGTAAATGTAAATATCTGAAAGGAGACACTTCTTTCTTACTGTGAAGGGGAGAGGGAGGGTAGACTAAATGTCTTCAAGGACGGTCTGAAAAAAAAAAAATCCTGTATACTTGTAATATGATATCAATATAAGAGCATTATAAAATTCAAAAAGGTCATTTTATCTACGATTTTCTTGTCGGGCGGACGGGGGGGGGGGGGGATCCTTGAACTCCACTAGCTTCCGGTACTTATTACAGGTCAGTAAGTATTGGTATCCATGGTTTAGCTATGATGGCGTATATTTTATGATGACGTCATTAGTTGGTCACTTGTCGCTAAATAAATTTTAGGTTCTGCGCATTGTAGGTCTCACAACATGCTTGTAATAACGTTTAGCGAGCTGAGTTACGCTTCTTTTAGAAATCACTTCAATTAGATTATGTTATTTGTGGTAAGTCCATGAAAATTTAATTTTCTTTTGTCATCGACAAGTCATTTACCGCCTAATGAAATTTTGTTTTTCTGCACATTATAGGTCTTACAGCAGCTTGTAATAACATCAGACAGCTGATCAGCTGGTTCGAAGTTAATGCCGCTTTTGCAAATCTCTTAGGTTGACTATATTGTTGTCTTAAATTCTTAGCAACGCATATGTTTTCATTTGTTTCAGAACATGATAGTAGAGATTAAAACAAAGTAGAAAAATGGAACAGCGAACGATTAATTGTACGTTTTTGTTTGGACAGTAAACTGCTAGTTGTTTTTGTCATTTAATGATTGTGCATTTTCAAGTGCAGTTATGAGAATAACTTTAAATCGAATGGTACACCGTGCATGAAGGTATTTTGTTTGCTCCATTTTTAACTTCTTCAGCACAGCATTGAGAACCAATTTGGTACACAGAGTACATATTTAGAGGGAAGTTCCTTGTTTTGTACATAATTGTAGCATGTAAATACAAGCCTTCAAAACAAATGCAATGTTATCAAAACCAACATGGCAACACTATCATGTATCCTGATAACTATAATTTTATGGACAGTATGTACCTATCTCAAGGGGTATTTTAAGCGGAAAAGGGAATTTTAAAGCTACACCAAAATAAAATTTTCCTGAGTCAAGTTTTATTGGACCGATTAGCCTAGCGCTTTATGGCATAAAGAGGTTGCCAGACTAGCGGATTGTGCATACATAAGAGAACATGCTGTGTAGCTATATAGGAGAGTATCCTTGTAACAGATATGCGATATTTATGCGAATGGAACGATTGAGGGTTTACAACGAGCAGCTGTTTTACACCACTCAAAATCATTCCATCCATATTGTCTCCGTGTTTTATTCTTTGATTGTCTGTAGATCTATAACTTGAATGTGTTTAAAGTTGTCCTCATTAGGTGATGTGTTTAAAGTTTTCCTCATATGTTGATGTGTTTACAATCGTACTCATTAGGTCATGTGTTTATAGTTGTCCTCATAAGTTATGTGTTTTTAATTTTCCTCATTAGGTGATGTGTTTATAGTTTTCCTCATTAGGTGATGTGTTTATAGTTGTCCTCATAAGTTGATGTTTTCAAAGCTGTCCTCAATAGGGGATGTGTTTATAGTTGTCCTCATTAGGTGATGCGTTTACAGTTGTTTTCATAATTTGTTGTTTTTATAGTTGTCCTCATAAGTTGTCGAGTTTACAGTTGTCTTCATAAGTCGATGTGTTTATAGTTGTCCTCATTAAGTGATGTGTTTGTAATTGTCGTCATAAGGTGAAGTGTTTTATTTTTCTGTCTGTGTCAGTTGGTGTATTTCATTGTTTGATTGGTGTATTTCATTCTTTGAGTTTCTTCATTCATAAGTTCGTGTTTTATTGCTTCTTGCAAGAAGTGTTGTTGTATTTTTTGAATGTCTTCATAGGCTGGTGTCCTATTGTTTGTCTGTATAAGGGGTGTACTTTTAGTTTGTGATCTGCATATGTTTGTGTGTCACTGTATTAAGTTTTGTGTAGTACTATTTCAGTATTTGTACCAGTCGGTGTGTTATTATTTGATTGTCTAATTTGATATTTTTATTTTTCATCGTTTGAATGCAACCTTTTGACTTGCTGTTCACATATTGTTCTTTGCTAGCATGATCACCCGCAAGATTTTCTTTTATGGTGCCTGTGAAATTAATTTTCTGAAAAACAAAACAAAAATCAAATACGTTCACGTTTTTCTTTCAAACTATTTGTTTTTTCTTCATCTTATTTGTTGAGTATTTGCTGAACCATTGGACATTGCGCAATTAGAATGGTAAAATCTTTCATTCTTTTCTTTTGATTTATTTTACTTTTTTGTTGAAGAATACATACAAACTTTAACCGATGATCTACGCCCTATCCACCCCGACGCTTGGTGTCAGGAGGAGGGATTTAATTCCGTGGGAGAGTTTTATGGCTCCACTTACCTTACTTACAAAGGTGTCGATTTGATTTTTGAAGTCGTGGTAGAAACATCTGCAAATCAGCAAATGGTTGAAGATACAAAGCCTATCGCCATCTGTTCATAGCGCGTATAGCGTATACAAGAAACTGTTTTGACATAGGCCTAATTAAAATGCTTCTCAGATTGCAGGTGGCACCTTACAGTCCCTCTGCCATTGCAAATTTCCACTAAGTTCTCTTAATTTTTAAAACACAGATTTGGAAATTTACGCCACTAAGAATGGTTTAGTTATTCTTGTTTTAGTTGCTTGTTGTTGGTTTCAGTTCTCAGGTCACGCTGTCTTGGAAGGGCGGGCGCAATTGCATTAAAGTTGCTCAGAAAGAAAAAGTGTAGGTGACCTTTCTTCTGCCCCATCCCCTCCGCCTTACCAATAACAACAAACAAAAAAAATATCGTGGGCGCACATGTCTGACGAGAACTTGAGATGAGTCACGACCTATTTTTAACCTATACAATATCACTTTTTACTCAATTTAATCCGTACGCTTATGAATATACAATTTTGATAAATTTTGGCAACTGTGAAGGGCTATTAAATTTAGCTTACGTTAGAAACAACTGGAATGAAGTCTAGGGAGTTGTCCATTTATTAAGTTGTTGCTGTATTCTGTAGGAAACGAAAGGATTATCATAAACTTACAATTGAACATGTTGCCAAGGTAACACAATATACACACTTCGACGGTACGGTATTAAAATTACTCCTCATACCTATAACTGTATAGCCTCATCCACGCAATTAATTCGGCATCTGTTTGGTTAGCAAATGATGGTGCACAGGGAGCACTGTACAAGAACCAAGACATATGAGTATACAGAAAAAAAAAGCCAAAACAAGAATGGGACGGAATTTTGAGATGATGTTATTACGGAAATATTTATATTAATCTACTTACATACGTAAATACTGATACCTACATTTAGGCCTACACAATATAAGTATGTGTGTATAGCCTTACCATAAGAAAAGCAGACTCGAATTTTTTTTTTTTTTAAATGGGGGGGGGGGGGAGGTAAACGTGAGCATGTGGTGTCCAAATGACTTCTTCATAGCTGAAAAGACTTACAATAGGGAATGGAATTATGCGTGTCTCGCAATGAAATTCTAAAAATATAAATTAGTAGTATAGGATAGATTTAACTAGCGAGCTATTAGTTTCGCCATGAGTTGCACACATGCCGCGTTATACTAACGGAGGGCGCTAATACTAGAGGGCATGTATGTCAAAAGATCGATATGGCCGCCGACGTAGAAGACCAAATTGGCCTCCATAAGCCTTGGCTACGCTTAACAAGATATAAAACGTTTCAGATGCAGTGGCGTAGTCCACCTGTCCACCCCCCCCCCCCCCCACAGAAATTTTTGGGACGCGATTGGTGAAGCAGAGAAAGAAAAAATAGCCCCCCCCCAAAAAAAAAAATAAAACGATAAGAGGGAGGGGTAGTAAGTTGACGGTGTTGGATAGGAACTGGGAAAACTGGTTTCACTTTTTTTATGATGTTGTAAACTAAGACGAAAGAGATTAGCAACTTAATTGAAACAAGGTCTTCGTGGAGGCGTAAAAACTTAGATTCAAGTTTCCAATTGGCCATACATGTACCTGTTGCTTAAACGCAGTATACCGGGATGCGACTATAGGGGAAGAAATCCGCAGCAGAACGGTTCGTCGGCATATTTATATCACGCATCACGCATTGGCAATAAGCCTCGACAAACAGTGAAAGTATGTCAATTCTATTACATAAAAGTATTTTCATTTCATTTTCATTATTTAAAGAAAAAATAAAGAAAATATTTCACTACGGGTGCATCCAGCAAGTTCGTGTTTTTACTGAGACGTTTCCCCCAAAAGATTTCCAATCGAGTTTGCGTCGCTGGGTTGCGTTTGATAACTTTCAGCAATACTTTTACAACAATACTTTTTCCCGTCCCGTAAGTTCCATCTCAGGTTCATGGATGTAAGTTTCACAAAAAGGTCAATTTTGCATCATGATGGGGCGAATAAGAAGAGCAAAAATGATCCTTGATAGGGGACTTGATATACCTCATCCCCAGGGAGACCTCTTCTCACGCCACGTATCTGCGGACCGACTGATTTCAAATCCTGGCTTTAACCCTGGGAGAGGACAGACCCTTCAATCACACGACCCTCAAAAGTACGGTATGGACGATGAGTCGATTTTGCCCCCTCACAAAAAAACCCTGGCTACCCCCCCCCCCCCCCCATCCCGTTCAGAATAACTGTAATCACTCTTGAATTGAAAACGTTGAAAATGGTGCACTTTACAGATTCTGAATTACGAAGGTAAAAAAAAAAATATTTTAGAAACACGGCCATAAAACGAAGATATAAATTTGTAACCTTAAACGTCAAGTAGGAAGGGTGGGAGGAGGGGCTGGGCATAAATATTTTTATTGGGGGTTTACTTGACATCTTCCTTCTTTTTTCTTAATTCATAGCTTTACAGGTTATTACACAACCTTTACCTGACATGATAGTTGTTCGAAAATTATGTTGAAATACAGAAATCACTGTAGATTCAGACGCTTTCAATTTTTCACACACTTTTTTTTTATTGTCTCTTCAATTTTTGTTTTCCGCCTTGTTCTATGAATTCGGTGACTATTCTCCGTTTTCCGTAAAACGGTTAACTTTTGTCTAGGTCTACTAGTGCATGTTGCGTTGCACTAAGTGTCAGAGGATTTTTATTTCTCACTTCTAATCTTTCCCCTCCTCTCTCATATCCCACCCCCCTCCGTTTGTTGCCGAAAATGGTCCTTATTTTTATTTTTTAAACTACTGAAAGGAGCCAAATTTCATTGAGAATAAGCCAAAAGTCAAACAGTTTTTTCTCAAGTTAATCATAGCCGAAGGAAGTCAAAATTGACAAATCTATACGCTTAAAATCCAAACCTGGTCACCCTGCCAGGGCACGCAAAGACTGCAAAGTTCGGTACGGAATCATAGTTAAAACTCAGATCTTTGAAACTCAGAACTCAGAACTGAAACTCAGAACTTTGAACTTTGAAACTCAGGACTCAGAACTGAAACTCAGAAACTTGAAACTCAAATTTTCTAACACCAAGTGTGAAGCAGTCTTCCACCACTCAGAGGGGATTTTTGACGGAATATTGGATGAGTTAGTGTTGTGCTACCTACCAGCGGCAGTACCCACTAACCAGCACCCTTCCCTTCCCCAGCATAGCAAAACTGGTTATGAACAATTTCTGCTGCTCAGGCCTCAAGATTTGAATCCTCACTAAGAGTTCATTTCCTCACCGTTTGGATACTGCACTGTTTGACTGGTGTCACTTGATGACCTGGTGTCACTCACCTCGGCGGGGGAGGGGGAGGGGGTGACACCATGTTCCGAAAAGAGGGTTGGGGTTGTAAATGAGTTACAACTAGAGGGGGGGGGGGGGGACTACGCTGGGGTTTGGCGCATTCGCGCGTAATGTAGTAAGTATATATGTATGTTACAGAGGGCGCGAAGCTCGAAAAAAGAAAAAAAGAGGTAGGTCTTTTCGGTAGGAAAAATACGATTTCCAAACTAGCAACTTTCCAGTTGTAGATAATGGTCCCCTTATCCTATCCCATATATGGCAATCTAAGATTTAAACGCAGTTTCTGATTATTATAAAATAATTTAGGCGTACCTCGTCCTCTTTGAAAAGGGGGAAGGGACTACTTTCACCATTCCCACATGTGACAAAGCCAACATATCGAAAAGTTTTGTACAAAAACGATCATTTGCTCATTTTACACCAAAGTTTCTAGATTGTTCTAATCAAGGTAAGCCTAATCAGTTATGCTTCAAAATGATACGTTTAGATGGAAGCCGACCCATGAAACGCCGATTTTCATTCGAAATACATGATTTTTGATGATTTCAAAATTTTGTGACGTCATAATTTGGGGGACTTTCCCCCAAATAATGTGTCATTTCATGTCACACAAACGCGGTTTACGAAAAAATTATAGACCCAAATAAAATCAACTCTTTTCCTCCTGCTACCTATGACATGCAGCTACCAGAAACGCGTTTAGCCATTTCGATATATTTGTGGCTAGAAGAATAAATCCTTTAAATTATGTAAATTTGGGGTGTGGAGAACATTTTTGCTATATAGACATCATTTCCATAAATTAATGATTTACGACAGAATTAATGGGTGTGCCCAATCAAAAAAGTATCCACAGGGTGTGTTATAGTACGAACATCACAAATCCAACTTAGCCAGACCTGAAAACACAACCCCGAGTACTACATTCAACAAAATATCGATCAATGCACCATGCGCCTACACACTGTAATGCATTTGTGAGGTTTATGATCGAAATTTTTCAAAATGTGGTAGAAAGGTAAATTTTAGAATTGAGAGTCAGGTTGAGGGGCAATCGCCCTGCTGCCTACCCCTACAGCTAAGAAACTGCGCGTTCCAGTTCTATTTTCAGCGGGTGAGATTCACATCAATCCATTGTCATAGCAACAAATTGTCTGAGTTCAGTGTTGGTCATGTGACGAGTTTTCACACTACCTCCTTTAGTAAAGTAACGAATACAGATGCAAACGATAGGTGGGAAGGGGGGGGGGGGGGGATGAACAATTCATGCTTGCATGTTCGCATGCCGGGGGGCATAACTCCCGAATCAGAGGATGAGGTAGGGGATATCCCTCACGGTGAGAAATATTCGAAGATGGCTCTTTTAAGATGCACAATGTCAGCATCTAATTACTTCAGAAACTGCGGGAACGTTAGAAACTCCATCTACCTGTAAACATCAGAGATTTTCAGTAGTCAAACACATTTACTTGTTCTGAAAATTGCAGGTAAGGGAGATTGCCACCGTCCCCTCCCCCTTTTCCGACACTGGTATCTAAACCGTTGTTGACTTCTAAAGACCTTTTTACAAAACTTACATAATTTTTTTCAAGAACCCCGGACACTTGAATGTGTCGATATTTGTTGATTCCATTAAATCGTATGATACAGAAATAAGAGGTCTAGAAAAGGGGCACATTTAATACCGCCACAAAGGTCCAACTCTATGACACGATAGTGTGCACGTATAATTTCAATGATTAGGTTTAAGTAGTAGCAGGATAATAGTAGTATGCTTTGATACTTCGATCAAACCTCTTTCCAAAGTGCCTCTTCGAATGTTTCTTGGCTATATATATTCCTGCTGTTGCATCTTCAGAGAATTGAGGTGAAAAACTGGCCTTTTTAAAGATCCAACAAAGCACTCGATATATGCTTAATCTCCAATTTCAATACAGTTCCTGGCGGAGCGTGCATCAAGTATCTTCAGTGATGTAGACTGCCCTCACTCGATTCCCCATATTCCCACCCCCCTAATTCCCCTGGTGTTTAACATATGACAATAGTCAAATACAAACAACAACAACAACAACAATAAAAAGCAGATTCACTTCGTGTCAGCACTGTACTTGTATTATGTAATAATTTTATGGTTCCAAAAATAAAAATCTATTTAACATGTAATTATTTTATTTGTGAATTAAAATTATTTTACTTGTTAATTTAACAAACCTTCAAAAATATAAATCATATATGCTATTGATATTTATTTTCAAACGAGTTGTAAGATACCAAGACAAAAAAGGTGTTAATACATCAAACAAGGTTGTATAAAAAAAAGGGAAAATGTTTATTCCTCCACGGAAACAATGCTCTGAATTTGAAATGAATGTTGCAAAATTTAAATGATGGATTGCATAAATAAATCGCAGTTTCCCTGATCTAATCTACCTCTTGGCATTGTCGACAACAACATAGTTTGCGCTACTGATGACTGTCTGACCTAGTTTAGAAGACAGCTATGGACTACTACCTACGTAAAGTAAAATACATTGTTTTAGGCCAAACCCGACATTAACAGTGGCATTACACATACCAACCAGAAGGAGTCTCGATGTTTCCCTGGCCCTGAAAGCACGAAAGGGACATTGTTTCCAAAACATAAGCAAGAATGACCTGAGATGCACAAATAAAGGTAATCATTATCTATGAAACAACATCACACATTTTGGTAATAAAGAAAACCAATTAGTCAATCATTTTATAAATAGGAAGGAGGTACGTGGGGCTTGTCATACATGTACCACTAGGAACGCTTTCTTAGCTTTAAGCCAAAATTGTACAGCACAGGCGATCATTTTTTTTTTTTACTGTAGACTCTCCTTTGGAATATGTGTATTGCTGGCATACGATTGGTCGGTAATAATAATTTATGCACTTCTACGTGTTGTAATTGGGCATTAGAGGTGAATAATTTGCTGCTAGTAAACACACACACAAACTGAGAATCATTGGTCATTGACGATATGATGTAAGCATCAGTAGGGTAGGACAAGGTGTTGGAATGACTCTGTGCACAAATTTTACAGCACACAGGATAAATAAAAATCGAAAAAGGATAAATACACAGGAGTTCAAAGGGCACTAAGTTTCTTTGTGTCAAGATGCTTTAACGTAAAACCCAGCCAAAGATAAGGAAGTCTGAAATTGCAGGGCAGTGGTATAAATCAAGACATTTCTATACAAACGTAGCCATAGTTTCAGGTTAAGTTTAAATTCTGTTGCTGGATTTGGCTTCGTTTCTAAAGCTTTCAAGATGTTATAGTGATTATACAGTTTTGGGTGTACAGGGGTAAAGAGGATTTATACATACTGTACACACACACACACGCACACACAAGTAGCACAAGTTCTTGAATATAAAATAGTAGGCCTTCATGAATGACCTATAGGTATATCAGTATAATAATATGCACACATGATAAGTAGCACAGATGTTATCAGCTGGTCACAAACAAAGTTACAAAAATACAAATATTCATAAAGTTCACAATGGATGGCACCTGATCAAAAGCCTGATATCATGTATTCTGACAAGTCTTGAGACTTATATCCTTTACCCTTCCCTAATGGCATTCCTAATGAACATAACCTAACCTTGTCAGGTATATCTGGTACGATGTACATGTCTCAAGACAACAATGTGAAATCTTAGAAAACAAAATCTAGGAATTTTGGTGTTGGACGGAGAGTTGTAACTCTTTGGTGTTACACACAAATAATGTAAATTAATTACAATAATTTATCCTTTTCAGAAATTCATGTAATGTTTAATACTTTTTCTATGAATCACATGCATGAAAAATGGTTTGATCAAAAAGTATAGCTACAAGAAAATGAAGAAAAAAAAGAGACATCCAAAAGTTCAACAGAACATTTGTATACTGTCACCAAGGTCAAAAGAGGTCAAGTGGAGTCAAATGAGGTCATTATATATATGCATTTATTTAGAGTACTGTAGTTATCAACCCAACTGTTGCTACATAGGATGCCAAATCGGTGAAAAATTTAGGGTCTGCTATTTCTTTTATTTTATTTTTTTTTCGTTATATTCACTACAACTTGAAAACTTAAGTGGGATTTCAAGAAAGGTCACATTTATCAAATTATCATGTTTTGGTCAACAAATTCTGCCACGTAACGTTATATGCCATTCCCCTTTAAGTCCCCCCCCATCTTCCAATATTCCTTTCATTGCTACTGAAACACTAGAATCATCTTTGACAAAACTCTTTTGAACAGTTCAGCCTACAGCACCAGAATGAATTTTAGCTGTCTTTTTCTTTCAAACAGCACCCACTGGCAGCTTACTTTGCCCTCCACCATCCAATATTCACCTTTGCTTCTTCAAATCTAGAATCTTGGACAAACCAACAGGGACACCACGTCACAAGACCAACTATGTGTGTTTGCTACCCATTAGCATTTGCAGAGTGAAACATACCCTTTACTGTAACTGACCCCTGTAACTGACTACCAGACTTTCATGTCATACTGACAAGTTTCCCAATTCATATTGTCAGAAATCACGTGCACGTGCACATACATCACCTTCCCAATTCAACATTCTTCCTGCAACATATTGACACAGGTGAAATAAGACCAGCTTGATTTATGGTACTGTATAACCTTAGAGATTAAATTCTACACATTATTATCACAACAGTGTCTCAAGAGGATTGTCTGGCACAGTAACACTACAGATCAAGCTAGTCATAAAACTACCGTAACACAAATTTATGCCTGCTGTACTGTAGTACATATATGATATATGCAGTATGCAGCATATTTATTAGATTGACATGATGACCTTTACTAACAATGCTTACAGGTGCAGATTACTGTAGTCTAGGTACTGTATTTTGTTTGTCTACACCTGTCTTGTACCTTTACAAGAATGGCCTGCCAAAACATGGAAAGCCCACAATTGCAGTACTTAAATTAAACAGCATGCGTATATTGTTGTCTCCATATTTCTTATGTACGTAAACAGACAGATATAACAACTACAGTAGGACCTAAATCTGACTATCCTTAGAGCATCCACCACAAGGATTGCTGACAAAAGTGAATACAAAAAGACACTCAATTACTTTGTAAAGCTGCTGGGCAAGCTATGAGTGCCATTTTTTAATGCATTCTTTTCTCGATTAAATTTGGCACATTCACACAGTATGAGTTGCAAATTCAAATGTATTTTTTATACAGTACAGTAGCCAACAGTAAAATAACAATGGCTTTGTATACAATTCAATACAGTGTATTGGTACGAGCTGTTCTGCAGTACTACATGCATGCAGAATCTGTGAATGAAAACATTTTCAAATGTGTCAAAAGAATAACTCACATCATCTCTTCTTCGCAGTAATGCCTCATTGTTACTGTTTACATGTTGTGTATTTTCTTCTCATGACATCTCAACAGTAATGCCTCATTGTTATTGTTTACATGTTGTGTATTTTTTTCTCATGACATCTCAACAGTAATGCCTCATTGTTACTGTTTTCATGACATCTCAATAGTAATGCCTCATTGTTACTGTTTACATGTTGTGTATATTCTTCTCATGACATCTCAATGTGTACATTCTACTGAATGCTCTTCCACACTTTTTACAAGTGAAAGGTTTTTCACCAGTATGGGTCCTCTCGTGCCTTCTTAAATAACATCCCCTGATAAAGGCCATGTCACAATATTTACATTTAAATGGCTTTTCACCTGTGTGTATCTTTTCGTGTGGTCTCAGGGTGCCAAGGTCTTTGAATGCTTTGCCACAGTGCTTACATTTATATGGTCTTTCTCCTGTGTGGGTTCTTTCGTGTTTTTGAACGTCCTGTTTGCCGTTAAATCCCCGGTCACAATACCTGCATTTAAAAGGCCTCTCTTTGGTATGAAGCCTTTCATGCCTCTCCAAAAGTTCGGGTCTGCCAAACTTTTTACCGCAGTATTTACATTCAAATGGTTTCTCCCCTGTATGGGTCCTGACATGAACTATCAGTTTACTAAGGATCCTAAAGATTTTACCGCAGGCTTTACATTCATGAGTGGATTCTAACTTCTGTTTCTTCTTCTTCTTGGAAGACAGACTCCTGGAAGACACTTCCTGATTAGATTTTGAATTACTATTCATCTCCTTGGTAACATTAATCTGCTTGGTGACTTTCACTTTGAGCGTTTTGATCCTTCCTGCAGTTTTTCTATCCCTACAATGTCTTTGGTGTTTGTTCAGAGTTCCAAAATTAACTTCCTTATCACAAAACTTACATTTCATCATTTTTGCTCTGCAAGTACTGGCCAGATAATCATGACCTTGTTCAGATGTATCAGCTTCCTTCTTGACAGTGCAATGAATATTCATATCGGCTGAACTTTTTGGTCTGAAAATAGTAGTCGTTTCCCCTGTTGTAGGAGACTGCTGTTTCTTATTCGAAGATTTTTCGGCCAAACATTTTCCCTTCATCTGACTTACAGACTTTGAATCCAACATCTTCAAGACCTCACCATTGTCACACTTTTTATCTGTTTGTGACATTTCCTCGTCTTTATCTTTCTCAGCAAAAGAAAATATCCCGCAAGAGGAATCCATCAAAGGCGACTTGCCGAGACTGTCTCCAAACGTCTCCAACAGGGATAATATATCATCAATGACACTGACCGTAGTTGGACTTGACTTGGAACTGACTTTCATTGATTCTGACGTGAAAGGTATCTCTGATCTTCCATTTGTTTGAACGGGACTGTCTTCTTCATCTGAAAAAAAAACCCAAACAAAACAAGAATGTCAATGAAGAATTAACTGGGGTAAGAACATGAGAGTTCTCTGGCAATGGACATTCAATGCCAAAAAAATGTTGAGTCCCACACATTTAAAAATATTCTCATTTAATCTGGCTGTGAGTAATGTGACCATAATCCCTGTTCTTCTTACAATCCATCCGCTTCTCCTTTCCACCCCCCTCCCTCGGCAGCCTGTCTTGTAATAGCCAAAAATCCTCATTTAAACTAGAAGCATATTTCAACCTACCTATCACCAATGTGGTTTCATTCTGTACTTCTCCCTTGATCTTGACATCTGGGGGACCTGAGGGTGTACGAATGTAAAACAAGTTACGACAAAGTGATATTTCATGCTGTTACTAAAACGAGTTTCATTTCACTTCATCAAGACTTTTCAAGCCTCATAATTTTAATGTAACAAACCATTGAACTAGCTCATCAAATAATAGCTGACACACTGTATGTTCCACACAACAATCAGTAGATACTGTATGTCTGATACAAAATCTGGATCTAACTTAATCTGTCACTGAACAGTTCAAGAGTGTGACAATAGTGGGAGACTACGGAGAAAACTCTAATCAAGTTGATTATTATATTTTAAAGAGATCTGGTGTAGAGATGCTACGGTAAGTTGCAACAACGAGAATGGAACTTTCAATTTGAGCTGACACCGTAAGGATGATGATATCAATTTACTGTATGAAACACCATTCTGACAATCTGTGTAAATTATATATTCACATTGTTGTGACACTCAGAAATCTCAGTGGAGTGGACACATTTGTGTGCACTAGTGATTTCATCGCTTCCTACAAATTCGAACTGGGAAATTTTTCCCCACAACCGTCAGGTACCCAGGTACAGTACCCAACCAAAATGGCGGCTTTATTGTTAACATCAATTGGTATTTCCACAGTACTGCACATCACATTTGTGTGGAGGGACCTTACTAGTACACTACAGATGACTGCCTACACTTACCCATGAATAGGACCAAGTATTTTCCTGGAGAAAATTCTATTTGAGATATCGGCTGTGAATAGCACACTAGGTGAAATTTGGCATTCTGACAGGGTGGTCACACACGGGTTGGGTCATTTTTCACCTTATGATCGACCCTAGTGTATGGAACCAATGCCAGAGCCAAACTTGTAAATGATGCAATTAATGTTCCTTGCCTTGGATAAATTTGGTAAGAATCTGCAGTGGCCCCAGAATGGAAAAGGGGTGTTCAAGGGTTGGGTGGACCCTCGGGGACAAAGCCACTATGAAAAAAGTGATGGGTTGATGTTGTGAGCTACTCCCCACCACCCACCACCACCTCATCATATGCCAAGTGCTTCAACAAGAGGATGCATTATGCATATGATTCTTGTACATCTCATCCAATCTGATATGAAATTGTACAATTCTTCATACAATTTACTTGCTTGAATTAAGGAATTGCAGACATGAGATCCCTACAGTACTTGAAGGCTGGCTATATGCAGCTTACAATGCCCGGTTACTGCCAAATCCGGCCATCTGGAGAGTTTAAGCAGCCTAAAATATTTCTTGTACACTCAGAGGGAACTGATGGTGCATGCACTCTGCTTAGATTTTTGTGGTACCTGACCCCCAAATATTCTTTTATTCTTCATTCCACTGTGCCAGAGTATAATCTAGTGTATGTAGATCCTTCACTTCAGTGTCATGGTTCATGTTCTTCATGTTCTGTAACCAGACCGGTCACTTTATTGCTGCAATTTGTCAAGTTCATCTTGAATAATATCATCAAATTTAATAGTAAGAGAAGTGTGTCACTGTGTTGTCATATACAGTACAGCTAATGCTGGAACAAAAATATTAAAGATACAGAGCATGTCATCAGATACAGATTCAAAATTCAACTGAGGTCACAAATAGGAATACATTTACTGTACTTACAGTAAACTACATGCATACATTCAGTCTCCTACAAAGGTATCCATGTATGTACCTCTGTTTTATATGGCATAAGCTTAAATTTACCAATGATACGAGAACACCCAGAGCCTGCTCAGCTGATGAAGTGACATTAAGTCCCGAAAATCATGCCACATCATGCAACTGTACTGTACAGTATGTAGAGCTACTGTTTTGTCCATGTCAGGAACAACAATGAAATTTCTTAATACTAGTTTGAACACTATTGTTTTTGGCAAGTGTAAGAGAATGTGGGGAAGGAGGGGAGGGGGGTGGGTGGCCAGGGGATAATTTACCAACAACTATCTAAGAGATACAGTACACTTACATTGCACTTTATTCAGACGAATGATTTGTTGTGACCAGAAAAACCAGAATTACATTTCAAAGAGCAGCCTACAGAATGTGGCTAATTTTAAGAACATCCATTAAAAAAAGTTAAATTCCTCAAATCTGTCTCTGATGACAGAGATCAAATATTGTCTTTGGCGATTCCGTTGCTGCTCATTAGTACAGTACTGGTGGTGCTCTTCAAATTGTGAACTCACCATCATCTTCCAGATCATCATGATCATCATCACATTGACTGTCAACCTCTGCTTTCATCCTCATATCCTCAGTTTCCTTTAATTCATCTTCACTGCATCTTGTCTTGTTCTTCATCTCACTGACATCAACATCTGCAACAACAAGAACAAAGGAGAGAAACATTGAGGAGACAGCAACATCATCATCATCAACATCATCACCATCACCATCATCATCATCAACATCATCACCATCATCACCATCACCATCACCATCACCATCATCATCATCATCATCATCATCATCATCATCATCATCATCATCATCATCATCATCATCATCATCATCATCATCATTTCTACTAATGTTTAGTTGATATACATACAGATACAATACTTGTACTCATCATCATCTGCATGTGTATTCAATATTTTGTAACTACTCTACTGTACCATCTACACAAAAGCAGCCATAGTAACATACAGTAAGATATATTTGTGACCTAAACTTGTTTTCTCCTGACAACACTTACTGTACTGCATAATGCAATGTCTACATCCATATCATGATGCTATTCAATACCATGTACATGGATTGTATTAAAGTCTAAATACTGTACAAAGAGCTATAGACTGTACAGATAGTAATGTACTGTACCTTCTTCAGGGTAATATTCTATGATCCAGCCATCCTTGAAATCGACATCATTATCAAAATCATCTGGCTCTTCTTTAATTCTAACAGCATCACTCATTGTCAGCTTTGAAAGAGTTACATCGGCTGAAAACAGAAGTCAATAAGATTTTCAACTGTATGTATGTCTAATACCCAACAGGTCAACAAAATACAGTTGTATTTGTATACGTACAATACATGAAACTAATGATGTTGGAATCCCCTGACTGGGACATTAAAATTAGTTTACATTCAATCACAAATCATCTTTGCAATGCTGTTGGATAGTCTACAGTGATCCCATCATTTCAGTCATGTACACAGGGCAGTCAAAATCTCTGCGTGTAGCAGGGGGGGACAGACAACAATATTTAGCAGATACTCTAGCATGTGTGATTACCAACCTGTGTGTGTAACGTGCATGGCAAGCACATACTACTGTACGTAGTTCAAGCTGGTGGGGTCTAGGACCCACATTAGGATCCCTATTAGGGTCCAGTGGAAATGCTCACTGGGGGGTCCAGGTGGCAAGGTCCCTGAAAGCTCACCATGCAGTTTTAGCATATTTTGTACAGTAGGCTCAGGGAGTGCACTGTTTTATAGTGATTGCTTGAGACTGAGTGCACAAAAAGTGAAAATATTGAACGAAATTTTGGTGTGTCTTTCAACTGCACCATGAATTTGGACAAATTGGGAAAAAAAAATCATCACAACTGTAAGGCTTGTGCTTACGTACACAGACAGCTATCCAAGATACTAATATTTCAAATTACAATTCCTAAAGAACAATTATGTGCAATTTCATTTCATGTATTTCGTTCATGCATACATATATACATACTGTACATACTATGCACATGAAGAAAGATGCAGTCGTACTGTACAATGCAGTGGAATGAACAGGACACTAGAAAAAACATATTGCAGGCTAGCCAGCTTGAAGGAAAAAGAAAATACACACAAGAAAAAAAAAACAAAAACACAAAAACAAGAAGAAGAGAAGAAAAGAAAAAGAAAAAAAAGATTCAAGTCAGATTATGAGATATAGCATACACTTCAGAGCACAGTTTCATTTTAAACAGTATTTAGGCCAAATCCATGTACAGGTAAAAGACTTAAGTTCAGACAATTCAATTTTTCTGCCAGTGCACTTCAAAGACTTCATGTTATCCACAGTGGAAACCTACAGTACAGTAATTGAATCTCATCTATTGCATATGGTGGGAAAAACACAGAAGTACAACAGAATTTCCTGCCCAGTAAAAGGTAAATATTGCATGTTCGTCCAATTGATGCAGAAAATAGCAGGAACCTACTTTACTGTACAGTAAGCTAGGCATTCTTGTTTCATTGAACTAACAGCAAGTAATGAAAAGTACTGTACCATCATCTACTGTACAGTACTAACAGTGTGTGACAGATCTACAGTATGGTTGCCTGACAGTTAAGCACTATTACAGTATGCGTTCATATGTGGGCACATCACTTCTACTGTACATTAGAGCCAATTGTACATTTGACCATAGATGTGCAGTACAATATGCTGGAACAGTATTTACTGTAGACAAAGACAAAAGTGTGAAAGATTTATTTTTTAAATACATGAGTACAGAAAAGGGAACACATATCTGAATGACTGTAGTACTGTAACCATTGAGGAGTTCAATCTTTTGTTAGGCCTTCTGTGCAGTACGTACTCTATTCCGTGACCAACCATATTGTAGAAATGTAAATCAGGGATCCACTATGCATTGTCATAATATGAATGCATGGTCTATGGGTGCTCCACACCCTTTTGAGACATTTGTATCCACTTACAGTATTAAGTCAGAATACTTATGTACACTAGAATAAATGCACAATGGTTTTGGAACAGTTTATGCTGTTTTCTCAGTTTTTCATGGTGGGAGGACGAACTTGAAAAAAGTTATCAGGGAAAGTAGGCATATAAGTACATGCGAGACCACTGCAGTACATATATTTAAAAAAAAAAATCAGTGATGTTCCCTCCTTTTGACCTCTGTGATTGCAGATTGGTTTCTGTTTCATGCCCATACAGTAGTCGTAGACATATACTTGCATGTGTTCTGAACTGCTAACTTCGCAATAAGCACGGAGGCATGCAGGTTCATACACTTTGTGCATGAGGCATAATTGTATACCTGTAAAACTTCTCGCATCTAAAACCTTGGAATTTCTAACTGCTGGAACTTCAAAATCCCTATAAATCTAATAACCTTGTTTTAGCAAGTCCTAAAGTTCTATGTTACTGCTAGTAACTTGACCCAATCTGGTAAGAATTGTAACTTGAAATTTGTTATTTTATCCCCCTTGACCTGTATTTAACTATTTGATGGAAACCTGCTGAACTTCACACACCTCACTAACATTAGCATGACAATCACTAAATGAAGAGTGTCCTTTTACACGAATCATATGCATATACCTACAGTACAGTAATTACCTGTTAACAAGCTACTGTCACAACAAAAACGGTCATGAACAGTTCCATTGAGAGGTCAAAATGATGACTTGGAAATTTGGACATTATTATGGCGGCAACTGCAAATAGGATGCTTTAGGCCTAGCCTAACTTTCCTGTGTCAATGCTGCATGGCAAAGTTGACTAGCCTGTAATCAAATAAGGGTGATTAAATAAACAGTGTCTCAGCTTTCGTTTAACTTATTCCCAACTTCTGATAGTCACGCTGCTTAGGCCATTGCATTTTCAGGCCTATTTTTTTCTAGGGGTGCGTGAAATCTGGCAGTGCGCGAAGCTTATGCACCTAGAAATACTGTAGGTTGCAAGGGTTGCTAAGGCCTAATTCACAGGTGAAATCCTAGTTAGACATCGGGCCTCAGATTTTCAGCTCCACAAAATGGAAAATTCCCTTTTCCACTTTTCATAGCCGGCCTAGGCCATTTCATTTTTTAAAGTTCCTTTTTCCAGTTACAGTACTAGCCTATCTGTACTGTCAGGTAGCCTTCAGCAGTGCACTGAACTTTCGATGACCTGTTGCCCAAAGTGCATTCCATGTCAGGCCCACATAAGAAAAATGCCAGCTCCACGCCGAAGATCTTCAGTTCTGAATGCAGAAATGCAGACTGGCTGTTGCCTACATTAACCTACTGCCAACTTAAAAATGCTTAACTTTTACTTGCCTACCAGAGCGGGTAAAGCGAGTGCTTTCAGAAGTTGTTACAGTTCAGTAGTTCAATGGCACCTGATAAGCCTATCCTGTAACTAGGTACCGTACCGTGTGTGCCGTAGGTGGCAATCAACCCACATCGCGCAAGTAGTACCAACGTCAGTTCAATTCATTTCTGTAACTTAGAGGCGTAAAACGGGCTTAACGTTGGGTTTCGGGGACCGACACTCACTAATTGAAATGCCTTATGGCTCGTGCGAATTTGTGTGGTTTGGTTTTTCATCTTCCTTCAAAAAAAGAACAAACAACTCGTCACCCTTAGCCTACGCTAGGCCTTGTCATTTAACTTTGCCTAACTTACCTCAGTTACTGAATTGAGGACCCGGCTTGATGTAATGGTAGCCACTAGCCAACAAAACTTTCCAGGCTGTTATGACCAACTTTTAATTAGGAAGGCTCCTACTCTTAGCTAAGTGATGTTGGGTGAGGCAAAAATTTTCACTACAGCGGCTAACCCTTACTTAGGAGCAAACTCGGTAAGTCTTAAGTATGACCAACTTGAGCCTTGGTTAGTGGAATTTGGACTCACCCACAATGCTTGCATGGTATGTGTTATTGACATTTCCACGAAATGTAAACGAAGTTAACAAAGGTTCGATGACTGACTACAGGACAGTGCTGTATATAGATTCTCAGAAACGAAAAAAGAAGGTTTATGGCTGGCGCCATAGCGAAATCTCAAGTAGAAATGTGGCCTTGGTGGGTCACCTGTACATGGTATGCAACAAAAATCAATTTTCTGTCTAAATTGTCACCTAGTCAATTTAGTCAAACATCTGTAAAAGCTTTATCTTTTCATAATGTTATGCATAACATGAGCTACAGAAGATGCATCATTCCAATTGTGAAAGGCTGGATGAAAAAAAATTCAACCAGCAGATCCCGTTTACCTTCTTCGGCTATAGCAGTTTGGATATTACACACCCCAGTTCACTAGCGTACACAGGGGGGGGGGGGGGATTGGCCATGCCCCCCTCACATTCCCCATTATTTTTTCAAATACTGCATATCTTGCTGAAAATATCAGAAATAAGCAGGAATTGACATGATTAGTATCAATATAGGACCTACTAGTATGTATATAGGTAAACTTGAGGGAATACAGGCCCGTAGCCAGGGGGGTGGGAGCGTTCGAACGACCCACTCCAAGTTGAGGGAGGTCCATTTTTTCCAGCCATGTGTTGGAGGGGTCAGCTATGAAATAATTTTTGTATCTTGACATATCGTTCACTTTTAGCAGGAAGATAAAACCTCTCCACTTGCGTCATAAAATGTAAACAGGCCCAAACTGACCACAATATATCTTCACTAGATACATATACTATGTGGGGTGGTGAGATAATAAGCTAAAAAACGCGCATTCATGGTTATGTCATTGTGGCTGTGGATATCATTGAACTAGATACAATAAAAAGCCCGGGACACACTTCCACGACAAGCTGCGACACGACGGCGACTACCCATCGCGTCTGCTGTAATCGTGGCGGTGTGATCGGTTCCACGGCTAGAGTTCAGTTGTGTCCTAAGCCGTCGCCGGGCCCGATTAAATATGTTCAATTGTAGTCGGGTGCAGTCGGTGCATTTTAAGCCCTGTTCAAACCGCCACGACCTACCAAAGTGTCTACTCAGGCGCGTATTTATGTGGCAGGCCTACCAAGGCAGGGGTGGAATGCAGGGTTAGGGAGCATGTATGTCTGCATGTTAAACACCCAGGAAGGGCAGTTTTCATCTATCTGAGTGGTTTGTAGAGCCAAACGTTTCTTTGAATGCTCATCTCGGCATTGCTTCATTTTTCACAGACTAATTATTTTCTGAGTAATTGAGAAATTGTAGACATGAGATTTATATTTCAACTGAGGCTGGGTTCATGCAGCTGAAAAAACTTGGGAAGGGCTATTTCCGGCTATCTGGGGGGGGGGTTTGTAAAACTCAAAATTTTCTTATACGCTCCGAACCAACCAATGGTGACGCTCCGCTTAGATAGTCTTCACGAGTTTGCACCCCCTCCCCTTGGAAGGTCTTTTAAGGTCTTCCTAAATGCTCCAGATTGCACGAGATCTGCAGATTTCACAATTTTCAGGGGGAAGCATCCCCCCTAGCAAAAACTTTCTTGTACGCTCCGCGCCAACCGATCGTGGCGCTACGCTCGGATCTTTCAATTGCAGTAATTCCGGCAGAGGCTACGGCCTCCCCCTCCACAAATTCCTGGGTACGCCACTGCCCCAGTTTAAGTAGGCATGTGCTCGTCTAGTCTTTGGAATGTGGGGCATTTGACTATTAAACGTTTCCCTGTGTGGTTTCCATTTTGTTTCGACAAACATGCAGTACCAGCACTTGCACTGGGATTTTTCTTCAAACGGGTGGGGGGAGGAGTTCACGCATGAAAAATTTACCATAGTCGACGAAGGAGCATAAACAGACCGAAGGGACCACGAATCCGGAGATGTAAGGAACACATCTCTTTCAAGGAGATTTTTTGTAGGGGACAATTAAAAAGTATTGGTAATAGTTTTCCCACTGTCTACGCGAACTCGTCACCGTCCGGGCGCATAGCGCACGAGCGTTTTTTTTTTTTTTGCTGAAAATAAATTTGTGTGATGAAACTATGATGACACTTTTCCATGTCCAATCCCGACAGAGAGAAAATATATACAATAATCTTTTAGGATGGTTGGGGTGTCATATTACATGGTTGCTAAGGACCAGGGCGTACTAAGGATTATGCCAAGGGGGTCCAGGCTCGGATGTTGGGGATGGGGGGTGGTTGTCAATTTGATTGTCCGCCAGCGTGAGTATACGGGTCAAATATGGTCAAATTGTTACACGTAATTTACGTTGACCAATTAAGTTGACCATGTTTTGGGTCGGTGCATAGTTGACCAATCTATGGTCAATTTTGACCATAGTGGGTTTAGAGTGTATAAAACACCTCCTAGTTCACCGAAATTACATCCTCGGTGCCATTTTTACTCTTTATTTTACTCCGAACTCCATCCTCTACAAGTACATACCTTTTGAAGTAAATTTATTTTTGGATCAAAATAGGATTGAGTGCTTACACCTCATCCTACATAACCCTTCTCTGTGGTGACGCGACTGCAGCCAACAGGATCTAAAAGGTCGCTTGGTTATTTAAAATAATACCTTCGACTCCAAAGGTTGGGGTGGTATCATGCGAGGAAAAAAAAAAAAAGATCGTCTGATGCCTTCGCAGGTCCATTTCAACATATTTGATTAATGAAAGGGGTGAGGGTGGCGGGCAACAAATGCTTGGTTTTTAAGATCATTTGACACTGTTGACCCTCTTGGACACTAACTATGGGGATCACCAATGGACAAGAAAATTTGGCAGGCTCTGTGTGGTTTTGTTTCATTAGAGATTTCAACGGAAAACCCCAAATTTTCATTTTTTTTTTTTTTTGCATGTAGGTCTCTATGTACGGTAGCCTACTTACTTGAGTGCATCATCGACCGCCTGCGTGGTCCTACCCGGATGGAGTGGTGGTTGACAAAAGGTACGGTTTTGTGGCCTGGGGAAGGGGGGGGGGTATGAATGAAACTACATTCCCACTTTTGTTAGAAGAACGTAACACACACACACTGTGGAAACCCCTGTAGGAAATTTATGTGAAGTGAGTGTGACATGTTTTACATAAAAACACGGCGATCGTAGGCAATTTTCGATCACTGTTTACTACAAGATTTCTGCCCCACGGAATTATTAGGAACATTTTTAGGACAGTCCAAATTAAGGAGGTCATCGCGAAAAAAATTTCGACAATTTTGGCATACGGCCCTACGTCATCCAAAATGCTTACAAGATGCTTTTCGGTTGACTTGACTTTAACTGACAGGTTTCAAAAGAAAGAGTTCATTATGTCTCAGCCTTCCAGTGACGGCACCCCCCCCCCCCCCACCACCCCTCCCATTTAGCTGAAATGACCTGACAAATCACATACATTTATCCCTATTAACATTCATAATTTTGCGTTTAACCTTCTGTTTTAGGAAGTCCATGAAACTTAATTTTCACCCACAGATACTTTAAAACCTCATAGCTTCCGGTGACATCCGGGCAGCTTGCACGCCAACATACTTTACCTGTGGACCCCACCAGGAGTGGTAAGCTTTCATGTTTGAAGTATACCCATCAATTAGACTTATTTTGTTTCACTCAGAAATACCTCAAGGCTTCAGGAGAAAAACCCCTAAACCTCCAAGTCCCTGAACCAACGAGTGGTCCAATTTAGAGGGACAACCGAATTAATCAAATTGTTTAGAATCTTTGCTCATACTGATGAGCTTTAAACAAAAGTAAGTCTATCCTGAAGTTTAATTTTTCATCCAGTAATTTGTTAACACTTCAGAGTTTCCAGGAGCTTTGGCCCTTGAATCCTATGGTAGCATAGCCCATGGAGTCCACCAGGGACCCTAGGACGGAGCCCTGGACCCGTCTCGCTAAGCAAGAGCTCTGCGCTCCATGTCAAACAAAATCCCACTACTCCCAAAAAATTCTTTGTCCTTTTGCGCCCCCGAAGTCTAAGATCGTGGTGCGGCAACTGCAGCCTTTATAAAGGATACTTCCACAGACTCAAACACCATGTTTCGTAAATTACAGAAGCGCCACGAACACTGGCTATATCAATGGAGGATTACGCACTGTGCAGTTCCTTGTTTGTATTTCCAAGCAATACTTGCTTTCTCGTTGCTGTATATATGCGTGTATGAAACTGAAAGATCCGTCGTAACTGTTTAACCACAAGAGGTTTTCATCAACAAATTCAGTGTACTAGAATTACCTCAATGAGCACTTCAAAATTAGGCCTATCTCATTTAGATTGAAATAATTTAGGCCACAGTCCTCTTGGCCGTCCGAAACCGAAGGCCCAGGTTCTTCAAACGTTTACAAAACATTTTACTTTTATTATGAATTATCATAAAGGACTGTTCACCCAGTCCGCGAAGTGATTTAATTCTGATAGAAATACGACAAGCCATTGAAGTTTATTTTGGACTGCAGTAAGATAGTCTTTATTTCAAAAAAAGATAGAACACACAACACAGTCACAACTGATTTTCTTGCCTTATCATTTTCCCGACCACCCCTTACCCCTAATTTGTAAACGAGTTTTTGATGGTACCAATTCTCCCACCTTAACAAAAATGAAGAGCCAACCAGCAATTCATAGTTAACGCCATAAAATAAATGGACTTCCATCACCACATTTATTATGTAGGCCTAGCATTTGGTAATTCTCTATAGCTAGGACACCAGGTTACTCTTTGGTGTTCTCGTATACCCCAGAAGGATATTAGTAAGAGAAAAATGATAACTTCACAATCAGGAACAAACAGTTTAAGTAGTTTAGTTCCCCATAAAATTCTCTCAAACTATGAAAAGTGTTCCTCTCTGGACTCTTCAATTTGTCAGCTTTGTTCTCTTTGGTCCCTAGTCGACTATTCATATATTTGGACACTGCTGAATAATAGTGGGTACGCCAGTGGTAACCACACCGTCGGTCAGGAGTGTTCTGCCTAGAGTATATCAACCCGAACGGTCAGTGCACCGTCACTAAACGATGGCTGTATTAAGTCACTGAACAGATTGTCAATTTATGTCACTGCATATATACCAATGGTCGCACCAGGGATGTGGAAGACATATGTTTAATTGCCCACCGATACAGTAAAGAGGCCTATTTACATAACGACAGCTGGTGCTTTGGCGGTGTGAGTACCTCCACCGCTCCCCCCCCCCCCCCCCCCTTCAGGCTGGTGAAAAATCAAGGGAATACACAAGGAATACACCTATACAATATGTGTCCCTGTGCCTAAGGCCGTCACAGATATATTGCAATATTACAAATCACGGGTGCTTGATATCAATAAAGCCATCACATATGGTATCATTATTGAACTTAACTGCTTATGCATATATTATTGAAATTGGCCACTCTGTGTGCAACTTGTCATGGATGGCAGAGACAAACACATCATATGATACATTAAAATTACACATCGGCATGAAAATGATGACTAAGTCTTCCTGAGGACTGTCGGAACAAAGATGAACTCTGACCTGTTACGGAGACTCGATAAAGCTATTCAGCCAATCCTTACATGACATCATACATGTGCTCTAGTCAGCCTGAACAGTGGACACCTGGGGATGTCTTACAGTGAATGGTACAGATTTCACTGAAAACATTGGTATTTTCTACAGGATGGAAACAAAGAGAGCCGCTCCTTTGTAGGGCCACTCACCTTCACTGTCAAAGAAGGTAGTACTTTAGAACTAGCCATGTGTCTTCAGGAAAGGGCGCTCTGCCCATCACGTTGGCTCATAAGCCATTTATCTAATCCTCTGTGTATACTTTAGGAGGAAATTCGACACGCCAATTTTACACACATCCTAAATACCGAGTAATGCAGAAAAAAAGCAACAATATTTATCTTCTTTACCCTTGTCACCAACATGAGATAACTTAAACTATGCTTTATCCACTGACATTGGTAAACAAAGACACCTAATAAGACAAGTGTCATTAGTTTGCTCTTTATAGCTTCACTAGACGTTAAGCAACAACGGCTATCTCAGAGCCAGAATAGATGACACATGCAGGGTCATTCAACATGGTAAATGTAGTCAACAGAGTAAATAATACAAAAGAGACTAGGGTGAGTTGTAGGGGAAAGGGATGGGGGTCACTTTCAATAATAGCATACTGTACATAGCAGACTCTAAATGTTATAGGTATGTTATAGGATACTAGGAGTGCTATAGGTAGAACGCATCCGATTGTCATATCTGCCAATCGATACTTCATGTTACAAAGAGAAATGTTCCAATAAAGTCTAATTCCAGTTCAGGAGTCCACACCCCATTCATCAGACGTTTTCAGTTTTTTTTTTTTTTCTCGCCATCCTCTAGGAATTTATGATCACACCATTTTAGTACCAAGCATAACATTTCGTCCTTTAACGGCATTCTGCCTTTCCAACTAGTTGCCAGCAAAGTTGTACTCAGAAAGAGTTCCCTAACGAGGAGGACAATATCCATTCTGTTTCCACATTAACTCTTCGTGTCATGAAAGAACTTGACCTGGAAGAAGGATTGTGAGACAAGAAGGGATTTTCACAAACGGTTTTGAATGTTGGAACGTTCACTAACTATAATGATACCATGATAATTTCGAAAGATTGTGTAATATATATTGAACGAGGGTTAAAGTGATTGCGTGCGTAAACAAAAAGTAAAAACATTGAACTTTCATCTCCAAAAGTTTGGTAAGGCTCCTAATTACACCATTCAGACAATCTGGGAAAATAAATAGGTTTCAGTTGGTTAATTTTGCCATATGATTTCAAATTCTTCTAACATAACGACAAAAAGTGTAGAGTAAGATAATGTAGCGGTTGACAGTTTTCATTCAAATCAACGGTGTGCTTCTTTGAGCAAGCTAATGGGAAATATACTAGTACTAAATATTCAGTTACAACTCAGGATCACTGACGCCGAGGGCAAGGTTGTGTTCAGTTCGTAGGTTATTCAGTAAATACAGTGTTTCCTTTCACCATATACTACTACAATTCCCGATACCTACCAAGGAGCGACGAATTGAGTAGTATGTTTTTTATACACTAGTGAGACATGTACTGTTGCATATTCATTATGTAGGCGGTTGTAGTAAGAATCGTCAATTTCCAAACATGATTTCTGTTTTTTACTGTTTTTATGCCAATCCCGTAGCTTTGCGAAGTAGTTACTGTCATTTTCTTTCATTGAAAGACATAGTCCGTTCATGTACAATCTCGCGTGTACATTTAAAAATAAAGAAATATTTAAGATCAAACATAATCTTATTTTTTGGTTTTTCAGTACACACGCAATCACTTTAAGGATTTTTAACATTGCAGGTGGGTTATAAACGCCTGATACATTCTTCTTAACTTCAAAAGAGACCTCTATACGTTTGATGTGGTAATGTAATGGCATCTCGTATACGTGCATTAGTTTTACAGGCCACTTAAACAGACTCTTATTGTCTGTTTGGTGACAAAGTTACTATAGGATAGGCTCTATTTTTTTATTTTGCTTAAAGGGGAAATCAGGGTTTGTTTTCACAATTTGTTTCACTATAATTCCAGACCGGTATCGTACAATGACTTATAACTAACAAATATAATCAAGATTATCTCAAAACAGGTGGACAATTTCGAGAAACGATTCAAATTCGGTATAATCGTATACAGGAGGCTGTCTTGTCTTGTACATGAACGTTTATTTTTTGTACCCGACAAATATTACGAGTTCTCATTCAACAGTAATTAACGCAATAATTACCGTTTCTTCTACCTTCAAACACCTCCCCAACGTCTCTATATTTCGTTGAACAATCAGTTTAGAAAGAAAAATCAACTAAAGGAGAATTTTCTCAGTCAAACCCTGATTTCCCCTTTAAAATGTAACTTGAAAGGCAAAGTTTCATGAAACAAACTTTTGATCATCAAGGAGAGAAATATTGTTTCCAGTGGTCATTCTGGAATAAACTTATTACAATTACTATAATCGTCCCATTTATCAACATTATAATACATATTCACATGTCAGTAAACTTCTTGAACCTGCAAATGCGTTTCTACCAGTATTAACATTCTCGTAAACAAAATAAATTTGACATGGATGAGGTGGGTTGTTAATCGTTTTAATAATCTGATGAGAACCTACGGAATTTAACATAAAAAAAATAGTAAAGTTTTGATGCAATATTGAGTCCCAGAAGGTACACATAATGTTTTTACATTAGCGGGAACGTTTTGTGAAATCTGCAGTGCATGATACAGTAATGGGAATCTAAAGCAATAAAAACCGTAACGTACTGGAAATTTTGGTCCTTTTACCATGTTGATGCTTGACATATGTTTTCATTTGAAAAACAAAATGACATTTACTTTGCACGATGAACTAAGAATAACGGTCTCGTTAAGTTCCTTTTAGTTTAACAAAAGGAGCAATGAGTGACTTTCATGTACTAGTACTACTCTCACGATATTAAATCCCCATACAACGTTGATATAAACCTCCACACCGTTGACGATACTTTTCAATATCCCCCACATTATTCAAACAAGATCCGCTTCCTTCGGGCAGTCACCTCGAATTTGAAGTTGATCAGTTTCCTGCAATTTCTCTTTTGTCCACACAGACAGACACATATCAAGTTACACATCATGATAGAAAACCTTTGTACAAGTCATGATAGCTCATGTTTTATTATCTCAACTCGTCACAAGCACCAAATATACCACAAGTGATAGCAGGCAATTATCTTTGTTCCTATATTTCATTTAATTTTTTTTGAAGTACTTACCACGGATTTATATTCGCTTTCTTTCATTTGAGATGAGATACCTGTTTCATGCTGGAGACAAATAAGGAGATTATTTCCAATTATTAACGAGAAGCAATGAATGTAAAAGGGAAACACACAATAACATACAACAAAATATTTCCTATTATTTTTGTAATTATTTTTCTTGCAATATATTTTGTAATTTATTTTGTAATCATACGGTACATTAGACTGTGGAAAAATGCATTTACTTGTGTCAGCCCAAAGTGTAAGAACATTTAAAGGTCCGTTATGGCCTGCCAAAGTGATTGGTTACTTCAATAGTCTCATGTTCATTTGTTTTAGACCAAATACATTACCTTCCAAATGCAAGACTTAAGATCCAGACAATACCAGATCTGCGAAGGATACCAACTAACTAAAACAGGAATCAAGAAGACAAGAATATAACATTTGATTATGAAGTACGTTGAAGATGCCATAGTATTTACACAAAGAAAGTCAAGCAGTATTAAGATAAGAATATTGTATTACGTTTGTTTATAGCACATTTATATGCTATGTGTATAAACGAAGAATGAAGTAGGCTCGTATCTCTTCATTCCAAAATCTTATAGTTTGCAATAATTGGAAAACTATACCTTTAACGTTTTTAATTGAGTCCAGCTTTTTAAGTGCTTTTCCTTTCCATTTCAGTTGGTAAGGTAACAAAGAGTATAAAAATCTAAAGAAATAAATTTATAGAGAAACAAAAAAAAAATGGAGACAAAATCGACTAAAACACAGTGTGATTTTTATATTTACACTTAAGTGCAATGGAAAAATTATTTACGCCTCAATTAGTCACTTAGTCGTCATTTCATATGCACTCAAGTACTATTCATAAAATTCAAAAGGAGACAATCTTGAACGTTAATTAAAGCAAATCATCACTCACTCAAGTACAGTGAGTTGTAATTCAAACTTCACTTTGTATGTAGCAGTTAATTGTCTATGATACTACTTATGTAGAACATGAAGTGCAACATGATGAGAACAAACAAAACAAAACAGTAACATACATTTGCAATCCTTACCAACCACAGCAAGGATATAGGTAGTGCTATAATAAGATATGATGTATAGTGCGAGTGCATTAAGCGATCGTACCTGATTTCATGGAGACTGCTGCTACTTGAGACATGTTCAAATATATGTTGTAGCTCCGTCTGCTTGAACTGAGTTCCTTTCTGATTTATCGACAGGGTGTTGACATTATTCGGAAAGGAGAGTCGTACCTCAGAACTGAGGACAAATTCATTCCTAGAATGATCATATTCTCTGAAACAGTCGCATAGTTCCAACATCGGTATGGTGATCTGGAGGGTTTAAGAATGATTAAGAAAGAAATTTATTGACACGTTATGTTGATGGAATTTTTTATGACATTGCAATTTGATATTACCACTTTTATATGAGTCAGGTACGGGACGATAGAGTTAGATATAAAAGCGTAGTGTTACCTCCTTACTGGCCGCAATTTCCATTAGTTGTATTACAGATCGTTTTAATACCCTCGTGTCTTCATCCTTAATCCGAAGTGGTTTCTCGCATATTTTCTTTAAATTGTCTATGATGAAATTGATGTTCCCACGTTGTTCCAGAATACACAAAATTGAAAAGCTTTCTCCAACTGGTGTTAATTTAAGATGATTAAAGATTTGGATTGCTGCTTTTTTGTTTAACCCGCAAGCAAATCTGAATACATAATGAAAATGAAGAGGATCTAAATCCTCTAATATCACCGGTTCTTCGTCTTCTTTCGTATAACTTAACTTTCCAGCCAGGTGGTGGGCAGCATACCATTCACAGAAAAGACTAGTGGTAAAACCTAACTTTTGAAACGACCTTAACGTGTCCAGAATCTGGGATATCAGGCAAGTTTGAAAGTAATGTGATTTCGTCTTCTCGAAAAATCCCAATACGAAGGTATTGGTTGAAAAAATCTTGACCAAGCTTTTCAAGAAGAAACTCCTTTTCTATACTAAGGTTATTTCCATGTCCATTGAGCCATTCGAAACATAATTCATCAAGTATCGTGTGATTGTCCTCATTAAAGTTCCAGTTGGGGTTACCATCTTTGGATTTTAATTTCAGATGATGGTGAAGACACGTTATCACGTAACGAAAGAAACCAGTTACGGAAGTACAATTGCTCAAGGCATCGTGGTTTGAACTTAGATGTACGTACATCGCGAAGAATAATGGGACTTCACATAGATCCTTCAGGACAGGGTTATCTTCTAGCCAGTTCTGAATTGTGTTTCTCTGAGATTCTGAACTGTTGTCGATGTAATTTTTCTGCAGATAATTTTTCTGCGCTTCAGTATTGAAACCTGTCAGCCTTACTCGGTTAGTTTGCGCGGGGAACTCCTCGGGCAATTGGGATGATCTTGTTGTCAACACAACTTTACAATCTGATAGCATCTTCCGATTTAAAATGTCAAATACATCCGAGTTCGTTCTCTCGGAGTCCGTTCCTGGATATTCATCAAATCCATCCAGAATTATCAATACAGAAGAACTATTGAGAATGGATTCCTTAATATCATCAACAGTAATTGTAGTGTCCTTAGGTAGGAGGAACGTTTTGATAGCTTCATATATAGAAACAATCCCTTCTAACTGCCTTAGCCTCACAAATATTAATATATCCACTTTACTCATGTACGAGTGTTTCACTTTCTTACTCCATTCATAGACGAGTTGCAAGCATAGGGTCGATTTTCCATATCCAGGCTCCCCTTCAATGATCCACCGATCACTGCATAAGTTATTATTCGTAAATATATTGCGATAAGAATACAATCGTCTCCCAATTGAGTTTCTTTGGTTCTGTTTTGAGATAGATACTCAATGCCACCTTCAACGTAAAGTTCATTGACTGTCAACTTTTCCTTCATGAAGGGGATTGGCTGGACGGAACTGTACAGATTTTCATAAGATGACTTCAGTTGAGAGACGAAGACGGAATCTAAAAAAACAAAATTGAGGATGTGACCAGCTTGTAGTTAACAAACGTCTGAAACATTTGGTTGTCAATTGGTAGTCGGAGCTACAAAGTAGTCGTACAAATGGTTCAATACTTGTCTTTAGATGTGATATAGATTTTAATATTCTTTGAAAGTTTCACGAGATAAGAAAAAAACAAACAAAGAACACTAATGTAAGCAACGTACCTTCTTTTGGAATCATTGGTATTCTCTTTGGGAGAGAAAAGAAATCATATTACAAACAAGGAATAAATGAAAATGATGCAAATGAGATATTATGTAAATGATAATGTATTGCACATATTTATGATTTATTAGAGTCATTTACATTTCAAGAACTCAATATTTCTTCATTCCAGATTAAGTGCTTCTCTCCAGTCAGAGAAAGTTTCTAACTAAAACAATTTACCTCAGGTTGTTTGTCATTAGTAAGTTACTTAAACATGTCATTTGTTGAGATGGAATTGAAACGTCAATAAAAAAGAAAGATAAAAAGAACAGACCATTACTTATTTTTTAACCAGCAAAATGTGGTTACATTTTAGTGAGGTTAGGGAATTAATGGTTACATTAAATTACAGAGTAAAAAATACAGAGTATTAATTTACAGAGTATTAAGTAAGTTGAGTAACATTTAAATCTAGTGTTAATACGTATTTGGAATGATCGATAGTGTGTCTTTAAACATTGGCTGTTATTGACTTTTCAACAACAATTTCACAATGTTTTGGACTTGTGTGTTTTATTGCATAGCTGTCACGAGAGAGGTTCACACTTTGAGTTAAAAGCTACCTCTGAGTCATTCGGCACCGTTGCTTGTTGCTCTTTTCTCTGTGGAACTGTAAAGTAAGCAAATTAAGCAAAGATGGTTATCTTTTACTGCAATTAATATTAAAAGAAAAATTGGGATGAGTAAGTACCCTTAAAAGTAATCAATAAATATGAAGATACGTTTTATATCTAAAAATTATGTGTGCATAATTTTGATCAGATACCATATGTAGCAAAGCGGCGCCAGCATAACAGGGCGAGAACAATCACAACGGAACAAAATTAATCCTATGCACATGACGATAACAAGAGTGCTGGCCGGAGATCGTATAGTATTCCCATTTGCAGCTTCATCATCAGAAGCGTTTTTGTTGTCTGAAAGAACAATAATCAAAGAAAGTTGAATTAAATTGTTCAAATTAAACTGAAACTGATGTACTAAGTTAAATGAGCTTATTCTATGTCGCAAGAGAGAATCAACATGTAGCTGTTTAATTACAATCGTAGTAAAACTCGTATTATCAATCAGCACATCATGACTTACGTGCTCCTGGAAATAATAGCTCAAGTTGAGAGCCTAGATGAAAATACTTTCGCATTTTGACCTTTGACACTGCACTCAGCAGTAATTCTTCCACCTTGGCTCTCTTTGGTAGTGTACTTTGTGGTAAGCGTGATGTCGTATGTTCTTCCATTGTAAACAGACTTCAGTTTTGGATTATGAAAGGATATCAATTTCCCTCGATTCTTCTCGGTATGTTCTCCATTCTAAGTCAACCTCCGGTCGTATTACCCCTCACAGAGCAACTTAAAGATCCAGCAGAAAGAATCCGTAATACGCAATATTGCTTGTGAGAGCAACCTTCAATAACAGGGTACTCTGGAACTGGATTAACTGTGAAATAAAATAGGCATGGGTAAAGTTAGTCAATACACGTAATCGTTTGCTAAGTGATTTCTTTTTAGTTAAAGTGAGCCCCCGTTTTAGACTACATACCATAAACAGTGAGATTAAATATGTTGACGTCGTCGTTCCTTCCATCACAGCTGGACGTACATCTGTATAAGCCTTCATGATAGAGCGATACATCTGGGATACTTAGATTTTTACCCTCTAATATGTAGGTCTCTACGACAACTGTATCAGGAACGCCATCTCCGCTGAAACCAATTACTGAACTACTGCCGTTCGAGTAGACCCTGTCCCAGACTAGCAGCTGGCTCTCACATCCTCCACAAGTAAATTGGATCATTCCCTCCGGCTTACATGCAACATCTGAGCTGGCATTTTTATGTATCCCGCCACTCTTGTGATGAACAAGCCATAATTGTTTGGTTTTGATTCCAGAAAATCAAAATGCTGGTTAGCTTTGCAGACCAACAAAACCAAGACAGGATGGATATTTAAAAGGATTATGCAAAGATAAAGAGCTTGTCCCAAGGTGCTTGTTTGGTTGCTATACCGGGTATTCTTTGTTATAATTTCGTCTCCCCTTTTATTTCTGACAATCCAGGTTAGTTCCACACCTGGCCTAGCTTGCTGGATTCGGCATGTTATCAAACTCTGTTCTGTCCATGGGAAGTAACATGTTTGGCTGATATTTTGACATTCGTCAACAATGGGATAGGGTGGTATCGGTCGAACTTGAAATGAAAAGAAAACGTAAAAGGAAGTGTCATTCAAGTAAATACACAAATATATAATATCCAGTATTTCCAAGGCTTGTGGTGCCAAACTCAATCCTCCCAAGATTTTTTTTATGATGCAACGATGATATTCTGAGGAAACGTTAAATAAGCTTAAGCCTGTAACATATAGTCTACCTACCTTAGTCTTAAAAACAGCAACAGAAGTACTAAGGTTGATACACGGTAACATTACCTCACATTTAGGTTGCATAAAAGATACTCACTGAAGACAAATATTTGTATGTCGTGTCCTACCGGACGTTGCGATTGCTTGACTGTAGACCCATAAACCGTGAATTGTGCTTCATGAGCTACCGTTACGTTGTAAATTATTAAAGACCCATCAGGACTGACTTCGAATTCTCCCGAGTCATACCCTGGTCCTTTAGATTCATTATCTTCGAAACTCACAGTTGGACGTCCTTCTGTAGCATCTGAGTTGAAGTACCAATGGATACTGGCATATTCATCTTCTTTGTTCAGAGGACACGCTATAGTGCCAACACTTCCAGCCTCGAGGTATTGCGGAGTCTTGCATGTGCTGGAAAAAGCTGTGATAAAGATCACTCAGATTTATATTGAACGAAATAAGTAATTAAGCATAAACAGTGCTCATATCATCTCAATATCTGACATTGTGCACTTTCTCAACTCTTAATTATGAAAACGGACATTAAGGAACAACATAGACATAACGTTAGGATGAGTACCACCATGGATCTTTCTACATGGGCAGTACCTTTAAAAGTATCTGGCAAACATTTTACTCAGGCACCACACGTTGGAATGAAGCAAAGATATTTCAGGAAACATTTACGGAAACTACCATGTAAACTGTGTACATGTCACATAGACTATATGAAGGAAACAAATGCAGTTCAAAAGTCTGGCAAAGTAGATATAACCATTCATTATGTATTTCATCGTATCTCCAGAGACTTTTCTTTCATTTATACGCAGGTTTTCAAAATGTGCATCAACAGCAATTGGCATTGCTTGTTTTGTAACAATTTGTGATACAATATTTTGATACATTGCGTCTAGCACTAGTATCAAAATACAGAAAGGCAGCTTTCCACCATGATGGCTATGTGATGTGAGAGAAAATAGTGGGTGACGTGTTGTTGTGTGAGATGTGTGTCCTTGTTGCTGCTGCTCAAGTGTCAGTTAACATTCGCACACCACGTGCAGACCACACCGGTACCTAGGCCTATGTAGATAAATAGTTACATTGTATATGCCTCCTTTGTTAGAGTAAATAGGCTATATCCTTCACTCTTAAAACCCTTACCTCAGTCGGTGCTTTCTTACAAGGTATAATTTCTGTGTTTAACTCACCACAAACATAACTCAAGATTGAAACAAGAACGACCAGTCTCGCTTTCCCTCTATCAATTCGATTGTAATACATTGTTCCTCCTATTCACTTCTAACTTACTGTGTAATGCTGGATCCTTTGTGTACTTCTGTAGAAATCAACAAAACAAAGGCTTCTGTTACACTGCACTCGTTTGGACGGTTTGCTCTAGGGGAGCAAAGTCCAAACGTAAGACAACTAATTGTAAACTTCAACTTGGAAATCAAACTTAGTTGAACGTGTGAAAGAAGATAAGCTGTTTTATAATATTCCCAAATAAAATTAGCCTTATCGATAAATTTCGAGTTTCTTATTTCCCTTTTCTTTTAACTAACTTGGCATACAACATCTAGTACACTTTTCTTTTAGGCAAAATGTCACTTATAAGAGTGTTAATTACGGTAGAAACAAGGGTGATTTACTTTGATTTATTTTTTTATATGCTAGCAAAATCGGTTTCTGTGGTATTTCTATAAAACTGTCATATGATTTCAACGTAACTTTCATGAAAAAGCAGTTATTTTTCAGATTTGGTAGTATGTGGGGGGGGGGGGGGCGGGGACAAAAAGACCGTGGTACCTCAGTTTTGTTGTTTTTTACAATGACGTATGGCAACCCAATTGAGCACTTTGAAAACTTCTCTGTAATTACCAAGAAGTGCTTTTGCAAACAGTTTTCATACTTGCATCAAAAACCGTGTTTTTAACAAATTTAACTTTCAGAAAAAAAACCCGAAACATCGAATCTGTAACTTAAACATCCTTAACAATCAAACATAGACATCCGCCTGCAACGGTTGTCTTTATGGACTGGGTGAAAAGTTATTATGTGTCATAAGTTCTCTCACCCGTTGCTTTGTTCTTAAATGTCTGTTAATCATTTTCTAAATAAGATAAGTAACTTAAGGCTATCTTACAAAATGTCCTTTCGATCCCAAGAGCCTTGATTTGGATGAATGCTGTAACTCTGTGAAATTGAAGTCATAGTCTGGAATCGTCACCATTCTTGAGTTATATCTGTATTTTAGCCTACTGTTGATTCTATTTTACCAGAAAATGAGCATATCAAAGGTATTGTGTGTAATTGGTATTTTGAGCTGATAAGTGAAAGTTGAGTGAGTGTTTTTTGCGAGCTACTGTATGAGCAATAAGGAAGTAATTATCCTATACTATACAGTATCTGACACACAGCTCCTATATAGGATTGTCAGCGTAAGGAATTGAGCACTTTTATCAGCACGGCTACTCTAAGATCATAGCGGATTAAAATACGCTATGAAATTCAATGTTCTTCAATGCATAGTTGCTTTACTACAACATGGCGGCTTATCTACAACTTCTGTGCCTACTTTTTCTTTATATTGCTAACTCCAACTCGACCAGTGAATTAATTGTAAAGAAGGTTTTACATCCTGCAACGTTTGCGAGCTGTTGTCAGAAGAGCCAAAACAAGGACTGGAAATTTGGTGAACACTATTTGTTTTTTAACTGGATTGCAGTACCTGAAAATCCAATAAAGGGGAGCGTTTCCCTCGGATCCAACCATTCACTTCATATTAAATCTGTGACTGTTTTGCACGAAGGAATTTATTTGTGCATTTGCGACGATTATGCCGCAAGAAATTATTCATTGAAGGTAGAAGGTTAGTCATCCGTAGCTTTCGTCTTTGCATGAATTTAAAACATACAAGGTAAACTGTAGTGTAGTTAATGCTTTTGAAATTATATCCTGCAAAGGATCACAATTTTTATTTTATTTTTGTCACTAGCTGATGTAGTAAGTGAAGCCTGACTAAGCTAAAAGTAAAAATATGAGGGCAATAAATTTTATCTCATTGTTTTATCCTAGTTTACGATCGTTCAGCTTATTTTGCATTTATCCGTTAGTAGTAAGATGTTTAAGACATTGCAACCTTAAAAGTATTTAAGAATTCACAATTTTCGTCTAATTATGGATATGAAATTTCCCTTCTTCTGGGCCTTCGTCTGGCACCATTGACAAAATTGATTATGGTCTTATCGAAAACCAATTATGATTGATTAATGTGCAACATTAATTTTGATTTTGATAGGAGGGCCTCCAAAACGAAGAGTAGTACGTGACGCAATTGCAACTCATTTTCAGTTTTTGTTACTTGTCATCTCTAACAAAATTGTTTGCATATAGACACGGGCATGCATCACAGTTTTAATCCCGAAAAGTTGTTATTTAGCCAGATTTCTACCTTACTTTAGCCACAAGTTGTTTAAATATCTAATCGAAAACTAAAATGACACCCACTCTAAAAAGTGTAGTGGTTACCCTTAAGAGCATGATCACTGGAGGTAAGTGACACTTACCTGCTAAAAGAGGATAGAACTTTCAGTACTGCTAAGTTCTTCACCATAGTCTCTCATACTTATTCGTTTTCAAGTACTTGTTTCTATTGTCTGCCTTAATTTGTTCTTTCTGTTTAGGTCTCGTGCTTCTCTGTTAGCGCTTCTATGCTAGTGCTAATATGCAACACGCACAAATGAGTAATTGTACACCATCGATCTTTTCACACTTACATAATGGAGTGGATTAATTACGAGCATGTGGCATTTAACTAAAACTTCGTTGGTCAGTTTTAGAGTACCCAGATGCACATTTATAAGCCCTTCCACCATGGACAGGCGTCTGGGTTGGGGATAGAGGGTAAAATGGGCATATGTACTTGTGTGTGGGTGTATACAACAAAAATGTGTCACGATCTCCTCTTTAAAAACTTCCAGTTACTTGAAACGTTGTAGGTGCACCTAGATAAGATGTGTAGTGTCCTTGGGATCAATGACGTGATAGGTCAAAGGTCATTAAAATGATAATCATATTTGTAGTGCTTATTGTTATAGACTTTATGAAACAGTTTTATTTGTAAGCAGACTATACACACACACACGCACAAAGACAAGTACGGCATCAAAGGCCAAACTTCAACTAATACATTATAGTACTTTGTGTCTCCTAGAGCACAAGTAGCGTATGCATGGCATTGAGCCAAACATTACATCTCTCTTCTATAATGTTTCAAGATATGCATAAACATGTATATGTGTGGGAGGTTATGTCTGGCAACAATGTCATTTAACATGATTAAAAGTAGCGGGTGTACTAGACAAGACTGCTGGTATGTTAAATATACTTAATATTTATGTAATCGTGTATAATTTGCATCAATATACTAGGGGTGACATGAAGAGACTCTTACCACCTACTTTTTACAGCTCTTCCTTTCTTCTCCAGGGCTTTTAAATTCAGAACAAAGTTAAGTGGTGATATGAATTAAATAAAGAAGTTTTATTCCGTTGAACGTTTTGCTTGTATGTACCCTTATGTATGACATGTCCATTTTTAGTGTGCTAATGTATTTTAGGAACTCTATAATACAAACTGGTTGTGGTTCTCAATTGACCCGTGTTGAATCCACACAGTCATGTAGTATGTGAAAGTTAAAGTCAGCATTACTTTTCATTTCGTTAACTCCAAGTAAAAATGCATGGGGCAATCATTTATGAATTATAGAAACATGAATTTTTGCTTCGTCGTTTTACTTTGAAGTAAATTGTTCTTTACTTTCCGTGATAATATCTTCTGAAGCCATTTTGGAATATCAAATGCAATACATTTGAAGAAGCCATGAAGATACATAACTAAAAAGTGTAATAGTTTTATATAAGAGAGCGTGTCAAACTAAAGTGAAGCAAACGGATTTCAAGTGAATTTCTTAAACTCTTCTAATTGTTTCCGTCCTGTTACCTTAATATACTTCTAAGCCAGTTAATGATCAACTTCTGAGGTGTAATGTTGACACTCACACAATAAAGGAGAACAGTAAATGTGTTTTTACTTCAGTTTGTATTAAATATAGATCACGACAAGCATCTCTACATCGGTATGTAAGACCATTCATGTTTAAAACACAGAAAAAGTTTGGTACATGAATCTGGCACAATTTGAACTCTGTACAATCCACATAATGGTTTGGCTAAATAAGTTGTTTGACAACATTGCCTTAACTATAACTAATTTTAATTGATACGATGCCATTTCCTTTACAGTTCCTACGGAGAATGGTCATCCGGACTTATAAAGACACTGATCATGGCAACATACATGCTCAAGTGACAGAAGAGCAAGGGACCAACTTGACAATTACCTGTTCTGCTTTGGGTGCAAGACCACCAGTCAATATAAACTGGTTTCTTAATGGAGAACATCTACAACCAGTATGGGTCACTGTAACCGATTCCTCAATTAATGGGACGTATGACACTGAGAGTCAAGTTTGCGTAAATCTTAGTTATGCAAATGGCACAATTTCTTGCGAAAGTAATCCCCAACTCACCACTTCATCACAGATTCTAGAAATAACGTATGTGACTTATGGTAAGCAGAACCTTTCATGTATTGTATTAGATGTTTCTGCCTGTTCGTTTCATTATACTTTCTTTTATTTTTCTTTTTTGACTTCAATTTTACTTTTAAAAATATATGGTACTATACTGCTAACTTACTATATGTATGGTATTATAATTCTTCCTCCAACAGTTCCGCCAACTGTTATAATGATTGTGAACGGTAATGAAGTAGACGACTTAATCTATATCGGAGACGATATGGTGAATATAACATGTTATGCAACATATGAACGACCAGGATTAAAACTGATATGGTACGTTAATGGAGTACTAGTAACGGGATCTGGCTATATCAAGCATCGCTGTAGAGAGAGTGGTGGAACTTATGAAGTAGAAGAAGTTTTATATTTTCAGGCAAACGGTACTAATGGATATATTTCCTGCGGTACTCACAATCATTTGGGCAATTCAATCAACATTACAGCAAGGTACGCGGTTAAACAAGAACAGCGTTATATTGGTATGTATTCTATTATAAGTACATAAAAGAGTCTCCATTAATCATGAATAACTGTCTAATGTAAATTCCGGGTCAAAAGTGTTGGGATTAGTTTGTTGACATTATTTTCAATAATTTCAGCAATAATTTCAGCACTATTTAAGCTGAAATTTATCGAAATTAACTTAAATTTGTAAATGTAAAACAAGTTTGTGACAGATAATTGGATGAAGTCCTTCTAAAACTTATGTTTTGCATATTTCTTTCAGTTGCTGTTGCCAAAGATTCAATGCGACAATCTAATACACTGATATACACCATTGCAATACCAGGTGGTCTTATATTGTTTGTGGTAGTAGTTACATCGGCGTTCAGAAGCCATAAAGGTATAAGACGCATTCCTTTAAAACAATCACCTGTTCACTACAGCTATTTGTTTGAATTATTCTTGAAATTACATTAAAACTGCCTACTGCCTACAAAGTTTATACAGAGTGCAATGTGGCTGGCAGACCTGTACTAGCGCCCTTTAAAATAGAACATTACTCTCTTAAAATTTCATCAGAGGAACATGTGTGTTTGTTGATGTAGTCTAAGAAAGATAAAAAAATCCTTAAGATGCTATTAAATTTCACATTGGAAGAATAATGAGGTTATGCACGTCATTTTTTCTTCTTTGGCTTTAAGGAAGTGATTGCGCACTAAGAAAACATTTTTAAATTTCGTTTATTCGTTTATAATTCAAGTCTTCTGCATTGATGTAAAATATCATATAGCTTAGTCTGTTATATCAGAAACAGGAAAAGATTAATCAGCTTGAGGAAAGCAACAGTCACTTTGTTCAGTTACATATATGTAGGTTCTTAAGGACCTTAATGATTAATGAAGAATGGCTAACAGAAACCTATGTGTCTGCTTCAATAGGAGATTATTCAGCTTTCACCAAGTACTCTTTATCGTTTCTGGACGGAATGTCCCCTCAGTTTTTAAGAATACCATTTTCACAACTCCTCATATGCTTGAAACAGTTCAACTTAACCCTGCACCAAATGTAAAAATTAAGAAAAAAAAGAAAGAAAAAGTTACGAATGAACTATCTGCAACAGATGACTCTGACCTCATGAGCAATACAACAATGTCCTTGATATATATTTAATAAAAATTACAAAAACACATTTCACTTATTTATGTGACATCCATATACTGTAACGGTTTATATGAACGATTCGTTTCAGATACAAGCTCATCTCTGTTGAAAGTGTGAGTTAACATGTATCACATGAATTTTGCTTTGGAGTGTTTGTGTACCTTCATCAATGATATTCCTTTATCTAAATATGTAAAGTGGTGACAATGTAAACTGTACTTCACAATGTTGTTATCTCTCAACATGTCAGCATGTAAACGTTTGATTGTAATGCAGCTCTAACGGCATGGTACAATGCTGTCAAGACAAGGGAAAAAATGCAATGTTGAAAAGGGGAACTAATAAGTAGGCTATTTATCAGTGGAATAATGAAAACACAGGAATAAATACTTCGGAAACTTCATGCAATACGAATCGCTATAAAAGCAGGTGCATCTCAGTTGGTTAACTGTACCAATATTTATTAGTTTCTGCAATTCAGTCGCTGGGGAATATGTCATGAGATTCGCACATTCAATGGGATGATAAAGCATGGAATAAAGGGCAGGAACAGACAAAACTAGATTACACAATATGTTGTTCAAGTTGTCATATGTTTTTAATGCATTGGTAAGACATGCAAATAACGTTTTAACATTTAAAACTAATACATCGAAACGAAATCAGCAGAAGCGTGTAATTGATCTTACTCAAGTAATATTGTAATACACGTTTTACATATTACAACACGTGTATCATATTTTGAAAGTACCAATATGAATATCCCTATTTCTGACATCATAATTACAATCTCCTTGACTACTTTCTAATTTACTTTTTCAATTTTACTTTCATGGACAATCAAGTCCCTGCCTGACTCAACAAACAAGTGCCCTTGGTAAACAACTTGAATTTTGCTATAACGGTTCTTTAAGAAAAATAGATTATTTAATCACCCTGTTTGTGCTTGATCATACTGAAGAAAGTCTTACTTCATGATACTAAGAAAATGCAGTAATTATCGAACTCAAGATACTTACAAACATTCTCATGAACAACCTGACCACTATAGTAACACCTTTGTTATTACTTGCTCTCTACTTAAATTTTCAATCCCATTTCTCCTAAAAATAACTTCTGAGAAGAAGAAGACTTGACGCTCCCAGTAGAATGTACACGAGAATACAAGAAACCACCATGGTAAGTATCAAATTCCTTTTAAAACTTTCGCAAGTAAGTTATTTTTTTAATTTGTGAAATTTTTAAGAGAAAAAAAAACCACTCTGCTATTATTGCATCACAGTGTTAAACTACCAGCGATTCCGAAGAACGAATTTAATGAAGAAAATGAAAATGGTATGACATCTCCATTTTAATTCACTTAAGATTACATACCCTCTGCTTGTGACGTCACAGTAATACTGTGGAAAGTCCTTCTCAGGGACAAGCTACTAAAGTGATCACGTGTATGTTGCGTTTCTACCATTTGTTCGATGCCAGCCTAGCCTAGTCGTGTATATTCAAAGTGTGGTAACCCTTAGAGAGGGCGCCATGTTATCTCATCCCTGTACAAGTAATGTAGGGCATTTAAGATTGTAGTTCCTTCTGATGCTAGAATGTATTATGTCTCTCACAGTTGCCATAGCAATATCTGCCATGGTAACATAATGTACGGTTGATATATGAGACATGGGGCCTAACCTAGTATGATACTTAAGGTGACATAGATCACCCCCATTAGAGCAGGGGTCAAAATATGTGAGGATGCGTGAGTGTGGGTGTGTCTGTTGAAAAGAAAATTTCAATTTCAAAAATTTAAGTCGTTCTAGAGCGAAAAGCCGATGAGAGTCAAAGTTTGTAGATAGGTGACCCATGGTCTGAAGTTGTGTTTCCCGTCAAAATTTAAGGTCAAAGGTGAAAGATCAAATTAGTGAAAATTTTGAATTTTCTGTTACAGTAGTATTTATTAACCCAAAAGATTATTTACATGAGATCTTCAAATATATGACCGGTATACAAAATTTTACCTGAAAATCATGTTTGCGTGTAATTTGAGGTCAAGGGTCAAGTTCGGGGGTAAAGGTCAAATTTGACACAAAAATGCGTCTGGAACTCCTCCTACACCGCAAAGCTGATGAAGGTCAAAGTTTGTAGATAAGTGACCCTGGTCTCCCGTCAAAATTTAAGGTCAGAGGTCACAGGTCTAATTTCTAATTGGCAAAATGGTTTGAAAAAGTGTGTCGCGATTTTCTTTTAGACAGTAAGTCTAATGAACTTCAAACTTGGTGGGTAGGTACCTGATTATGATATGTAATGTTCATCCTATTGGTGATGTCATAGGTCAATAGGGCACATAATACAGTACGGTAGGTTCTATACAAGGTACAGCATAACTTATTAGATCTTTGCTATTCCACACAATGTGAACTAATAATTCAACCTATACAACCATGTTTGGACTGAGCGCTGGTATCTAATAACAGTGTAATTTTCCATGCTTTTGGTATACCCTTACTAAGTATGATTTTACTGTTACATGTCCTGTACACACTTGACAAGGAATTGAGTGGTTTACAGTACATTTTGGCAGGGAAAGAAACTGAGTTATGCAAAAGATTGTGACGTGCAGTTTCCTAGAACTATTAAAAACACCCAGAGTGGTGGCGTGATGATTTGAGACATGAAGGAAATCAAAGAATTACTTGACGAACAAGCAATCTGCATGGGAATATGTACTTTGACGCGCATGTGACTTCTACATTCACATAACTCTTGCGCGTTCCCTACACATCGATGCGTGGTGCGCCTAGCTACATGTACTTATGAACGGTGTATAAATTAAAGCGCTGGGTGTTCGATCAAACCCTCGATGTCTGCTTGTTTTTTCTTAGAATTCCTTTTCTTAGGTAACGTCGATGCAAGGGGTCTATTACCATTAATAGTGGCCAATGTTTCTAATGCCGAATAATAATAAAACAAAAATGCTACGGTGCTTTCATTGTAAATGGTTTTTGTTTTGTATACTTGTTAAGTGATTGCAATGGCATTTGAGAGTTCTACATGCATAAGTCAAAGAACAAAGCTTTCTAATTGAAGTATGTCCAACCCATTTAGTGGATGCATGTCCATCGTTTTCAGTGTATTGTTTAACACTGGATGAAAGAGCACCCACTCACGGGAAAATATTCCATGCCAAGGATATGCGTTTGATTCTCAACATGAAGTCCAGTAATGTGTATAACCGATGGATGGGAACGATTAAAACGGCTGACAACAAGAAGCAATGTGTTCTGTTGACCACAGTTAAAGGTAAATTCTTGAAATACCATTATTGTTCTGTGCCTATTACGTTTTGTAAGTACAGTTTGTACATACGACGTTTCGATCGCTCTGTTTAATACACATGATATGCATATTTGCCCCATTTAGACTTGCACACCACACAAAGTCGTCATGTTTTGTGCATTCTACTTATGAACAATCTCCTATACTTCAGGTCTGCACTTATATATGTAAACTGAACCCTGGCAAGAAGGCATTTAGGCAACATAGATCACATGTCACCTTTGGTCACACACACACATACACACACGCACATACACATGAGACATGGAGGTGGTGACATCTAATCAAATTTCTATTTTCTGTTGTCAACAGATAACGATGACCTAGACTGGGATGAGTTTGTTAAACGATTGCTGGAGATACCAGAGAGTATACATATTCCGTCCGCTGAAGGAATTTGCATTGATGGTGGTAAAGTGATTAATTTACAACGGTCGCATTTATTGGCATTTTGTATTAAAAACGAAATTAAATGTAGGGATGAGAATGGCGGGGGGCTCTAGATGCAAGGGACAGCAGAATCGCTCTGAGTTTGAAGCTAACAGTATGGACTACGGCAACAAATAGTGTATATGCTTGAATAAGCAAACGTAAGCTGCATGTGGCAACCGAACATTTGTCCATCGCTTTAAATGGTAGCCTTAATAATTTAAGATAGTAACATTGAACTGATTGCCAGAACAGTCCCTTCCATGTTTTTCATTATTTTTGGGTATTTTAGTCAGCACCTCTACAGATTTAAAGTAATTTATCGTTTCCTTAACCCTTAAAAGTATTCCATACAAGAAAAGTGACATCTTTTTTGAAACTTTCAGGGACTTTGAGTGTGATTAAATGTAATCATTACCACTGTCATATTTTGCTTACATTCTAAAGCTCACATGTATCTAGTTCAAGAATACTTTGACTGTGCAACCTTGCATACACGTCTTACGGGGAATAACAAAATGGAGACATTCAAAGATGGTATGAAATCCATCTTTGATATTATAGACGGTATGGAATTCATTCACTCTTACGGGGTGAGTATACATTTTTGTATTTTTTGTTCTCCATTGTTGTTCTGTATGGTACTATGTTGTGATTGAACTCATCCATTCTTTTTCTGTTTGTTTTCTTTGTCAGTTTCTTCACCCTGGACTGACAACACAAAAAATTCTTATCACCGAAGAAGGTGTTTTTAAGATTTACGATTTTTGCCTGTCTAGAGACTCAGTTAAACGACTTTTGGAGAAGAAAAGCAAGGTGTGTAGAAACACAAGGAACAACTGAATGTATGATGTTATTTCATTAGTCTCGCGACTTATTGCCTTATGTTGTTTTGGTTTTAGCTTTTATCTAAATCATTTACAACCAAATTTTCGTCTAAAAGAAAAATTTTAAGTTGAAATTGCAAAAGATTAATATATGTCAAGATAATGCTTTGGTATTATCAGCGACTAATCTCTGTGGAGTATCTGCAGGAATATTCCTGTCACATTTTCAGAGCACATGATTCGGAATCATCCATTTCTCCTTAGCTATTATGCTCTCTCAGTATCAGAAAGATTTCTTTTTTCTTCAGTTTCTAGTACTACATTTACAATATAACACCCCTCCATCTGTAATGTATGTATAATTAATTAACATATCGTCATTTCAATATTGAATAGAAATATCCTGCAACGATGCATTCACACGATATTCTGTTCTACTCTCGTACAGGGAAATTATTCACTTAATGATTTTCCAATAGAGTCCTTACACCGTAATGAGTACACGTGGGCCAGCGACACCTGGTGTGTTGCCGTCGTGCTATGGCAAATAATGTGTAATGGTGAGTATGAATTAGTAAATAAAAGTTTTTCACGAGTCCCAGACCATCCGTTGTCAAAGGATTGCTCGTGATGCTAGTTTTTCTGTTTATGAGTCATTACGTACTTAATATTAATACGTATAATATTGTCATTGTACAAAATGTTTACAGGAAGTGAAATGTAATATTTGACAAGATAACGTTTCAAACTGTATTTTGAAACTGCAATGTTATAAGGGTAGAAAGACTTGACGTAAAGTGATTGCGTGTGCACATCGTTACGTGTGCACACCGTTGATTTGAATGTAAACGGTCAACCACTACATTATCGTATTCTACACGTTTTTGTCGTTATATTAGGGGAATTTAAAATCATATGGCAGAATTAACCAACTGAAAGCTATTTATTTTCCCATATTATCTGAATGGTGTAATTAAAAGCCTAACCAAACTTTTGGAGATGAAATTTCAGTGTTTTTACTTTTTGTCTACGCGCCACGCAATCACTTTAAATTTTATTAGGCCATACGTTTTTTTCACCCTTCTTTGTTTGATCTTAGTGATGTAAACTTCAGAATTATGATATTTTTGTTTGCAGCCACGCTAGACTTTGAAAAGTGAGGGGGACCATATATCGAAGGAATTCGAGAGCTAATATTTACAGGATCATGAATTTGCTAGTAACTCGAGGAATTTGCTATTGCGTTTAACCTTAATTACACAACTTTGTAACTCTATCACTTTATCCTACTTTTTGCTGTCCTTTTACTCACAGGAAAACTTCCATTTGATTCCCATAAACTAACTGGAGGTGATAACTGTGAAAACGATCTGCTAAGCCAAACAGAATTGTGGAGCGAAAACAAGTCCACGAAAAGGCAATGATAATAACCCTTTCAATTACTTAATATTTAATCTCTTACAAGCATGTAAATGGAAGGACGTGTTTCATTGTTTTACAAATAAACCCTAAATTACAAAGAATTTTCCGAAGATGGGTATTGTTTATTGCAATCTAATCTCCAACATTCTGATGAAAGTACAATTTCTATCCCACTTTAATTGATACCCCATGTAAGAGATGCGTTTATCTTTCCTTCATAGAAATGATGTCCTACTCGCCTGCTGGTCTGTGGATTCTTCTAAACGACCAACCCTTTCCATGTTAAAATCATCCTTCGCTCAGGTGAAATATGCAGAATTTGATACTGTGCTATAACAGGGCCAGCATAGTGTACATTAGATGTCAGCAAACAAAATGCTGTTAAGCGGGAGGACATCAATTGAGTATTATTCTACTCCGAGACTTTCCGCTGTCATTTGCAACATTTCCAAATTCGTACATCATACATAATAAAATAATGCAATTGTATTGATATTCATTCCTAAACAAAGGAGACCACATCAGAACTCCGTTTTTGTTTTCAATAGATTTAATGAAAACATATGACCAATTAGTTGAATGATGGTATCGGGGTAAAGTAGGGAGCCATATACATCTTATTTTATTTCGTAACTTTGGTACACGTTAGTCAACATGTTGTCCTTGGCCAATGCACATAATCATCGTTGTTGTATGAATGTGTAAAATGTGACCTAATACGGTGTTGATGAATCGACTCATTTTATTTGTCACTTTAGAAAGTCTGTCTCTATTGCCCCTCACACTTATCAGTTAAGAATAAGTTGACATTGAAGGTAGAGGGGTTCCAAGTTCATTGAATATTTAACATTTGACCAATTTTATGATTTTGTCTCCCAGCAGTTGGACAATTTTCAGATGGAGAGCATGAGCACAAATGACTCCTATGTACCAATGTCTGGGGGGAAAAGAGGCATTGGAGGACATTACTCTTATAGCATCTGTCAGAGTGGAAGCAAAGCTGCTAATGACGTTGATGAAATAACATTTGATCAGACTTTCCTTATAAGAAAATGAGTGAAGTGTATCACATTGACATTGTCATCTGAGCAACACGACAATAAAGTGTAGGACCTAGGAAACCGCACTGTTATGTATTTCTCCGCAACTCTGAAGATTTGTTCTTAATAACATACAACTGTAATTACATAAAATCTTAATTGACAAATTGTAAATAGTTGTGCGATAAATTTGTTGTCCACCAAGAGGAAAGATGGATGAGGGTACTGGATACCACTGAGACATACAAATGTTATGAAACTTTTTTTTTTACCTTGAAGAAATATGTCCAAATATTAAAAGAGAATTGATAAAGAAAATGGAAGTTGTTTGCCAGAATCCTCAATTCTACTCATATTGGTTAGTATGGTTGTTCGGTTTCAAAATAAAACAAAGAACAATGTGTGACCCATATTTTAATTATCATGATCTCGAGTCGACTAAGGAAGAACAAAAAAGAACAAAAAATGAACAAAAAAGATGTCTGGACTGGCTAACAACATTGCCATAAAAAGAGAACTACTGCGACATAAGTCAATGTGTACATCATTCCAACAATTCAAAGGGGCCAGAAATAACAATACATAAGAAGAAGGAGGAACAATGTTCATGTCTTTTGTAAGTAATATTATGTCAACATTTCGTATGTTCTTCAAGATACGAACGATACAAACAGTATCTTCAAAATAATTTGTCTCTACAAAGAAAGAATTTTGAAAACAGGAAAAGTCACAAAAGAAACCCAAGTGATGAGTGAAGAGATGGAAAGGAAAGGGATGCATTGAGGTGTAGCAGAAAAAAAACGCTCACTGTTTCCTCATTTGTAAGATTGTTGAGAATATGTTTCTAAGTAAAATGTGTGCCGTGAGCAGGATGTATGAGCGAGAGAGAAAAAGGAACTTCTTGAGTTAGTATCCTAACTCATAATGGACAATATCAGACATTTGACGTGCGTTTGTGAACGAGATATACAATCGTATAGTGTTAAATAAAGATAAAACCTCGTGTAGGTGTTACTATAGGCCTATCCTCATTACGATAAGACTGACTGAGCAAATAACTCAAGCTTACTAAATCAGTAAACAAATCTTATCCGCTATATAAACGTATAGTTATGTATATAGTATTATATCAAATTTTATATCAGTACAAAGTTCAACTTTAGTTTTGTATCACTTTAAGTTTTGCACATCCACCGTTAGCTGTTGAACCACACAGGCTCCTACAATTAGAATACTCGAAGCAAAGTGTCGACTGGGTGTATTTGGAAGAGTTTGAGGACATTCATTCGTTCAGAAACCTGCAAACAGTTTGGTACATGAGAGGTAAAAGTTTACTTAATGTTATACCGTTTAAGTAACGGACAAGAGAACCATGCTCTGTAAGGATGGAAGTATTACAAGTATACAGAAACGTTAGTGAAGCATATGTATCATCTCACCAGGTACCTCGAACTAGAGGATTGGAACATCTTGTTTCTGGCTTGTTTTCTGTTCAACTGGCATTAATTTTTGTTCGAGATATTGTAATACAAATACTTTCATGTCTAAAACACAAGTGCTGGTCTTTGTTATTCCTTTCTGTTCTAACCTCTTATACGTTTATCAGATAGTATTTGGAAATTTTTGTAAGATGTAAACGTGAGGTCCACTCACAGTTTTCTTCTTTATGTTACACAAAAGTCGTGTATGATTTCTCACTTGGTGCATTACCATACCTATTGTTTATAACATATTAATTGCATGACACCACATTATTGCATCTCTGTACATTTTTTATGTTTTATTCAAATGTGTTTTATTGCGTTCCCGTTATTCTTATTCACATTTATTCTTTTATGTTTATTTCTATCTGTCTATTCTCTCTACACTCACTTGTCAACAACTGTAATTCAAATTAGCGAAACAATTTATACGGAAATGCGTGGTAACTTAACGTTTCACACAAAATGCTACTTTTTTTCAAAAAATCTGTATTACATCCCCACTTGACTGCATTGCATATCTCTGTTATTATGAAGCATATTTTCACATAGTGCTTACACTCTTTCTCTCACAAATTGTTCGAGGGTAACAAAGACACGTGTACTAGCTTTAAAAACTCTGAGACCAGTCTAGTCGTTCAAAACGAAAAAAATCTTTTCACTGGTCCATTTAACAGAAAATCTTAGTATCAATTATTAAAGCATATTTGATTCAGAAATGATTAGATGTGATTTATTTGTAGTTGGATCTTGTCAAGTTTTTGAAGAGATATTCCTCCAATAAAGGTGTTGTTTAGAGCTTAGTGTCTAATTGGTAGAGAGTTTTAGAGCTGTTTCCAACGTAATCTAATACAATGTATATATCAGTGGTCGTCAACCTTTTGGGGCCCTCGCCAGCTTGCTATTTGGCGAAAAGGTGGGTTCCAAATAGGTAGTTAAAACAGCATTGTTACGAGGTCAATAAGGCTTTAGAAGAAAACAATCAGCTATTGCTTCTCTGGAGGCGTGTACGGGAATTATGATAGTTGAAGTAAGTATTACAGACATGCCTGACTAGGTGTTCTCGCCAATATTGCACATTATGTTTTTTGTACGCAATTTTAACTGCTCCACGGAAGTCGAACGTGCGGATCTGCGGGTCGTAGGTTGATGACACCTGCAATAGATCATCAGTATATAAGTCAAACATGTCTTTGAGTTTTACAGTTTCTTCTATCAAGACAACACATTTTAATTTAAATTGAAAATAAACTTCTCACATCGTTGAGTGAAAGTCACGGATTGGTTATCAATGAAGAACGCAAGTGTTCTAAAAATATCTTGACTATATGCACTGAACCCAGAGGATAAATTCATTAGTCTTTGGTCTAGCTGCTTGAGAGAAAATTCCAGACCATCCAAAAATACATGTCACACACGCACAACATTCAATAATGACCATGCAGATTATTTTTCCAATACTAAGTAACACCTATTTGTTCAACCAAGACATTGATACGGTGACGCATTTTACGATGAATTACGTATCGCACCTAGTCCTCACAGAATTTCCATAATGTGCTGAAATCACGTCTCGAGAATACCCTAATCTGCGTGATAGAACATGAGGTGAAATCGAGAGATGGCATCATGGTTAGGGTTTGTTCCTTCGATGAGGTCTTATCATCTATGATATCATGTGAGGATTGGCTTCGTTTCACAGACAGCCTCATGAATAATTCATAATTACGTCATGATTACATAAACGTTGCACAATAGTTTTGTTGTCCCTTGTTTCCCTTTCTCATTCTGGTTTTTCTTATTTCACAACATCGGAAGACCTACCACCCTACTCTGTATCTACCGTTGATGTGAACTGACTATAGTTAAGGATTAATTATTAATTTTACCTTTGGCCGACAATCATAGCTCATAAAAGATACTAACACCCTTTAAGTCAATATTTACCACGTAAATGTTTAAAAAACAACTTGCTTTCGTTTCTTTCCTGTTTCGAAGGTCAAGTTGAACAATACATTGCAGTCAACAAGAGATATACACCATTTTAAGATAGCAAGTAACTCTATTACCTAGTGTCTTATTGACTCACACACTAAATCGCAGAGAGCAATATGGACTCCAGACCATTAAATACTTTATCGCGTGTATGAGCTACCAATATTAGGAAAACTAATATATTGATCTTCCCCGCAAAGAATTCCAATGTTCTGTACCTTAGGATGTTACATTTTGCGACAAAGGTCAACAAACTTGTCGACGTTTGCAAAATGAGCAACATGGTCTTTATACAATTTACACAATCTTCCCTGTACAGGCTAAAAGACATAACATCGTCACTCCAATTTCTCCATTCGCACAACGAAATCCATCATAATGTAAAATAAAAATCTTACGTTTTTTAACTTTGATCACTGTGATAACTGTAGGAGAAATATCCCACCTGCTATAAAAAGGCATATTACCAAAATTCAAAAGAGGGTGGGTTTTCGTTGTCAATCTGATAGCCGATGTTAAGTAGTAGGCCTAAGGTGAGGTGAGCTTGAAGTGACGCTTGAGGTGAGCTTGCGGTGACGTCCAAAAGAAAGTAAACAAAGTTATAGAAATTTATATTGAACATCAGGTGATACTTTACTGCAATTAATACAGTTTCTTTATTGCACGCTAACTGAGTTATGTCACAGTTTAAATATTCTTCCTTTACAGAATGGACTGACAGAACTGGTGAAACGTTGACGAGAAATGCCAATTTTTCCAGTCGATCGATTTACAGACACTTTCTCCTTCTCTAGTGATGCATCAATGAGATTTGCCAAAAGTTATAAATAATATATAAAAGATAAACATTATGTTTGTTTTAATATTTTCCTCTGTGATAACATTCCTATACACAACGAAAACAAAAGCTTGGAAAACCAATTGCTCGGAAATATTTGTAATCAGGGATCAAGGCATACATGAGATTAATACATTTTTCTAAAGTATTGTTTGAACCACAATCACACAAACGTTTATTGAGAGAGCCAACTAGAACGAAAAAAACAAATTGCCACGACTCACTGTGAATTTGTTACATTGGCTACTTTTACATTACATTTGTCACAGGACATTTTACGAAAAGTTCAGGCAATGAAAAGGAAAGATGACAATTCTTTCAAAATTAAACCTATTCAAGCATCTATTCTCTTCTCCATGGAGCAGAAAAATACTCCACTATTTAGCAAAATTAATTTGTATTGATACTCAGAGTGATACGTCTAGAGCACATAGGAATCTCTTGAAATGGAAATGCACTAACCCCCTTGAAATCCACGGAGACCTTGACGAAAAGTCACAAACAGAAGTACTAGATCTCTTGTATGAGGCATATTCCGCAAAAGTAAGTACAATCTATTGTATATATATTTTGGACGGCTAGAAAAGAATCCTCACTTTTGACGTAATCATATCCTAGACATTTGTAAATATTATAAAGATTTTTCACGGGAATTGTCACCTACAAGGTCTAGAATTATGTATCGTTTGTGCTACACTGTGAAAAATGTCTGGAAATTTACAGAAAATAAAACAAAGTAATATTAAGAGAATACAGAAATGTCCTGACAAACATTTGTCAGAAGATGTCTGTATTTCTTATTTATTTCTTTGTTTCATTTTTTGTAAATTTACTGATAGTTGTAACAGTGTACTAATAAAAATGTAAGTGGGAACTTTTGCTAACATTTCCTTTATTTATTGAATGTTGCTTTTTGTGTGTTTTGTTTTATGTTGCCTTCTTGTTTCTGCAAACAGGTACCGGTAGACGACCTTGCTTTAAATTGGTCATTTGATAGGATCGCTGAAGGGCATATTTTACTTAAATCACAACTCAAATTGAATGGTCAACACACACTGAAAAGACTAAGGATAACTTTAGCAAACAAAGAACTCAGTGAGGATAATGTCATCGAACTGATTCAGTTTTGTCAGCACTCCAAATACTTTAAAGAACTATGGTAGGTACCTATCTAAGTGTCTGTTTCGACAAAGGTTGTTTTAATACAATCAGGTAACGTTTATGCAGACATGGCACAACATGTATGGATGAGAAGTAAACCTACCTTAACTTATATTCTTATATTTTTCTGCATAACAGTTTTAACAATCTATGTACTGACAACAATAAATCGCCTTAAGAGTCACTTCTTTGATTGCATTTAATAGGTTAGTCACCTTTAGGCTACCGTCATCATTTTCTCCAGAAGCGCTTCAACGGCTTAATTCAAAGAACGTTGAAGGTAAAATCTCGCCTATTGTTTACAATCAATTACTTAACAGGGCTACTTTATGTATGACAGTAATAGCTTGGACCAATGTTTACAGCGTTATTTTACCTGTTTTTGCAGTGCTGTGGAACAGTTATGGTCTTCATCTTGACATGACGTCAGGGCTTTGGAAAGCGGTTTGTAGTTTCTGATACTTCCAATATCATGTCCCACTTAGACTGGTAATACGTGTGTAATCATTATCAGTTTAAGATAGGCAAAATCGATACTTTCCAAAGATACACCGTATATGTTTGTATTAGGATGTAGCTCTTCCTACTTAATCGACAATCCTTCAACAGACTGATGGTTTTAACATGAGAGTTAATGACTTCATCAGTTTAGTATGCCGCATTTTGTAATGTAATCTATTTTTCTGCTTTATTGGCAATATCTTATCACTTCAAAACTGAGTAAAACGGTAATTATCATTTTCATTTCCTTCTCGAATTTTCATGTTTAAGAAAATGTATTAATTTCATTGTATGTATGTACTTTCTGTTTGTAGATACACAGCAAGAAGATTACAAAAAAGGCATGTTCTGATGTTGTTTTTATAAACAATAAAGACAACATTTCACTTCAAGGAGCTGGGATAAGCCTATTGATAAATGCAGCACGGCATAACGTAAGCAAATAAGTTGTAAATTTGTCATCTGAAACTAGAGCCTTCAAAATTAAATCACGCAAAACAGGTATGCAAATTGAACAGACAGAAAGAAAACAAAATGTCATTCTAAGTATCTGGATACAGCTTCTTCATTACATATTCAGGTTTAAGAAAAAAATAAACGTTCGAATTTGTTTAGATACACAATAGTAACAATTTTAGATATCTAAACCCTCTTTCTTCTAGACCTAGTATAGGTATAGTGTAAGTTGTTATACATGTTGCAATTGAAACCTTGGTTAAGCTAATGCAACTAATAATATCTTGTAATGAGAAGTCTTATGTCACTTACATTGCTTTCAATTTCTTCAGATTGCCATATACAGCATGTGTCTTCTCCAGTCGTTCAAAGATGTTAAAAATGGAGACATTGAGCTCCATTCCGGTCTTACAGTTCCTACTCTTAAGACACTGCAAGTGTTATCTATCAGTCAATATGGGAGGGAGATATCAAAGGAAACCATGTCTGAGCTAATCAAATATGGTAGAAATTCCAAGAAATTTATAGAATTTCAGTAAGTATATATTTACTTGATTTCAATGAGTATTTCTCTCGAAAATAAGGTAAAAATGAGGTTGCTGGATCTCAATTTAGTATTTTTACAATATTTAAAAGTGTTTTTTACATGATCATAAAAAATTAAAAAGGATACTTTTTGAATAGTAATTGCGACAGTCACATTAGTGAGCAAAAAGTCTCTCAAAATTGCATTTCATATTTTGTTTTCTCGTACGTTGGAAAACTGCATTCATAATGCTTGTCTGATCTGTGCACCAGAGCAATTATGAGGTCATTAGATAAGTCGTCAAGAAGTCATCAATTAAGTAGTCAATAACTACATGTTCCAGGTTTTTCTGCTGTCTGAGGTAATATGATTGTGGTATGTTTAGTCATCTCTTTTTACATTGGTTACAAGATTGCTCATGAACGAAATGTAAGAAATAAGCTATCGTTGTGCAGCAGATCATGAAGACATTAGTTACTGCATTAAATGTTCATTCTTAATTATTTTCAACAGATTTTACTACTCCTTTTTGCCCTACTCTATTGACGAGAACCTTTGCAAGCTGTTTACTTTCAAAAGTAATATTACCTTGAGTTCTTTTTACAACTTTTCTGATATTTTTAAGTAAATAGACATTTATGCTCAGATAAAGAAAATTTTCGTTTCATTATTTCAGTAAGAAATCTGCCGTTGACAAAAATACGTTTTATAGTATTCTAACGTTTTCACACAGAGTGATTTTGTCCCTTAATTGTAACAAATGTAATAGTAAATCATTTTACATTTAAAGGCGAAGGAAACCATTCAACAAAATGAAGCAGAAGAGTTTGTAAAACATCTTCCCACAGATTCATCCAGAGATATTTCTTTCCTATCTACGTTACATACTTTTAAAATTCAAAAACAGTGTGCTGCCATTTTTGCCTTAGTTGAATGTAAGCCAACTTAGATCGAATAATGATATCACATCACGAGTGACTGTAGGAATTTTACTGCAGTACTTTGTTTTCTTATCGTACAATTTCTATAAATTGGCACACATTTGCGCACTCTTTGTGTTGAATTACTGAGGTGTATCGTGCAATGATGAAATCATTAGTAATCTGACTTTAAACAATCCATAACTGTTAAGAATATGTTGACAATGAAATATGTAAAAAAAAGAAAAAAAAGATGAGCTTTTCGACATATGTTCCGCTGACGTTGTCACAGTCTCAAAATGGCATTTGCCTGATTAATTTTTTATGAACATTCAAATGACAAATATCTTGGAGAGAAAACAACATATTTAAATGTAATTTGGTGATGGTGTTCACCAAATATTAGTCTCCAGTTGACCATTGTCAAAAGTCCTTACTTTACTTCTCCTTTAAATCAATCACTTACCATCAATCCCGTGCAACGAAATGGTATCATAGATACATTGATGAATTATTTCAGACATGTCTTATGGTATTTCTTACAGTAAAGTGGTTTCCTTTCGGGTATGGTAAAGATCTGTACCGTTACAAATCGACAGAGGGTCACTGGGTCGTACCTCATGGTCAGGTAAAGTTTTTGTCGGGTTTAAACTTTGGTATAAAGATTGCTTAGGTATGGCTTCTACGATCACAGAAGTGTCCGAGTAGGATACTTTCTTGTTGTCATCAAATGTCCTGCTGTGTATGATTGAATTCACTCTGTCTTTATCGCGGCGTCTCTCTTTATAAAGAATCGGTTAGATATTTACGATTAGGTTCTCTTGATCAAGACTCAAAGCTATGGGTATTAAATATTCGATATGGGGGATCGTTAACTACGTGTCTGTCTACATTTATTAGCTTTGTTATCGGAGAAAAAGTTTGTGTTTGCATAAAAGTAAGCAAAGTAAGCATTTTGCAAATGCTAATTCCTACTTCACATTTCACCATATGAGTTATCAACACAATGACATCCACGCGAGGTGATATATCAAGCTCTACAAAGAAATCCGACATGCTATGAAAGTGTAAATATTTGTCCCTGGGAGAAAATATCATCTAAATACAAAAATGGTTGTGATTACCAACTTTTGAAATTATACTTTTCTGTCAACAGACGGAAACTGGAAAAGTGCTAACAGAGGCAAAATACAAAGAATTGGTAAGTTTTTTTAATTTACTTTTATGAAATCCTAAGAGATGTTGAGACGATTTTATTTTCTGTTTTTTTTTTCTTGTAGATTTAACAGAGACGTTGAGAAACATTGCATGCATCGGATTTATTTTGCCTTCTGTGGTAATTGTTTCGTACCGCAAAGTGAAACAAAGGCTACGTAATGTTTGCTCCGTGTTTGACACTGTTTAATACTTAGTATACCATTAAAAATAAATATCAAATTTGTTTTTTTTTTTTTGTTCTATCTTGTAAACGTGTCGTTATGTAAATAAAGCCTTGTATCTTTTTTGTAAATTTCCTTTACAGAAATTGGAATTCAACAAACGGCATGAACGTGATACATTCGATGAGAGTAATCCATCGTTGGAAGTTGATTGATGAAAGTGGAGACTGAATTGTTTGAGTTCGCTGCAACTATGTGACATCTGCAGAAATAAATAAATAAAAGCCTCACATGCAGATGTATATATATTTGCAGCAGCTGCATACAATTTCTTTTCAGAGGAGATGTCATACTTTTCCACAAAATATACGTATACTTACATATTCAATGTAAGTCCCGAGAGAGACTTGTGGGTGTTTTACCTTAAATGAAACCAATTTAGAAACCTGACTTGCGCAAGTCACTCTAATATCGTCTAATACGTCTAAAAACGTCTAGGCCTAAGCCCCTTAAGGTTATTCATGGAGGTTAACGAAATTGTGTGATTGTGAGGCATAATGACATCAAACGTGTTCAAGATTTTCTCTGAATGTAATAAAAATGTTATAACAAAATCAGTGTAGTCAATCCTAGGCAAATTACAACAATTTGACTCCTTGATGCGGAAAACAAAGTTGTGGATTCTCTGTAAACAATGAATAGGCACACGTACTCTGAACCACAGCATGCATACAGTATGTATGACATTCGCGCTAGAAGTACGCAAAGTACGTAAACACTACACTGAGAACTGAATGAAACTAACACGCAGTAGCTTGTAGTTGCTATGCATGTTGTTGTTATTTGTTTTGTTTATGCGTTACTTTGTGTATTGTCCACGAAATATTGTTGTTCATGTTGTGAATCTTGTTTTTCTTTTCTGGGGGTTCGTTTTCAATAAAAATGAGGGTATGAAGAACGAAATGTTCTTTCATTTTCGTCTTTTTATCAAATCTTGTTTTGAATGTATGAACAAGGTTAATTATTAACTTTGGACCATTGACCGTAGAATAATACACTCTCGGGGTTATTGCTATCGCTGGATGCACTCGGGTTGTGCCTACCTGCATCGCTTGCATTAACCCCTTATCGTATATTATCCTACGAATAATTCACAGTCAAGTATTGATTGACCTTTAATTAATTGTAAATATCATTTATTTAGCTGGTAGAGGTTTCATAAAAATAATTACGAGTAACAATTGCACTACAAAATCAATGCCAATATCACCATTTCATATAGTTGAAAACGTATTTTTTTTTTTTTTTTTGTTAATTAGGACTGTATATTTACATTTTGAGGAAATTGTGATCTGGACTTACTCTCTATAACAACTCTGACAACTCTAACAGCTGAGCAGGAGAACTGTTACATTGGGAAGATTTTCAAGAAGAGAATAACTTGGATTGAAATAGACTATTGCATTCTAAAGTTGCTCACCTGTAAAATTTACGTAGACTGCTTGAGCATTTGATCACCGTAGAGACTATACAACAAATTGATATCCCTGATTATTTTTTGTTGTATATGTCAAATAATATGTAATATAAGAATATTATATATGACCGTATATTATATATGACCTTATGCTAAACAAAATATATTTAATATAAGATCATTAACATTCTTAAGTACTAACATTCCTTCAGGATGTAAGGGAATTAGGATAAATGTGTAAGACGTAACTAACCCTCTCTGTTGCATTTTTATGACCCCATTGTTGCCTCATGGGCAGCACACTTTGTTTAGAGAGGAGCAAAAATCGTTGATAATACAGTAAACGATTTATCCAGAAATCGAAATTTAAGCAGAACCCACTCAATCTTCACTAGCCATCCAGAATTGTATGTAATCGTTCCATATCCTGATACATAAAGAGTCAATCGACTAAAGGATGTAAAACATTAATTCATGAATTAAAGTGATCGAAGGTTATGGCAGTTTGTAATTTGGATTTTCACAGCTTAAGTGTTTATTATCAAAGGATAAGAAAAATTGTGCAAATTAAAGTTTCAAAGCATTTAGTGAAATACAATGGATGATTCCCATTAATTTTCCGATTGTGTTTTTTTCTTTGTCTTTGTGCTCTCTATCAGTGACATGACTAATTAAGAAAGCCCAAAAGAAACACGTGTCGTATCGCAATCATACAGCCATACATCAATGTAGGGTTGGTTGGAAAAATAAGACATAAAAGAAAACCAGTTTTTTTTAACCCCCTTGATGTGACCCACTAGCAGTTTCAGTCATGGGACGATTTTTGTTTGCTCGTTCCATATGAGTCCCTCTCATTTATATTTATGTGGATCCAGGGAGCAATTGCATAGCCCATAACTCTACGACAGGACTTGACAAAGTTTAGTCCTCATAAGACAAAAGTTATTTGCTTAACTACTACTGTTATGCTGAATAGTACGCAAATCGGGTATTCTTACTTCTAATAAATAATTTCCGAATGTTGTATCAATTTTTACAACACTAGACAAATCAATCCGTATCATCGAAACCATGGATTGACCATTTTCAGATGGCAATGAAGGCTTGAAGTAAATTGCTCATCAAAGATCAAGATGCCAGTTACTGTCTTGCAGAGTTGTAATGACTCAAGTCATTGACTCGGACTCTTGTCGACTCGAGTCGTCTGTTGTAATGACTCGACTTAGACTCGAGTCACTAGCATAAATGACTCGACTTGGACTCGAGTCAGTTATCGAATTGACTTGACTAGAATTTGACTTGATTCAGAATTCATTTTGCCGCTTTCATTTTCACTAACCACCTTAATGCGAATGTTCAACTCACATGACGCTTACGCATTGCATGGACCGAACATTGCGGAACGGTATGGAAACTTTACCTTACGCTTAGTAAGCACAGTAGGTATAGTACACCCAACTATCGGATCCACATTTCGCGATTGTACCAGAGCTGGATTACACCATAGCTAGGTTGTACAAAATATGTCTTGCACTTGATATTAATATCTGAGAACGTACGTACTTAAAGGGCAAGAGCAGTCGTCCTATTTTTTTTAAATAGTTAATATCACATTTTTTTGGCATATTTTTGTTATTTTCCGTTATATTTCCGAGTAAGGAATGTCTAAAATTAGTAAGAAAAATATTGTCACATGACTCTTAACAGCAATTCAGGAAATACAGTCGACTACAGGTACTACACAAATTCAGATCAGAGTGACTGCATTTTCCCTTCAAGATTTACCTTTGAAAGAAGAAAAAGTTCTGATTTTCTGAGAATAAATTTCTTAGAATATCAGTGTGGTCCTCTTTCAGGTTTTTCACATGAAGATGTGTTTGATATGTTTATCCAAATGGACGCACTTTTACCTGTCACTTGCATACTTTTACAGTTGACAAGTTATTTTGAAAGGTATTACTGCTAGATGAGACTGAGAACATGCATTTCAGCCATTGTTTATTAATGGTTCACAACAATTAGGACATCCGATTGGCACTATTTTTTCGAACAAACTTACTCTGTTTTACGCAAAGCACATCTTAGCAATGACTTACTTAACCCATTGAAAAAAGAAAACCAGTGGGGTCTTTACTGCCCCAAGAGGGTTTCAACTTAAGCACAGACATTGCCATTAACATGGTCATTCCATGACGCTTTTATTGGTGCAACTTTTCCTATTTCTGGAAAATCTAAGAAGACATAAATTTGACATTTCGCTGAATGCACCAATGCATTAAAATTGTACCAACGGGTCACTACAGGTAACTTCAGGTTTTTAACTTGAAACCTATTTGATCAATGCATTAGCTGCTGACTCGAAATGACTTGTCGAATTATTTCTGACGTGACTCCACTTGACTCGGATGGATCATTGACTCTATTTGATTCGACTTGACTCGACAACTAATGCTGACTCGACTTCATTTGATCTGCAGGGAGGATTTCTCCACTTGACTTGTGAGTCCGAGCTCAAGTTGACTCCGGTTACAACTCTGTCTTGTAGGTTTGTATCCTGATCAAACGACGTGTTTTAAAAGTTTGAAGATTGTTTTAATTATATTTTACATACAGAAAAACCGACAATTGTTGGTCACTGCCAATTGCACTAATTATGATCATTGGATCGTAAATCCAAACTAGTTACGTGCAAAGGACGTTTCAGAATATTAAAGTTCTCTGATTTCACATCCTTTACATTTGTTATAACGTAAAATCATTGCTATTTAGGACAATACCAGAGATATATACTAGATAATTCCATTTACCTGATACATACACTAGAAAATTCTATTTTCCTGTATTTCATTTACATCAAATTTTAAAGCAGGACAATTTTAAAGTGACTTGAATAAATCTTCTCTGAGAACTGATGGCGGTGCGCACTGATATTCTTTCCAATTTGTGCCACCTATATTGGACATTGAAAGTCTTAACTATACATACTTTTAGTGTTTCTTTATATTAAAATATGATGCCATTATGCCTTGATAGGTTGGGAAACTCTACAGTATTTGTACTCATTATCCAGTCAATAATGTACAGGGGCATGCTCCTAGCAACTGGAGTAACTCTAAAAAAAAAAAACCCCAACCCTTGTACAGTTGAATCCCCTACCACTTTCGTTATGGAATAACAAACAGGTTTTACTTTGCATGTACATATTGCATCATTTGACTCTCAATGTAATGCTTGTTGGAAGAATAAATATGCACGTAGATTCTTTACGGTAGTTTTATTATCTTTTCACTTTACCTTCTACGTTAGAGGAACACGGGGTAAAGATCAATGATAAGAGGGTAATAAGAAGGAACTTGAAGGTTAAGCTATTCATACTATGCACTAGTTTATGACACGATTGATTGTAAACAGGTTGATGACTATCGAACTTAAGAGTCTCTGAGGACAGACGATGTTTATACACCAACAATGGTAATTTATCAGGGTACAAAGCTCAGATGCTGACTCCTCTATTTAAATCACAAAACCTGTTATGATAATGTACAGTATAGAGATAAAACAAAGCAAAGCCGACACCAAAGTGATAAGGCCAGAAATCAACTAGCTTCGAACGGTAAGGGAACTGTTAAGTCTTATTATTAGTGTGAAATAGTTACTGTATGACTTTCGTGTTAATTAAGTCAATATATACAACAGTTATTGATTCCACCATGTAATAAGAAAATAGCTTCCGTCACAAGAATATCGTGATAGTACATGCCAATTTGTACATCTGTGAAGATTCTCTTAGCAAATATAAATCCATAATAATCTAGATATAAAAATATATATAGCAATGGATACAATTGTAATTATGTTATTTAGATTAAAGTTTGGTATACTTGGATGATCCAGAGCTGAAGCAGGTCATTCGTAACCTGAATTTGTTGACCATCTACTTGGTTGTGGAAACCCCTTGTGTAAAGATGATTTGTTCCACTCATGCGTACTATTTGAAGATGATTTTACGTAGAAAAGAACTAGAGATACACGAAAATATGTTCAATATGTGTAATCTCAGAGCAGTCTTTCTCTTTTGAATGAAACGCCAGTGGCTCTTTCCTATACGTCTTAAGCAACCACAAGTGCAAATATGAAACTTTTGAGCTTTACTTACTCATTCTACATTATTGGTGTGCTTTATTTAATGTTTGGAGCCAGGTATTTGTTCAAACGTTTTGACTTTCAAATAAAAAAAAATGGGGACAACGTTTAATTATTTATCTAATATATGAATATGTCTGAATATGTCTGTCTGTATAGCAAATCTTCTTAATTAATTTGCTTTATGTTTGGTTACTTATATTGCTATGAGAAATTTCATTTCAAATGATATAGGGCACTTCGCTTTTTGATAAGCATGATATTAATATATTTGTACATTGCTACATCCAAACTTTATCAAAAAAAAAAAAAATCATTCAAATTTAAGAAACAACTTTCACTTCGATCAGGCCTATGTTGATGGAAACATGAAAACCTGCGAAATGCACCGTACAACCCTTCCACCAGAATGCCTTTGGATATGTGTAGGCCTATACAAAATTTAGGTGTCTACCAGTTACATCAACCTGTCCATTCTTTTCCGTTACGTCATAATGTCTTTTGTAAACATTCAAATCCTCATATGCATGGTGCTTGGATAAACAAACATGTGACAAACTATACAGCTGTTTTGATGGTGTGTTTTGCTTTAGTGACTTTAACCGGTCATAAATCGAATTTACATGACTAATTCCACCTTTGTTTGATTACGAAAGATTAAATCAACCAACTGAAAGAAAACGAACACATGAACCTTTACACTCATGATAAGTGACAAGCACATTTAACACTTTCTATTTCGTTTCAGTCATCGATATACACTGAAATGAGCTCATAGAAATGGTTGTAATTTCTTATTTTTCAAAGTTCGTGGTGTTTGTGTTTCATGCCTTACACTAGAGTTGTCTTTTCAATTGTAAAACTAGGTTTAAAAGGCATTTTATTCCATAGGTTGGTCTTGTGGTGTATGATTTTTATTACTTGTGTACCGTTTACTTTAACCGGTCATAAAACGAAAGATGTTTCATTCAACCTTTGTTCGATTACGAAATATTAAACCACTCAACTGAAACAAAAAGAACACATTAACATTTTAACTCATGATAAAAGAAAAACACATTCAACACTTTCTGTGGAATTTATTACATGTGTACCGTTCACTTTATACGATTTTGACAAATAGAATTTTTTTTCCCTTTTAAAACCTGATTAAGCTTTAGTTACCCCAATGGTTTCATATATCGATATTCCTCGTTAATGGTTTACACCGATAATCTTTAGATCAAAATGGCGCCAGAGATATTGTATTAATGTCAATATCATGCAAATTGAATTACCACTTTGCAACTCCTTCCTTTAGTTTAAGTTCAAATAAAGACAAATTCAGTTACAATGATCTTGATAAACATACACGACATCCACGAACATAAACGTACACGAAACAAGCTAAACAAATAGAGGTGATTATGTGACTTAATTATATTGTGAAAGACAAGTCGTGTAAGCAATTATGGTGGGTAAATTAAGAAATGATTAAACCACGTACTAAACGGAACAAAGCAAATACAAATCTGGATAAGAGTCAACCGCATTAGGCAAACCCATTAAATACTTTGTGTTTCGTTTTAGATATAGAACTACATTAAAGAGAAGGTACATTATTGTATAAGATCCTGCTATTATCGTACTAAATTTTAAATGTGTGACGAGTTCTGCTAGAGATTGCATTGATACATTGTCCATAACTATGCTGTGATGTAAAGCTCAGTCTCAAAGACAAACGTTGCATTTAATACTGTAAATGTAACATTCTCCAGTGTTGTTAAATTTGAAAAATTCATGCAACGTTCAGTCAATGTGATTAATTAATCAACAATCAGTCCTGATTCCATAGAATGTCTCTTTAAACATGAAGTAATTCGCATCATCCACAGACTACTACAGAACAGATGCAAATAAAAGTCAAGATTGGAAACTGGACAACCAATCATGGCGGATGCAAGTACCATTAAAGGTTTGAGATGTACCTATACTTTACATACTTTCTAGTGAAAACGTGTTAACTACAAAGATTTGATGTTTGCGTTGTTCATCATAAAATTATAAAGTCTATATAAAAAAGATCTGCTAGGCCATATACAGTCCAATAAACAGGCTGTTTAAAAGATATTCTTACTTCAATATTTCCGAGGATTTAGACAAGACAATACATGAGTGACGCACATGACTAAAAGGTACTTATTATATCGCGATTAAATCATTTACAGAACTCCTCTCTCTTTCACTTCTTTCACTTAAGTGCATGTTATTAATGTAGACTCCTGTTGCTCTTTGCACGTCAATGAGGACAATGTGTACATATATCTAAAAATAATCATAAACATCTTCAATTAACTTATCGCATTGATAAAACAAGGCATTTTAAGAAGTTGGTCAAAATAAAGAAGCATATACACCGTCCAGTAATTTTATTTTATGAAATTGAAAATGCAACTGCATGTCCTATACTTTCAACGTTGTTGTGTATAAACAATAACATGTATTGAATTTTGATTCTTTTGTTCTTAGATAAAAAGGATATTTTCGTAGAGTCACTGAAAAAGAGCTACACCCAATTATACAATTCTATTCAACCGATTCCATATATCAAAGACAAACTCTATTGTGTTGATAAAATATTTATAGAGGGAGGTACAAAATTCTATCGCATTAAGGACTCAGCAGATGGGCAAGGAAAATGGGAACGCGTGTCTTCTTACAAAGATGTATTTACTGATCCTCGAATTGACGCTAAAAGGCGAATCATAAAAGCAGACGCGGGTTACGGAAAATCGACAGTGACTCTTCAGCTAGCATACGACTGGTGTAATGATGTTAAGGACTCACCATTTAAAGATGTAGAAATACTGATTCTCCTCCGTTTGAGGCAGTTGAAAAGTGGCATATCTATTTATAAAGCAATAAAACTGCTCTTAGTACCAAATGAACCTCGAGTCAAATCTACTGATATTAAACGTATAATTGAAAGCTGCGATTCCTGTGAAATAGTCTTAGACGGATATGATGAATATCCTGATCTTGATCAAATTGACGAAACAGACATAGGTCGCATTATTAAAAGCAAGATGCTTGATTCCCTCCCCATGTGCTTAACAACAAGATTTCTGCCAAAAGATTATGACAAATCAAATACTAAGCGACTGAAACTAACTGGCTTTGACGACAAAGCTCGTAAAGAATACATCCGAAAAGCTGTCACCGGTGAAAACGAGGATGATGTGGCAAAAATTGAGCTTGCCATAAAAGACAATCCGGTTCTCGATGACTTGTGTGAAGTTCCACTTTTCTTTGTAATGTTTGCTCACATAACGCATGAACACAAAGATTTTCGAAATTACAAGTCTGTAACAGAGTTTTTTGGCTACATGCTGGAATGTTTTCGCGCTCACATGAAAAACAAGAACCTGAACGAGCAAGGAAATGAGTACAACACAGAATATGAGACTAATGCACATAAATTAAATAAAGTAGCTTTCAGTGGACTGAGTAGTGGACTTTCATGGAATAGAAAAGACCTCTGTGGCATGATTGGCAAAGGGTTGTACCATTATTACCAAGCCATTGGGATTCTCAAAGAAGATGTTGTCTATCGTGAAGACAGCAATTGTGAAGAGAACTATGAAACAATAGTTGAGGCTAGTTTTTACCATAAGCTCTTTTGCGAGTGGTTCGCATCACTTTACATTTCGGGGGTGATTGCCTCCGAATCAGTTTCTGGCGTAAAGTCAATTCTAGATAAACTGGATCCTGAAGATCTTCAGCATGTGTTTCGTTTCTCATGTGGTCTTAACATTGAGGCCGGTAGGAAGATCATTAAATACCTTTCACAAAAAGACAACTGTAAAAATTTAACAATCCTATGCATTCTTGAACAACCTGATGAGTTCAAAACACTACTGGGGATTGTCCAACAGCTTTGTTCCAAGCCTCTTGAAATTCATGGAGATCTCAGCAGATCATTACAGAGGGCAGTCGTGCATCTCTTACAGAATGCCTCTGAGTACAATGTAAGTCAATCATATTTTAAAATGTTTTAAAATTGCATAAATTATATTTTTCATTTTAAAGGGTTTTAGTAGAAAGTAATTTACTTTGCGACCTTTACAAAAGATAGAGAGCGCACACTGGACGAATTTTTTCTCTACTTTGATTTTGTGTCTGCAACTTTAATTTCAAGTCAAAACGACAGGTGAGATATCGTCTCATATTAGCAGTAATAAGCAGTCATTAGTAATTAGCAGTAAATTAAAGCAGTAATAAGGAGCTACTTTTGCAAAAATTGAACTAAAGTTGATGCTTTTTGTACTTTTTTTTCAGATTCCCATATCTGAACTTTCTCTCAATTGGTCATACGAGAAGATACTGGATGGCAAAATAAGACTTAAATCTAATGTTTCTTTGGACCCTCTTCGATCCCTACAAACACTGAAAATATCGATGGGTAATGAAGAATTGAGTGAGGGCGATGTCATTGAATTTATTAACTTCTGCCAAAATTCACATAATTTCAAGGAGCTATGGTAAGTATCTTATTTTTACGTTAAGGAGTTAATAAAAATAGAATATGCAGATGAAGTAACGGCACTGCATGCCAGAAGATGGGGGTTTGGATACAAATGTGGCATCTTGCATTTTATGCACACAAAAACAAATCAGCGTAAGGAACATATAAAACATTATCATACTTTATTTATTGAAATGAACAGGATCTAGTATTTTAATCCTACAGGTTTATTAGTTGTAAACTACCAATGAGATTTGATCCTGGGACCCTGAAAATTCTAACATCAGGAAAGACTGAAGGTAAAGTTTTGTTTCTTATTTAATGTACTAAAGAGTACATGCGTTTTTTTTCCCTCTTAATATTACTTTCATTTTAGTCCTTGTTATAGAGATTATAGAAAAAAATAATGTTATTGACCATACGTGTGTTATTGTCTCTTCAGTGCTTTGGACCAGCTACGCACGACGTCTTAATTCCACAACAGGTGGATGGGCTGAGGTTTGTTTTCTTCTTCAACGTACCTTGTTTTATAATCAGATCGCTTAGTAAACGATACCGTTTAACGCTTATCATGACTTATATTAATCATCATAAACATATCACCAGAGTCAGGCCCGTATCCAGAGGAATTTCAGGGTATCTGGGTACGTGAAGTTAGGACACAACACATACAAATAAAAAATGTCACTTTCCACGTCACTTACAGGTTTTAGAAAGAACAAAATTCACAGCTCGATTTGATGACGTCACCACTGCGTTGAGTGCATATACTTATCGTGTGTTTGACAGTCAAACTGAACGTTTGCTGGTCCGAAGAAAAACCTAATTTAATAGTCATTTACTTGTAAAAATTCAGTAATGAAGCTGAAGTCTTTTGAATGCGAAAAGAAGAGTTGTACTGGAAAAGAAAATGGTAGAAGGTGCATTGTGTAGTGTGCAGTACGAAGCGTATGTTTCATTTACCTATCCACAATATGCCCTGTAAAATGCTTTCAGCTTTGGAAGTGTAAACGAGTTAGCATCTATAGCGTTCAGGAATAGCGTTCAGGAATATTTTGATAATGACCTTATGCCACGATATTCTAACGAGGAATCCGAAACCGAGCGCCTTGCCTACGCAAAAAAGCGTACCTCCAAGTCAAGGCAAATCAACCTTGGTTCGTTCCAGAGGCCTTTACATAACCTAGCGTATTGTGCCGCAGCACGTCGAAACTGATTTTTCACCGTGAACGACCACTACCTCGGACTGTCGTTCTACCTTTAAAAGACTCCAAGACTGATTTCGCCGTATACTGGATGCCTGCAGGCAGTTTTACAAAATAGCAACACTTTCTACAACGTTACGCGTTACCATTAAGCCGTCTAACTGTTTATCTTTATTTATTGAAATTTGAAATGAGCTGCTAATCTCCCACGAGGCCCTAAGGCATATATAAGGAGTAAAAGAAACAATAAAAGAATAAAAATAATAACAATATGAATATGAACAAACGCCATAAAACATGTATGAAACATAAAGCCAATAAGCTAAGACATAAAACATTAAACAATGAAGGGAATAGACATAAGACATTAAGAAAGATTAGTATTTATAACGTCGTAGAAAGTCAGAGTACCACAAAAGCAAGATGTGTCAAAAGGTTACTTTGTTATATTATAAAATCCCATGTAGAAAATATTGTGTAACAATGGCTATTGTTATGAAACACTAGACAATTTCCTAGTGTATACCGTATTCCACTTGAACTTACAATAGACATAAAAATGTGATGTCCGTGTTCAGCATGCCAGCTCGTTGCAATGATACTAAATTTAGATATGTTTAGAATCAATGAATAGGGCCTTTAATTTTGTTTCTTTGAAGTAAAAAAGCAAGACCCTGAATATATTGGAAAATTATTGTTATCAGTAACGTCTTCCAGTAATAAATTGTCAATTAATAACAATTTACCGACGTAAGCTTTCATTTAGCCAAGGCTATCCCTCTTTTCCAGATTGTGAAGAAAGAGACGGTGGCAAAGATGTGTTCAGACGTCATTTATATCAATGGTGAAGATAATCCTAAATTTCAGCAATCTGCAATAGATCTGGTGACGAGAGCGTCATCTTATAAAGTAAGCATGACGTTTTCTTCTTAATTCAAAGATAATTAAAAAAAGATAATCATTGATTAAATAGATAGGCATTGAAACAATGTAATCACAAACTGCAATCCGACAGTTGTGTAAAGCTTATCTTGTAAATGGGACAAATTGTTCTTTGCGTGTAACGGACTGAGATTCATGTCATCTCACTTACACTTGATTTATTCAGTGAAGTTTAACAGCTCTCAGAACAATAACCTGTACAAATGTTTTACTTCGCGGGTATTTGTGTGAATCACTTGAAGCTGTTCTGTCGTTCAAGTCATGAGCATTACGTTTACTATTTTGTATTTTTAGCTCCCTATCTACAGCATGTGCTTGAAGCAGTCTTTCAATAGTGTTGTAGACGGCAAAATTGTTCTTCAGTCAGGATTAAAAATATCACCACTCAAGTCATTGGAAGTGTTATCTATCAGCCAGGCAGGAGCACGGATATCTGAAGAACAAATGTATCGGTTAATTGAGTACGTGAAACGATCTACAAAATTCAAAGAGTGCCAGTAAGTATAAGTTGCGTATACATACCTAAGTGATGTAATGAATCATGTGGGGTTATAAAATCAGTTTCTTCTACATGGCGAATAAAAGAGATTGCACAACATTTCAGTCTCGTCTATAGAAGCCGAAGAGCTAAAGCTGTTAGTATGAAAATTCCCCAGAGTGGGGACCTACTGGTGTTTCACATAAGAAGTTTAGGAGCAAATTTGAAGATATCGAAAAACAAATAAAACATAATACTGCTATTTTATGAAAGAGAAATTACTTTGCGTCATCTCGTCAAGTAATCTTAATTGGGCAGACCTTGTATTTCAACTCATTGTCTTTTCTTCTAGATTTTACTTTTGTTACTTACCTTTTGCCATTTACCACAAAGGAGGGCTCTTCAATATGTCTTCATTGAAAGGTAGGCATTTTGGCAAATAATATTTTTTATTCACTGACATTTTAAATGCAAATAAATCACAACACTGGGGACAAGATAAAAGTAAAACACTTTTCTGTAGTTAAACCTGGATGAAATATTTACTTATTCATAAATACATAAATAACTGAGGGCGTTATTGCCATGCCACACATTTATCCTTGGGTCTTTACATTTTGGGTAATTACCAGAGAGCAGGATACCACCGAAAGGTTCTGACAATAGTGCGTAGAGAATCATTGTAAGTTGTACAAATTACATTTGAGTATTTATTTACAAGTAAACATATATCCAAACAGGTTATAGATACAAGTTAGAATGTTGCGCTTTGGTTTAATTCGATACACACTTTTTCATACGTAAGTCTATTTTAAGACCAATTCAAATTATATTTTTTAATCTTTTATTAATTAGGCTAAAATAATTAGGCTATGACCTCCAAAAAACTCACGCTTAACAATTAGGCTAAATATTATACTAGCTGGTAATAAGTGATGGCCTCGACTTTGGACTGGGGCATCGCATAAACAAATAACTTAGGCTATCTGGGCAGGACCACCACAGCGCTTAAATATAGCGCGAGGTAGAGGTTGGTGTAAAGCAGTGACCTGCGATGAAACACTGCCAGTCTCTGTCGGAAAATATGGTTAGGCGTCGGTCGTGCAGCAAGGATAACGACACCACCACAATAGATGATTAGGCTTCCTTCCGTTGAGTAAGCAGTGTGCCCAAGTAGGCTGTGGGGGTGATTCGGTTGAGGCGAGAGCAGTGTTTAACTACTGTCGGCTAGGCTGACGTTTGTTCAATGATTATACTGACAGTTGACTTTGCGATAAAGTACAGAGAGTCGGTCAAACAGGAAATGTCTTTTTCAGATCAGTGAATTAAATAAGTAAATCCTTTGGGAACGGCCTAGCACAATATGTTTACAACACAGAGCCTTAAAATGTTCTCCAAATCTCCATTAAGTCTGAGTATCACGTCATCATTAGAGAGCGTGCGAGGATGTATGACAAAACTGGCTGTTAATTCGTAAAGTCAAACAATCTAGACTCTTCGATGACGAGAACTTTGATTAATTTTTATGGCAAGTTGGGACCGTTTCGGAGAGGTTTGAAGGCGACGATTGAGTTCTACCAAGCACATTCTGGAAGAGATCTGACGTGCATGTGACAATACCATGACAAATATTTAAATCAAATGTTTAAAACCTGGGAAGCCAAGCGGTGTAGATCTACAGTTGGTTACTTCTTCTCATACCTAACATCTAACTGTTAACTTTTGCAAATTTGCTCTCATCTGCTCTGCTACAAGGATAATCGTGTTGTTACATTTCTTTCAATAGTTAAATGGTATCCCTTCGGGTATGGTAAACTTCTCTTCCGTCTCAAACCGAAAGAAGGTCAGTGGATGGTAAGTTGCCGCAATTTCACTCCTCCTTGTTCTGTTTTCCGTCGTTGTAGGTTTTCTGACATTTGATGAATATCGATCACTCTTTAAGCAAGTTATATGTTCTGCACAAAGAGCCAAAAACGTCTACAAAAAAAAAAAAAAAAAAAGATTCAGCAATATCTCTCAATTTTTCAAACAATTTTGACCTATTACGTACTTTAATGAGCCTGAAATGTTAATGCATGCAAGGGAATATAGCGTGTTTATAATGCTTCTACATGGCATACAGAGAGGTTATCTTTAATCATTGTTACACCCATTCAGGCACTTCAATACGCAACAGCAAAAGATTTACATTCTCAACCGTCATTTGAAAATTTGTTTTTTGGTATAAACATATTCTGAAGCAACAAATAACTGACTTTTCTGTCTGTGAGAAACTTAGAAAAAAAAAAGCCGAAAAAAGCCACCGACTGTCCTTATTTTGGACTATTTAGCCTATGTTTGTGTCTACAAATATTGGTTTAAATGTGTGATTTTTCCTGGAAACCAAATGCTCTATTTCCCTTTTAAGTATTGAAAGACTTTACAATAGCAACATCAACCATTACACAAGTCAGGAAAAGATCTTTCAAGTACTTTATGACCGTCGTATAGTATAATATTCTTTCTTACTAATAATTTATTGGGTTTGCTACATTTTTATTATACAAGTAAATCGAACAAAAGAATATAGTAATATCATCTCAAAGTATTATTATTTAATGTTTAACGTGGCACAATGACTGTCTCCTGATATTTCAGAAGGAAAACGAAGAAATACTAAACAAAGAAGAGTATGAAGACTTGGTAAGATTGCATATTTCCTAGTTTCCTATTTTTTCTATTTTCCTCCTCGATAGAAATGTACCTCTTAGAAATGATTTTAATGTCATCATACTTTACATTTTGAACAAATATTTGTAAAAGGTTTTTCTTTACATACAAGTACGGCTTGTACGTTTTATGTAAGTGTTACACTTCCCTATAATTACTAGAGCAGAAAATGTCTCAGATATTTAGAAAATTAATTCATGGAAATTATGGATTTTATTTAAAATACCTGCAATGAAAATAGATCGTGACTCATTCACTTTTGTGGCTAAAAAACTTGGGCTTACCTATTTTTTTTTCTTTGCATTATAATATTTGACTTTTTTCAGGAGTCAGATTTTCTAGAAAGCTACGAAACGCAAGACAGTTAAAGGGATCGTTTCTCCGAGGATGACAAAGAGAAATAAGAATAAATAACTGGTTGTGTCCCGTCTTGAAAATCGAGCCAACTTTCTATAATGGTGTCACTTATACGACCAAGTGATTTCCAATGCAGGCAATTGTTGTTTAACATGCGTTCTGAGGAGATTTATTTGTTATTAAACATATCTGTATTTAAGTTGGACTGTTAGCTAAATTCCAATCTTGTATTTACCATACTAGGCATGCATGTCTTGTTAGCTCTACCTATCCAGCAAAGCCATTGACGGCCAACGTGTTGACTATCACTGTAATATCGGCAGCGGAAAATCGCTTCATTCCACACGTCGACCCGACGTCGGCTTATCAGCGCTGTCCCGAGATTGGGTTTTCAAAGGCGGTCCGTCCTCGGTTCGTCGGCGGCATGCCGCCCTCGGTGACAGAAGGTACATTTGTCTGAAGTTTAATCTGAAATCATACCCTAGTAGGCCTATATTATGCATGTCCTATCCTATTAGCATTTTGCTTTTGAAAAAATGCTTAAACTACAATCTGCACTGAACAGTGCAATGGTGTTATGTTTACATACTACATTTTTGCATAGTTTGACGTCATCCTTAGAGAAAAAATCGAGAAAATATATACAGTGCATCGTGTGGCTCACCATAGTTTCAATATCGCAATTGAATTTATATAACTCTTGCGCATGGTCCTCCTTCATAACCTAGTAATTTTGAACATTGATACGTTACATTCAGTAAAATTGACTCATCCAATGCCCACCCCCAACCCCACTTACAAAGGACTGAACTTTTTTCGACTCCCAAATACAGAATAAACAGTATTCTCCAACTTGTTATCCGCCCATTTCCTTTCACGACTCTTAAACTTGCTCCCCAAATCTTAAACGCTTGCGTACTCTACAATCTTGGACAAAATTGTTGGGACACTTTGTCGTACGTTGCAAATATAATACTGAATTTTAGGTGAGAGGATAACATGAAACCCTGTGCCCCTTTCCAATGTTGCGTTATGGGAGTGAATGTACACTTTGAACAGTAATCCTATAACCGACACAGAACGGAGGAGCGGGATGTCCCAAGGTTTTTTGTCCAATATTATAGACTACTATTTAGTTTCCCTTTCTTGGAAGGAATCGCTGTAAGTATTGAACTATTTTATTATTTTCTTCCACAGTATCGCACTGTACGGTCAGTCTTTAGTAATTCATTTGAATGTGGAATTTTTTTTGCTTCACATATCGTTACACCCTGTTACACATGGAATGCAAGGATTGATTCTTGCCTCTTATTCCATTTATCAAGAAAGATGTATTTGATATATATGCCTATTCTTTAGTTACAGTAGTCTTATGAACTGCCCTTTTCTTTCCGCTGTCCGTTCTTGATATCAACGTGGATTTTTTTTTAAACCACCGTTTTGTTCGTCAGTTGTCTGTATCTGTTGTGATGCCTAACGCCAACTTGGGTGACTCTATTTCATGCTGTAGTTACATAGGACATTATGAACTCTCCCTGTTACTTCTGTAGTTTTCACTTCAACCAGTCATTGTTCCGTATAGAAGTGTCATCAGCTGGTCAGTCCACGGAAACTACACTCACTTACCGCTACGTCTACTAACTCTGATGTATTTGAAGATCAAGGTTTACTGAATTGCACTGCTCTGAGGCGTCGATTGAAGCAACATGTTGATCATTATTTTTCCATTTTTTTCACATTCGACATCTCGAAAGTATACTTGTCAATAAGATGTATATCACAAACATTAGATTACTTACTGTTATTAATGTCAATGAGTCATCATAATGAATGATTCATTATAACATTAAGATGATACAGTCCTCTTTCACAATGTCTTGTCCTCACCAGATGCTTAGTACTTGGACGTTTAATGAAACATTGTGCTATTAAAAATAACTAAAACGATGTAATGTCATGTTCTATTACGTACTTAACATGGTTTCAGTAACACCAGTAAACGATAGTACCTCTGGTTCATCCTTTCATCATTTATCGGATTTTACTTACAACTACGAAAGACGTTATCATGGATAATCTTGCCCGAATGGTTGTCTGTAAAGTACCGTAGACGTGATTTAATCTAGTATTTTGCACAATTAATATCTGCTTTAATCAATGTCTGCTTTTTCATTAAAGTTATATGAAATACGGCAGCACATATTTCTTGAATAACATGTTGTACTTTAAAGCGTCTAGCGAACAGAAAAGCCTTGAAATAATTCAATTCTCAACCAGAGCACTTTAAATGCTTTAATAAGCGTAATTCGTCTGACGTAATGTGGCAGACGTTGTTTTCAGTGTTGGCATCAAATGAAAGATAAAGGTTTTATGTTAACGATAAAGGCTTAGCTTTCTTTTATTTTATCAAACATCACCGTCTCTTTTAAATATTTTAATCAAAATGCTTATAAATGGGATGTTAAGAACGATATAGAAGAAGAACTTACCTATTCCTTGCGTAATTTGTTGAAATTACGTCTCAGTGATCAACGTACCAGAACAATTTTTTAAGCTTTAAGATGGGAAAGAGAAGTTAACAAATCAACACTATTACAATTATTTACAAAGAGGCAAAGTTGATCCAAATTCCTCCCTTAATTAGTCTGTACCAGGGATTTCGGTCACTACATCACCTGGTAAGGTTGTTTTTTGTTATGGTGACATTTTTCATCTTGCATTTTGATGGGGCAAATGTTTGTTTGTGTCCAATGCGGTGGGGGGTTATGGTAAGTTGAACTAATGTCGTCGGCTCTGGTCACAGTGTATAAGAACTTCTGCTGATTACAAAACGTGTAGACGTTGGCATACACTAAACCAATCAAGGATGATAGTAAGTAACAAAATTGAAGGAACTTGGCTCAAGGTACATTTCTGAACCATGATCTAAACTTGAAAATCTTATGTTAGTGTACGTTCAATAAAATACTTGTGACAGTTTGAACATTTAGGTTGTATATGTTCAAACACGAAAAGGATCTATTTCTGGCTATTTCTGGAAACTCTCATCTAGCTTAACAAAATAGCTTAACAAAATAGACTTCCGCCTGTTCAGTTCATTTGCATGTGATCCCTTTGCTAACACAGGGATAAATGTTTTCATTGATGTTAATTAGACAGTCGCTTCGAGTTTTCAGTCGCCCTCTCTAGACCGAACTTTGAAACTCCTTCCATGTATCTTTTCGAACGATTGTAGAGGAGACGTCTTCAAATGTCATCTGAAACTTGTTATCTTTTGTTTTTCAAACAGGAATGCTTTCTATAATAAGTTGTACACTTAACTAGGTGAATAATGTTGAACTGAAATAGCCTAATAGAGGAATGGAATACCTTTCAGCTGATTGAAAAGCTAATCCTCACTCGATTTGTCGAGTCATAAAGTATTAGCAGTGTTAAAATTTTCTGTCCAGTCCCCCTTCTTATTGCAGTCAGCTGATACAATACAGTTAAGAAAATAAATGTAATGCGATGTGTGTGTGCTATCACTGAAGAAGGTCAAACAACACCGATAACAAGTTTAATAAATAGTACAATGAGGAAGTAAAATATTAAACATTTGCTTAAAAAGGAAAACACTAGGAGATAATAAAACAAGTGATGCCTAATTGAAATCAGATATCTAGCATTATTTGCAATTTCTTTCAAACAGTATGGCAAGAGAGGTATCTAATGTGAGTGGGAGAGCACTAATAGTACATGGCCAACAACTGGAAAACTGAATAAACAGCGAATGTGAAATCAGAACTACAACCGGTTGACGACAATAATCAAGATAACCAGTAACGTCTTAAAGAAAGCATTTGAAGAATAATACACCTACGTGACGCTTAGCGTTTCTAAATGTCATTTTAGTTATCAATACTACCGGTAACTTATAAAGTTTGACGGACATACATGTGTTATATCAAAGAGGGATAGAGCCCACTTTTATATTACGGCTGGTATTTATTTCGGCCACATATTTATTTCTGTCCTTCTATGCTACAACAGTTGAGCAATAATGGAGGGCGCTACACCGTTTTGCAGAACATCTTCGACACACGATACAAGAAATTGTCCTATCCAATCCTACGCCATCGATAGAATGAAATATTCAGTTTGTACCATAATGATCTACACTGCCCCACAATGTTAGCTTTCCTTAAAGACTTATTTTCTGGTGAGAAAATTAGGGGTGCTGACCAGAGCCATGACTTAAACCTGGGACTGCAACTCAGCATTATCGTACAGTATAAACTGAGAGTAGAGGTGAAGGGATATTCCGAAAAAAATGGAATCGAATACAAATAAGCGGCACAATTGCATATGTGGACAAGATTAACTTGTAGATTTGAATGAAATTGGAAAATAGAAAACCAAAAGTGCAAAAGTGTATGTTATATATAGTTTAAACTACACACAAACTTAAATGGTTCAATTATACTTGTCTATTGAAAGAGAAACTAGTCATTTTGAAATGAAAATACAAGTAGTAGTCTGAAATTACTAACAATGACACAAAGGGGTCATAAAGTGAAACTATAACTAATATACTTGTAATAAATCTTCCCATTATTCGTCAGGTTTCGAAAATAACAAGACACTAGACACCGTACAACAATGCAGGACTGAAACAGATGTACAAGGTTAAAGTGTTCATAGTACTTAACGTTAGGCGTGTGAAAACTGACACGGTAAAGTTGTATGTAAAGAAAATTAAGTAGCTACAGATAGCTATAGAGTCATGAAAAGATTGTCGTAAATATTTCGGTACAGTGTTCGAAAATTCGCAAATGAGTTTTCCATTGAAAACTTTGTAAGAATTAATTTTCATTATTTTCTAAGGTGCAGGTGGTGTGTTCTTCCTGAGGTGATTACAAAAATCGGCTAAATAGATTGGCAAAGTCCAGTGAGTCTATTTCTAGTTCTTACAGATGTGCCTATAGATATACATTTATATCAAGGGCATGTTATACAGGAAATTATGTAAATGATGAATATACTTCTTCTTTGTATAAACCGAAAGATCAGACTCACAGAAAACACATATTGCATGGAAGAGCGCACTGTATAGGCCAGACTTTACTTAGATCCCCCTACCATAATGTAGAATATAGGGGGTTTTAGGGGTTCACAGTCGTGGAATGACTGCCCCAGCGACGTATTGTTGACACAGAAAGAAAGAAACGTCAGGATAGAGAAAGATGCAGCGATTAAGTTAGAGTTCCATTTATTTCCTGATCCGACTGGCACATAAATTAACACGAATTAAATTGACGATGAAAGGAAGGAAGAGTAACAGAGAGACGAGATGACGAAGGCCTACATAGTGTACAAGAGACAGATGGTGTATACGGTTTGATGTCCAGAAAGCCAGTGTCAGCGGCGTGGTGAGGTCGATTGATCAACCCACGCCGAACTGCTAAGGATCACGGGATAGACTGCTGACACTGACCAATCACAGGTCAAATGGTTGACCTACGTAACGGAGTAAGGCGGTTGCCGTCCGTGATCTACCCAATCACGAAAGGATTGTGCATCCTTTCTGAGAACAGGGTCTAAGTTTACTATTTCTAATGTATTTTATTGTCTAATCTGACTGTCTAAGGGAAATAAAGGAAAAGTTAAATAAATCTGGGGTTAACACCGGAAGACTGAGCTTTGTACGACCTTTTGCGTACGGTGGGGTAGAATGACCATCTCTATACAACAATAAGTTCGGACTTTCCTGCATAGTCACTGTAAAGCTCAATATATGTTCAGAATTGCCAACTATATCAATTCTTGTCCTTAGTCAAGAAAGAAACTAAGAGACATTAGTGAGACTCAAAGATTGATTATCTGTAAATAAACTACATTTCCTTGTTCACACATAATCAGTAAATGTTGTTAAAATTCATTATGGCTCAATAATGGTAACAAGGTGTGTAAAAAGGTATGTAAGTACGTACATATTATAACGCATTTCTCATATCATATGCCTTACGTGGTTAGTTCACACTAAATGTAAGGTTACGTAATGAGCTATACCTAAATTTTTGATACCGTAGGTAATGATTCACTTTTCCCTCAGAATAAACGTTCTGGCAATGTTCAAAATTATTACTTGAAATATTTGACAGACGCACTAGGGATTATAACCATTTGACCATGTACATGTTGAAGTTTATGTAATGCATTAAAATGCCATTTCAATCTGAAAATTGTAAGTTAGTAAAAGTCTTGTCAACATAGAAGCGAATTACATCGATTAAGTTCACTTTTACAGTTTATTTGCTCTACAGGATACGGAAACATTCAGAGATAAAAACAGAAAAATGATGGAAAACAAAACAATTTCGTGTAACTTAACTAGAGCTGCAGGTAGTTTGAATAATTTTATACTAGTGGGGACTCTCATGAACATCTTAAACCGGACGAAAATTTGAATTCAGCTATTCTACTAGTTATTTCGGTTTTACTGATATTACTTTGCAAGTTAATTTCGAATATACGATGTATGAAATTGGCAAAAAAAAAAAAGATTTTTGCTTCATTACATTCAGAAATTGACATTTTGGTATGCGTCCAAATACACTGGACGGCAATAACAAAAACACGATTTGCCTTCTGCCGACAATTTCTTAAAGGGTGCCAATACAACAGAATATAGCAGTCTGCGAGGGTATCCCATTGATGCTTCACTTCTCGGGACTTTCATCTTTGTACTGATAATAGTAAATCGATGACTGAATTCACACTGTAAGAAATCGCTGTAAATTGTACAGTATAATACTGTTTTCGCCTACAGTAACGTACTGTTTTTTAGTCTACAGTAATTTGCTGTAATCTGGAATATTTTTCTTCCTCACGAGCCGTGACTCCACTGAGTGGCTGGGTTACAGTAAATTACTGTAGTTTGGTCCGACTCCCACAATGCAATGCGGTAATTTTTGGACCGACAGATCGCGCGTCGTTCTGACAACACGGCGGTAACTCAAATAACCAGGATTCGTGTTGGAATTTCAGCTGGAATTCGCTTGGTTCGCAGTGTTTTAAATTGGTATTTATAAACAGTTGTAAGAATACTGGTATTTAAATCTTTTTTAATAATATTGAGCAATACATTGACTGGCATTCTCTGTAAATATATGGTTCAAAACTACAAACAGCGACGGTCAGCCTACTTAGGCCTACACCTAACGCGTTATAATGGTCTAGCGTTAAATCGTGTAGAAGCTATGCTACTGACACTGTACTAATGTACTAGTAGTAGTAACGTTGGTACTAGTAATACGTTAGACTACTGTAGTACTTGTGCACAACACTAACGTTATAGCAACGCAAAGCTGTTGTTAATTACATCAGTACTCTTTCATTAACAACTGACAGTGTCAACGTCAACAGTGCTCGCACTTAAGTTATTGACTAGAGCCTATCTTAGGCCAAGTTAGGTCTAGCCTTAGAACTTAGAAGACAGAAGTCCTATAATATTATTGTGCAGTGTGTAGCCCCCCCCCCCCCCAAAAAAAAAAAATCCAAGAGAACATTCACAAGAAGTCAAACATTTTCACTAAATATCTACCTTCCGGCTAGGCCGTTTGAATTGGTTGTTTATTCAGTGACACCAGCCAAGGGTCAAGCATAAGCTAGGTAATTTCTGAGTCATTTTTGTATCACTGTTGCTAGGTTTGTCCAGACTAGGCCTAAGTTACCCTTCTAAACAAATGTATCACGGCCATGGGCCCCCAAAATGTGTGTAACTAGAGTAGGCCAAGGCTTTATTATACTCTCAAACTTGCATAGACCTAGGCTAAAAACATATATCACCAACTTGGCCTAGGCCTAACGTTAGACCTTAGCTAGCATTCAAAATAGGGATTACATTATCAGATAAACAAAAAAATAAGTAATTCACCCTCACCGCCTCATACTCTGAAAAACCCAGGGGAAACCCTGCACTGTTCATGGAAAGACTGGAAGCTAGGATCTGTGAACATAAGTTTTCTTTTTCTATAGAGGCTAAGTGCAATATTTCTAAAAATCTTTTCATTTTTCTATCCTTATACAGGTAGCTCACTTTTAACTGGGTCAAAATTTCTTTTCACTTTGGATGGCCATATCGTGAGTGAGAGGTGTGGATCTTTTGTGAAAGGCCTCGCTCTCCTGTTTGCCAGTTTCTACGTATGCAGCATGGAATATCAAGTAGAAGCTGCCACAACCCTGGGGTTTGTGCAGCGGTGCGTATTTTATTCTTACTGTGTGCAGTAATGCAAACAGCCAAACAAAAAGCTTCTGCAACTTCATATTACCACTATGGATGTAATGTGCCCTAACTGAATTTGATGAATGGTGATCTATCATTTAAATTTTTTCAGTAAATCCATCTTTGTATAAGTACTCAACACAAATAGAGAATGTCAAGTTGATTGGTTAGCTCTGGAGTCTGGACTAATACTTGCTTGAAGTTCAGATAAACACTGGCCATGAAAATAAAGGGAGATCACAGAGTGGACACCAGCTTATGCTGGGAATAGGCTAAACGGAGGAATTTAGAGAAGTTTTTAACCTAAAGTAAAATCCTAAAAACCAATCGATGATTACTTAACCATGTTGATGGAAAACCAAATTTTAAGGAGTTCAAGTCATCAGCAACTGACAACAGCAAAATGAACAATTGTGAGGTCATGAAATCTGCATTGGGTTGTGGAATAAGGGGTTTATAATTGGTACAGTCCTAAGCAAAAGAATGAATACTATTGAAGGTAGATCAAGCAAATCATGAATGAAAATGAGAGTGTTACAGAAAACATTTGAAAAAAAATATCTTTGTAGGTTAAAGAGACTTGCCAGAGACAAAATTCAATAAGTTAAAAAATGCAGAATTTTTTTTCTCTCTTTAGAGGCGAAAACCGCATCTCAACAGCTTGTATTGTTTGGAAGATATTTATTTTCAAAGAAATGCAATTTTTACTCACAATGAAGTGCATTATGGGAAATCTGTGATGTCACTGTGGCACATTAATTTGACATTGAAGTGAATTTCTTTATTGGTGCGACTATACAGTAGGGAATACTTAGCAACATTGTTATGCCCTACATATGGTGTAGATTTGTGCTAAATCTGCATGGAAACATGCATATTCAAATATTCTAATCGTATCAAATTTCAAGGACAAACAGGAGTACAGGACATTAAATTATATAAAAAGAAAAAAGGAATTTGAGGCAATGTGCCCACTTCACATAACATTCTGTGACCTTGATGAGAACTAGAGGTATTTTTTTACAAAAATAAGTACTCTTTAACATGAGATATCTCGAGTTAGGAAGGTAGTATTGCTATGGGATTTAAAGGGCGTGAACTGGAATGTTTTTCTCTTCTACATAAGACCCTTGTGAAATGCCACTGGAAGCTGCCTTTAAAAGGTAAGGAGTTACACAATAGTGTATTACAGTATCTGTATGGTTTTTAAATGGGAGACCATTTAAATCTGTCTGATCATCTCATCCAACTCACAAAGAAAGTATCTTGTCAGTCTGTATTTTTCAGTCTTGAATTGTTCTATACCAAACGAACCAAAACATCTCCATTACATGTCTATAACTAAACCCATTAGTGAAGGATGATCTAGTGTGATTGTTGGCATATCAAAATCAGGAACTGTGGGGTTTACAGTAGCTCAGTGGATCGGAGATGCTTTGCACCAGCGAGGCCTGTGTTTGATTCAACTTCCAGCTTTTCCAGAAGTGGCTGTATTTGCAGTGGCGAAAGGCCTTGCTGTGATGTTGAGCAGTGATCTTGTGAAGTTTCTAGGGGGTGGATCATAATGGGGTGTTAAAATAAGTCTGCCGAGTGGCTGCAAACAGTTACGTTGTACCAACTAATGGCTTCAACTCCTATGGGCATTGAGAAAGTGGTCTGGAGTTCACTAATGTTCTTTGGATAGGGTTGTTGAATGGCTGTCATTAAAGCAGGATAAGATTGGTTTCTTCTCTGCCACTTCATCATCTAAGCACTAGTCGAAAGCTCACATGATTAAACTTGGGCAGGGGCTCTCGATATAAGCCTTTTGAGGCTCCCTGAGGCGGTAGCATTCAAATAAAATAAAATTAAACACAATTGTTTCATCATGGATAAACGATTATTCTTTTCTAAAATATATTTCACTTTCTTGTTCTATCATTCTCAGGTGCTTTGTGTGTATTAATCCAGAAAATGGTACCAAATGCACTAAAAAGAAAAGGATCAACAAGAAGTCTGGTAAAGCGGTCCAGCGGAAGAACGAGTGTGTTAATTCACGCGTCACCATATTTGTGAAAGATCTGGCTGACTTTGAATGGATAAGTAGTTGAGCTGTTCTCATGGTTCTAATGGTGATCAAACAAGTTTGGTTTATATTTCCCAAGTCTTTGAGTCCAGGGCATCCTCCCTGCATACCTTTATGCACAACTTTCTTCAAATGATCAGATGTATGGTATCACAGCAGTTTGATGTAGACTTTGCTGTGTGTTAATTGTAGACAACTTCATGCTAGACCAACCTTAACTTACTGTTAGAAAATTCTTAAAAACAAATAAAAACCTTGCAAAATAACATCTGAGTCTTACAAAGGAGTGTGGAATAAAAGTGATAAAACTACCACACCATACGGTACCTATAAACTTTGGTGGTAAGGTAATTACTTTATAAGCCAATCAAACTAATCTTCTGTTCATCACTTCAATACGTTAATCATTTTGATATAATATATACAAATTTCTACAATTGCCCAGTGTAGGGAATCTGTAGATGGACTGAGTAGAATAATTACCTTAAGGTAAAGGACTATATCTGGTATGTTCAGTGAAATTTTCATTAACTGTAGTAATAAGAAGGAAACAAAAGTAAGATCATTTTAAGCATAACTAACTTGAAGCATAATTAACTTGAATTGCTTTGTATATTACTTTAATTCTTGCTAAAAAGAAATGACATTGGTCTTTGGAAACACACATGTTAAGGATAGCAAAGGTATAAATATGCATTCATGTGTGGCTGGGTATAATGGTTGTTCACACGTTCCTACTACCTCTGGTACGGTGAATTTGTTGACTATGACACTAATGTGCATCACTTCCAGGAATGTCAGTCAATAGTGGCTCTGGGGCAAGGTATTTTACCAAACCTCTTCGAATAGAGTGAGGTATTTGATGGAAGGTGTGTCAATGTACACACATTCTTAACTCACATGGAGACAAATGACTCATATTGTAAAGTCTTCCAATTGATCAATGTTTGTTTTCATTCAGCTAGGAAACAATTTTTTGTAATTGTATTTTTATTTGTTTTATTTGTATTCTTTGCAAGTGATGTGACATTCCACATCTTGTTTTATGGTTGCTGCATGATAGTGTTGTCATTTAACTTGATTTGATGCTCAGTGAAAAGATTAACAAATTAGAACAACTTCCAATAGGTAGTAAAAGTGTAAGAACGTTGCCGACTATTAATTGCTTAAAATGTAGGATTTGCATGAATGATAATTTTTGGTCATGTGCTGTAGGGAATAGACGGCAGGAAAAACAATCCAGTGACCCTAACTAACTAAAAGATAATGGAATACACAGTTTATTCAACTATATCTCTATCAAATCCTTTCTGCAAGCCTCTGCAGTTAATTTGGTGCTCACACCAATAGTTCTGATTAAATATAGAGGATGTGCTCACACTTCTCCATTCTTATTAAGAGTAAAATTGATGACATTGTTCCTGTTCTGACCAAAGTTATGAACATGTCTTTTCATTTTCTGCAGCCGTTAGTAAGGCGACCTCCACGCACAAAATAACTAAGAAAAATAATAGGAAGATCCAAGTGCCAATCCCACCTTGAATAGCCAGAGACTGAAAGATAAATGTTTAACAGCATGCCACCAGCTAAGGTTGAACATCCACTTCCATTAACCAAACTGATAATAGGGTATTAATATCATGTCACACCCCAGAAAAAACATCACTTAGTGGCACATATATATATATATATATATATATATATATATATATATATATATATATATATATATATATATATATATATATATATATATATATATATATATATATATATATATCTGGACAACATCTTTCATCACACGGCTTCTTACCATTGTTTACCTCTGTAGCTGAAGAACTGTAGACTAATAGCAAATTTAACATTTCAAATTTACTTAAGTTTGCATCTGTTGGTCAACAACTTAGGAAAAATGAACCGTCATCTCCAGAATACAAGTTATTGAAAGGGTCACAGTGCTGTTATCACTACAGTTTATTCAAATATTCTGGTGTTAATGTATGATTTTATGAGTAATGCACAGTTTAAGTGCTGCCTTTCACAGTGTTGACTGTAGTAATTTGCAAGGTTCATTTTACAACAAATTAAATATAGATAACTTTCAGATGGGACATGTGTCCATTGTATGAGGTAAAGGCTTCTCCTTTCCAGGCCATCAGGCACATTGTGTTGAACTCTGGTTTCCTTGCAGATAAGTGTAGGCATCAGTCCAACATAGAAAGCTCCTACCTGAAGCTAGAACCGGTTTGCATTGGGTGGGGTGGAGCAAACTGAGTTAAAATGATTGTGCTCAGTTACACAATGCAATAGTAAGAATATGTATTTTGCATATATTTAGGTCTATTTGCAGGTATATGATGCATATTTAAGCTTTCAATTAGGCTTACTTATCAATAAAATCATTTGCAGTTATATGCTTTATGTATGTTTTCTGGCAATTTGAGCACATGTTCTAATGAAGTGTATTTTTTTATTCCTTGTCAGAGGCAAAGGAAATTTTTTCAGTTGTGATGCTGTGTGTGATGCTGCTCATAAACACAGTATTGTACGGAGGGTAATAGTGAGTTACCTCATACTTGGCTTGTAGATGACCCATATAAAGTAGATGATCCCTCTTGTTTTTGGTGGGGTCAAAGGTTATTTGGGGTTTACAGGTCAAAGTTAAAAAACTTGTAAACACAATATCTCAAGAAGTGTAAAGTGAGTGTTCTCATACTCTTCATGTCAATAACCCATTTTGAGTGGATAATCCATAGTGTTTTTGGAGGTCAAAGGTGATTTGGAGGCACCAGAGGTAAAGATCAAAAACTTTGTATACCCAATATCCCAAGTAGAGAAACTAATGAATCACACATTTCTTATATCAAGCAGAAATGATGGTTTTATCTTTTAGTAGTTGAAATCTATAATGTCCAAAATTACATGCAAGAAAGCTGCAACTTAAACATGTTGATATGATACAAAATATGTATCCCATGTGAAAAGTAGATGCTCATCCAAATGGTGTAGCCACTTGGTACTTGGTATGACCCTTACTATAGAAGACATGGCAGAAGCAATGACCCATGTGACTAATTGTTTGGTATGCACTGTCTACAAGATATCTGCTTGGCTGTTTGTATTGTATTGATAATACACTTTGTTAAGATTAGAGATTAGGCTGTAGGAAAACTGCAGATCATCCCAGAAAAGTTCTTTTAAACCTGTTTATCAACCCACTGCTTCTGATGTATGAGATATCTTCCACAATATAATTACTGTAATTTCTGGTTTCCATTTAAAAAATGAAAATGATCTCTGTCGGGCTCAAGCATTACCTGTGGCAGTCTGAAATAATGAATAGATAACTGAGATTCTGGGATTCAAACTGCCGACCTCAGAAATATCCATTTAAGATTTCCAGGCATGGATAAGTTATTTCCTTGATGTGAATACCACCACAAATATATATATATATATATATATATATATATATATATATATATATATATATATATATATATATATATATATATATATATATATATATATATATATATATATATATATGTATGACAATGGTTACTGTTAGTTTGTTTATCTTATTCTATTTACTTTTAAAACAGTTTTAAGTGAGAAACATATCAATAAAGAAAATTTAAGAAAGGACATTTTCAAGCTTTATCGTTTTTTTCAGGAGCATGTTTCCATGTTTTGTTTTCATTAACAGCAAGAGTGAGATTGAAATATTGACCCTGGTAGCCCAATTAATTTATTTATTTTAAACATAGCTGGTCAGAAGACTGGTCCAACTCATTATCAACAGCTGGCACTTTTCAGTCTTCAGGAGACAGAACTTTTCTTTACAGGACGTCAACTGAAAATGGGAGCTTACCTTGCTTGGCAGATGCAAATCCTACCCAATTTTTCCCTGATCTAGCCCTGATCTAGTCCTAGTATGTGGGACACTCAACGAGATTGCAATAGGTACCATTTGATAGCCTCTGGTATAGCCGATACGGGAATTGAACTCACGAGCTGCCATCCCTGACAATCATGCAATTGAATTGTCAATCTGCAATGATAATTCCTCAATGACAATGTTTTCAATCGATTCAGACTGTAGGAAAATTACAGTATTTTACTGTTTTACTTTTAAATTTTACAGTATGGAGCCATTTCATGTTTACAGTAGTATTTATCAATCACAGTAAATTACTGTATCCATGTTTACAGCAACTGATATTACTACTGTAAATTTTACAGTAGTATACTGTAGGTAAATTTTACAGTAGTGAAGGTATTTACTGTAAAATCTACAGTACACTACTGGCAACTCTGCTGCCAGTAATTTACTGTAAAAATTACAGGAAATTGTTTACAGTGCATGGTAAGATTAACCTTAAAGGGAAATAGGGCGTTTAGAATACACCAACATGACATGCAAAAGAAAATAGCGGTAATCATTGTTAACCATTCAGTGTCATCAATAAACATCTGCCAAAGCTTCATCTCCTTAAAACATTGAGTTGTAATGAGTAACAGAAGATGCATCATTTGAATTTTGAAAAGTTTGGGTGAACAAATTAGTGTTGAGCAACAAATAACTGAATTTCTATCTATGAGGAGCTTATTTCTTGAGAAGAAGGCTACTGTTCTTCCTTATTTTGAATAATCTATCATTCAACGTCCACAAACATTGGTTTCAAAAATATGGATGTTTTCTCTAAAACAAACGCCCTAATTCCCTTTAAGGAATTCAAGCAATATGATTTAACGACGCTTTACATGTAAAAAAAAAGTACGGAATGAAATAAAACGCCATGATTTTTTAAGTTTATAGTGATTTCTTTTAAGGCTTACAATGATACTTGCATGATATTTTAACGAGCTATAATTAAACGTCACCCATAACTGCATCATCAATTCGAAGGTCTAACAAATCATACACTCTGAAATCGAATTTTTGACTCATTTTGAATATGCAATCTTTCTGCACACCTTCAATCGCTAAATACTTTTTCAGAATATCCATTCGTCTCTAATGCGAAACGTAAATTCTCAATAAACAAACTATTTTCGTTTGAACTGGATGATCAAGTGTCTCGACTTGCAACATAAATTCTCTAGGAAACTCATCATAAAGTATAAAATTTTGCATGTTGACGTTTTTATTTTGCGCTTAAAGATACTTCCGGAAACATAATCGTCTCTTAAATGTTGATAAAAATGAATTGGATCTATGTATGTTATATGTAAACTAAATTTCAGCACATATGAATATTCAGAAAAAAGAAGACTAAAAGAGAAAAGAAGTTCCTAACTGATGGTATCGCTTATTGATGTAAACATAATAAAAAATATAGTACAATTTGAACTGTGTCGGTAAGGAAAAATTAAAGCGTTGGATCGTAAGAGAGGATTGTACCATCCTTGCTGTTGTATATTGAATTTGCAATTCGCATTAATGTCACGCTTCGGGCTATATCCTCCAGGGATAGTTAAATTTACTTTGCATTAATTCCACTTACCGACATTTGATGGATAAATGCATTACAAGATAACACTAGAATAATACTAACAATGTATTATAAGGAAGCGTTAACCTTAAAAAACACATGCTATTCAATATATCACTAGGCTTCGTAGCCAGCTATTTCATCTCTACACTGTCCTGCAGTGATATTTTTGTTAGACGTTTTGACTTTGCATCCTACCACATCATACATTTGAAGGTCTGGCAAATCGCATAATGCAAGGCAATATCAGTCACCAACATTATTACATCAGTAAAACTCTGATTTTCTAGATTTTGTAGGCCTGTAATAGAAGACTGTGTCCAGTTATATACCAAATTGGATGTTTTATCTGTTTGTAGTGTAGTAAGTTTTCTTAATTCTAAAGCTACAGCAACATGTTGATTGGAGCAATGAGGTTTAGCATTGTATGCATAACGGAATAGCTTCTTTGCAATAATAAATTTATACGACCAAAAGGAACTTGAGTTAGTAGTATATTTTAAATATTATGAATAAATGTGTTTCTTCCGAAATAGCAAAGTCATAGAGGTTCGATGATTGCTTAATGTTTACGAAAAACATCTAAAAATAACCGAGAAAAGTTAAACAACAGGGCAGGAAGAAAAAGATTGTTGTAGAAGCTGTTCATGGTTTCGACATCATTCTCAACGAGGTAGACTGAGAAAATAAAGAAAGAATGGAATTAAGAAGATTCAAGTGATTAATAATGTAGTTACATCACACTGAAACTATCATAGGAATTTTTCACAAAGTCTGAAACATGTTAAACAGAACATGTGTAATCACACTACATGATGGCATTAAAAGTGTTTTATGTTATAGTCTATATGCGGTACGGTCCAAGAATTAAATGATTAAAAATATTTATCGCAGCAAAGTAAGATTGAGACAGGTGAAATAAAATGTAATCACAAGGTGTACAGAAATTTCTTTAATTTATCCCTAAATTGTTTGAATATTTTTGTAAGACTTTTGATTTTGTTAATGGAATACCAAAGTGTGTGCTACATAATAAACTTACAACTTTATTAAAGTCTTCCCTTGTGATTTGAGGACCATCGTTGGATTGCTGTTGAAAGAGAATGATTAATGTATATGGAAGAACGATGTGATGAACATTTTAACATCATTTCAAGTGACTCTTTTTTAATACTGTGCAGCCTTGCTCAGACAACAAACATTACTTTCTATTCCATGTACATGTATAACGAAATCATGACGAAGTGAGTGTCAGTCTTGTCAAGTCTTATGTTTGTTCATAGCAGACCACTTAATTGCTCATATTCAAACAAATTAGCATTTTCATTTAGGATAAAACCCATAAACCACAAAAACGATATCAAGAACGAAACATGTCATAACAATTCGTAGCCGAAAATCTGCAAGTTAAAAGCCAATATTGAAATCAGAAATGTTTATTGAACGAATTAGTTACTCTTACCGTCCAGTAGCCAGATTCTTCATTTAAGGAATATCTTATTTCGGACGGGAACCAATCAACTAAAAAAAAAAAAACAGATCAAATTTAAACACTTACACATTCAACTTTAATGAGGTGATATATTGTTAAAACAAAGATTAGTTGAAAAAAGAAAAACAAGACTTGAATTGAAGAATATCATGTATTATGAAGATAAGATGATTATGACCCCAATGTCTATTAATGGGAGTAACTGGATATGAAAATTGTAGTGATAATGTAAATACACTAATCATAATCATGACGCACAACGAAACTTAATTTCATTTATATTAAATATTAATTATTATGAATTATATGAATTATTTGTCAATTATTTGAAGTTAACAAAGTAGCCTATATGATCAATTATTTTTATTCTTAAAGGGGAACAGGGAGTTTTAAAATACTTCTAGCATAACTTTTTGCTCTTTCCTTCTCCAAATCGAGTAGACGGATATCTTTGTAACCGATTTGTTGTAAAAAAATGATCTGCCAATGACAATTAGTTTTACAGAGCGCCCCAGTAGAGAAAGAAAAAACGTTATTTTTTTAATTTTTCTTAGGTTGTGGAAAGCAAGATAATATTAACGAGTATGTGTTTTATGCTTCTTCTTAACTTTGCAGAAGAAATGTTGATTGAAGGCTATCAAGGTTTACATGCAGAGTCCAGGTAAACAATTATCCTTTGGCCAAACACCATTCCATGTTCAAGCTAGAGGGAGGCATAAAAGACATACACTGTACTCATGAATATTTTTCCTACGGGCCACTACATAAGCAAAATCAAATATTAACGGTTTTCGTTTTCTCCCTACTGGGACACTCTCTAACAACATCTGTCATTGGCAGATCATTGTTTTTACGACACATCTGGTAAATAAATAAACTTCTACTCGATTTGGAGAAAGTGCAAAAAGTTATGTAAGATGTATTTTACAACTCTATATCATCCTTTAAGGATAACTTGTGTCACTCTCTTACCTTTGATATTTCTGTCCTTGATCATTTTAAGTCCAGATCCTATCTTTACTTGATAAGGTACGGCGGAGTACACAAAACTAAAAAAGAAAACAAACCGTTCCGTAAGGACATAAACCGTGCCTTGCGGAAATAAACCGTGCCTTAAAAATCATTCCAGTGCTAGCATGGCAAAAAAGAAATACTACATCTGATTTATTACATTTCCGTCGTGGGTTAAAGAGTATACACCCTTTTATTGCTGAATGACATTAATGATGTCTTATTATTATGGCTCGTGTGATGTCATTTTCTCCTTCATAAATCTATGCAAAGGGCGGTATTTTAAGGTTTCTTTTCGCAAGTTCTCGTGTACAGAGAATAAATACTCCTTTGAGGGCTTGCAAAGAGGAATACAAAAAAAAAGGTGTAACGACATTTTATTGCCACTTGCGAAAGATCGCTTTGAATTAGAGCCGTTCGTAGAGAGTTATCAAGAAGAGAATGACTTCACATGAGATGAAAAATTTTAAGTCTAAAACGGACCAAGTGAACACCAATTAGCTCCGTAAATTCCCCGTGTCTTACCTGACTAACTCTAAATCGGTGCAAATTGATGCGTATTTAAAGAAATCATCAAGGTTGTCCTCAGTAAAATCGTTTTCGTTTTGTTCCAGAAGAAAATGTTTGATGCCATTCAAAGCTGGCAGTCTAGCGTCTGAACTCAAGACAATTTCGTTCTTTGATATGTCTACTGTTTTGAAACTTTTGAGGAATGTCAGTTTTGGAATTAATATCTGTGAGCAGAATAATTGAAAGAAAAAGTCAGCTATAAGAATTCTGAGTAGTGATAAAAGCGGTGAAAATGCATGCACTTTTGTTTCGACAAACGTGGACCAAAATGACAGTCATTACTAACACTTACCAATAACTTGTGAACACTATTGTAAAAGTTATTAACAATTGTCCTTTTTTTTTGGTCTTAGTAACAATGTCAGACCCAAATAAACGTACATAGAAGACAAGCATTTACAATGCTTCTTGATCCATTTACTTTGTATAATTTTAACGCTCCTTAAGGAATTCTGTGATAAATATGATATCTATATGACAAAATCATAACATGTCTTGTTATGGATGTGACACGGAATGACAATGATTGTAGAAAAATGTAATCATGTACTTAAATGTTTAATTCAGTATTTCGTTATTTTGTTCAAAACTTCATCAAAACGCTCAGCACCAAAAGTTGAAAACGACCTAGTCTTGTACCTTTATCCTTTAAATAGCTGAAATACATTTGGTTATCACTTTACCTGTTTGTTGACGGCAATTTCCATGAGCTGAATCACAGATCTCTGTAAGATTTTTGTATCAAAACCTCGAATCTGTAGACCCACGTCTGATGAACAAATCTCCTTCACATGGTCTAATATCTTTTCTACGTTCCCCGCTTGTTCGAGTATGCACAGTATTGAAAAAGTATCTACACCATGGACCAGCTTCAAATGATCCAGTAGAAGTTTGGCAGCAGTTTGTCTTAAGCCGCAAGCAAATCTAAAAACATACTGAAGTTCTTCTGGATCTAGGTCTTCCAGTATTGTGGACTTACCCTCTTGTTTTCCTAGCTCTCTTGCTGAGTGTAATTCATCTAAACAGTCCGCAAGATGATGAGCAGCAAACCATTCACAAAATAGGCTATGGTAAAATCTTATAAATGTGACGGTCTTTACGTGCTCAGACGCTTGAATCCCAGGATTAGTTGAAACAACAGTGGATTTCTCTTGACGAAAAATCCCAATACTTAAGTACTGATCAACAACTTCTTTCCCTAGTCTTTTAATTAAATCGTCCTTGTCAATATCGGGATTATAGGAATGCCCGTTTAGATGTTCGAAGCATAATTTATCTAAATCCTTATGAAAGTTTTCGTTGAGAGCAATCGCGTCAACATTCTCGTCTTTAGATTTTAACCTTAAGTGGTGATGGAGACATGTAATCATGTAACGAAAGAAACTAGTCACGGAAGTACATTGTCTCAGGTCAGTGCTCTCTAAGCTAAGATGGGCATACATTACAAAAAACAAAGGAATTTCACAAAGGTCACTGAGGACAGGGTTTTCTTCCAACCATTCTTTTATGGTGTGGTTGACGGAACTGTTACCGTTGACCAAGACCGCCTTCTCCAAGTACTGTTCCTGTGCATTGGTTTTGAAACCGGTAAGTCTGATGCGGTTAGTTTGCGCAGCGTATTCTTTCGGTAGTTGAGACGATCTTGTCGTTAAGACAACTTTACAATTAGGCAACATGGTACGTTTAAGAATGTTCATTATATCTGAGTCTGACCCCAACGAATCATTATTTGGGTGCTCATCGAATCCATCTAGGATTACCAATACCGATGAACTATTTTCAATAAATTTCTTGATATCGTCAGTTGTAAACTTAGAATCTTTGGGTACAAGAAATCTTTTGACTGCCTCGTATATCGAAGAAACCCCTTTGAGTTGCCTCAGTCTGATAAGAAGGAAAACATCAACATTACACATATAGGAACCGGTGACCTTATTAGACCATTCATATGCGAATTGTAGACACAGTGTGGATTTACCGTATCCAGGGTCTCCTTCAATTATCCAGCGATTAGAATTTAGTTTCGGATTATCGAAAATATTTTTGTAAGAGTCTAAGGACTGCCATGGATCTTTCTTGTTTCTTGACATGTACTCGACACCACCTTCAACAAATAGTTCATGTACTGTGTAATTTGCAGGTAGGAAGGGTATAGGATTAACGGCGGAGTACAAATTTTCATAGTTTGATTTCAGTTGAGATATGAAAAGGCCATCTGAAAAGAACATAGATAAAAATGACATAAAACTGCAATATTTTGTGGCAATCTGTACAGATGTTAATTAATTTTACTGTTCTTGATATTCTATTTAGCTTTTTTAAGCATTGGCATTAGAGGCTAAAGATATCAACGATAGAGAAAGAAGATATTAATATTGCTACCAGTCACATATAAACAGCCAAAAAGTTTTGCTTCATTAACTGACATCAGATGTTCAAATATACGGAAAAAAAAAGTTATTATAAAAATATATACGGAACAAAGTTGATACTTTTAATCAATTTTCCGGATGACTGCAAAAACGCTAATTGCAACAAGCAGGTGATCAGCCCACGATTGGGCAGGATGGACAATGATCAGGGAGGATTCAGGGACAACGAACCACATTTGCAAAGAATGATTGGTGGATCCTGACTGTCGCTAGTCAAAGGGTACCCGATGGTCTTATTACGCTATGACAAGGTGGGAAAACTGAAATTCAAATAATTTAACACCATAGAACGTTTCGTCAAAACACAGCTGCTAGAAACGACTAAAACTTCTTTTTGGATTTGGTCAGCTGAAGCAATTTGTCCCTTGCAAGATATTAATAATCTCATTTAGCCTGATGCCTGCAATGTTTAAGAAGAGGATAGAGTTACGGCAGTGTCTCACAGGCTATCTTCTTTATCTTCAATTCTGTCAAGAGATTCCTTTAGTAGTTAATGATAAAAATACTTGCGTGACACGTTACCTGTATCAGAGTTTGTATTATCAGGGTTATTCATCATCGGTATTTTCTGTTGACAAGAGCAAAAATATATACAACATATATGTGCAACATATAAACAAATTTAAAGTGTAGAAATAGAAGAAAACTCTCTCGTGTTTACTTTTCATTCAGACATAGGCATATTAGAAAATGTGCATTTCACAATCTCCTTTTGTTATGTAAAATTACACTAAGTATTGCTCACCTCATCACTATCATGTAGCTCCATGTGTGCATGTAGAGTTGGGGGTAACTTTCTTTGTCTACGTGCTACAAGAAAATACAAGTTATTTTTTGATTTCTTAACTTGAATCAAATTGATGAAAAGAGTTAAGAATAGTCAGTTGTAGGTATAACATCATATTACGGTCAAAAGAAATTCTAGTTAATCATTGGAAAATCTCAGTGATCATAATATGGCTTAACAATCTACGTCCCTACATATAAGCAACTTATACTTGCAACAAAACTATACAAATGGTGCTTTAATAACATACATCAGTGTACTATGAAGACCTGTCTGATTTAACTTTAACTGAACAATGGAAACAGAAAAAAAAAGGATTTCTTTACTTTGTTTCCCACTTGATTCCAATACAGTTACATAAGATCTTAGCCTACATCGTGGCATTTTCTCATTTCAAGCAATTTTAATGGCCGATAAGACTTAGGTAAGTGAATACACTATTTTATCACATAGTCCATGAATAAGGTAGATAGACTGTAATGTGCACTGTTAATGTTATTGATCCAATTCGAACGAATAATAATTGAAGACTTCAATTGAATTGCGGGTTTAGCAGGAAAATCAAACTATTGAAATTAAATACCTTTAGAAAAGAGTAGAAGAACTGAAGCCAAAAATATGATGACAATGATCGCGACCACGATAATGATAACTGGTATTATCTTCAGTCCTGTGTCATTGTTACTACCCGCTGTTGGGTATTCACTGGTCGTCACGTGGTCAACTGTTTTACGGAATTGATATTGAAAGATTATTTCCGGCACATGCTAACATTCGAGAAGGGTTCGACTGTCAATTATTGAGGATTAAGCTATTTCAAGTTTATAATTCTGTCAATTAATTCGGAAATAGCATGACTCATATTTGGCTTGGCTTTGAGATGAATATTAACACAATGTGTACCATTTATCACATTACTTTATCACTTTATTATAAAATGAAGAGGTAGTGTAAGATCTTATAACTAGATGTATGGCAGACCCATGTAATGCGGAATGATGGTAAAGACAGAACATGACACTGACCTTATGAAACAGAGGTAAGAACAATGAGAACAATTACACATGACTATTATAGGAGCGTGGCCGGAGAAGACATAATCTTACAGGAATATCAGCGAGAATAAAATAGATTCGAAGTGAGCACCTTAAGGTACGAAAGAGAACTGGACTGCATATCCAAAATATTTAGCCACACCCAAGGGGAACTTCATTGAATTACCATCGTTTGGTATTTTGTTTCCTGACATGTAAATAATATGTAAACGTATAATTTGATTCACCTGTGCAGCATTTACAAGGGGTTTGCTAAATTGTTTACTTAGCTTTGCAGCTCTACGCGTAGATAAAAATGACGAGACCAATAAGTTGAGGAGTTTGGTAGCTTACCTAATCCAGAAAATATCAAATCACCCTTCATTGTCAGGTTGAAAAGCTCTGAATTTGCTCCAACGACTCTGCACTCTACCGTTAGTCTATTTTCAGGCGTTTTCTGTGCGATATATTTGGTAGTGACAGTGATATCATAGGTGTCTCCCACAAGCCTAGTCTCAACGTCTCTGGAGTGGAATGAGATTTCGTCTTCGGATTCTTCCCTGTAGGCTTTCCACTGTAGTTCTACGTCGGGGTATATTCCTTTCACACTGCACGACAACGTCCCTTCGTAATTTGCTTCTATCAGGCAATATGCGTCAGTGGGACATCCTTCAATATTGAGAACCTTAGGAACAGGATTCACTGCAATATGTAAGATCAACAGGTGGTGATTAACGTCATCTCTTCAAACCTACACAGCACTTTTTCTTAAAAAAAAAGAAGACAAAAACGACAGACTATTTGAAAATAAAGGCATTTTGATCGAAAACCACACCGAGAAGGAGGTAAAATAATTGCCGATATGGCAACAATGTTCGTGCCCAATCGACAAAGTACCACTATTGGTCTGTCGCAGATAACATACAACAAAACAATGTCGATCTACTGCTTTGCTGTATTCAATGAACTTCAATTAAATTGCGGTTTTCCAAATATAAGCAACAGTAACCTGACGGCAATGATACGTTAGGAGTTGAGGATTCTTAGTAGGTATGAATGAATATACAAATACACAATAAAAAAGGTGAGACAGGTGTCGTCGTGGATGGATCAAGACAGACTAGAGTTCAACTTTCCAAAGAGAAAATAGAGATGATGTACGAAATCTGAATATGTTATTTGTCAACCTTCCATTTCCCATTTTAGCTCCTTCATCCTGCTCCTGTACAGATGCAAACAGATGATATGTCGAAACAGATGCATGGAAACGTAATGGTTTTAGACAAATAAATTATCATTTCTTAGTGTTTAAAGGAATCATCACATAAAAATAACTTATATTGTTAAATGAACAGTAAAATGAACATACCAACTACTGTAAGTTCACGTAATGTAACACTGTCACTGTTTCCGTCACTATATGTGCATCTGTATACGCCCTCATGTTCTATCTGAGCTCTTGAGATGGTTAAGGTTCCACTTTCTGATCCATACTCATGTGACGCTATAAATTCTCCATAACTACTGCCAGCACTAAAGCTGACCATGTTAATATCATCTTCATCCGATGATATCTTGTCCCAAACGAACATCTCAAAGTCACTGTCAGAACACTTCAAGGTGATCTTCTCGTTTCGCTCAACTACTACTTTTGTTGTGCTAAAAGCAGATGTGTCTTTGTATGCATCATGTACTAACGTTATCGTTTGGGTTCTCTCCAATAAGTTAAGCTGGTCATCCGCATCACAGATTACCAAAGCTAAATATGATGACGACGTCATATGAGGATCAGTCGCTGATATTGAGCTTGTCCACGTGTCGCCATTTTGTCTAATGATGTTTTATCAGTAATGTTTGTGTTTGCATTCGTTGTGCTTGCCAGCAAGCGTAATGGAATAGGAGGTCGTGCGTGCTCCAGTCTGCAAATTATCGATGTCTCTGGTCCCCATTGTATGTAACACGCAGGTCCACTCCCAGCACAATCATGAATGAGAGGATACGCATCTGTTGGTCGAACTGGAAATAAACAAAGATTCTTCAGTACACATACCATTATTTAAGAATGGTTAAAAATAGGGGAGAATGACCCATTAATTGTTACCCCAGTCATCTGACTTGGTCTTTGAATCACTTCGATCTGTAAGCGAGACATGAAACACTCGTAGTAAATATAGACCCAACATATACTCACAATGTCTACAAATATAAACTTACGTATATACTATCGAATCATGTTTATCTCACTGTTATTAAAAATATGTACTTGATCAAGTACACTTTTCAAACAAAGATCTAGAGCAATCGACAAGAGAGATACTCACTGAAAGGGACAACAGTAATTTCGTAGCTCGTTGGGGTTGGTCGGTTTCCAATCGTCTCATACACGAGAAATTTAGAATCATGCTTCAATGATACGCTATTAATAATCAATGATCCATCTGGTTTGATATCGAATTCCCCTGAGCTGAAACCTCTTCCTTCTTTTGTTTGTCCATCATAGGTCAAGGTCGGTGGGCCTTCTGAAGTACCCGAATCGTACCAGCTGATGCTGTCAAAGTCCTCACTGAAGATGCAATCGATTGTCCCAGTTTGTCCAACCTCAAGGTATTGAGGACTTTGACATCCAAATGCAGCAACTGTAAAGATTGACCCTCACAATTACTAGAGCATAGTCAGTTTGGGCATACATTTTACATAACTGTTTGCACATTCTCCATCCAAATCGTGCGTAATTATATCTAGCGTAAGAGATTTGTTGTTAAAAATGATTTACAAATGACGCATTCCGTCATAAAGTGCCCCAGTAGAGAATTGAAAATAGCACTTTTTGTAATTTTTCTTGTTTTGACGTCCTTAGATGTCTTGTATCCCTAACTTGAATGACAAATTTTGTTTGGTCATGTTTCCAGGTAAACACTGTCAACCAGCAACGTTCCATCTACAAAGCTAGGGATCTATTGGACACTTTGTGAAAGAAATTTGTGTAAAATTCTTTATTTCTGCAAACCTGTTTAAGGATACATGAATACCCGATTTGGAGAAGGAAATTAGCAAAACATTTATTTAAAAGGTATACCACGACTACCTGCTCTCGTTATATGATAAAGTTATTGGATTGTCTAGTCCACCCCAAGTCAACTAAACCACCCCCACCTCCTAAAAAGTCAACAACTTATTACAGATACGCATACCATTGTCTCTATTACTATATGTACCTTTATCAAAGGGGGGTGGCAAAGTGGGAGTGGTGATTACGGTCATAATCAGTTCGTTTTTGATGTATGCTAATCAAAACTATATTTGGTATACATCCATCTGGTGGAATTCTGCCAAATTCTGCAAAACTACATTTCTGCATATTAAACATTATTCTCAAAACACATCTTGGGTTCAGATATTAGTAAATTGTTTGTTTGTCAGTTCAATTGAAAATAATGCCTTGGAACTTACCACAGCTGAAATGTGCAAGAACCAAGAGAATAATGAACATCTTGAATGTTTTTTTCGATGTAGACGAGCTGTGAATGGAAATTGCACAAATGTAGTGTTACGCATTTTGTGGTTGTCTTTGGAACACCTTCTATCAGCTACTTGTGCAAACTTTCGTTTCACGAATGGTTTATTGTAGCTATTGGTGTTCAAAGTGCGCCTAGTCTAGATAACGCTATTTTGACAAGCACTGTCTGGTTGGTGCTCGCAATAAGTTTTACTCACAAATAAATTGATGTATATAACAAATTCTTTCCTGATAATTCCTTGCGTGCCTATTAAACAGTAAATTATGTCTTTCATGGCATCTTTCAGTAAAAGTCTTAAAGTAAGAAATTAATAGACCTCAAGAAACCAAAAAATAAATTATGAAATGTAAAAAAGAACACGCACAAAAGGAGGAGGATGAGTGGATAAAGAAAGGGATTTCAGATTGTCTTCTCTTTGTCTTAAGATTTTCTTCAGAGAAAAATTGTAAAATGTCTCTTTTACTGACGTACAAAAATGGCATTATTCCATAACTTCATAGTATTTGATCCTGAAAATGTGTTTAAAATAATCACGAATTGATTCACCGCTTCCCCAGCAAATGTATGTTTCAGTCTTGAAATTGCTCGGGGAAAATCAGGTGGAAGTAGTGCACACTGTCGACTGTCATCTGAACACACTTTCAAACATTCACTTATCAATAATAGAGGCTCTCCTTTTACTGACACGTATTCATCATGAAACCATTTAGATAGAATGGTTAATTAAAGTATTTATAATCTCAAATCAGTGCTATGAAACTTATTTGAATCTTATTAAATACCATATATTAAATCTTATTGTATTATGTACATGTGCTGAAGCATGAAGCATATGTTCAGATGAATTCTTCCTATTGACATCTGATTTCGCTGCATGAAGGCAAGGGTTACTAGTGTTCCTGAAGCTTGGCAAATAAACTATAATTTGAAATTTAAATTATCCATATTGCCTTTAATTTTTAGAAACATAACACTAGTCTTTGTGTCCTATACAACCTCCCAAATTCACAAATACCCTCCTTATTATTTACACGGTGTCACTGTTGCAAAGTGATTCCAGGATGGCTAAAATGCATTCTATACAGATGCAACACAAGAGTGTTGATGAGTACGAAATGACAAGGTGGAACCTTTTTTCTTCTCTTTGTCTTTGTAACATACACAATGCACTACCGCCAATGGGTTCACAGACTTAACATAAGTCATAATGGGGTGCTTTTTTTTTTAGTTTTTGCTATTTGCTAAAGTCAATAAATGAGGTAGAAGCCATGTGATGGTTTTTGCTAATTATTTCTACATACTTAACACAGAGTGTACCAAATAACTCCACCATAATTGCTAAGATCATATTTGGGGACAAATTGTTAATATTAGTATTCTGCATATGCTGTGCTCCAACTGTTGTGTTCATTACAATAGGCTACAGTCTAACTGTATTTTCCATGTGTCATGCACGAATAATTTGATGCTATAGACTATTTTGTCATCTACTAATTAGTACTGGAGAACAACATCGCCCTGGAAACAAACAAGTTCTCCTTTAAAATGGACAGGACATGAGTATTTCTTCGTGTATACACCTGACGTTTTGTGCATATATCAGGATCCAACGCAATAGGATTTTGCATTTACCAACTTTTTACTATGTGTAGGTTCTAAAACAAACTTCAGTGAAGAAAAACATTTACAATTTAAGTAAATATGATCATAATGATATTGTCCTAAGTTATTCATCACCAATGTAGATAGAACTTTGGTCGTCCAAAGTATATTAACGTTTTAGTGCTTGCCAAAGTGTCATACTTTGCATATCATTACCTAAAAATTTTACAGTTAAGACAGTTGCACACAACATCCTGTGAATTGGAAATTTGCAATTAAGATTCCCAAATCATCCCATCTCTTTTCGTTTTGGTGTGGGGTCGTTTTTATTCATTCTGCAAATTTTCAAGAGATTAAAATTTATGTGCCTCTTACCAAATAACAATTTGGTTATAGGTATTTGCACTTGACGACTTAGGAACAAACGCGTGGATTGTGGTAATTTAATGGAAGTTAACATTAATTTATTCCAACTGCTTACAATTGACGAGGTAATGAGAAAAGTTCAGCGACACATTATACCGCCAAGCAATAACGATTGAGGTAACACAAACCAGTTACATGTGGTGAATGCAATATATATTAATGCTCAGGCACAAAAATATCGTACTACTTACCGATTATAACAGATATTTAATGGTTTAAATTGGTAAAATATCACCAGTGCTAACCTTTAATAATCATCTCTTTCGAGGAACTACATGTAGACTGGGCACTGCAGCAGAGTAGCAGTTTTCATCAAGTATACATTCACAAGGTGTAAATGTGTAGATATTGTACATGATATTGTAACTGCATTTCTTCTGTAAAGGGCGTCATGTACCAAAGTCCATATTTGTACAACCAATCGATTGACGAGAATCAAAGGTCATATTTTGTCAACAAGGTGAAGTCAAACAACTAACTCAAGGGAATGTATAGAGATACTCAGCTACATCAAATATCTTTCAGTCATGGATGAAGGCCATCTTGCCATATTATAGGAACATATTAATCTCAATGCAGGCAAGAAAAGACTAAAATAAAGCAGTGTAATAATGACGACAAATGTATGGAGCAATTGCGATTGCTAGCTTACTTGGAGACAAGTGGGAAGCTTTAAAATGTTATTAGATTTGTGGCGTGGCCACTTCGGTGTAATGCAAAGTATACCCCATCGGACTCTTTCCACCGACATTCTGTTAAACTTATGGAATCAGCAGAACTCTTTGGTAAAAGTGATAGACCTTTATGCACGGTGTAGATTGTCCATTTTGGCAATGTTGACAATGCTGTTTTTTTTTTATTAATCATCAGACAGAGTGTTCATTCTGAATGTAACTTTTAGAAATCTTTCAAGGAATGGGTTTGATTAGCCTCAATTCATCACCTTAACCACTTCAGAATCTCCAGAAAGACCGGAATATTTGTCAAATGTACACATAATTAAACAAAGAACATTTCTTCCAAATAACGTCCACTGTTCCATTCTTGTCGCTTTTGGTCATTTCAATACATTAAACTATTACTATGGTGTCATGTTACTTAAATTTTTTATGTTTGGGTGTAATTGTCATCAAGACACTTAACTTTAACATCCTTCACTTTCTGTCGCAGTTCTCATACAATTTAAGAAAGGCTCCTGAATGTCACTTTTTTGTCTTTGCAAATTGAACTCATAAAAAAGTGTAATATAAACTTTCGTAGCGTTGAACGAGTAAGTTAACAACATAAAAAGGGTTCAACTGCAGATACAAGATTATTCACGTATTTAGCATATGAAACAATTGAAAACAAAGTTTTGTGATACAAACTCTTTATGGGCTACCCAGAGAGTATAAGTGAAAGTAAAAGTGTTAGAAAGTCTTTGAAGCCTTACTACTAGCCTTTGTGTTAACAGTGAGCATTCTCTGCACTTTTCCTTCCATGTTATTGCTGTTTCAGCTTATCAGCGTTCGTTGATACATCACTGCATGTAATTTATTTAGAGACTAAAGAATAATAAATTTTGACTTCAAAATGTTCAGTTTTAAAACTATTTGTTCAATACGTTCTCGTTAATATTCTTATCACATTTTTAATTCCTAATAATTCTGTGTGGTTACACACATTATGTCCCGTACACTTTTATTAAGCTGCATGCTTTTCGTGTGTGATGCTCTGGTGGATTCGTCGCAAATAGAGGCATCTCTGTCGCATACAGTGGTCCTTGAGAGGTGTTGCCGGACAACCAAGGAAAACCAAACATGGAAATTCGGGGAGGAATTTTTATTTTTCAACTGGATTCCTTGGAAAAGTAGCATTAAAAACACGATCTCAGTTCATGCAAATCTGTCACTTTGCATCGATTCTGTATCGATGTTACACGAAGGGAACTACCAATGTTTATGCAATGGCATTATAACAGCAAATTATTCATTGGTGATAAAAGGTTTGTAATAACGTTAAACCAACTTTCAGTAAATAATCAGATTAAGACACTGAAGGATTAGCACCAATAGTAATATATAAGAACTAGATCTATAGATGTACTTGTAGTCATGGAGATACAATTCCTGACACCTATCCACCATTAGATGTTTCAAACTTTCTGAACTTCTCTTTTTACCAAACTAATGATTCTACTACATTTTAGAACGTTGAGATTAGATTTGTTATTTTATTGTAAAGATCACTCCAAGGTGTTTTTTGAGCTATACTCTGCAGACGTATCATTACTTTAATCTTATTGGGTGTGATTAGTATGATGTGTTTGAACGGAAGGAATGCAGTATTTTCCTCTCCTTTTTTTCTGTAGAGAGTGATCTATGTAGCGGTGACATTCGTGATACTTGATTAATTATTATTAATGGGGAAAATTCATTAACCATTATTATTTACTTAAAGTACATAGTTATCGTTGTTTTATGTATTTGAAGCACTGGACACCTACGAGAAGTAGATTTTGGTTTAATACAAAGACTTGCCAAAACAGAAAGCTAAAAAACACTCGTGTTTATAATCAGTGTGCTCAGCAAACGACGCAGAAACTTTAACAGAAAATTAAACAACATGCAACAAAATTAGTATGATTAGATCAGGGGAAGAAGCAGGTTTGTCTTTCAAATAAGTACCACACTAACCTTTTTGGCGCACCAAAAACATGTAGGATGGAACGAGAATGACAAGCCAGTGTACTGAAACTTTGTACCTTTACGTGAAAACTGATGTTCTATGTTTATATCACATTTCAGATATTTAATATGAATTGAACGTCACATGTTTTTTGTTCCCAACTTTACAATTCAGAGAATTAAAATAAAAATCAATTAAATCAACTTTGTTATTTCACCGACATGTCAGGATGTGAACGGTTATAAACTTTTTCAAAAGCAAATTCTTTATTCGTGTTTGGTTATTCTCCCTAAAAATATATAAAACTATATATATAGAATTGATTTCACAATTAGTGTAATAAATATTATAAAGTTGTACATAATAGAAAAAGACAAAGATTGCTGCTGTCAATACATTGTGCGATTTATGTAAAGTATAGCCATCATATTTTAATTTTCGGTGACCCTTATAAGAGCTTGTTGAAGATGTAAAAATTCATTGTCCTATATAACCTTGCAACATCATTTATATTACTTACGACCGACAACAACTTAGCACCATTGGTTCAGATCTATTTTTGTACAACACTGAGTTTTTTTTTTTATTTTTCAGTTGGTATTTGTTCTTATATGAGTATTAGTAGCGACATGGCTTACGAGCAAAATCAATGTTGTTGCTTTTTACAGTTGATCGCAACGGTTACGAAGTATTGACGAGATCTCATTGTAAATAACTTTAATGACCTACGCATGGTTGGTACTGCATAGGCAAACTAAAGACTGGCACTAACCAGCTCATACTGCTTTTTTCATGGATTCGAATTGGTGTTTAGTAAAGAGAATGAGCGCCCACTCGTTGAGGTAAACAGGGACTAATTCCAGTTGCACTTCATTTGATGCTGCGTCAGTCGGTAACATAATATTAAACAATCAACGTTCTCCACCCAATACTCATTATCTAAGCCTCATATTAAAACATCAACGAATGTGAGTAGCTTTGGTGTGGCATATAGACATAAATAGGATAGATATTCTGAGAACCGAACTAAGGTGTGCAAGTTTCCTTTGGAGTTGGTCCATGCTTGTTATTTATAGAGAGCCTACTCGTAAGGTATCAACCGAACATGTTGTACAGTGCATGGTCACTACGTCTGTTGTGTGCTGTTGTGAATTGTAATATGTAATCGTATATATGCTACATCTATGAATTGTAGTAGTATGGTTAGGCCTACATAAAATAACCTACATTGAATGTAAGTGTTAATATGACCATTAGACTTGGATTAAACAGGTTCCAGATTACATAGATTTCTGTATTTCAAATCATTTCTACTTGATCCAAGGAAACGCGTTTTGCACTGTGATGCAGGTTTTAGATTATACTGTATTCACGCTTACAGTAGGTCTTTACGTTGTCACTATAACCCATTACTTTATTGGCTTTACATTGCTGTAAAATCAACGAGAATGAGTTTAAGTAGTTATGAATCCTTTTAGACATATGTCACTATGTCTTTAGGCATCTCTAAATCTAGTGTTACGCAAATTAAAGACATTTAGAGGTCATCTACTTTTCAGCATTCTTTGCTGAAGTTAAAGGGAAATAGGACATTTAGAATACACCAACATGACATACAACGTAAGATAGCATTAGTCATTTTTAAGCCATTCAGTTTCATCAATAAACATCTGCCAAAACTTTATCTCCTCAAAACATTTTGCATGTGATAAGTAACGGAAGAAGCATCATTTGAAATTTTGAAACGTTTGGGTGAACAATTAGAGTTGAGCAACAAATAACTGAGTTTCTGCCTGTAAGAAACTTATTTCTTGAAAAGAATGCCACTGTCCTTCCTTATTTGGAAGAATTTATCACTCTGCGTCCACAAACATTGGTTTTAAACGCATGGATGTTTCCTGTGAAACAAACCCCTTATTTCCCTTTAAGCATGTCTCATACCACTGGACATGGATGCAACATGCATCGTGTTGAGAAAAGTGCATCCTACCCAATTTCTCATTCCCCACGGCAATGACGTTGAGAATGAAATGAGAGTAACGTTTATCATATTTTGCCTTTCCCGGTTCTGGGTTTTCTCTGTTCATCTAGAATGGCCCAGGTCACCAGTCTACAGACTTCCGATCAATCGTTCAGGGAAGTTTTGGTTGATGTTGGTAAAGAGTTGACAAAAGAGGATGTCGAACTGATTGCTTTTGAATCCGGTATATTTCCTCGGGCAGAAAGAGACACGATAAAGGACGGCGTGCAACTAATGGTAGCAATGCATAACAAGAAGTTTATAAGACAAGATAGCATAGTAGACCTTCTTGAAATCTTGAGTAGAAGAAATTTAAATCAAGCTTGCTTTCATCTAAGGAAATACGAAGAAGAAATCAAATGTAAGTCCTGATTATGAATTTGACACATTTACTACCAACGTTATTAATTGACGGAATTTGTTATGGTCAATACGTTTCAAACCAAGGAGGTGTTATTCAGATGGAGACACACCGCTAACGTTTGAAATAAATCATTATGCGGACATTGGGTGCTCGGTGACGAGCATATGACAGTGTAAACTATGTCAATGTTTTTCATTACATTTAAATTAAAAAGTCGTTTCTAATTTTGTACCACCTGCTTGTAAAGTATTAACAGTAACAAACTAAAATCGAAGTATGTTCTAAGCGAGCTCATTGTTTATGATTAGTTACCTTAAATGATGTTGCTGGATGAATGCGATTGAACTGGAACCAATGAAAGGAAATAAACACATTTGATCCAATTGTTCAGCTCATCTGCACTTGATTTGGGGGTTTTATAGTTATCGCATTATTTAAATTTACCGGTTGTATATCCATCCAAATAAAACCTCCCTGTTCAAACACAGATAACCACTGTAGTGGAGAAGTGTCCCTAGGAGTTACCCCTGAATGTGTTTAATATTTTATACATAATGATTATATTTACAGAAGTGTTGAGGTTAGTTGAGCTGATTGAGCAGATATGTTCCTCTATAGTCTCAACCGAGTTCAATTAATCTCGGCTGGGTTCTATCCGCTGAAAAAGTTCAAGGCCTTTCTATAAAAACAAAAACTTGTACAAAAAGACCCTTACAGAACAAACAGTAAACAGCATGAGACTTAAGGATAACAAAACAATTGAATGAACATGAAACTGTGCATTATAGACCAAAATAGTATTACATCAACATCTACATAAGTGTCAGAAGATGCAGTGACACTATCACAAATATGGCGTGAGTGAGATTGTCTTTCAGAGTGCCTTAGTGCTGCGAACAGACATTTTTGAAAGTACACAGATCCTGTTTAGAAACGTCTACTCCCCCATTGACACCATCCAGCGTGAAATATATTTCTGTCTATGGACACGTACGAATGTTACTCTATGGTTCTCTTTAATTCCTTAAAAGGTCAGCATGTGTCATCGACGATGGATTACTACTGTGGTAGCTGTTGCAAGCAACTTTGTGTCAAATGCGCAGTTTCCCATAGATCAACGTGTGACGTCATCACTGTTGAAAACTTACGAGCAAAGTTAACGAAAGAGGAAGGACAATTGTCATCACTTCTGCAAAAAGCCAAGGGTCATATCAGCAACGGAAGGTCCTTGGTTCGCCAACAAGATGATCTTTTGTGTGTTTATCAAGAACACGCTAAGTTGGAAATTCAAAAGACGTTTCAAAACGTTCCTAAATATGTGGATGGACAGAGAGACAAGATGATGTTGTTAATTTGTCAAAGGAAGGAAAGATCTGATGAAAAGTTCTCTAAGAAGGAGACTAATATTGACATGATCTATGCCGATTTACTTTCCGTTGAAGGACAATTGCGCTTTCCTTTCACTAACAAAGCAGAATGTGTTGATGATATGCTGAGGAGGGTGTCGCACTTGTCAAAACAGTTAATGAAAACTGTTGCCCAGATCAAAGAAACCAGTGTTGACATTACTTGTAGGGTTGTTCCTAATTATGCCTCATACGGCACCTTGAAATTTTCAAACATTGTAGGAGGTGTTATACTTGGCTTCACTCAATTGGTTCATATTTTTGACATGAGAATACGTGATGGGAATGTCCTTTTAGTTTGCATTGACCCAACACATCGAAGCAAAGAATTTTGGAGGTATGCAGTTAAAATGAATAATTACTTTAATCCTGTAGTGATGTCACACACACCTATGTATTATTCTGGATTATATCACTTCATATTTGCTGTAGGCAGAACAGTGTATGTAGTTCACCCACATTGGGAGAATACATTCTTTGACTACGTTCTGTCAGTGACACACATTGACATTCCTGATGTATCGGAGAACTCATGGATAAGTAATATAACTGCCAATCAAACGAAAGATAACAACTGCAAATATTTCTTCATTTGCTCTCATGACAGTACAAAAGTCATGAAATATTCTGTTTTTGGTGAAATGTTAAAAATAATTCCACTTCAGGATCTCTTAATCTCGAGTGGGATAATATGGTTCACAACTACTAGTAGTGAAAGTGCTTATGCAACAATATGTCGCGGTTCTCCTGACATAATCTTGTGCACATCTGATAGTAAGGTGAACCAATGTGGCTCTTTGCGGCAAGCGATTGCCCTTGTATTTCCTAAAATGGTTTTGTGGACAGGAGTAGGTTGGCTGGTACTTAACATGACCTCTGGAAAAGAGGAAAAAAGATGGAACGTTGCATACTACTGTGCTTCGGGTGATTGCGTAAAAATTTGTAGAGATGGAAATTACGACGATGAAACCTTCCCTGTTAGTGTTGCTCACTGCCAGTATGAAGGATTTGTTAGCTTCAGTAGAGGGAATGTTCTCTCATTCAAGTTTTAAGGAGTGTGTTAACTTCAGTCACATTCATGCCAACTGTTGGTGTCTCAGTGCACGATACAAACTGATAAGGAGCTTGCAGTAGCTGACACTGTTTTCACAAAAGAAGATCCAACATTAGGAACCCCTCTAGTTAAAATGAAGCCGAGTCACAGTCAGCCTTTCCATTAAGAATATCATTGAAGAAGATCATTTTTGTTTATACCACAAACGATCTGTCTTGGTTTGGAAGTATAAACTAGAGATCCTCGGATAAGGGAGAAAGAAACCATACACGTCAATCATTAGCAAACTAGAATTTCAGTCATGGAAATTTATTTTAAGAGCAAAGACTGATCTTTATTGAATCATGCAGGTTACCAATAGCTTATGCATCATGGTACAAATTAATATTTATTCGTGCGTAAATTGTGCACACTTATTGGCAAAGTAACAAGTCAAAGTTGGTGATTGGTCAGAGTGACTCTTTTGATAGCCTCATTTTTGGATGTCTATAAACACCACGTTCCAGGATTGAACTAGCATGAAAAGCTGCAAATAATTCTGTATGATTGTTACTTCTTTACTTACAATTCTTGAGTAATACATAAGATTCATATATAATTTCCGAAGTCCGTCTATTCAGTGTGTTTTATTAAAAGCGTAAGACTGTGTTAGCTAATGAGTAAGAAAACAATGTAGTGTATAGATTCCACAAGTGACGCCTTTCGTCTTTCATATTTTACTGCCATTTATATAACCTTAACATATGAAGATAGCATGCACAATTTTTGAAGGTTGTAGCAAGATGGGTACTAAAAACAATTTCTTTAAGCATTTGGATAAAAGGGGACAAGTGTCTGATTTCCTTTATATTTTATTCTTGTCAACTGCCTCGTGGGAACATCTTGTAACATAATAATACAAACAGACTTTTGTAAAATTGTTATTTTTTACCCCAACAAATATCTATGATCTCGAAAAAACGAATTATTCTGAACAAAAAGTCATGTTAATAGCTAGTTAAACAAATGAAAACATTTCTGGACATTTTACTCACTTGGCGCTTTTTTCGTGCCTTTTCAAACATGGAAATGTATAAATGAAGTATATACAGAAGTACTCATGTAAGACGGAATTCCTGTTCAAGGATCAACACACATAGTACGGAAGTTAATGTGCCAATATTCTGTACTACATGCTACTTGAAAGTATAAAACATATAAAAAATGTAGTTATTTTCAGTTCAGAAAGAAATTTGAAACAACTAGTAGTTTAGTTGTATATTTAGTTCATTAGGATACTTTATTACAGTCGAATTAGTATTATTTTGCCACTTTTGTGGTTTATATATATAAATATATATTTCTATTTTTGGTTTATGCGAAATTGTTTTATCATATGAATGGAAATATTTTTTCCTGGCCACTATCCTCACGTCGCTGTTATCTCACACCGTGCAGCTAATACAAGTTGTGATATAAAAGGAGCTGTAGGATATATAGAGGAGCTTTTCGTGTATTCTCTACCCTTTCTCCTAATTCTTTCTCCTAATTGATTCGAAACAATATAATCGTGTTACTTCACGGACAAAATGTACTTGTAAACAGCAATCGCTCAACTTGATGGAGGAAATCTGATGTTCTTTTCAAGATTTGAATTTACAATATAGACTGAAATTGAGGGTATCAGACACATGCCACTGAAACATTTAAGTAGTACTGAGATTAAAGCTGATATGAAATAAAAAAAAATACAATTGTGTAAGAATATACCTTATTACCAGTCTACGATCGCAACGTAAATATATCATTATAACACACGCGTTACATGACAATCACCTAAATGCGTTTCACATGGTAAAATACAGATATCAGCATCATTGTATAAATTGATCAGAATGAAGAGTACAATTACAATAAGACCGTGATAAGACACTGATGAAAAGTATTAAGAACAGAAATAAAACAATGAGAGTTTTCATGAATATTTGAAAAGATTGTACTTTTGAAAAGATAAGAATTACACACAACCCAAACGGTTGAATGTCGATCATTGCTACTTGTTACAAATAAAACGAAGCTTATAAGGTTATATTAAACTGATGTGCATATGGTACATCCTCTCCTAATCTTATAGCTTAGCCAACTATTACCCAAATTATGCCCTTTAAAACATACAAAAGTACCAAAGCAATCCGGAATAGAAACTGACAAAGAGTATCACGTTTCAATAGCTATTAAATTCATCGAAACCGACGGTACGTTTTAATTTATTGCAAAATTTCTTAGATTGCTATTGGCAAAGGAAACAAATCCATCTCGTTGCCAGATGTCGAGCGATATCGGGAGATCCATACCTCCAATTGCTCTTCCTTCCTCACATATCTTTACAAGGTTCCCCTCCTCATCGTAGGCAACGACCTTCCAAATTTTCTGGTCACCGTCCCCTACAAAGAGAACCCACCATTTTCCTCCCATGCAGATAAGCAATAACTGGTAAGAGGTCATTAGATGGTAATGTCAAATGGTTTGTAATTTTCACCTCATCAGTCAATGTTCGCTAACATTACTTCAGGTGTGTCCCTGTAAGTAATCGCGAATGAGTTAAAGCAATATGCCAAACAGGTAAGTTCTGTGGAAAAAGAGAGATGGCTTATGTCTATTTTTCTTTGTAACTCACCCGAGAGGTCGTATTCTCTGACTGTTTGACAACCATGGCTAGTTATGACAAATTTATCGTAGGGATCGTTTTGGGGGTTATGGGCAGCGAGGCTGGTAATCCAACTGAATTCTGATATATCAGTTATCTGGATAGTAGAAGCTTTTTCCACATATCTATAAACTGGACACTCGTGGTAAGCTTGTATGATAAAGACGGTTTTCCCAATAGCAAACAGAATAAGACGTCTGCTTGGTGTACCACAAATGTACATTTGATATGACCATAGGATTTACGTGAATTGTCATGTTTTACCTTGTATCTCCAGTACTCTTTTGTCGAATCCGATATAGTCAAAACAAATCAAAAGAATGCTTCCATCAAACACTCGCCGATCAAGCAAATGTACCATTTGATTTTGATTTATCATGAGACCACCAATTCCCGAACATTCTTGGATGTCAAAGAATTTAGTGCTATTGGGAACCTTTTGGTACAAAATGGTAAACTCTCGTTTTCTTATTGTTTCAGTATTTCCCTCCACATCAACTAGTAATTTATCCACCTGTATTTTAACATCTTTAAGTTGTCTCCATCGTATAAACGGGTCAGTGGAAATGTTACTGATATTGCTTTCTAATTTATCCAACTTTTGGTGATATTTCGTTAATATCGATCGAAAGGTTTCACTCTCAGCTTTGTAATTGTCTACTGTTTTCTGAAGCTTTATCATCAAATCGTTGTGATTGTAGGCTATGGTTTGACGTGTCTTACAACAAGCATCTTGAAGCAATGTTTTTACTTGCTCCCCAGTTCTCTCCTGGAAGCTTCTTTGGTGACTGCAGAGATCTTTCGCTCTTCGACATTTTTCCTTGGTTGTTTGAAGTAAGGAGTTAAGGTCATGATTAGTATTTTCTGGTTTGGTTCCAGATTCAGAATCAGCTATGCAGCAATCTGACACTCTTTCATGAATCCTGGGGTTATCCACATTGAGTGCATAAGGTAGAGGCTTCAGTATTGTCATTCCCTCCATTATGTTTCCCTTCATGTGCTACGATGAAGCAAGACAATAATATTAATGATATAACTTGTAATAAAGATACTCAGTTTGCGTTTTATTGCGTTTTCTTCATGTGCTGCATTTATGAAGATAATACATCAATAAACAATGTATATTGTCATTGTAAATATTTAATACAGTCTCATATGTGTCTATGAAACTTGAGGCAGATATAAAATCATTGTTAAATTAATTCATGGTTAATTGCACACTGTATAATTGTCATAACAAAATTGTGCAGTTGTTACAATCTCACTCAATTGTATTGGTAAGAAGATCTACTAAAGATACTGAAATTCGGCTGAGGATTTTTGTTTTTGTTTTTGATGGACCATACTCTATAGTTACTTACTGCAACATTCTCGATTATCCCCTAGGCCTGCTACTGGTTTAGTCTCCCGTACACCCTCAGACGATGCCATGCCATTGCGCATGTCCAAGTCATCTTCTTGATCTGTAAAGACGAATAATTTAAAGTGTGGTCCCTTGTATAGACAACAATCCATTGTGTAAGAGCTTTATGTAAAGAAATTATCAAGAATGTAGGTGTAGATGGCTTGATATTGTTCGATTGTCACTCTTTCCTTTTACATAAACCTGGGAAGCAACATATGGGCATTTAGCTGTTATCATTAGTAACAACAACCAGCTAGTGCAATACGTAGGATGATTTCTGGTATTGCTAAGGATGTTTTTTAATGTAATTTCTAGTCTTACTATGGATTCTGTGCAGTTTGTCTTCAAAATGATCTCACGAACTTAAGAACGTAACACTAGACCAAAGACGGGGTAGGGGCAAAAAAATCAAGATATCTTCTTCCTTTTGCTACAAGTTTTACGCTTGTTGTCGTAATAACAAGGAATTTTATTACTGCAGACATCGTATATTAAAAACGTACAACAAATGAAATGTTAAGCATAATCGGAGAGAACCTCAGCCCCCAACCCCTACCCACACGCCTCATAGCTATTTTTATTTGCATGTACGTAAGGATAAGACAACCTTATAATCTTTTGAATTCCTAACAGTCAACCTATTCGTTGATATAAAAAAAAAAACTTGTACAAAATGTTCCTCTTTATTATATTGGATTAAAATGTGATTACAATAACTTTATACAGTAAGCAATTATGTAATAAACTGATTGGAGAAGGGTCGACATATTTGTTTTGGGTAATATCAAGAAAGGCTCACACATATCATCAAAATCTATTACGCTGGATGTGACGTTTCAGTCTAACATTTGATTGCACATTATTACACTTTGCATATAGAATCAGCACGTAAGTAATAAAATGCTATTATAGCTCTCACTTACCATTGAGATGGTCTTGCTGATATACATCAAGAATTGACGCTGCCTTGATGAAGTTTCTCTTTTTTAATATGTTTACAAGTCTAGTTACATCAGTTTCTGATATAAAATTAGACTCCTCCATAGCGTCTAACAATTGTATGCCGTTATGGATGTTATCTTGATTACTTCTGTCGATAAATGTACACTCCCATGACAACGCCTTAATTTCTTCCCTGGTTAAATCTTTAGCAATATCTACGAGAGCTCTTCTGTATGCAACTCCCCTTCTGCATTTCACTTGCGGAATGATGCCAGTTGCCATGTCCATTTCTATATAAAATGAGTGAAACAAAATGAGTAGGGTTTCACAAAGAGAATCTAACTAGCTGCATTAAGGTAATTTTACCTACACTGTCGCAGAAAGCAGAAATGATGGCTTGTGTTTGAATATTTGAAGCAGACAGGAATTTTAATAAAGGTTACTAGTCGTGATAGAGTGTAGCATGCCATTACTAATAAACCCTGTGATGGAGTGTCGTTTCAATCAGTATTTATTATGGAAGATGAGAAACTGTGTGATTCTTACTGAAATCCTCAATGAAACTCCACACACGTAAACGTTTTCTGAAAATTTAAATGCATTATTTCTTGACGTAAGTATTGGCTAGAGCAACGCAGTTTAAATCCATACAGCCCAACATACAGAAATGAATCAATCTTTGTTTTGTGAAGACTAAATTAAACACCTGATGTTAATAGACACTTACAAAAAAGTATATACACAACAGTCCTATCACAAAATTCCTTTCCTATGGCCATTAGTTACATGTACTTATATGAGTAAGATATTTGACAGACTAGTAATAAGAGATTTTTAGTGACTTTCGGAAATACCCCTTAACAAATACATCTCACCTGAATCAACAGCCTTTCATGCTCTGACATGTAAGCTGGCTAAATGTGGTTACGTTAATTCTCTATGAAGAAAATTGCGTGACCAGTTGCCAATTGTTCATACTGGTCCACATTGTGTTAACGATGAACTCCCATACAGTGTTGCCCCTACTATGATTTTAAACATAGGATATTACAGCAGGAATACGGGACACTGTTTAGACTTACGGTACGAAGGTCGTCGATAAGAATCACAGGACTCCTCTGAAGATCAAATGGAAATTGTCGGATACGAAATTTTAAGCACGCCAATTGATATTTGATCTCGTAAAGGGAAAAATAGGCAAGTTAATGTGAATTAACATTATTAATATACATTGAAATGCTGCCATTTAGATATTTAAGTATAGAAGTATCAGCAGAGAGAAGAAATATTCTACATCTTCCCGACACAGAAAGCTGTTCTGTCGGAAAATTAAATAAGCACCTTACTTCATCAACTAAGACCCAACAATAGGCAACAAAAGGTAGTTAAGGAATGTGAATAAACTGTCTGCCAGGTTCAAATTGTTGAATCTGGGGATAACGATATCCCTTCAATTTCAAAAATATACAATTTATCAATTCTTTTGTGAAATACAAAGCAGGGACGTACTCATGATGGCCTAACTTGTAGCTTAATGCAAGCTGCCTATTCTCTGAGGAACGATGAATGTCATGTTTACAAGAGGTGTACAGGATTCACCCACGTACATGACTGAGGAGGGTATGGAAATTTTAATGCACCTAAGGGTAAAAAATGGTATAAATGTTTAATCGAACGTTCTGATTATTCGCTGGCACTCAGGTCCTCTGTGCATGCATTTACCACTAGAATAGGTTATATTTAAAATTAGTAAAACGAATTGGGAAGTGTCACTTTCACCTATATATTGGGAAGGGATTGTTACGTGACCTTGTCAATGGATATTGAAAGATCATGCCGAGGGGCGCTACTTCGTCACAGGCGTTCTTTCGATTACAGAGTTGTGCTTACAATTAAAAATGCGTGAATATATAGTAGCAGTTGCACCTCGTACCCCACCAACGGTGTCAGGATTCGCTACTGCGTGACATTGATGTGGAAATAAGGCCTGCTTTCAATATTCAAGTTGGCAAATGATACAGTTATTCCTATTCTTCATGGTGTCCACCCTCACTCAGATAAATGCATATCATATCGGAATTATTGATTTTTCTTTCTGCTTTGCACATCTCCTTTTATGCCTCTTCTTTTTGGAATGTTATGATATCTTTGTAAACGTTGGCATTAACGACGGATTTGCATTACTTGACAGCAGGTTCTGCATATATGTATGTTCTCAATTTTGTGATAATTGTATTAAAATTATTTGGATTTTAAACAAAATGGAAATACCGCCATCTACAGTGGGGCTGCATTTTATTTGAAACAAAAAGAAGCTTAAAGTTTCATTCTTATGCATTACATAAAGACTCCAAATTGGACATTGCTGTTGTCCTCGCTTTCCTTCCATTTTTTAATTTGGACTATTGAAACATAATGCGAAACTAGTTTTTTTTTTTATGTATTACTGTCTTTTCACAAACGAGTAAACGATGGGAAGAATATCTCTAAAGACTAACATATATTACAAATTACATTTTTTCATTTCATTACTCCCGATGAGTGGGTAACATTGAAAATGACAGAAGAAGCACATCCGTGTTTACATCGGTAGAACCATTACCGGGCGAACAGCGACCGGAATCCGGTGGCATGGGTCAGTTTGTGCATGTGAGAAATGATAACATGTAAGAACTCCGCGCAACTCTATTCGCTTCCATAAGTAAGCCTAATCCATGAGAAGGAGGGAGATGAAAATGGAGCCCATTCCTCTAAAAGTCCTCAGAATTTTGCTGAAAACTATCAGCTTTTGCTTGCATCGAGTACTTTTTAAGAGGTACTGCGTTGGTTAGACGAGAGGCAGGTGCAAAGAAACATTCAAGCCCACAGCAAGATGGGACGGACTGGTACCTGACTGATGAGGCAATCCGTGAGAGGAACCAACCACAACCTAAAAGGAGAGGGAATGCATACTTCAGACAGGTCAACAGTTATAATGAAAATGTTCAAACACGGCTATAGCCAGCAATTCCGCAATAGACTGCCATTGCATTGTACATGTTACACTTATCAAATATAAAATGGTAGGATGAGAAGATAGTTGTTGGCAATACCGATGCTCTTGTTAGGTTTATTTGAAGTTGTAAATACATTATCAAAATATATTTCATAGAATAACTATCATAAGCTTATCAGATGGTTTTTGAAAAAAAAAGTTAAAAAGATCAAGTCTTCAATAGAAAAGCAAAGATTTAAAATGCATTGTCCAAAATGAAGTTATAAATGACTACTTTTGAAGGTGATGAATGGTTTTGTAAACAACTTTGAATTTAATTTTATAAAGTATTAAAGACGTACATGCAGAAAAGAACCTTCTACAAAAAGATAATACAAAAACAGAGCAAATGACATTGAACAGAAAGGAAGCTGAACATTGACAAAACGTGTTTTTGTTTTCCTTTATCAATTATGAGTTGATTTTCTCTCTTCTTGTTACTCTATGTACACTTCTCTTTTCCATTGCCTACTTCTTCCCGTACAGCAAGGAGCACAGTTTTAACGTTAATATTTAGAAACACAAAACAACATTAAACGTGAAGCAGTTGTAATCAGCCAAGTGTTAAAGCGACTTTAACATCGACTTACAATCACTGGTGGCCGGCCAGTGATCTGCCTGGCGCCAGCCAATTTCCGACGCGTCTCGACGTAGTCGACTAATTGCGTGCGGGTAATTAATTGACATAGTTTCTCAAACCTCATCTCTACAATTTAAACTTATGTTAAAAATAGACAAAAAATTATTTTCCTTTTCAAAAATTCTTATTTTTGATTTGATTACCTGATATATTATATACTAGTTAGATGTAAATAAAATGACTTTTGGATGATAACAACAACATAACCGTGGGATACTATGATACGAATTACTTTTAACATGAACAAGAGAGGCAATGCCGTCGAAGTGATGTAATGTAAACTTTATGTAATTCAATGTTTTTAAACCTTATGTACCTTATGTAAATAGCTTTAGAGAAGTAAAACGTAGTTTTCAGTAAGTCTGCAACACTCTTTGAGCAACGAGGGGTATTTGTCAATGTAAATGAATATACCCTTTTTTTCATATTGCAATGTAAATATAAATTAGATGCTGCTCTAAACTGTTGTTAGAATGGTCTAATTAGCCACAATACAGTACATACATTTTTAATAAATATAAGAGAAAATCAAGATACATACGGGAGAGGTCCCATACAAAAAAAAGAAGAAAAAAAAAGAAAAAAACCTTTTTGTTTCGATTTTGAACAAAAAGTAACTTGCAGTCGAGTTTCGTCACCAAGGAAAAATACAGCCACTAGAACCGTGAAGTTGCAAATATTAACAACGAGATTTTTCCATGGCCTCCCGTCCTCTCTGCATGTGGTTTGGTTTTTATGTTTTGTTTTTTTTTTGTCTTTTTGTTTTACCGTATCTAATCATCGCAAGTGGCCATGACTGTATTAAAAAAATAAATTTGTTGTCTTTGAAGAAACAAGTGACACTGTAGACTGTCTAATCTACATCTCTGTCTCACTTCTTGATCTAGCGTAGGCTACCTTCAAACTTGGTTTGTGATGTAGATGTCTTTGACCCTATAGTATGCTTTGCTTTTTGCCACAGCAGATCATGATACAATACAACAAAAAAATCGAATAGTAAAGAAACATGATTGTAGACATTGTTCGTGTACTGCAATCGTGGATAACTATCACAGTTACAATCATTGCGAGTCTGGTGTGGATCATAGTTGCTTTAATTTATGGCTGAAGTTGAAACGTAATATAAATGGTAAAATTTGGAAATCTTGAATGTCCAAGTGCCATTTTCCGTGTTGCTATAGGGTTGGTACATTCAAAGGGACGTGACCAAATGCTGGGACTCGATGCAACTGAATAATACGATAATTAAGATGTAATTTAGATCAATCGTTCGTCTAGATCAGTTGCTTCTTTTGAGATCAGTTAGTGAGTGTAACACTGACGTGGAGCTGCAGGATCTCCTAGGAGCCTCCGTTATGAAATTCTATAATTGTCAGCTGGTTCCATCTGCGTTCCCCTTCATTATGAAGTTACAACTATACTGTAGCAATTGCAGGCTGCATACTAAAACGATTCACGGAGAACTGAGAAAATGAAAGAACAACAACTACGTTTGTTATACCTTTCATTCTATTGACTAGTCAGGACAGCACAGTAAAGAGAGAAAATAAGATGGCGCACACAGGATGGTAGAGAATTCCATCACTTTTTTTTTAAATTGAACCAAACCGAACTTCCAAAGCAAAAGAACCATCAGCCAATTGCAAACTAAAATGACGTCTGATAAAAGTAGGATAATACGTACTGTCACGTGGTAAGAAATAAGGAAGATCGATTACAAGATGAAGAGAATTAGGTGATAAAAAAGAAGATACAAAAGTGAAACCTTGAAAGAAAGCTTTTGGGTCAAAGTACTTGTATACTAGTTGCAACACAGACGTTTGCGTGCATTACGCATCATGTTATAGGGCTAGTTCAAGGACTTATGTATGAGGCGTTTCCGAAATTGCTGAGTTCTCGAGGTTGAAGCTCTCAACGGACGTATCAGCCAAAACAACATAACCAGCTTGAACAGATCTGGTGATACAAACTGGAATATCATTTGCGCTGGAGCATTTTCCCTCAGTACACCACTCAACAATCTCTCCGGTATCTTTATGGAGTACAACCTTCCAGTCTCTCTCAGGAGCGTCACTAATGTGCAACACTAACCAATGAGACCCCGTCCAGATAACATCCAATGGTCTCATTGTTGCCGCTGAAGATGGAAGTTTTATTGAGAGATATTGTTTTGGTTTTTCCCCAGAGGTATCTACAAGAGCGATGTCATCGCGTCCTCGAGCAATGATAGCAAGTACATTTTTACGGTATGCGACACCTGATATTGCGGTGGAGTCTAGAACGTCGCTTGTATCGATCACCCTAAGAGCAGAGCCAGAGACACTATACTCACGAATAGATTGGTCGACACTCGTAGAAATTACAAACGCGTCGTTGGGATTCTCATCTGTACAGTGGGTAGATATGGATGTGATCCAAAAGCCTTTGGGTACTTCTTCAATTTCTATGGGAGTTACTGTTCCAACGGAATTGTATAGAGAACCTGTCCAGAGAGGACAAGTAACGTATACCATTTTGCCGACAGCAAATAGCGCGTGATCCTTACCGTCGGAGTACAATTCTTTTTTCGAAGTTACCACAGGATATTGGTTGCCATTAACCTTCACTAGATGTCTCCAGTATTCTTTCTTTGTATCAAACGGATCAACACAAACTAGATGAATCCCATCATTGCATTTCCGTTCATCAAATACGTTTAGTAATTGATTTGCACGCAGTATCACACTTCCCTTTAGTACACTGATGGTGATTATGGAGAATCCTCCTTCATCCTGTGGTAACATTCTATGGCCAAGGTCAACTGTACCCGCTTGAAGCTTCTCTTTTTGTCTTTCCAACTCAACTTGTATATTTTCGACCTTCTTCAGGCTTCTGGTTATCTCTTGGAGATTCGTGAGCGGATTCACTTTGGATATCTTATGACACCTTTGCATGGTCTGCACTTCATTTTGAAAATTCTCTGTCGTTTTCTTCTCCTCAAGGAATTGCTTCATGTCCCGTATTTCTGACTGATGTATTTTCTCTATTTGAATATGCCACATAGTTTCAACTTGACGAATCAATGTCGAAAAGTCATCACGAACCTCATTACGAGAGAGTTGACGAATTCTAGAAGAGAACATTTCTTTTTCCTGGTAAGTTTGGTTAACTTCATTGATGCTTGATTCAAGCAATTGAAGTTTTTCCTCCAGGGTTGCACAACGGTCCTTGGCTACGCTGGAGACTTCTTCTACGTTAATTACATCGCAGGTAAGGTTGTGATTGGTAAACGCACAATCTGGACAAATCTTAGCTTCACATGAAACACAGAAGTATTTCATTGGTAAATCTTCATGGATGTAACAATTGTCTTTGTTCTTGTCAGTGCCTGAAATACCTGGAAATAAAAACAACCAGCTTTAATCGTAAGCTTATTAGGATAGGCCTGTGCTGTGTGTCATGAAAGGCAAATAACATTTAAAAAGATCATCCTTACATTGATATCATCAATCGAGTGGTACTGAATTGTCAGTGTGAATCAGTGTTCAGTGTTTGATGAGATTTCTCCATTACATAGCTTTTCATAGTTACATAAAGTTTTCTTTCGTGTCATATTTGGCCAACATTAACAAACATTAACAGTTCAAGGCCTAGGAAAAAATCCAAGCAATTACACACTGAAGCATAGTATACTATAGATTCAAAAGAGGAGCAAAAAAAAAAAAAAAATGAGTGGACGTTAAGTCAATTCTTTAGACTACATCACACTACATCAGCCAATGAGAATAAGGATCATTCAGATTTGGTATAATTTGAAAATCTCACCCTGAAGACAACTATTGCTTTTGGAATTTATTCATTAAGGAGATATTTTACATCAACATCAACGGTTAATAGTCCTATTGTTTTATAATGATCAGTTGCCATGAGAAAGGCGGAATCCCAAAGTAATTGCGCAGGTTCCAACTTCAGAGTTACCTTGGAAATGAGCAGCCCTGTACTCTTTCAGTAAATTGGAGGCCTTCGCAAGTCTAAGCTCATCCAACCATTCGATAAGTACATCAACGTTTTGATCGTTTAGTAATTCGTGACCTTGTAAAGCAGCAAACAGCTCCCTTGCGTTGGTAATCAACTCCCTTCTTGCTGGACTAATATCGTCGCATAAGAATGTCAGGTCTTGAACGTTCTTTTCCGTCAGGACTTCAGATACTTTCAAAAGAGTCAGTTTGAAGCTTGATGAAGAAGTGTTTGAGGTCATCATGCACCATTTGTTTCCGCCTTTTGCTCAAAGTACACCAAAATCTAAATTCAAAAGTTTTCTGCGAAATTAAAGATGTTGGTAAATAAATTAAACAGTTACATGTAAGCTACATACTGATTTCGAGTTTGAAAATAGTGTACTTTGTTTGAATAGTATCTAAATAATACTTGAGACTTCGATTGGTTTGTCATTGTAAGTCGACAAGTTTGCTTTATAATATCACCAATTTGCCAATAAACTCTCGACAAGTTTAACATTCAACATCGAAAAGTTTGTGAAGCGATATCAACAAGTTTTGAAATTTGGTATCGGTAACTTTGACTCAAGATATCTCTTGTACGATGTGCAAATGTAATAGTAGCCCTAGCGACGTCTTGTTGTTTTCAGTGTCAGTTTAATTTGAATTCTAAATAGAGCTGTGTTTCATTTTCGAGGACAAAATTGTAAGTCGATCCTTTTTCGTAGTATTATCATTATATTGAACAGGTTTCAAAATCAATGGCCGTGACTGTTGCTTAACAGATCATTGGTGATTGTGCACACGCATGATCCTCCACTATAAAGGATACAGAAGAATGTGTATAAAGAGAGAACAAAACCCTGGTCATATCTATGTGATGTATGAAGCAGTATTGAAGAAACATCCTCCAAAAGTTTCATTCCAAAATACATCTTCTCTCAAAATCTCCTTTCCAACTTTTCACTTTTGAAATTCAGAGAAGGGCCGGTGCTGTCATTTTTTGCCTCAGATAAATGCAGTGGAGGAGCTAGCAGTTTCAGTCAGAGAGAGGGGAGGGGCAACAAGTTTTGGCTGTTCAAACTCCCCAGATGGCGGGAAACGGCATTTCCTGGATGTTCTAAGCTGCATGTGCAGTCCTGAAATGGGGATCTCATGTCTGATATTTCTCAAACTAATGAGAACTAAAGTAAATCTATGAAAATGGTAATGTATATCAGATGGTTTAAGGTGATGCAAGAATCAAATTATGCATCCTCTTTGATATATTACTGGAGTACATTAGCAAATATTTGAGATGTAAACATATTTTAGTACCTCTTTTGTTTCATTGGACGATGGCGTCATATGGATTGTTTGCATGTGGTTCAGAAGACTCGAAATGCGCCTCTACAGGTAATTTTATTTTCCTTCTGGGCTGGACCTAGGACATGAATGAGGAAACATCAACGAGTGTGATACAGTGTGATACGGAAATACAGAATGTCAATCAGCGTTGCATTGACGCACCCATAAGTTTGGAATAGGAGTGAACTGGAAATTGTTTGAAGGATGTCTAAGAGGAGGGCTACCATCGGTAGGAGCGGAGCGGAGGGGGAAAAATTACATAAAAAAATCCCCTAGATCGCCGTTAATCGCCCTTCCCAGTCTCAGCAAGTATAAGCTCCAAGAAATTCTGCTGCCGGTATTTTCATTAGGTGGAAATCTCCTTACACAATTAGAAAGTTTCCCCTGTAAAATCTGAAAAATTTGCACATTTCACGATGAATACTGACTGATGAATACTGCACTTGCTTGAATTTTAAAGGATGAACATATGCAACACCATGATTCACCCATGGGGGTGAAGCAGTAGTACTGAGCTTCCATTTTCATTAATTTTTCTTTCCTTTTTTACTGTCTCTACCTATTTTTTTTTTTGAAAAAAAAAAGTAAACGACATTTTAAAAATGAAATTTGGGATCGTATTTACTAAATGCTAGTCTCTATAGAACAGTTATTTTTCATTGTCGAAAGTTCTGACTTTAATTCTCCTGTAACTGACGACCGTCAGAAAGCACAATGCCTAGTCGCTGGTGTTGTTCTTAGCTACTGGATCAACTTCATGTATCCGTTTAATTTTGTGAAATTATGTTGACAGAATTTTACGATATTGCAACTACCCGTTGCTTTTGTTCTGGTGTTAGACAGATATTCAAATATTGTTCTAGGTATGAAAAATCCTTCATGTCAACTTTCTAAGGAAACAAAGTCACTACCAGAGTCTGAATACGATCAATTGTGATACTTTATTGTATACAGTTGCAGGATAATGGTTTCTTCATCTTAGTTGCTTCGATTACAGTCCATTGAAGTGAGCTAACCCCAAGATCAGTGTCACAGCTACAGCATCACTTAAAGGGGATCATTGAGTTGTTATCAGTAAGTTTGTGAGGATTTTGAAGGATACAAATACATGAAAATACTCACAGTTAGCATAATTAGTCAAGTTTCACATCAAGTAGTTATGAAAATTGTCATAATGTTTGAATTTTTTACCCTGACTTGTGCTGGCAGTGTATGTGAAAAAGTGTCTGGTCACGAATATTCCAAAGTCAAACTGTAATGTTAATTATCCACCCATTAGTGTTTTTTTTTTTTGTATGTAACAGATTGGAATCCTCTTAGTTTGACCATACTAGTCATTAGTGTGTGACGGAAACTGCACAAATTAAAAAAAATGTGAATTACAAGAAACAACTCCATGTGCCTCTTGCAAAACGTTACAAGTACCTGTAACATACGTTTTCAAAGAGTGATACGTTAACGTGGCTAGGTATTACATTATAGATAATGGTATCCGTTTTGACTTTATTGGTATCGATATTTTCAAGAGATCAGTCGATAGTGTCCGGGAGGAACATGCACACAACGAATATATGCTGGTAGAGGATCCGCCATTCCAACTATCAGGTGATATAGTGTGACCCCCATGTCCGAGGTCAACATGTAGGCTATACTCCGTACTGCATATATTGCATAGTGCGTAAAAAGCCAAGGTACAAAGGATAATACGATGACGTCACAAAATGGATTTGTATTAACGGGTTTAGGTTATATCTCAAACTTAAAATGGTGGTTTTGAAGTTATGTTTTGGAATATTGCTGGTCGTATTACAAATCTAAAGACAATGGATCACCTCAGTGTAGCTAATATGTAATCACTGTGCGCAATGGATCTGTTTATAGGCCTTCTAAATTTTGTCCTTTCTTTAAACTTCGTAGGTCTACATATTTGCTGAGGTTATTGGGTGTTATTGCAACGCGGCGAATCCCTCTGTACATGATCTTAAATGATAGGTAATTTACCGTTTGGACTGATCTTACTTGTAAATAACCGGCACGATCTCAGTGGATAGTAAGTGGGCCTATAATACATCTAAATGGCAACTCCCTGCCCATTCATAGCAACTAGTTAAGCACCACCTCAGACATGCTGAGTTTTCACATCAGTTTTCAAATTTGATGTAAGTCGGTATGATTTACCAGACGAAAAGAAAAAAAAGAAATCTTGTATTGAAGGAGATCAAGTATGTCGCCAGGATCAGACCGTGGAACAACAAGTAGGATCAAACTTACCGTTTGATGACTGGATCAGACTCCTCATATCAGAATTTGTAGAACACCGCAAGTGAAGATATCAGCCACCGTTTGTTATTCAGTTACTGATCGTTATCACGAGGTATCCTGTATGCAGAGCGAATCACTGTAAAGGACAAACATGTGATGATACAGCATATCAAGGTATATAGACTACCACAGATTGTTAGCACCAATCAATCCATCGTTTATGATGGGAGGTTAGGGGTTGGACAATCACGGGGATACTTTAACAATGGAAGTCTTTGTGTTGATCTGGTAGCTCATGAAGTATGCTGTTGAACACAGAAAGTAGCAATAGCCTCGATTGACATTCTGTCCACCGTCACACTCTGGCTGCACCAAGTATGACACTTTGTACGACGTTTAATAGCACAATAAATACATGATACGGCGCGAACTGGCAGATCATGCAATATGAAGCGTTCAACACTTTTGAAATTTAAAATAAATTTAAGTTCAAATTTGATGTTAAGCAATAGACATCAGGGCTGTAACGACCGAGTCCGGAATCGGACTCAATTCCGGTTTTACGGTTTAAAGTTCCTCGGGATGAACTCGGAATTAACCCGGTATGAGAAGTAGTTGGGATGGAGGGCTGCTGTGATTGACGGATCTTGTTATCATCTCCCTTTAGCCAGTGCTACCTGCGTGCCCTAATAGTGTCAGTGCATCATGGTACAATACACCGAAAGTGTCGGATGGCACCGGGTTCAGACATCGTCGGTCGGTTAATCGACGCATACAATAGTTGATAGGCGTGCAGATCTCTTCAAAATAAGAAAAAAAACGTCTGGAATAATAAAAAAAAAAGTCTGGAACCTCATACAGCTGATGATAACTCGAGGGAAGGCTTCTGTGATGAGTTAACATAGGCCTACATTGTCAATCAGTGCACAAACTACGGTGAAAACGTAAAAACACGAGAAATAATTCATGGAACGACATTGGTAAGTATCCCCCACACCCTGCCCCTAATCTACATAGTGGTTAGAAGAATAGAGGAGTTGATTTATTTGGGAAAATATATTGTGCTTGTTGTCCTTTAGTTCCGTACATTTGCAACCTTTGCAACTATATTTGAGAAGTGTTGTCTCATCGGAAGTATAAAGTCCCTATTGTCTCTTGTACATAAATCAGCCCTCTCAGCACTAACACACAGTGTAGCCTACGACTATAATCCTTGTTTTGCGCTTAGTTTTCAGTAACACATCCTATCTATTTTAGTTTCACAATCTGTTAGTTCCTAAATTAAGAGGAAGTACCTGGTCAATTTCCGGGGGTGCATATCGAGAACATAATTTTGTACAATCACTTCTCACGGTACAGCACGCTGTGCAAAACAGAAAGCCAATCGCTAGAAATGGCCTCAACGCACATTTTAAAACAAAGTATACAATGTGAATGTTTGTTTTACTCCTTTGTTGCAACTTAAAGCGGATGGTACACTTTAGTGATAATGAAATCTGAAATCCATTTCATCTTACAACACTTTCAACAAAGTCAAGTCTGTATTCTAGGGGGTTTTATCGGTCTACTATGTGCTTTTTCGCGTAATGTTTCACATTACAGTGTAGCTATTTAACAGCAGACTTTTTTTTCAGTTTTAAAGCCCGGTCTGCGTGGGCCCCATATAGCATTGGCATTTTCAATTTTGCAAATGAAATAAGATGTTCGTATTTCGGAGAGAAAGGAAGAAGCTATAAAGACACCTCTGAGCGTATAATCTTACAAACCGTCCTCAAGTTCTCAAACCTAGTTTTTGTTCGATCTTCTATTTCTGGCGGTTAAGTTTTTCTTCATACAAGGTTAGATTGGGGTTGTAATATCAAAACCATATATATATATATATATATATGAACTGGAAACTAATGAAAGTGAGAAACAAGGCGACTTATGAAAGAACCATGGACATGAAATACTTAACAAACCATTGCAAATTAACGTGATTGATACTTTAACGTTCGCCGTCGGTCGACACAGATGTTCGGAGTTGAACAGATACGTCCAAAGATGAAGAACCTGGCAGTTTTGTTAAGTTTACCTCAGTTTATTCAATCACAATAATAACAATTATAACGATACGATGTTGTATCACTGCAAAGCTGCTCACTCAGCATTACTTACTTATGCATACAGTGAGGTTTCTCACGAGAAGCTCAAAAGGACAAATGAGCGATTAAGTCTCTCTACAAAACATACGTAAGGGGTTAATAGAAGTAAACACTGTACAACTGTTTAAGAGTGATGCCCTAGGGGGTAAGCCAGTATGTTCTCATGAGCAGTTACTCACGAGTAGATGTTATCATGAGTAGATGAGTAGTTGCTCATGAGTGAATGAGTAGTTGCTCACGAGTAAATGAGAAGTTGCGCACGAGTAAATGAGTAGTTACTCACGAGTAAATGAGTAGTCACTCACGAGTAAATGAGTAACCTAAATGAGAAGTTGCTCACGAGTATAGCTGTTCCCGCGAGTGAGAAGCTAATTATACTTGCACGTAATGCTATTACCAGGGATAGTTTTTACTTCGACTTGTACGAAGTTCAGTCGAAGTAATGTAATCCCCAGAGCAGTTTGTGCAGTCATGCGTACCGATTAGTGCGTTCGGGGCCCCTTCGACTACGATTTCTCGGCCGTTACGGAAGCTACGGAGCTGAAATTTGGTGGACGGGTGGACCGTGTACGGCGGCGTGTGTCTGTACAATTTGGTGGGGATCGGCAATTGAGCTTTCTCGCTAGCGATCATTCTTCATTTTCTTCGCCAAAAGCCTACTCCTCCTAGGGATTTCGGAGTTACCTCTTGAAATTTTGCACAGTTAGAAGTGTCTTTCGTGCACAAGAGTTGTACTTTTTAAAGCGAAATTCGGTAAAATGGCGTTTTTCTGAACCGGGTGGGCGTCCGAAATGGACCCTTTCGGAAAATGGCCAATTTCTCTTGAATGAAGCAAAAAATGGAAAATTAACTAATCTCATTTAGATTTAACACTTGTTGTAAAGGTCGTCCGTGAATTTGGTGAGAATTAATTGCGAAACCGTGGAGAAAATGCGAAATGAAATTCGCCTGTTTGTGTCCAAAATCAAGTTTCTATTATTTTCAATCTCCTCGCCAAGCATGGTTTGGTATGGCAGCGTGGATTAGTCCTGCTTGGTGGCTGTGATGTACGGTAGCTTTGTGTGCCATAATTTTCTTACGATAATCAACGTGTAATACGCAAGCCGGGTGTCTTCGATGCAGAGCATGCAGTCTTGTTTGTCATGCCTAGGTCAGTGGAAACCATTAAGGATAATGGTTGAGGAATGAGTATTTTCGTTAATACTGACAACGAAAGCAGCCCGTTTAAAGAGTTAGTTTTAAATTTTACATGAATTAATTTAATTTTTTCCAGTATTATACATGGTTACGTATTTTGGTCGTGATGGTTGATTGTAATTAATGTCAATTTTCCATGAAATATATGATACACCCTTTATCACCATTTGGTATAAACTAATAGCAAATATGAATATGCAAAAAGCTGTTGTTGACTGCTAAACTTGAAGGGGGTATTTTGTACTCACTTTCACAAGAATATAAAAGTATGACTTCGAAACGTTTCAAATTAAAACTTTAAGATATTGCCATTATTCTTTATTCGTACTGTGATCTTGTATTATGTCTCGATGATGACTGCCTTCAGAAAATCAGCAAATTGGCGAAAAAGGGAGTATAACCCCCTACTTTTTTATGGTATAGCTTAACCAAAGGTGAATGATATTGCTTTGGGGAATATGTATTAGCGTTACTAACTTGTATGTCGTCTTTAGTCGAAGTTTTCGGCATTGACGCTCTAGTTACAATGCGCAAAAGGGATTCACGATTAACTTAAGAGGTAAACACGGTATATGCGGGAAAACAAAAGACAGGCTAGCTTATTTTGTTGCTTTGCTAGACCCTAGGATTTACAACTTAGATTACACTGAGGGGTTAATTAATGACTGAAATCTCACAATGGGAGCCCTAGAAACCATTACATAGCACGTGTCTTGAAGGCAAAGTAAACTACTTGTGATCAAACTGTTTGAATCACTAACTTAACTTCCGCTTGTATCTCAGCAAACCATTAAAACAGCACAACTGCAAACGTACTACTCGAAGAGATATTAAACCCGTATAAACGTTACTGTCTCACACAATGGAAACCTTCAAAATTGCCGTACTACGCAACAATCCCGTTAAAGTAGCCTAGCACATATAAATGTATAGTACTCTACAACTACCGGTGTAGTAGCTGTGCAACCTAGCCGCGCCTGACTGGAAATACCGAGCTGACGAAAGTTCTGTTACGGGTGATTCTGGTGAAACTAGAACGGGTAACCTACACACTTAAATAGGGTTAACAGAATACTGTCTTTTAAATTAACTATCGACTTAAGGGGCTCTTTTAAACTACAAGTTTGTTAACTTACTCTAATAAAAGCCTGCGCTGCTTCAAACACTCTTTTGTACCCGGACACCTGGGCTGCACTGCCACGAGGTTAAAATCGCATGTACGCAAGGAAGGCCGGATGTCGGGTGATCAATATAGCCGAACCTGATTGGTTAGGTATTTTTAGCAGATTTTGCAGAAAAGGAGAAAACAGAAGTCGCCGCAGCTAAAACAAAACAAGCAAAACGAGGGGGCATTATATCCGACTTTCCTTGTAAACAAAGTATAAAACGAAATGAAAACGATAAAACTGAGAAGATAAAATTCAACTTGCGCTACAATACTATCAATATTACTTGTTATTACTAGTATAGGCTACAATATGACGATGTACTTAAGAGTTCAAAATACAGAAGCGGCAGTAAGAAATCATGGCTTGTTGGTCATACTGACACATGCCCACCATGTAGGCCTACTACTATTAACAACGTTTTTCTCACTAGATTTGGTCTAAAACATGAAGTGAATTGATAAGGTTAATGGCGAAATACCATTTATCACCATAATAAATTAATACATAGGGCGGGGTAGAGGGGAGGGGTAAAATTGAGGAGTAGGCCCACTGACAGTAGCACCATACTGTTTTACCCCAGGAAACTACATGGAGAAAACTGTTAGTGGTGGTGGGGGGGGGGGGACATCGTCCCTTGGACCATTACGGACTAAAGGGGAAGACGTTATACAATCAGGAACTAAATATGTGAAAAAGGTGCATGTCAAATTACAGTGTAAAATATGGCTGAGTACAAATGAGAAACGCAAAAGAATGGCTGTTCAAGTTTATTGTTTTTATTTGCAAACTATGTAAAAATTGAATCCCATCTCTTTACAGGATTTCCTTACAGCTTATTCTGCAAACAAAATAAAAAATGCATAAGATAATTTACAACACGGCTGTGGAGCCGGGCGTTCTACATTAATCTACCTTCAGTAAGGATCCTAAAGCGAAAGTATAACTTTGGATTTTGTAAATGCACCACAAAATCAACTTCTCCTTTTCACAATTGAACGCTCTTTTATCATTCAGAGAGTTAGCACTCAACTATGTTATAGCACTTCATTTTAGGGTATAGCTCACAAGCAGTAATATAGAGGCACAAATTATCTGTTATCTTTTTTGAGATTCTCCATTGTGTTCAGAAACGACCGTAATCAATGCTGAATGGCAGTAGAAACAAAGGCAATGGTATATGTTACAAAAGGCTATTTCTTTATCAATGGCTGAAGGATCCAAAATGCTGTTTCAATTGTTTTGTTACCTGGTTTTGTAACTCTTTCAAACACACGCTCAAGTTGTACTTTTCCACATCTGTGGTATTTTTGGTTAGATTAATCTATGTTATAACTATATATGAATACATCAGTCAGTTAAAATTTCAGTTAACTAGTAAAGAAAAACATTAAAAGGAGAAAAAAAACTAGGTCAAATAAAAAAAAAATGTCATGCAGTATTGAATACAACAGTCACCTGAAAACCATAAAGGCATGGAATAATATTTACAAAATTGTACATTTCTGGTTGTATAATCTCAAGTTATGTTGCCAACAGTCGTAAATATGTTACTTAACCCTCATTGGCCATCTACTTATTCCCTCCATCCCATTGATAGTAACAGCACGATGAAAGAAGCTGGTACTTACTGCAGGGTAGCTGCACTTCCTAGGGAATCAACATCATTGACTTTCCTACTATCTATCCCTCATTGAAGTTCACACTTATTGTCATAATCCCATTGATACTACCATATATGTGAATACCACACAACTAAGGCAGAATAATATGAACATAGGCATCAGAATACCAAGCTGCCTTGAAACAAAAGAGATTCAACACCACACTCAAAGAAGAGATTAAAATGTTCGAGTTTGTGACAAGTTTGCAATTTCACCAGAATTACTGATCTCATAAGGCAACACTTACATGAACTATGAACACAACTGTGATGTTGCATCAACGATATGTAACAGCTTAATGTAACTTATGGGCTGGTGTAAAACTGAGGGTGAAGCATACCCTTAATTAAAGCAAAAGATGCTGTAACATCAGTTGTAAATATTAGAAAAATAAAGTCCAAAGGAAGTCTCTAATTTACGACAGTTTGAAAATAATGTAGAGATAGCTTCCAGTAGTTCCATGTTTGAAGGAGTTGAGATTAGTTGAGATTTTCTGACATGTTTAACATGATAACATCTGTTGCAAGGTGACCACAACAACAGGAGAGAAATGCAATTAAGAAATGATTCTAATTTCCTGCTAAATAATGCCAGGATTAAAAGGTTGAATACTTGCACATTATTTTTAATACAGAGATTTGTAATTATGGGCAGTTCAATAATTTCAGCTAAATAATGCCAGGATTAAAAGGTTGAATACTTGCATATTATTTTTAATACAGAGGTTTCTAATTACTGGGCAGTTCTATAATTTCCAGTTGAAGAATTACTGAATAAGTTTGTGAATACGAAAACTTCAGAACACTAACAGACACATTCAACGTTGAGTCAACATTCTGTCAAAGAAAGACCCTGCAGTCAAAATAATTTAAACGAGCACGTGGTAGTTGTGACCTCTGCAGTCCCTCTCCTGATGAAAGATCCTGCAATGCACTCTGGAGGGACTATTAAACATATGAAATGTACCCTAAAGAGATTATGAACAAGGCACAATGCATTGAGAAATTGAATGGTTTGGAGGGCACCCTGCAGAAATTATGAACCATACGCAACGCATTCTGGACAGAGTTCCAACCACTATGGAACACAGAGGTATGTACTCTATGGTTTAATGTAATACAAAGGTACCCTATCATTTAACGTAACAGAATGGTACTCTATTCACTAAGTGACTAACGACACCATCAGACAGAGGTAGCGGTAGACAGAGAAAACTGTAACATCTGTTGATGAAGAGACGTTTCGGTGAAAATGCCTGTCATGGCAACTGATTCATGTACAGTTAGCCAGATGTATGTTCAAGAACACACATGTATAATGTGAACTCTCGTTTCCTTTGGATCATATCCTTATCTCGTTTCGTTCATTCTTCTTATCTTTGGGATCATATCCTTGGTAATATTTGATTTTTTTACAGTTCATAACAAGATCAATATTAATCTTACAGAGATAGGCAACCCCTCAGCCAATGAGCAACAGAGGGATGACATCCAATCCCTGGAAATAAAAGACTTTGTGTTCTTATCTTTTTCATCTTCAGAGGAGGAAGAGAATTGAAAAAACATCTCTAAAGTGCAATGTTGGAGAACCACTTCTTCATTTTCCCTTCTCTACGCCACCGGGAATTAAAAGTATGGAAAGGCTAATGGCATGAATTATAAATGTGTTTGTGAAAGAAAATAACAAAGAATTGCAGGATTCATGAGATATTGAATACCTTTTACTCACGGTATGAAACAAAAAAGTTTTAAAATGCCAGGATCATGAAGATGCATGAATTTAAGAGTTGTGTTGTGTAGATCAAGCAAGAGGATCAACTCCATAGTTACCTCATTTCACAGGATCAATGACAGAGTTCCATTGAAATCCATATTTTACCTATGAATATCTGCATATGCAGCATGCTACTAAACTGGAGTGGTAAAAACCTTTCCATGTTCTCTCCCCTTGTGAATATTTTCAAACAACTATGGTAAGTGAAACGAATAAATTCTTTGGTTGAACTAGCTTTACTCATGTGGAATAACAAGTCCTTGATCCTGACAGGTATTGAACCCATGTGGAATAATGGGTTCTTGCTTGCAACGGTGTGAGGAATTCATTCTGTATGAGCTGAAAACTTTGATCCCATTGCACAGCCATATCAGAAACAAAATCACTAGATTTAATTATTCATGCATTGACTGGGAAATAACGACAGTCAGGCTGGTGACCTTGTAGTAAGTCCATGCACACCGGGTCACTACCTCCTGATGGGCCAAGTCGTCTCATCCTAGTCGCTGAGTACCTTGAGACTTGTAAAGTAACATCAATACGAAGACTCATATCGCCTGGAAGAGTGGAGTAACTACGTTCTTCTTACCACATGAGGTAATTGTCTTCATCTTTCTCCATTTTTTTTTTCTTTTACGTGTGCTTGTGTCGTTCCACTGCATGACAAAACTATTCCCAAATGTTAGATCTAGTGACAACATAACTGAACGGCCATGATGGATCTCTCTAACAGCGTTGTCTAACTGAAAGTCTCTAAAGTTTTCAATGATGGACGAAAGCATACAGACTCCACGTTGTCTTCAGATTATCTCCCTCTACTGCTTCACAGAAGCTCTAAAATTATGTTAAACTTCCCAAACGTTGTTTGCTGAGCTGCTGTGTCGTGTGCTTCAACTTCTATTCACAGCGGAATAAAAAACAAAGACAAAAAAAAAACAAGAAACAGAAAGAACAGATCATCTGAATATAAAAGGCTGTTGTTTTGCTTTTTAAGAAGAAAAAGAAACTGCTTTGAAAATTAGTTCTGTGTGACGGATTTAAACCTAATAGCACGAGGATAGTTCAAATTTTTCAAAATGATGTCTACAGCTGGTGTCTATCTCAACTGTAATATTCTCACTGTAGTCCATGTATCTCAACTACAACCAACAGTTTAATTTCGAAGAAATGCTGCTCACTATCCAGAGGGAATGGCCATCACTTTGTAAGATCCACCTGTGCTACAGCCCACTAAAATATCTATCGCTTTAGTACAAATCTGAGGCATCCTCTCACTCCACCAGCCATGTGGGCCATCTTTTAATTCTTCTTTACCATTACTGGAGGTAGTCAGTCAGTTAAGATACCTCATCTAAATTCTCTGGGTTCACCAACGCCATTTAGGACAGTTTTTCAATCTACCACCCTCGAAGAAAAATCTTGTACATGCATCAGTCTCAGACAGAATTTACAAAGCACTCTAATTTGATTACTTGGATGCACCAAGGTTGATATTTTCTACATAGGTTATCTTCTGCTATTGGTAAGTACTGAACTCATCCTGATTGAAGAATTGCTTTTCCTTTTGTTCCCCCAAAAAGAGAGAGACACAGATAAATGTTCATATTGATAGATCCAACACACCAATGAGATCACTTCCAAAATGCCACTTTCAAATCTCAATCTCTAGATCTACTTGATCGTTGGCTCCAGTCACGATTTATCCTTTGCTTTGCTTCTCATACCCAGGAGTCACTGTTAGGATCGTTGGGCCGTCCAGAGTCCGCATTGATGTTGACAGAGTAATTTCCTGACTGATGGCTCCAGTCTTCTTGTCCGTACTCTGCAATATATCCATAATCTTCTCTCCTGTGGTCGCCACCTGGTCCGACTTTATCCGGAGGGTAGTCATCGTACGTATCCACCACCGGGGTGGTGTTGTAGTCGTCCCTATATCCATCTCTGTAGTCACTAGGCCTGTAACTTCCCTGCTGAGAGACATCGTCACGGTGACTGTAATCGTCACGGTGACGGTAGTCATCCGGTCGGTAGCTGTCTGTCCTTCCGTAGTCAGATGCATAGTTTGATTCATGTGAAGGTGAACGAGTCTGCTCTCGTCTGTAATCACCCGGCTCTGGCAGTCGACTCTCGACTTGCGGTTCCGGTGCCTAGACAGAGAGATGTAACGAAAATTGACCATTGATTTGAGGTTGTGGTGCCTACAGACAGGGGTAAATGCAACGAGCATACTGTAGAAGGTAAAGGCTGAAATTTCATCCTAACAGCTGATTTATAGAAGTTAGAAGTGACAAGAACAAGACACAAATATCAGGGAAAGCACCCATTATTATCTCTACATATTCAATTTTTTGAATGAACTTATTGACACTGCAGTTACATATTTAAAAGCTAACAAAACATTAAGAAAAGTGGCCAGATCGTTCTCACTCTGTTTATTGTGGTTGAAATATCTGTGTTACCATGGAAACAACTGTTATGTTGAAGTACTATCTTCTCAGAAGACTCAATTGAATAAACAAACTAAAAAAAGTCTTGTCCGTCAGACCATCAAAGTTAAAGACTTGGAAGAACCTGAATGGAAAAGCTACCCATCAAAAGACTCACATCAAATGAAAATATATTCAGTGGGTCAGATACCATAGACGATGATATTATTACAAGCAAGAAGATGTAAATGTTGGCTCACCCTTCCATAGACTGGGACTCCTCCTACACGGGGCCTTGAGAGGCTGTTGGATCCCACATCCGATAATTGGTCCTGTTGGGTGATGTGAAGGTCTTGCAATGGTATGTCTTCGTGAGTCTGTCTCTGATCTAGTATATCTGAGGCAAGGAGAGAATGAAATGAAACTGTACCTCAGAAAAGTTGTACATGCCTCCAACGATGAGGAACGATCAGACAAAACATTACAATAAACCTCATAGATGAGGATTATACTGCCCACTGTGAGGAATGATCACATGAAATGTAAATGAATTTGAGAAGAAAGTTGCATTCTGCAGATGTATATATTAAACTGATAAAGTGGCTATGACAAAAAGGAAAAAAAAAAAAAAAAAAACGACAATAGCTGAGAGTGACTCCAATCATGACCATGGTGACAGGTGACATAATCATCCTCTCTGTCATCTTTACAACAACCAAATCTCCTCTGAGATGGAGAGGATTCCTGAAAAATTTGACTTTCCACTGTCTGATTTGAAGCAACCCTTTAAATCTCAAATCATATTTGAATATTCACATGGTAATGGTTCCCAACAGACAATCCTCACATGATATCATACACAATGAGGTTTCATCGAAGGAACAAACCCTAACCATGATGGTATGTCTCGATATCACCTCATGTTGTATCATGGAGAAATGGGTGTTCTCGAGACATGATTCTAGCACATTATGGAAATTCTGTGAGGACTAGGTGTTCTCAAATAAAATATGTTCTCTACTGCTGACACTCTGTCAATAACCTTTTCATGATCTTGCTTATTCCAAACTTGTAGGGTGGAAGTCAAAGCTGTTTGTGGAACACTGGACAAAGGGAAACTTGGCCTTCATAATATCCCCATTATAAGACACAGGTCCACAACATCGCTATAATAATGTAAAGTAGACACAGACTGTCAGATACACCAACAGACAGACAGAGACGTGCCTTTGTTTTCATCACTGGCACTCTGGAATACACCTTTTTTTTTCTTTTTCTTTAAGTAAGGCCATACACAAGATACCACTGTAGACTACCCGTCAACAAAACCAGAAATGGTATGCTTTTTTTAACACTCTTCACAAGTTACGCATGAATAGGGCATTAATTTTCAAGACTGCTTGATTTGCAAGGTAAGGTGGCACTGAACCTCCAAAGCAATCCTTTACAAAGAGTAAGAGGTCTGACCCCCAAGGAAAACAATGATAATAACAAAATGATGAGTAGGAATGACTTAAATAACGGGAGAAGATGATGAAGCAGAGAAGAGATGGCAATATGGTCTACTTATGAATTATTCATGAGACTATGTAATCATACCTTCACTACTGTGTGTGGAATAGGAGTCTCTAATATATGCGGCTGGATCTGTAAAATGCAAATCTTCATGATATGCAAAAAAAAAAGACAGCAAAGACATGCATATTTATAAGCAAGAATAACTACAAAAATAAATAAGCTGCATATTAGGCTGATTGATATTAGTATGAATATTCATGATTAAATATGACCACAAACACTGCAAATCACACAACTACCAAACTAAGAAGGATTTCATTCAATGTCAAAAGCTTCTCCAACAGGTTATCACCTACAAAGGAAACATACTATACAATAAACATGCACCTATCATCAGTGATGGATAATAGTATACAGCACCCTTTACACAGTGTCACATACCACACTCATTGTGGTATCATCAATAACATTCAGTAGCATGATGAATAAGCATACACCTATCATCAATGAGTACCAGCATAAACTAACTGTTGTGATGTGTCACACATCTCACTATGCTTGCATCCACAACACCCTTTATTATAATCAATACAGTTGCAACTATCATCAACAACCAGTGCCATACTCATTGCACTTCCATCAATAAAATCCTTTAGGATAATCAACAAATATAAAAATACAGCTGATGACCACTACCTATGTAAAACAACTCATCTCCTCCCCCATTCTAGTATTGGTCATTACACATTACACTCACCATACTATCATCAAAAATATATGCTACACACACTCCAAGCATAGAACTATCATTAACGTAAGCACGATCAATAAACGATTACCACCTAACGTCAAACATGGTCGATAAGGTGACACATCTATGACTGTCCCTCATTGGGACAGAATAATTCACATGCCCTCCTCATCAATCATTTAGAACCAGCTCAGTCACGTGACATACAGCACACATGTAAAAGACAGCCCTTTCGCACACAACCCTCAGTATTACCACTCTATTCATGCAGTGCCATACTGATGCAGTACACTATTTTACTTGATTTACCCTAGCAACATATGAGATATTATTCCATACACAGCATACTAGACCAGGAAGCGGTATATTAGTTCCTTTGTCACACACATTCATGCACTGCAGCTTTAAAGATGAGTGTTTATACTGAAAAATGAATCAAGTTAGTAAATGTGAAAAAGAAACCAGCAAATAAATGACACTAAAGATGTTAAATACTACTAGAAGGATTTGTAACATACAAAATAAGAGAAAGACTTCATGAAAGCTGATCATAGAATTTTGATTTGGCTCCAGTTGTTATATTATTTTGCATATCAGCATACAATGAAAGAGAAGAATACCGCTGTGAGTACTAGAAAGTGATGACACATAAGCTCAGATGAGTTAAGAGGAGGTTAGGCTCTACTGTACTTGCGAGAATGAAGAGCATGTGCACCTTCGTGATTTACCTTAAAATGAGCCAAAAAACAGCCAAGGTAAAAAAGATAAATGAGTAGAAACTGGCAAAAAATGCCAAAGGTTTGACCAAAGCTGTCCCTAAATTTGGTAGAAAATCAGTCTTTCTGTAAGTGTACATCCCAACATTGGTTAGGAAAATGGGATGTCATAATGTTTCAGTTCTTGAGTATGCAATAGGCAAAGGTGTCTGCCAGTAAGTGGGTTTTCACTCCTAAATTATGTCATTAATGTCTATATCTCAAATAGGTGAAGTACATGAACAATAGAATAAGTAAAAATTACGAACAGCCCTGGTTACACTAGACTATCCTCTTTTACTAACACCAAATAGTGTAAAAGAATATTAGCAAAGAGCATGAAATGATATGGTATCATTATAATCATGAAAATCCTATCACGTGATGGTCATTATATGATTGCTTGTGACTTTAGTGATAGAAGAAAAAGTCGTCAGGTCTCTGAGTTTCATTAAGAAACTTAATCCAAGTAAATTAAATCACGGATGAGCAAAACGAAAGTTGGAATGCACCATTAAATGTTACAAAAGGAACTTTATCTGATAATTCTGATGCTTTCAGAGAAAACATTCTCCCTCGTTTGTTTTTGAGAATTTTTCCCATTACGCATACGTAATTTGGAGTCAATTTTTAATCTGAGTAGATCGGCAACCATGGACATTATTTCAATGCTACTATCAGTGTAGAAGTATATCTTGTCATTCTTTTCATCTAGTTCGTGACTTGAAATCGATGACATCTCTCACTGGAAATTACATCCAGGACAAACAAACCAGCTCTCAACTTCTTTGTTAGAAAAAAAAAAATATGCCAGGCAGCTTCATTTCATTGTATGAGTTATCTTTTCTGGCCATCACAAACCTTGTTTCTGGTAACCATAATCCCTATCGTGATGGGACCCCCTGTCGTAATCGGATCTCCTGCTATCTACGGTCTCAGACGATGTCGGGAAGGTAGCCACGGGCAGAGGAGCTGAATGGGTCTCTAGTTGGCGAGATTCAACGTAGCCTGAGTGAGAACGAAGAAAAAAAATAAAAACACAAAACATAAAAGTAAAAAAGTCAAGGGAAGGTGGCGGTGGGCGCTGGTTTACTATCTAATGCAACGATACGGCGAAGAACCTGATGAGATTTTGTTTAGGGAATGCCCTGACGTATATATGTCTTATTGCATGTTCCTCTTAGAAGCATTTTCACCTTTGAGGTGAAATAAACTAACTTTTGATTTAGTAATGCAACAAGAATGGTTCTTATGACCAAACTAAGAATGGTTCTTATGACCAAACTAAAAAAAAAATGTAAATAAAAACAAACATAAAAGTCAAAAAGTCAAAGATTAAAATGTACCACGTGGTTGTAGAATTCAGGATTTCATTGCCAACAGTAAGAACACCATACAAACCAAAACATGAATCATGAAAGTGTATTGTAGATAGATGTGACAATTGTGTTATTCAATATTACATTGAGGATGGTGTCACAATGTCGGAGTGTCACTTTGTGGGTGGTTATTGCATTCTAGTTGCATTGCTCCCTAGCTGTCGCGGTACTGTCACAGAACATTGCAGTCACGTTGATTTTAAAAAATGGAAATATTTATGTCTGAAGTTAAGAATGTGACTAAACCCTGTCCAATTTACGTTTTTCTATTGATTTAGCTTATTTCAATATTGTAATATAATACCCTTTGTCTTTTTCTCCTCATGTTACAAGTACTGCAATTTCAACAAAATACCTTCAATCTTGTTTGACTGCATTATTCCTTTTTTCTTCCTTTTTATTTTTTTTTCCTTTGTTCAAGACTATACCGCCTATGTATACACTGATACTTTACCTTTACTTACTGCATTCGTATATACATTATACTCAAAACCTACCCTACACTACAGGCCATGCAGAATTCACTTGTATCACCACATTTGTCTTAAATGTGTCACTATGCAAGACTCAAGAGAAAGGTGACATAAAACCTTCAACTTGTGGAAAACAATTTAAAAATCTTACATACAGAGATAAATTTCACCCAGTCATTCACAAACCTACAAAGGTTGAAATGTTACAAAATGTCCCAAAAAGTTCCCTGTCTCGAACAGACACTATCCTCACAGCTATCTCAAAGTGCAACAGAAATTGATATTTCAAAGTGGTATCAAATATTACTGATTTAAAATATGAATAAGGCAGATAATCAAATCATTGTTTTAAGGTCTGTTCTGTTATTTTTTTCCCCTGTACTTTGATATTTATTTTTTTTTTTTCACAATAGATGTGTCTTAACATAACATAATCACTCATGTCTTTGTTCATCGACTATTCTCTACTTACTATTGGAAGATGGTTTACCGTTGCTGGTTGGTGACTTTGATGGTCCCTGTGAAGTGCTTCTCTTGACCGTCCAGACCCCCGTCAGGAAGTCCCTCTCGTCGTAACCATCCTGCCTGTAGAAAGTCCTCAGCTCCCGGAATCCCCACAATGTGTGTAATACCTTACAAAATAAATCAAAAATTACTATTACCACCAACTAAGTTTCTACTCATAAACTACTAAACAAGTTATTCAACAGTCTTGTTTACATTTTCTAACTAAGTTTCATTACCTTAAAAAAAGATGAAGCTTATTGCAAATATTCTCAGACAACCAACTTTTGGTCATGACTTTCCAAATTCAGAATAGGAATTTATCAGTGGCAACCCCTCTTAAAAACAATGGTTTGCAGTAAATCCCTAGAAAACTGATTTAAACATATTGTATATTTATGTCGCACCAGCCATTTACCAGTCCTTACGTTTTGTTGTAGATTAAACGTAAATTCCATAAAAAGCATTTTGCTGGGCAGGGAATCAAAGTTAGAATTATGACGGTATGATAAAAACTCTTTAGAAAGTTTGGCACATTCAATTCAGACGGAACTTTTTACCACAGGAAACACAGTAAAGAAAGTCACAATGTAAAATTTCGATAGAGAAATGTCAACAACAAAAACATTTTATGTCATTATCCCAGGGTGCAGTTTCCTAATGTGAAATCAGGTAATGATAACTTTAAAAGTATTACAATTGGCCATTTTTAATATAAAAAATTACAATTCATATATCATCTCTGCCTAATCACTCATTACCTTCCCCTTTCCCCACCCTCAACACCATTTATTAAAGATGTGAAGAAACTCTAGAGTAATATACAATAGACATTTTCTTGGCCATTCATACCAAAATGGCAGCTTTGATGACGGGTGGCGGATACTTGTGGCTGGCTTTCGAAATCCCGATGACCGCATCGATACCATTAGCATTCCTCAGAGCCCTGGTGGTATTACAGAAAATAAATTCAAACCTTCTTAGACCCAATAAATACACCGCCTCCATTCCGTGCAGAATTTTCCCATCTTTTCCTCCACGCTGAGGATGTTTAGTACATTCAGTTTGAGGTAGGCTAAAATGAACTACATTCCCTGCATCTTTATAAGAATTACTCTCAATGAAGGCCATAATATCTCTCAGTCAGTATACTATAAATGAGTAAGTGAGCCTAGGAACCTGCTAAAGTGGCGATACACTCACTACTACTGGTTTAAGTTCCTCCAATTTACACAAGTAATGTTACAAGGTGGCAGATATACAGGATAAGTAATAGTTGAGTGGGTCTTGGTACATATCTCTGCGGTACTTGGTATATCTCTACAGAAGACCATATGACATAAATTCTATTGACAAAAATTTAATGGCTACAATTGACAGAAACTCCAGAACAGTTTACATGAGACTCCCAATTTTTAACTTAACTTGAAATTACACGGTGTTACCATCATATTAAAAAAATTCACTGATCTGACAGAAAAATGAGCAGTCTTTCTCAAACCAGTCTCACATACTTTATTGACTACATTTTATTTTTTATGGGCTTCACTGTGATGTCATCTAGACATGTACATGATAATGTGGTCACCCGACTATCAGCACAATGAAAATGAAAAGAATAATCAAACGGATATCAAAAGTAACGAGCTGAATCCAATATTCATACGTACTTCCCCCTTGAAATGGCATCTTAAATTTTCAAAATAAAAGTTAGCTGGAAGGGCAGTTCACTAAAGAGATAGATCAAGATTTCGAATAACATTAAGCTCACACGGCATGTTCTTGGCTCCCTTTGATGACCTCATGGAGGAGATGCAGCACCGCAGCCAGGCTGTCCATAGAGAGGGCCCTGATGGAATTATCAGAGCCACCACCTGGAAGCCGTATCACAATATCCTTCATAGCATACTGACCTGAAAACGGAGAAAAACAGACCATTGAACAAGTTATAATTCTAGTCGCCAAGAAAAGTCTATTTAAGGTTTAAAATAATCATTAGGCTTGATAGATTTAGAGTGCAAGGGCTGTGATGAGACAGGTGAGAATGTTGGCGATGTACGACCAGAAAACTCTCGCTACAATATGCAAAATTTATGAAAAGTTATTCCTACATCCTGGGCCTTAATAACGGAACTTGGGATTGATCAAATGAGATACATAAAGACAGACGTACTGACACATAAAATGGAACATGCAGATTGATAGGGCAGACAAACACACACACAGAAACAGACTGAAAGACTTACACAAACAAACAGACTGAAACTGGCATGAATTTATGCACACAGTTGCTACCTAATGACAGAATACAGTATCATATGCATACGCAGGCAAATAAACTTACAGACAGAATGACAAATATAGAGAATGTGAAACAGACAGACAGAATGACAGACTAAATTAATGATGGACCACAAATTCGTATGCTGCTGCTTGACGACAAACCTCGTAATCAGCACTATGAGGGGACGGATGTTTCCGTCCATGGCTGATCACTATATGCCCTCATCATTATACAATGCTCTGATCTTAGATGGCCCAAACTACGATCATCTGCTTGAAACTGATCACAATCAGTCGAGAAATGCAGAGAGCACTCACCGATCAATTCCTTGTTCCTCGCATCGACAGCGAGATTCCTCAGCGACCTTGCAAGGGCTAGCACTACCCTGTCATTGTCTATCCTTAGCAACTCAACCATGATGGGAAGACCTTTCTCCTTACGGACATGCGCTCTGACATTGATCGACATCTGAGAACGGAAGACGACACGACAAGGTCACATCTTTCACACGACACAACAATGATGTAATTACATTCAAAGCACATCATTTTATCGGCTGGTTTGAATTCTGCCCATCCTACACCAAGCTCTGTTAAAGCATTAAATTTGTGTAAACAGAGAGGTGATTTTAAGTATTACTGGTGTGCTTTCTGCAAAAGTTCATATCTTACTAATTTGCTAAATTCTTCAGGAAAGTTACATTTCTTGAGAACTTGCAAAAGCATATTACCCACCAAAGACAGAGTGCTGTACACAACCACACACATGCACAAATCTACAGAAAGTGGATTTTAAACTTTTTCAAAGAAAATATCCAGAGAGTAAATTCTAAGCTGAGTTGGAGAAAGAGCTTACCCTGGAATCTCCTGCTGTGATATTTTGAATGGTACCAGCAGCTGCTTCCAGCGTTACCGGGTTTGATGATTTTGACAGGAGGGTGGCATACACTCTTATTGAGCCCAAGTTCCACATGTATTCAACGCCGCTTGGTTTGTGACTGTCTGCTAATGAGGCTTCTTCCGTAGTCCCTCGACTGAAAATTCAAAAACACAAAACAGATTAAATTTCACCAACCAAAACCCAAGGCGAGCAGCTGGGATAAATCTTGTTACTGAAAAGTGTAACACTGCATATCAGGATATCATCGTCAAGGTAAAAGTCAAAACAAAATTGATATTATCTATTGCAAAATAATACATTTTCATAGCAGAGGGTAATTTGTTCTTGGAAAAATTACAACCAATCTTTAAATTCTTAACTCTATGTACCTAACACAAACAAAGAAAAAGGTTGACTAAAAACAAGAAAGCTTGCATTCAAAATTGCATTTCATTCAACTTTCTTTCAAATGATTACAAACCAGAAAGTCATTATCTCTGAAGTGATCTGTTTTCAGCGACTCACCTTAGAGACGAGGATTTGTTGTTGCTGTTGTAGTTTGACGAGGACTTCTTCTTGCCACCCGAGAAGCAGCTGAAAACATCCCCCTTGCCAGCTGGGGGTGCTACGGGATATGAAGAGAAAAAAAAAACAAAATATGCCAACTGAAACTTCAGACGATCCAACTGATGAGAATCTTGGTGATGAAATGGTATCTTAAATTTAGCATTGAAATCATAGACAAAGAAATCATCAACAAATGTGGTATACATCAAAAGTGACCTGCCAGAGTTTAACATGAACCAATTAAACTTTGTAATTTGGACACTGTTGTAGTCCCATGACATCAGCTATCTTGAGATACAGTACAAAGCTATTAAACACTTGGAACTGAGTATGATGCCAAATTTTCTTGACTGCCCCCCCCACCTCAACTCCAGCCCCCCCCCCCCCAAAAATAACAATTTATTTGTTTGTAAGCTACAGCTCAGCAAAACGGACGATGTGGATTTGGAAAATTATGAACGTTGAGTAAAAAATATTTGCAATCGATTCATATGGCATTCATATTTTGCTTCTAATGTTACTGCCAAGTGTAAGGTTAAAATCACTTGCCATTGTGAATGTCACTACAACAAGGCGCCATGGGACTTTTCTGTACAATTGGAGCAAACGCATCCACAAACACTACAAGTTGACTGAAGCTCTATGATGTTTTATCATCATATGTGACCACAAATGTACACACGTCACATACAAACACCACTCCGACTGTTTGTCTCTCTACATCTTTCCGTTATCATCAGTACCAACCAACTGAGAACATTTAAAGCTAATCATCACAGCACAAATTAATGAAGCATCTCTTTAACTTCTGTTCAATTTCTTGTCTGACTTTGTCGGTCAGAGAAAGGGATACATATCCCCTTCACCCCATGTTCACTTTGTTGCTTGGTTACATTTACGACATACTTGGGACTGCCATCTCTTCTGATGATTTATGTATCATTTTATCATCCATCTGACACGTCAAGAAACCATTTTTTTTTCTAACAGACCATTCTATTTTGTCACAGTGCTTTCATTTTCCACCATATTGCTTCATTTACCGTTTTGTTGATTCTTCTTGTCCTGCGTGGCTGTTTTTATTGATGCTGTATCCGGGTGGTCTATCTCTCGGGATGCCTGGTAGGAGAGGTTGCGAATGATGCACATGGCATGTTCCACGCACTGTAAAACAAATCAGAACAGAAAATACGAGATTTACCTGGGAGAAAAGGTCTACATCTTATATGGAGGCATTTTTGAACGTTTTCCTGATCTTGGTTGAAGTCGTTCAAAGTGAGGCATCAAATTTACATAATTTTCAATTGTTGGTCACATTCCAGAGAGATTTATGATTTCAGGGAGATTTCTAAAAAAAAAAATCTCACTTTGAAGGCGCAACTAAAGATGTTCAACAAACTTGAATATTGCATTGTGTCTGAACAGATCAACGATTAAACTGGATGTGAAGAAGAGTTCAAGAAGTTACAACAAATGATTAGAACAGAGTCAAAGTTCACAATTGTTGTTTTCAGATCCATCATTAACAGCTTGGCAAGAGCAGCAAATTGTTCAACTTCTGCACTGCTTGATAAGTGAGAGTAAATTAATATCACAAAAGAAGAAGCATCACAGATCTGAAAGTCTAAGATAGCTTGGGTACATTTCGAGACATTAGTCCTTGTCTCTCAAATTTTCAAAAGAGACCGTTGAAGAGAAATTAGCAACAAACCAATGACTTTGAAGATTAAAGATTGTGTTGCATGTGAACAAATGCCTAAAGTATCTTTAGTTCATCAGTAAACCAGGAACAAGCAACAGGAGATATGTTAACATCTAAAACAATAATGCTACTTCTAAAGGGCAATTTTGATTGTTTTGTACGATTCTGTCCCACATCAATCTCCAAATCTTACCTTTGTATCCACTTCACTTTGGCCAACAGCTCCACTGAGTATGTGTATTAATATATCTATCAGACCCTCGCATTTCCTCAGCCTTCTCCTTGCATCCACGCCACCGGAACTGACATTTCTGAGAAAATGAAAGAAACAGACCAATGAATCCATGTACAAAGGTTCATGGGCATAATTATGCGCAACATTAATTAACATTCAGTTCAAGGGGATGGGAAATCGGTGTGTTCAGATTCTTAAATTCCCCAAAGCCCAGGGACGCTTCAATTTATGACCAGCGAACGTAGCCCCCCCCCCCGGGTCAATCAAAGAAATGAAACAGAATCTTTCATATTACAAGGAACAGTTGCAAATATTTCTGAGAATGCAAGCTCAGAATATGGAACACAAAGATACGTTCTACTGATTTTATTTAACCTTAGGCTGGATTTCTGAGATTTATGATTACCAGCATCGTCATTCAGATTATTTTATTTGCTGCAGTCATAAATGAATATGAGTGTCATAAAAGCTGGGTGCCCCCCCCCCCATGCCTGCCTCTGTTGTAAACAATTGTCTATAATTACACGAAAAAGAAAATGGTTTCAAAAGATGGTGATGGTAGGTGGTAAAGAGGGATCTATTTTTTTTTTTTTTTTTTTTGTTTGACATTGATATTGAAAGTAAACAAACAGCTCACCCCTGTCTTAACATGGCTTTATTCTATCCCATGATGTGAAATGTAATTCCCCAAAAAAGAGAGAGAGCCTATGCTGGTTACCTGAAATGGCCCAATTTAGAGTTTTTGCTGAGGAACCAGCCACTATATGGCAAAAACAACGTCTTAAAGTATATGACTCCCTACACTTCCACCTAATCAGACATTACATGCTCTCAGATTTTTAAAGATATGATCTGGATATAGAGAGAGATGATACTGAACTAAGAGGTTACTCTACCAGTGCCTCAGTATACCAGGTAGTTAAGGTAGATTTCAAAATGTGAGCAGGAAATACGCACCTTCCACGAGTTTTATTTCAGGGATTTCAGATAGTATTTAGAGAACAGTGGAGGAATTTCCCACAGGCAAATATTTTCTTTGGCAGACACATATTTGCTTTGCAGGACTTGTGAACTGAGTGCAGGAATCGTGCACCTTAGCATAAATACAGCAGTATAGCTTACATTTTGAGATGTATGGTACATGGACTGCATACCTCATAGCACTGAAATAATTCGTGACAGTCCATGACTGTTTTACATGTAACATTATCTGACAAATGAGGTGTATCTATTGATACCTAGTACCACCCAATCAGTTCCTGAATACTCTACTTATCAGTTGTAATACATGTAACACACATTCAGGTGAGGTACAGCCATTCCATACCTCATCACACTCAAACAGTTCCTGGATAATGTACTCCACAGTTGTCATACATGTAACACACATTGAGGTAGATGAGGCACACCCATTCCATACCCCATAACATCCCAACAGTTCTTGAACACTCTACTTCACAGTTACCATATACGTAACACAGGCCTACACATTTAGTTCCTGAATGGTCTACTCAATGGCTGACTTTTATGTTACACATTGTGCCTAACAAGGTACATCCATTTCAAGTTGGAATATGAATTGAGCTGGCAATCGCCTGGTCATCCATCTTTGTTCTCTGCCAGTGTTTCAATGAAGATAAAGTAGGGGAAAAGATCACCTGACACAAAATTTGAAAGAGAACTATGCACTCATCTTCCAACTATTTGAAAATGACAATTGTCTGGACATTTTTGTTGTCCCCATCAAATTCAAACCCTCCAAGAGAACATAGCGATCAATCCCTTTCACTCGAAATCAAGCAAACCAATGGGAATGGATAGGCGTATTCATGTGTGCAACAATGGAGCCTAAATGTTTTTTTCTTCTTTTTTTTTGCAGTGGCTATAACATATTCTGTGGAATTTGATTTTCACTGACAAATTGCTAACTCATATTCCAGCTTCAATATCTTGTAACGCCCAAACAGTTCATGAACACTCTATTCAATCGCCGTCACATTAAGGCTGTGACGGTTAGTAAAAAATCAGAAACCGGTTTTGGTGGCCGTGAAAACTTGTTTTTAAATCAAAACTGGTTTTTTCAAAATCTTCTCTGATCATATGCATAACGCACTTGCCACGGCAAATTATTTTGAATAAGAATTCGCACAACTGTTGGTCAAAAGTTAAACGAAAACTCAAGTTTTTTGACAAATTCCTTCAACACACCAGCAATACGTAAAAAGTACAATAAGTAGAAACTTTCCATTAAAAAGTGTGGAATGCCTTATCGAAGTAAAATCTGAAATGGAACAAAAATCACGATCGGTTACTAACCGGTTATTTCCTAGTAACTTGTTTTTTGGTTTCTTGAAAATTCCAAAAACCGAATCAAACAAAACCGGTTTTCCGCACAGCCTTGCGTCATATTTGTAAAAAGTTGTGACTTACAAGGTGTATCCATTGTGATTAACAAGGTGCATCCATTTAATACCTTCTAACACCTAAGAAGTACCTGAACACTCTACTGCATGGCTGACATATAAGTTACATATTGTGAGAAATGAGGTACATCCATTGAATACCTTATAACGCCCAGGCAGTTCATGAACACTCTACTCCAGGGTTGATCATTTTGAAGGATAATATTCTCGTCTGTTTGTGGATTCCAGCCCGTCTCTGGGATGAGTTCTCCTTTCAGGAGAGGCAGAACAGCTTCATCCAACATTACCATCTTGAGGGGCTGAAGGATTGTACAGAAGAAAATATGCATAAAAACAAAGAGCTACAGGGAGACATAAATTGATTGCAGGGACGTTACACTTGGTTGATCACAGGCCAAGACATTTCAACAAAGACTTATCAGCAGTGATATATTTGCAGGCAGGAATGCAAATGATTATTATCTGTTGGTAGCTGATCTGATGACAACATAGAAAAAAAAAAGATTACAGGCTACAAATTAACGGTGGATACGTCAATGGTACAGGAATGTATGATCTGTGTAACCCTTAGGAATAAGACCCACATCACAGCAAAGTTAAATTGTGGTGAAGGTTATACCAGCTACATTTAATACAATGGCAAAAGAACCTCAACCATAGGGATGAAAACAAAAAAATGAGTAAATTCCTAAAGTAGACTTCATGGAAAGCCAGCAAACCTGGGCTTTCTGTATTTCTTCTGCTGGTAGGTAGCCAACAATATCTCAACATTATCTGGTATTTTACAACATTTTAAATTTTTGGAAGAGATATGAATAGACGATCAAAATATACCTATCACTCATAAGGACCACTTTGTGGTACATTTAAGATAAATTTCTCATGGCAATGGCAACATGAATGGGTGTGTTTTGTAGGGAGGAGGGCCTTGCCCATGCATTTTCTTTTAGGTGTGGGGGCAATTTGAGTCACAAAGCCTGTTACATTTCCATCAAACTCATGTTTATATCATGTATTTTAGTTTGTGATGACTATCAATTATTCTTCGATTGGTCACATTCACTATCTCTGATCACCGTTAATCTAGGTCAGTTTCCATCAAATCATCATCACTAAAATGAGATTCTCATCTCCTCCCCCATCCCAAAGGAGAGATGTACCCATGTCACCACGGCCTCTCAAGCTGCTTGATGAAAATCGCACATTTACCAGTGCATGGCAATGTAAACCATGCAAATTTTCTTGTCACTTTGGCATCACACATTGAAACTTTTATGAATGCAAACCAGTTTTGAAAAGGTGTAAGTCGTTGGACATACGGCTGACTGCCAGCAGGTCACTAGTCGAGTAAAAGATAATTTCCGGCATGTTGGTCTGAAGATTGGCTCATAAACTTATACACTAGAGAAAATTCAGGCAGATGCAGAGAGAATAATAAATACCTCAGATGAGGAGAGGTTCCAAAGGGTACCAGTCACCATCTCACGGATCTATTACAAAGAAATCAAACATAGATACTGTTAGTATCATGAAAACAGTGTCACAAAAATTATAAAGGTATGTAGTAAATCAACAGAAGTGAGGACGAAGTACATGATTAAAGCTGAAATATGATATTGAAAATTGGTCATGTTTTGCCACTGACAGTCAAACATGTTATAGCCACTATGAAAAAAAAAAAAAATTGTCTAAGCCTCATTTTTTGCATACAATATTCATGCCCATTCAGATTGGTCTGCTTGATTTCAAGCAACAGTGATTGATGGCTAGTCTTGAAAAGTCTGAATTTTGTGGGGCCAACAAAAATGTTCAGACAATTTTCATATACAAATATCTGGGAGATGATGGCATAGTTCTCTTTCAGATTTTGTGACAGGTGATTTTTTTTTTCTCACCTACTTTGGCTTCCCTGAAATACTGACGAAGACTAAAATGTAGATAACCAGGCAATTGCCAGCACAACTCATATTCCAGCTTTTATAGTTCCAGTATTTGTACATTTGCACAAGTGATAGCAATGTAGGCCATATTGTGCATAAGGAGGGTCTACACTATACTTCCAAGAAATAAGCCCTGAGTGGGAGGATCTACATGTTTACTTTCAAAAAGTCTTGCCTGGGAGTGTCTGCATTATACTTCCAAGAAGTCTTGACTAGGGAGAGTCTATGATATACTTTGCAGCTCTAGGTTAAGCCCTGACTTTCGGGGTCCTTATGCTTCCAAGCACTCCTAGCTTGAGGGTCCGCACTATACTAGCAAGACGTCCCCCCCTAGTAGTAGATTACAACTAGGGAAGGTTTATGGTATACCTCAAGAAGTGAACTCTACCAATAGGGGTCTATGTTTAAACTTCCAAGAAGTCCTGCCTGAGAGTGTCTGTATTATGTAAGACTACGGAGGGGTCTACGGTATACCTATAAGATTAGATTCTGCTACTAATTCTAAGTCCACCATTATGGCAAGTGATAAAGACCACCTACACAACTGTTTGTACTTGCATATGATTGCATTGTGTGACAAAATACAATACCAGACATACAACAACCTGGAGAAAACCATAAGGAGCTAATGTTTGTGCCAAAGGGCACATTGTTTCATTTTTATTTTAAACTTACATCTGCATTGTTCGTATGTCTTAGTAATCGGACTAATGTCGGGATGCCTTTAGCATTTTTAATGGCGACTTTGTTTTCTTCGTTTGCCTTGCCAAACGAGATATTTCTGAGGGCACCGCAGGCTGAGCTGTGAATCTCGGGTGATGGGTTGTTCAACAAGTCCACCAAGACAGGAATACCGTTCAGACCTCTGAAAAAAAAATAAGAAAACAGTGACAGAAAACATCTCACCCATACCACAGAAAAAGACATGTCCGAGCTTTGATTCACGCAAAATGTGTGACGTAGTCTGCAATCGCAAAATACACAACAACTCCACAATTGCTACCTCATCAAAGGTTCATATTTGCTTTAATTCAGCTTTCCTTGCTCAGTCTTATCTTTCTCTGCACAAATATCAGGTTTCTGATGTGTTTTAAAGCTGATAATGGCATAACCAAAATCACATTGACTTATGTTTCCAAGCTGTACAAGTACATTTACTACACATATGTAGATACATTTACCAACATTGCATACAACATTCACTACCAAAGTATCCCTTCTTTTCAAACAGGTAATGTTGCCATAACAATCCTCTTTCAAGTTGTATTTGTTTCACTAGGCCAAAATAATACACAGGACAAATCAGCTACAAATGCAATCAAACCACTGTCGGCTACCATTACAAAACTGACAAGGATAAAAGTTTATATTACTGAAGGTCTACACTTCATTAGCACAGTTGAAAGACTGGAATTTGAGTCATTGCACGGACCTCAAAGTTGAGACCTCACGATATACGCAAGGTTTAACGAATACTCTAAACTACCGGGATCACTGACCCGTTAAGAAGACATGAGGTTAAGGGATCACCTTCACATCGTGAGCAGCACTGCCCACATCTTTCATGGTTACAGTTCAGTCGGTTTAAAACTGTGACACAAGTAAAAACTATCCCAGCTGGAAGGAAGAAAACATTTATAACACTGAGACCTTTCAATGAATACTTCCTCTTAAGCCACTGACCTAGTTTTATTTTTGATACCATCATCACCGTAAGTCAGATGTTGCAGATAGGCGGCTGCGTTGGCCACCGTACCTTCATTTCTGCTCGAGAGATACTCGATAACCTCCGCCAGGTCTGGGGCCCTAAACTTATCATCACCTGTCAAAGGAAACAAACCAAATGAAGATTCATCGGTAATATTTCAAGAATATAAGCAAAACAGCAAAGTAATCAAACTATCTCTACGTAAGCTTGTTGGTTTGACTCTTTGGATTTTTTATTGCCTTTATATATATATATTGATCAGGAAATACAGAAAGTCACACACAGTGTTAAAAAAAAATGTTTCTGACTTGGTCACCTGTCTTCTAGGTTGCAAGAAATTTGACATACAGAGCAGACATGAAATTTGAAAAAAAAAAAAAAAATCAGTAATTGTAACCACATTCATTGAATTCAAACAGGAACTTGTACTTCATCAGGAAATTCTACTACACCAGGTCTTTGAACCTCACAAATTACTCAATCCTCCACAGAAAACACATCTTATCATTCCAGTGTCCTGCTAAATAATCGTAATCACCTTTCCTATAAAGATATTTTCCATGCCACGAATCAGGTTATCAAAGGAGGATTAAGATCACCTTTGTACTAAAAGTTGCCCATAATTCTCCATAACTGGAAGGCAACCATATGTGAAAGAGCACAATAAGTTTGTCTTATCGCATTTTCATCTTTTAGGAGACTAACATTAACTGGATTGAAGTTTGACATTGACACCTATGTTGGTATTGACATGACTGAGGCATTCTGCTGACAAAAACATCACATCACTGAACATTTGACTCCAGCTTGAACATCACCGGTGATGGTTATTGGTGTTGATAGAAACCATATCTTGATAATACCCTCCTTGTGGTTAACCGAGTTCTAAATTTGAATGTAACACACAGATTGTACATTTCAACAATTATTGTACATCAATTGGTTATGGTGATTACATACCCAGCTTATAATGTGTGAAAACTGTATCCATGGGGTAATCTTATGACTTCTAGAGCATAATCACAGAGTAAATAGATGAAAGTTTTCATATCTGTCAAGTGTACTACAGTGTAGTACAGTACATGCCACCTATAGCAACCATTACAGTACTGTACATAGCTATCCCATCCCTCAGCCCCTCCCCCATGTGACGCACCAAGGGACAACAAATTACAGATGATGGTACACAGTGGGTTTTACAGCTCTAACTGCCCTATTGATAAATCCAAGGAGCACAAAGCAATGTACATAAACATATGATCTTAAAATCATCACCTGATTTATCGTAACAATCACCTGTCCTTGACCTTTGACTAAGATAACATATCTATAGTGATTGATTTTTGTCACTTAATGTGCCTAACTATCACAGTGGAACAATAGTCGTGAGAATATACTTCATTAGCACACCAATGAATCTAAGACACAGTAGCAACACTAAGTAGCAAACTTGATTCAGGGCTAGGGAGTGAGGGTGCATCAAGGTTAGTACATGCAGACAGTGCCAACGAAACACCAACTTCGTTTTACAATCAGCGCATAGGTAATAAACCTTGAGACATTCCCACGTCAACAGTGTTCACAACACAAAGTCTGGTATCTGCTAGAGGGCTTGTGATTAACTAGATATTCCGCTTGATAAAATGTACGGTAACAATATGACAAGACCTTCCGTGGAATTCAAAATGGGCCGTAGCAAAATGTGTTAGATATTAGACAGTATCATGTTATTAGAGTTCACATCACGTATCTCATTATCTCTAAATCTGGCTGTATTAAGCTGATCTGTTCTGAATGCAGTCACTGTCAGTGATTGTTTGATAATAATTAGGATTCATACAGCTGGCCAATCACCCTCTCACAATGACAGCACTGGTGTCTAATAAAGCGTAAAGCCTCACTCCTTAATATTCAAACTCTCTGTATTTTGACCTTTTACAGAATTTCTTCCAAACATTACTGGTATACTATAACAGGGAAATCTCAGCAGATATGTGAGGGTGTGCAACTATCACACACAGGACAAGGAACCATAGCGACGTGTCGTTTCGAGAAGCTGCGCTGTGCGTTAACACCAACAGACGGGAATAAACTGGATTCGTGAGACATACTATACATGTTCTGATGAACCAGCACAACCGCAGATTTTCTGCTTCACAAATTTCAACATTATCTTTTTCATGGATTACAAATTGTCTTTCATGCATGCAAAACTCTGAAGTTTTCAACTGTTGACTTAAAAGTAATATTTTGTTAAAATAAGCACTGCAGGGAGCTCCAGACTCTTGTATAGCTAAACTACGATTGTTGGATAATATGTCACAATCTGTATTACTGTAGCTCTGAGATATAACTCATACGTTTGACTTATTTGACTCACAAAGGTATGTAAATTTGGCAAACAGGAATTTGGAGAAATGGTGGTTAAAGGATTACTGTTGTTGGCAGCAAAAGGGAAAAGTTTTCATTCAATTCCAAAACTGAAAGGATTTAGTGTTTTGTGTACATTTTCCAGAATAACAGAAGTTACATAGAGAGGTACAATGGTAACGATAAATAGAGAGTTACATTTGACAATAAAATACTACAATCTATGCCAAACAAAATCTATGTCAGAGTATAGGTTCTATAGAGAGAACCAGCAAGGACAACCTGGCCATATCATCCTTTCCAGGGATAACATGAATGCCAGAAATAATTTGTAAGCATGCAATCCCCACCATGGATGACCTTAATGACGTGCTCTTCCACCAGGGATACCCTTATCATGAGATTTAACACTCAGGGATAACATCATGATTGATCTTCTTCCACACTCAGGGATAACCTCACCAAGGGATACCCACCTGCCACACCAGGGGAACTCATAGTGTGATCCCTCATCAGGGATAAGCTAATCATGTCAACCCATGCACCAGGAATCACCTCATGTCATCCCCAACAGGGACAACATGATTACGATCTCCTACTTAGGACTACCCCATCAAGTGATCCCCAAACCAGGGTTTGGTTTTCCATGCGATTCCATCACGGATCATGTGATCCTGAATAACCTGACTATGCAATCCGATCAGGGTTACCATACCAACAGAGATACAATGCCATCACGAACAGGCCATCCCATGTGATCTACCCTAACGATAAGCTCCTGACGATCCCCTCCACAGGTAACTACCCACATGACAGGACTGCAGCACCATCTGTACCTGAGAGTGATGTCTACATGTGGTAACTAACAAGGGTAACATACCCATCTGATCCCCTCCAAAGGCAGCTTCCTGCATCGGTGCACCCTCTGGGACAATGACCCCATCGTATCCCGGTGGGTCCCGGCGCAGATCGCCGTCTGAAAATCAGGACAAGAGTAGCAAAAAACACATTATATTCGTGAGAGACATTTAACAAAATAGTGAGCTGGACAGATACTTTCTGCCAAATACACAGCAAGGAAGAATGTTGGCCACACAGTACATATAGTAAAGCACACACTTATGGCCACATGTGGACAGAAAAAAAATGCTGGCCATATGTTGCAGCACCGGTATACACTACTGACCACATTCATGTATTAAGGTATTGTACAGTAAGTTAAACTGGCCATGGGATAGCGAGGTAATTACTGGTCATTTGTACAGCATTACCAATAGATTTGGCTATTTGTACAGTAAGAGAACAGAATATCCCAGTGACAAGATTAATGTTACAGTATCATGTTACAGTCATTCTTTGAAAAAAATGTTATGTAACACATTTACAATTAGTCTTTGTCGTTTTTTGAAAAAGTATTAAACAAAAGAGTAAATTTACCATCTTTGTTGTATGTTGAACAATGTTACGTAATACATTAAATCAAGGTCTTTGTCAAGTTTTGAATAACGTTTTGCGACACATTCAAACTACGATCTTTCTCGTTCTTTCTTTCACTAACAAATTACGGTCTTTGTTGTTCTTTGAATCTGAAATGACTACCCTAAACCTTCAACTTTGATACCAGTGATACGTCAGATTGGGTTTATTTTAGATTGCACCTTCAAATGTTGCAAAGATAAGATTCTCATCTGATAATGTATCACAATGTTTTATCATGCCGCTTGAGACTATTAATAGAAAGAGCAACAAAATGGTTTCCATAATGCTACTGTAACTTTGCCCTGAAAAATAAGAGATTTGTTCAAAAATCCACAACTTCCCACACACAGCATACATGTTATTGATATGTGATTTTCACCGATAAAGAGGGAGACTTTCCATTCTTTATCTCACTGCTAAATCCCTTTAATATTGTTTGCCACGATGCGTAGTAGTAGGGCAAACCCACCTCAAAGGACTTTAACTGAGCAGTCAACCTAACTTGCACTTTCAGAGCTAAAGGAGAGGTGATCTAATTTTACAGCAGAATCATGTACATGTATGCATATACTTGCTGCACTTTGTTTGATCTTGCTGCTGTTATATAAGAAGTCTCCTTACCAAAAGACACAAAAGACTAAAATACAGACAGAAACATAGATAGGTAGACAGACAGACAGACAGGCAGAATTCAGAATGGTACCGAGCTATTTATAGATGATATCCTTCATATATATAAGCAAGTTTTTTGACGTCATAAATTTCCATGCCAGTATGGTTTTGAATAACAGGCATTATGAAATCCACGGATGAATGTTGTGGCATAGAACTACGATAACCACCACGGTGCTGGAGAAGAACATGCTTGAAACTGGTGTTTTGCATCCACCACTATGAATTCAAATAGGAACAGTAATAGCTACAAAATATATAACTCATATCTGCAGACGTTTAACTCTCATCTAGCCAATTTCTGTATAAAATGGTGAGAGAAAAGATTAGGAAAGGCCAAAAACTTTCTGCTTTGTTCTTCTGGAAGTGACTTTCTGTTTCAATTTCAGATAAACTCGGTCGTTACTATGGATATCCAAGAGAACAGCTTGTAACCTAACACTAGTTGTTCACCTCAGTTTCACTTTTTTAAACTTTAAGTGTTTTGTGCACAGGTACAGTAGATAATATCAACGGGACACTCTGGAAGGAAAACTATGATTGTGAACCAACGTCCTGTCGACGTTGCTACATGATTCACATCAGTGTTTGGTTGGATCTCTTCAGCGGTTGCATATAGATTCCCCAATACTCACTGGTGTTGTGTTCACGAGTGACTACACTTACCCCTTGCTTACTAATGCATTAAGTTCGACCTAGCTCAAAGTGCAATCGAAATCTATTCTGAAACCGCGCCCTCCAGCCCTAGGCTCACCCTCACCGTACCTCTACGATTTGAATTAAGATCACATGAGCAAATAGTTCAGCAGAAATTTGTTTTAGCATCAAGTTTATACTGTACTTTAGTTACTCAGTAGTTTGTTGGTGGGAATAAAGTAAGTGAACAGCTTAGTTTGACCCTTCCATCTATAAACACAACGAGATAACATACTGTATGGAGATATGAAAAAAAATCTCACCAGAAACAAATCAAACTGAATAGAAAAGACACCATAGACCTCAACATTACGATGTTAATGAATACGTTCAGTGTAGGACTCAACATGAGCACAATTTGTGGATTTTGCACATTGGAACTCTTATTATACTGTTATGACTATTATTCTTATGCACGGCAGCACCTGCAGATATTTATTGACACAGAAAACAACCTGCGTCGCAAGTCATTACACGTGTAGCTTACATATATTATTCATTAGTTCTATCGTCACTAGAACCGTAAAAAGTTGTATTTTTATCTCTGTTGATATCAAAATGCGAGGTTTGCACTGATCTGGGAAAACCAATTTTTTTCAAATATTTGTTGCTGGTTTACATGCATAGCACAAACCGGTGAATATGATCAGAGGCCTAATTAAATAGGCTTGTCGCCTGGCTTCCTGAGCGCAACCGCTACATGTTTAGAGCAATGGCGTGTCTAGACAGAAATCTGCTAAAACAGGGACAGAACGTATGCAACAAACCAAGAACTAAGATGAACATGATTTGGACATTAGAACTAAACTTGTTTATACAAGTTTGAGATTAAACTACTTATGAGATGTTCCATCGAATATTACATTGACTGGATATAATCAACATTGACTGACAAACATCAAAAACAAAATAACAATCATCAATTAGGTCTGACCAAGCTTGCCTTTCTCATATTTGAACCCAAATAGAACATCAGCTTTTACAACTCATGTACCTGAAGCTCAAATATAATAGCTTCGCTTACACTACACAGCATATGGTGAGAACTGCAATGTTTACAAAGGCCACCTAAACAATTTCCTTCCTATCTTAACTATGCAGGAATAATAATAATCTGGCTAAACATGAAATACTTTTCACAACCAAATGTAATGTCCTTCATCTCCTGTAGTAATCTACCCTTCCTCTCTCTGTCAATGTCTTGCTAATTACATCCTCCTACAATCTTCTCCATTCTGCCTCTCCTCCATCACACATCACAGGAGTCACATCACATCTTTCAGGTGGTTACTGAAAATATTGCTACTGTACAGCAGCTGCTAAATATGAATTTCCCTATCTAGTATATAATGATGCACTGTCTGTTACACCTGTAAAACCAACACCACCAATAACAAAAACAAGTATTAAAACAAATGCTTGATCCTCAAAGAGCTTTGACAAAATGTATTTACAGGCCTTGATCCAGAGGCTCTTCTTTTTCCTCACGAGAAGCAATCTGCGATAAAGTTCCTCGGTGGATGAAGAGTTCGACATCATTCGATGAGAAATTGGTCAGAAAGGGAAATTCCACTTTGCACAAACTTGCAATGGAGAAAAGTCCACCCTTATTCCAACAGCAATCATAGAATTATGTTTTTATTCCTGTGGCCAAAACACGGTTACTCCATCTACGTGACAGAGACGCTACCAGCAGATTTACTTCATCGCTGCACACTTGCGTAAAAAACTGCAATGTCAGAGTGGCAGAGACACAGTGCTAGGCTCCCCTGCCACAGTGTTAAGTTAAAGGGAGCTCACAATTACATCAAAACTCAAACGGTCGCATTTAAGCGTGAGTGTGGTCACGTTCAGAAACAGAAAAAAAATATGCCTGACAGAATCAAAAAGACAAGGTCAGGGGTACCAAAGACGATCTGGCTGCACACTTGAAATAGCAAAAAACTCTAGAAAAGGTCAGATTATCTTATCTGTTTGATCAGAATTAGAACTTTAGGTAAAGCTGAAAGCCATAGAATAAAAGATGGCAATAGAAATGTTGCATTAACACTGACAGCAAATCAATGACCAACATAACTGATTATAAATTTAATTGGACAGCTGTGATCAGATTGTGAATCTTTGGTGGATTTTAACAGAATTTGTGGCTAATTTGAACATTTTTAATGATTAACGCACCCAATACTCGAAACTGTCAGTTTCATGTCACAAGACCTTCAACGTGGTGCTTCTATGTACATCAGAAAAATGAACGGGTAGTAAATTTGGTATTAATCTGAAATCAGTGGCAGATTTAGAAAGAGGATACAACAGGCATGTGCTACTCTGTCCCCCCCCCCCCACCCAAAAAACAAAAAATGACAGATTGGACTTATTATATTTCTGGGATTTACAATAGGCCTTCAGAGTCACAGATCTCAACTACAAATTCCTTCGAAAGTCCGAAAAGGAGGAATTTCACATGGTCACCCCACATCAGTACAAGTATGACTACGGAAATATTTCAAGCAAAAAACTGTAGACTCGTTACCTTGGTGTTCTGGTCGATGGATTCATCCAAAAGCATAGGGAGGTACATACAATATATGCAAACAGTTGGTATAAATAAGAGTGCTACATATCATTCAGTACATATACACACAGCATTGACCAGTGCTTTGGTGCAGTAGTCACATGAATGAGTGCAGGTGAGTGTACCAAGCTGACCCTTGGACCAGGCTTCCATGAGAAGTGACATTCTTGGAGAGTGGAGAAGACAAAAAAAAGAAAGTGCAAGAAACACATCAAGCAACGTGCACTTTGGTCCTTACTGGAATCGTCCGTCTGAGGGGGCATCTCAGATTCTTCGAGGGGGGCAGGGTCTGGTCCATCGACCCTTTCCTCTTGCTTCTGTTGATCGACTCCTTTGTCAATGGGGGAATGTTGAACTGCTTCCTCTACCTTTTCCAAAGTTATCTTTGGAGGTTTAGGGGGAATTTCAAATTCTAGATTCAGTACGACGGGGGAGGCGTAGAAACGGGGATCGACAAACTCGAAGGATTTGTATTTTGGGGGGATGAGGGGTACGTTGTCGGCAGGGGTGGACTCCTCCCAGGGAAGTCCGTAATCATCCACATCTTCACAGAGGCATGCAAACAAAGGCAGCGATAACTTCAATAACATTGTGACCGTCCAATATGAACATGACGGTATTAGTTGTGACGTTACAACAAATGTAATGTTGACTGAGTCACCGACAACTTAACATTAAATGTCACAACATAACATTTAAGTTAAAGGGCATGGGGGCCTCATAAATACCCTGAATATAAGAGAAAAAGAATAGCTATTTGCAATATACTGCATCATACATAAAGAGGAAGGCTTTCTTGTGACAGTCTTTGAAGTTAACATAAAGTTGGTGAAGTTTGCATGAAAACGAGCTGACAAACTCCTTTAGAGACAATATAGATTAGGCTCTTCATATCCCTCAAATTTTGCACTTTACAATTAGAGGGTGACATTTACACATATTCTGCCCAAACTATTATTGCAGAATGTCAGATAGCCATACCTACCTTGATTTACCTCCAGGTGAAAATTTTTTAGCTTTTGCTTGCAAATTTTAAGATGCAGAATGCTCTTTTGCGTACAGACTGCGATCAATTCATACACTACACATTGCATTAGCCCTATGTTGGTGGTGGCAGAGAGCTTCAAAACCACATCGTGGTATTCCTTCATATAACGACACTTTTCACAATCTGGGCAATAAGCAAACTAAGGCTAACCAACCGAAGCTGTGTGAAACAGTCCAGCGTGCTCTACACTGAAAATAGGGGATGGTCGACAGCTCTGACGAGGAGCGACCGATCTCTCTCAAATGTTAACTGTACTAACCATTCATGTCAGGGTAAACTGGCTCACTGAACCGATCCACTGGTGGGTTCAAGTTTTCATCGCCATAGCGACCATCTCTTTGTTGATAACCTTCATGTTGCACAGACCCATCGTCTTGTCCATAGTTATCAGGATAGCCTCGTTCATCGTCGTGGTAACCTCGATCATCACCGTGGTACCCGGGATCGTCGCCTTGGTAGCCATCATCGTTACCATGGTGACCAAAGTCTTCAGGGTACCGTTCATCTCTGTAACCATCTCCCCCCCTCATGTAAGGCTCTTCTGGGGCTGGAATCTGATGCCCGTTCTCTCCAGACATGGGATCATAGCCCCCGTATCCCCCAGAATCCCTGGGTAAGGTGTCAGAGTCATACCCACTGGTTACTCCACTGGGGTCCCTCTGGTTATAATCATTCTTGTAGCCAAAGTCCTCATGCTGTTGGGGGTTGTAGCTGTCTTCTGGAGGAGCAAAATCCTCCAAGCCACCAAAGGGAGGAGGGTTCCGGTGCTCTGGATAGGCATCCCCCTGATGGGATGGTTGGCGCTCTTCAAAATATGAGCCATGTGGTGACCCCAAGGAGTCCTGTCTATCAGTGAAATGACTCCTAGTGGGTGAGTCCTAAACCGGATTGGAGGAAGAAAAAAAGTTACATGACGGCGAATTCCAAGAAGTTGGAAAAAATTCTTGAATCTAGTCTATCATCATATAACAGACACAGCGATGTATCTGTCTCACAATTTAAAAGGCGCTCATAGAGTTGATATCGATAAGTTTTGTGAGGACTTTTAAGGGTCTGACCACAATGCTTATAATTATCAAAATCAGTCAAGTTTCACCTCCAATAATAGGGAAATCTGTCAAACTTCTGGTCACAAGTTTTCAAAAACCAAACTGAATCACTAACTACTCACTCATTAACATTCTTTTGCACATGTGACACATGGGAATCCTCTTTGTTTGACCATATATGGTACATATGTGAAGGAAACTTGACAGGTTTGGGAAAATTGAGTGAATTTCATAGAACAGATCAATGTGCCTATTTAAACCCATCCTTGATACCCTCAAGTTTTTTCCCTTTTCCTGTAAAGATAGCAGACACACATTTTGCCAATATGAGATTGCTGAACATTTTTGGGGGTCTGTTCTCCAAGAGACATCACCAGTGAGAACTCCCTACTAGTATGTTCAGAGGAGACTATGCAGGTATATCCTGTGACAGAAAACATTCCAACCAGAGACTTGTCAAAGTTTCAACGAATCAACAAAACCACCTTTGAGCATCTGCCCACCGAGCAGTTATTAGTCCACACACTGACCCAATGCGTTGAACTTTTTCAAAGTTTCAGTGAAGTTTCACTAGCCTTGCACATCAAAATGAGAGGACGAAATTGTGAGGGTATCATATAATTCCATTTAGATAATGTTTCAGCCTTCGACATGGCCATGACAAAGGTAGCAATAGCCAAACCAGACTCCTCCCCAAACTACTCTTCAAAATATATGCTCCCCATGAGTTATACAGACTCAATCACTTCTACTCAACCTTTCAGATAACGATGACAATCAAAGGGTAGGCTCTCAGAATAATTTGAGGAATGGAAGGAGGTGACCAGCGAGAGTCTACATTGTACAAATAATAATAGGATATGTCTTTGACATTACAACACCCAGAATCTATAAAGGAGTTTTCCAGATATATGCAAAATTCCACACATCAGGACTTCAACCCAGTAAACAGTAGACCACATTTTCTTCCACCAACTTTGCTGAGAATGACTTTACAAATGTAGAGTTAATAAATTAATACCATAAACAAAAAAAAAGGGATAAAGGTTACTACTTACATATGAAGGGTTGTCATAGTCCAATGGTTCTGTGAAATAAGAACAAACAAAAAAATGTTTTTCTTAATTACAGGCACCTCTCATTTAACCTTCCATATCTGTAGCTGTCAATTTTATTTAAAATGCACACCAGGTATCATGATTTGGGTGTATTTACTATGCATTGTTCTTCACAGACTAGTGTGGGGGTGCCCCAGAAATGCACCATCTACACCTCCTACTGTGTGTTGGGTATATCTATCAAGACCCCATTTAACAATAACCTGGTAGGTAATCACTCTTTTAACCATACATGCCACGCAAGCCTCGCTGGTTATTATACAGCGATGTTAGTTGTGAGGTAGTATTTATCACTTTCCACCACATACCGTGTTGGGTTGTATTATCTACATGCCAATCTCTATCTATCATTTTGTTAGGTGTACGTAACACACACTGGCCAGTCAATTACTGGTCACCTACACTGTGTATGCAGTACTCAAAATTGTTTACCACCCATATATATTGTCACTTCCTATAGACAGTGTTAGCTGGTTTCTTCACCTGTTACTGAGTACTTAGTACATATATCCACCATTCCTCGCTCGCCACCAACTAGATGTTGCGCATTGGTCACCTCATTTGGGTTGGTTGTAAGTACTGACACACCACTCTTCACCAATTACCATGTCAAGGGTGTGTGTAGGGTGCATGTTGGCTGAGGGTAGGGCATGTGTAGGGTGCACATGGGTAGTTGGACACACCATTCTTCCTTCACTTACAATCTAGCATTTATTGGGTGTATGCAATTTTTACCAGTCACCAGTGGTCACCTACAATGTCATGCTACAATACTGACCACATACCACCATCTATTATCTCCAATTTAACATACATACCATTCAACACCACCATCCATGCCTGAGTGAAGTTACTACAATCCTTTATCATTGATCAAGCATGTATTGTGTACCCATGGTGCAGTAATGTGTGCTCAAAAAATAGTGTTTTCACCGAAGAATTCCTAAACATCAGAATCGTGCAATTTTTCCTCATACCCGTCAGGTAGCAGGGTACCTGACCAAAATGGCTGCTTTCTTGTTAACATGAGTATTTCCACAGTACTGTGCATCACATTTGTGTGAAGGAATCTCACTAGTGCAGTGCATATACCGTCCTACACCTTCTCATGCATAGGACCACCTAGTTTCCCAGAGAAAAAGAAGAAAATTCCATTTTGAGCTTTCTGCTGTGTACGGTAGGTGAAACCTGGCAATCTGACACATTGCGGTCACACAGTTGGTTGTTTTGTTTTTCACTTTACCAAATATTAGGGAAGCAATTTCGGATCGGGGTGATAAAATGCCTTTCAGGTACCCAGGTTAACCATGAAAACACTACAAAAATCAGTTTCTTTGCTGTGCAATATTCACAGCTTTTTACCACGTGATTGTGTTTATTGCCATGTACCATTCATCACCACCTGACATATGGACATACAAGAAAGGTACCGTTCTTCATTGGTCTCCTCCCCTGTATAACGCATTCTGGTCAACTACCATATTCATTGCTTTCACCACCTATGGTGCGTCAGACACATTCCCACTGGTCACTCACCATGTGTGTAGCTTTCACCACCTAAGGTGTATCGAACATATACTACACACTGGTCACCTACCCTGTGTATAGCTTCCACTCCGTTGAAGGTAGCTGGTGTACTGGATACTATCAATGGTAGCCATCATGGAACTCTCCTGTGCCTTTCTGAAAATGTTCAGAAGAGACCAAAATAATTTACAACAGCTGATGACGATTATGAACAAAATCTATCCAATCACCAAAGCAGGCTGAGACCAGGAGACAAGCACAGATAAAAGCATAATACATAGCTGCACAATTTAATACTTCTGGTATTCACGGCTGGTTATTCAACGGTTGGATGATAGTTATGCTGTACAAGATCAACTCATCAAACATCATTCTTGTTTCTTCGTTTCTATGGTGATCTCAAAGATTACCTCATCTGGAAATTTACGAGTGATAATCCTCACATGTCCTCATGTGCACAATCAATGCACCTAATACTTCCACTGATCTACGGCTGGACATTCAGTAATACACTGACAATATATATATATTACGGAACTCTTGACCAAACGTTCCAAAAACTAACAACCACTTTAAGGGTTAACTAAAGTGAGCAGAGACTGGCCATGCAAGGAGTGACACTAAAGGAATATGCCACATACATTGAAGGCATGTTCTACTGACATGTCAAGAGATTGTTAAATCCAAAGAGAATTTTTTCACTGAAGGCATATCAATCCGATACCAATATTTTGTTTGGAACTCAAAACATTGTCATTTAAAGAGACACTTCTTTGGTCAACGAACATTTCCAGTTTTCTCAAAGTTTCATAGAAATGGAACTTTTTATTGATTCATGAAATTTGACACCAGTGAAGAATTCAGATTGGAACCTTAAAATCTTGTGGAAATGAAGGTCACATTTATTAAACCATTATAATGTGTCTTTAAATTGTCAGTCAAGATAACAAGGAAATACAAAAGGATATATTAAAGTGGTAGTGTCTGTGAGACATTACAGCTTTCCTGAACTGCTGAATGAACTGTTCCATTTTGAAAGAGATATATTTATACCCACAGAGTAACTTCTAAATGAAACATGCTTTTTGAGCTATTGTTTATACCAATTAAGAGAGAAAAACTTCTCTGAGTTTACGTTTACAGATCTTTTACAGTGGTTAAATCTTTTAGTGACATGTAACTTACACCGCAGAATTGATCAAAACTGTGGTATTGACCTCTTCTTCTACGACAGTTGTATCCTCCTCAACCGTAGACTCTTGCAGGGCAGACCTCCGAAAAGAAAAGGAGTCGTTTGTTGTGCTGTGAGGGAGAAGATGAAGAGATACTGTTACTAAACTGTGGTCTTTACATTGACCCATGTGATAGTGATACTGTTACCAGGGGGGTCAGTGGACACACCAGCAACTGGGTGATGGACTGGTGAGATGGTACCATGAGTGAGTTTTGTTAGCAATCTGATAAAATCCAAAGAAACAATTCAATTCTGCTCCCTGACAGCTGGAAATATCAGAATCACGTTCAGCTCACCCACTGATCTGACTACAGAATCAATGATTGACCTCTAGGAGGTCAGTCAGTTGTGAGAGCAGTGACTTTCATACTTTATACTGTACCCCCATCGCAACGATATCATCAATTTGAATTCATGCGTAAGTCCTGAATAGATCCGAGAGTTGATTCATACAGGTTGCACAGGCACCAATGGCCTTTGTGGTCAAGCATTAAATCTGGATATGACACCCACTGTAGTTAAAGCATCAACTCGACTGTCACCTCTTAATGGCTAAATATTTCAAAGGAACAGTCATTTCAACTTTAAACAGTATTTTTGCTTCTCACTAGTGCTTTTTTTCTGTCATAACTCACTGCAGGTTTACTAGAGATAACATAAGGTGCATATTCTGTCATCAAAATTGTACATTAATGTACACATTTGATGTCTTTGCATACAGAAGTCACAAGCCCTTCATTCATGTCCCTCCTGATGGTTAATACCCAGGAATCGTCCACCACTCTCATCCAGAACTACCCATCACTCTAGTCCACAACCTCTCCTCATCCAGACTCCAACCAAAACCCCTCCTTTAATTCAGTCCATAACCTCTCATCCTCAGACACTCTCACGCAAACTCCCATCTCTGTAGACCACAATCGCTTATCCAACCAGTCCACATTTCATCCTCCTAGACCCCAGCCACAACCACCCATACCTTCAGTCCAGGACCTCTCATCCCTCCAGCTGACAACCTTTCACCCCTCCAGTCCACAACCTCTCATTCTATACGAACACAGCCACCCATTGCTCCAACCCACAACCTCTCATCCCCCAGACTAGTACCTGCCACCCCCAATCCCTCTGGCCCACAATCTCCATCTACAAGAACACAGTCACCTCCTCACCCCAAGCCACACACCTCCCACTCACCCACCCAAATTCAAACCTGCCACAACTTCCTAACTTTCGAGGCCACAAACACGACCTAGTTATCATGCACTCCGAGTACTCCTCATATCTTGGTCGTGGTACTAGTTGTGTTACAATTCATAATCAACAATAAAATACAGTACAGTAATCACGGAATGACCAAACTCAAATAGAGGGCGCCATACACAAATACAAACCTTATGCTATTGAGGCTCTCTGTCTCTGAAGCCACCTGTTGTGATCGATGTACTTGATTGGCAACAAGTAATTTATCTCTTTGTAGTTCCTGGGTCAATCTCTCAAATCTAGCTTCCTTTGGAGGTAAACAAGAAGAAAAAGATTCAATTCGTTACCATTGCTGGTTAAATGTACACCAATTAATGAACCATTACCAAATGCTGTTAAACCTTTTTTTCCCCAGAAAAATTGTTTTCATTACCAGGCATTTTTGTTTTGTGTTGGGAAAAACCTTAAGCTCTTGGAGAGTACTGTACTGTTACATCAATAAATATTGTTTCACTTTCCGACATAGTACAGTAGCCACTGCCTATGATCAGGCAGGAAGTTTTGTTCCTGTCTACCCAAAGTCACACATGACTAGTGCTACATATGAGAATCCACAGGTACCAAGGAGTAATATGATAAATATGGGCGACCAAAACAAGTAGAGATAATTTTCATTTCAACTGCTTCTCAAGAAATTCAAATCTGGTGATTTCAGTCAATAAATCACAAAAAAAAAGGACCAGTAATAGTTCTTTCAGTTTCTAGTTGGTGATAATTTTAGAATATTTGAGTAGTAAAATAGTACAAAGACTAGTTATTGGTGTTTTATTAATAATGACGGACTGGCCATGACAAAAAGTGAATCAGCTGATTAGAGTTAAAATAAAGACTAGAGCAACACAATGGACCATTAAGAACAAGAAAAGCTAAAGGATGAAAGTAATCACAAAGAATCATTAAATTTGTAAGAACACAACAAAGACACCTGATCATGGTGACAATACGGTCGGAATACAGTATGAGTTGAAAATTTGTCAGATTTTGCCACTGAAAGCCAAATATATGAAAGACACTGCAAAAAAAAAAGCATTGTTTCAGGCCAAATTTCTGCATACTGTACATGAATGCTCATATATCCATTCCCACTGGTTGCTTTGATCCAAAGTAATACTGACAGACGGCTAGGTTTTCTTGGAGAGTCTGAATTTTGTAGGGCCAACAAAAAAGTCAAGACAATTTTCATTTTCAAATATCTGAAACCTTAGTACATGATGGTTCTCTTTCAGATTTTCCAACAGGTGATTTTCCGTCTGTGCTCTCTCATCCCTGAAACACTGATGAGGAACAAAGGTAGATGACCAGGTGATTGCCACTACAACTCATACTCCAGTTTTAATAACAGATCACAACAATCAGGCAACTCTATCTCCTTTGACAAGCATCAAGGGGATTAGAGTACCAGAACTGCTCAAAAGGTACCCGACCGATAATATCAGGACCCCAGGGCTAAAATTGCTACCTGGATCGAAGTTTCAACGGATGTTACTGTATGTGCCAAAATTCAGCATACATGCAAATGAACAGTTGATTGCCATGCTCTTACAGTACATAAGATACTTGGTGTTAAAACGTACAAAGCAAACTACACTTCACGACAAACTCGTAAGAGTTCAGCAAAATTATTTTAAGGTCCCCGGAGTGACTAACCGACTTCTGATGGCTTTCCCGGGTTCAAATTTTGCCTCCAGTGCCAACACTTGCGGTAAGTGTTGTCTGTGTTGTCAAACATTCACTGTCTATATTCAAATAAGTTATAAAATACAATTCTTATCGTTTACATAGGGTGGTCTCTAACAGTTTTGACCTTTGCAAGGATCATGTAAATAATAGAAGTAAATCAGTAAACGGAAACTGAAATAAAATAAGAAGTAAAGTTTTTATTTGCGGCCTCTATGCATGAGCTGTCTTTTTATTTTGGAAAAAGAAATGAATAAAAGGATGAACCAGGGAAAGGGAGGTAAGAAGCAGGGTTGTTGATTTTTTTTATTTTGTAAAAAAAAATCAAGATTTAAATCAGTGATTTAAATCGATTTAAATCACGATTTATTTTGATAAAAATCATGATTTTAATCAGCTTGATTTAAATCAAACAACCCTGGTGAGAAGAGAACCCAACACCACAATAAGAGGCAGTATACTGTATATCATCTGCCTTTCTACATTCCATTAAAAGAACAAATCACACTACTTAGCCAGAAACACACCTGTGCTGAATTTTATTAAATTGCACTACAGCTCTCAATTCATCCCTATTATTAATCAACTGTGCACCCAGTCCTGGTCATGATTTTCAAATCTGGTGTCCCTTTCATCTTTCTGACAGAATGTTTACAACCTCACACACAAATCATGTTGACCTTTCTTGAAATTTAATTTACATATGGATGGGACAGGGAATGCTTAATGATTGCAGATATATGGTTCATGAATTTTTGAAATCAAGCACAACTTTTTTAATAACTGACAATAATGAATTCATAATCTAGTCTTAACTGAGGAGATTTGTTTTTCAATTTGTCTTTCTTGTGAATCCGACCTTAAGCCACGCACTATGAAAATTGTTCGACAAATATGGAAAAATAAACAGCAGAAGCGCATGATGCTCAGATATCGTATTTCAACATCCCATAAACCACTCAGTTATAGGATGATTCTGTTTAATGACTTTAATCAAACTACTGTACTACATAGAGAGAAATGCCATGGCATGAGCATGCATGGGCAACATGTTTTATTTGATAAGATAAGTAGGCCTATATATGGTTGTGCAGGCAATGATGAAGACACAGAGAGGAGCTTCTGTACAACAGCCAAATTACTTGCCTTTCACTACAGTAGGTACAGTACATGGAATGGTACAGTGACCAATGATAACTGAATAAAGTACTGTTAAAGTGGTTGGAATGTACCTTTCATGCAGTACCACAATGCGTGGCTACAGTAAAGTATGTACAGAACTATAGTACATAGGCTACAGTATGTGGTAGTACTGTATTTACTGTACACCATAATGCAATACACATACTGTACTGTTCCTACAGTATGTGTACTCATTAATGCTAGACACCAAGACGTAGAAATTACCGAAGTTCTGCACCACGTCGTCCTTGACTTCTCGCTCTCTCATTCCTTGATCACCCCACTTAACCATGTTCTACTGTATACCTCCCAATTCCCTATCACTGTCCCACTTCTGCCTCAACACCTCCCCAACATGTCCCCATACTACAGTACTCCTCCTCTCAATGCATTTTCACACATGTATACTTACACCATATACAGCCGTCTCCAAACCAAGCACATACATGTACTACAGTACATTTGATTCACGCCACCGTGCACACAATGACTGGCAATGAGAGGTAATTTTCTAAAATGACGCTTCAAGCAATTTAGGCTTTTTAATTTGACCCCTTCTATTTATAGTACTTTTTATTTTTGCTTTGACGGTTATCAGTGACCAGTTGCATTAATAACATCCAATATGATCTATCTGTGGAACATGTCTTTCAAAACTGAAATTTCTTGAGTAGAGGCTGCAAATTCATAAATTATGAGTTATCATGAAAATAACTGGAGGGCATAATTCACAACCACACAAACAAAACAAGCCGAGAATGACAGAGGCAAGGTGGCAGAGTACCATATCTAGAAAAGGCAGCCTTAAAACTACTGTAAGTTGCAAATTGCAAAAGCTGAAAAACTGTAGGTCATTCATTTCAGGGGAAAACTGTGACTCTGAAGTCACTGTAACATGTAAGAAACTTAAAAAGTAAATTTTGACAAAACTCTGGTCAATTTTTGAGCTTGGGAAATTTCACAAATAATTAGTTGTTATTCAGTAAAATTAATGCAGACTTGCAGAGTATACATGAACCAAACTGTCCAGAGAGATCAAAAGAAACAATTTAGGAGTTCTATCACATGCTCAACTCATTGAAATGTTGGTAAATCTTCAATGCAAGCATGCCATATACCATACAGTACAGTAACATCACCATACATCCACATGTACACTGCACCTGATGGTACAGGTTGGCAGCAAATGATACAGGTTACAACTGGTACCGTATTAAAAGCTGCAGCTTTAAAATGAAAAAATCAAATGACTAAAAGAATTGTCAAATTCACGGAAAACATGCAAAACAGACAGAGAAAAAAGAAGGCCAGAGTAGCAATGAAATTGGCTGAAAAATTAGCAAAAAGAAAGGAAAGTATTAAAAATAACAAGGAATATATACAGCAGTGACTCCGCCATGGTAAGGGGCTGTTGTGCATGCACCCAATCATATTTTGACACCAAAACTGTAGGCATACTTTCATTTGTAGGAGGTGAGAGGTAAAATAAACAGAAAAGTGACTTTCAGAGATGACACTTCCAAGAATCTATCGGGTATTTTCTCTCAAAACTGTTCAGGTGCGCTCCTTGTCAACAGATGGTGGCACTTCCCATAGATAGCAGATCACACGCAACCTGAAGATTTTTTGGAAAAATTCTAGGTTAAAAATTTCCTACCATTTTTTCATAGATTGATGTTTTTCTCATTAATTGAAGACATGAGATCATAAAAATTGCAAGGCTGGGTACAAGCAGCTTAGTACACCTGGGAAATGCCCCAGTTTACAGCTCTTTCTGATCAGCTTGTAAAGTGTAAGACTTGTATGCTATGCATCAACGGATGGTGGCGCTCCCCTTGCAGTAGATAGCCCTGCTTGGTGACATCAGGCCAGACCCACCCCCTGCTAAAAATCTTGGACACGAACCAGATCCTTTCACAGCTGTACAGTACGGCAATATGTGCCCCTACAGTACCCAATCCCTTGACCATGGCGGTACCCCTGATATACAGTAATACACCACGCCAATCACACAATGAAACCGTGCAATTGCACAAGACCAAGACAGAAAAGCCATTAGAGATATGGATGGGTTCACAAAACCAAATACTACCACCAGATAGTGCACCAGTGCTAATGCTGTCTTACCTTGAGTTTATACCTGAGGTTGTGTGGGGAGAAAAAGAAAGACTTGAAAATTCAGAATGCATGTCTAAACGCTGTAGAAATTCATGGAAAAACAGAGCAAATAACTGACAAATTTTGTTTCTTCCTTAAAATAATGTGAAAGATACCACAATTCCACAATTCACAGAGTAATCAAATAGTAAATAATCTTATAAATTTTCCAAAATTGGATTCTGATCAGTTTTAAAGTAAAGGGTGGTCACTAGTCAGCATACAGTCAATTTACAAGCAGTGTCCATCTGTCACACTATGTGTGGAAAGTGACAGCAGCTTCTAGACAGGATAATTTTCTTGCATTCTGAGTATAGATACGACGGGCAGCTTTGAAAAATGTCGTGTCTGCGAAATGCTGTCTAATTTTAACAGACTTGCCAACACTGTCGGCATCTTGGCAGATGAAGTACATCCATATTCTGCGACAAGGCCTGCACAAAAGAAGGCCAGAGTGAATTTACCTGTTCCTTCACTGAACGCAAAATGCTGGCCTGTAGCTGGAGAATCTGTCACAAGGTTCTGGTTAGCCTCTCGTATGTACTGCATCAAATCCGAACGGTTGCCATCTTGAATCTCGGGCATTCTTCTCTAGGACTTCGATATTGTTGTCACTGATACTTCTATTCGTGTGAGACACCTGAAAAAAGTCACGAATAAGCAGCCAATATTACACAAATTGAGAAAAGAGTGAAAAACTGTAGAAGGTGTACGTTAAGCAATGCAGCCATGTATTTGGAATTTCCTGATAAAGTAGATAACAATGAATCCCTATCCTTACAGAGGGGTCCGAAGGAAGAGCATCCCCTTCCTTTTGAAAAAAATTTTAAAATAAAATTGTGTAAATTTTACATTCAGAAGTCAATCACAGCATAGTATCTGCTTGACCTCATACATTACTACGCCTTTCTTCCATTGTTTTCTTTCTTCCTCTTTGCTTTTTCCTATTTGCTACAGTTGACCTGCTAATAGAGGGGGCACATACCTGTTGTGCCTTCCTCTGGATCTGTCCCTGTATATCAGATGCAGATCTACACATTCATACAACATATTCATCGCTGTACTGCAGCAAGATATTGCAGCTACTGTACCAGCTACTGTAGGGCATATTTTGCAGTTACTGAATCACCACTACTTGAAATCAAACAGACCAATGGGAATGGATATATGAATATTCATCTAAGTTGCAAAAATGGGACTAAGAAAATGTTACTCTGTAGCGGCTATGACATACAGCATTCAGCAGAATTTGAGGTTCACAGACAAATTTTCAAATTATTTTCCACCTTTAATGCCTGGATACATGTATGTCCTTCACAAGTTTTGAATTCACTTTTACTTTCAAGGAGAATATAATTACTCCTTATTGCAGGAAAATTCTCAACCCAAGGGACAACAGCTGGTTTTGAATCATTGCATTCAATGACGATGAACTTTATTGTTTTCAATAAATACTATTCAGAATCATTAAATAACAAGGACTTTCCAACTTCAGCTGATTTCACTTTCTCAAACAACAATTCAGGGACGCTCTATGATCACTTGGCCAAAATTTCTTGACCAACAACAGGAAAGATACGTCAGGTCTACATACCACACAATGAAAGATACACTGCTTCGTGTCCTTGCTCAAGAAACATAGTATTGCCTGTATGCAGTGTTTAGGATTAACCTAAATTAAATAATTCCTTTATTACTTGCTATCAAATTTTTCTATAAGCAAGAAAGAAAAAAATAGCTACTTTTAAAATTTCACCAATTGAAGGCCTTGAAGAGATTGAATAATGTAGGAACTAATCTCTGAAGGTTACTACTGTTGGCCTTTCCATTAACTGCTAGAATCAAAACAAACTGTTCGATTACTTAACAGTTAATTGATAAGCACTGAGTTTGGAAAAAAAGAAGAAAAGGGTTGGCAGACTTTTTGTAATTTAGCGCAACAAAGATGAGATAAGTAGTAAACAAGATAAAGTCCAGCGCAAGCAAACACACAAATCGTATACAGTGTAGGTCTGGTCAGCTGTAGTACACATTGTAACTGGAGCTATCATCGACGTATGGTAGTGCAAAGTTCTTGTGAACTAAAAATGATTCCCCACAACTCACTGGTGTGGGTATTCACAAGTGACTATACTTACCCCTTGCCCCACTACTGCATCAGTTTGACATATGCTCAACTGCCCTCGAAGTCAATTCTGACACCGCGCCCTCTAAGGCCTAGCCCGCCCTCGTAGTTTCTTAATAACTGTAGGCTTCCTTAGGTGTCTAAGTATATTACAGCCTATCAACCCAGGGACTTGCCTCTTTCTTTGTTCCAGAGGGGTACCCTTTAGATCCTTTACAATAAGAAATCCCATACGGGGAAGGTCCTGTCCAAACAGTCGAATGGTTAGCTCTACATACCCTATATATGGGATGTCCAACCCATTGCCCGCAGCTAGGCTTAACCATGAACTCAAATCCTCTATGGACCCCTCCTGAGCAAGGTGCTCATTAAAGAAGGATTCCGTAATGGTTGAGACCTGAGAACCCGTGTCTAGTGCACAGCGAACCTTACATTTGCCTAGTTGTACCAATGTCTCTGGACACTCACCTACTGCCTTTGACAGCATAGAGCCCTTGTCACTAACCGATTCACACCCCACCACGTGGCTCACCGTGGCGGGTGTAGCTAGTTTAACTGTTTGGACCCACTAGGGCCAGCCTCAGTCATCGGCAGGAAGGGACATTTCGCCCGGAGGTGTTCTGGGGACCTGCAGATGAAGCAGCGGAATTGTTTCTTCTTCTGGGGGGAATCCCCCGCTTTCCCTTTTGGGGAAAGAGAAGAGAGAATTTGATCGAGCCGTTTTTGTTGCTCTTTCATCTTCTCTTCCTGTTCCCTCAGCAAGTTCTGCACCTCCTCCAGACTACTAGGGCCCTGCCTTACCTCATGGGTGACTCCTAGCTTTCTGTCCGACTTGAGTGTAGGGGGCACCACATTACCCACCCAGTCCACCACCCTATCCCTCAGTTCAAAAAACGATAGCTCAGGTGCTTCCGTGTTTAGCCTCCTGAGCTCCCGCCCAACCGCAGGGTCCCTAACTGCATCGGCAAATCTGTTCTTCAACAGCGTGTCCCTAGATGTTTAATACAACCAATTATGCCATCTCAGGAACACACTTCCCAGACTATTGTGTTAAGGCCTAGAAACCAAACAGTTACGATGTGGATCACCATTATCATCTACAGTACCCCTATTAGGCCTAAAAACAGAATGTGTGGATCAAAATCCCAAGTACAGTACCCAAATACTGATCCAGGTACACGTATTCCCCACTTTGAAGATTTCTACAGTAGCAATAATTTGTACAAACATTTGGAAGATCAAACTCACCAATGAGCAATACCCCATCACACTCTTTACAAAGTGGTCTTTGACCAGATAGAAGCAGTGGAAATAAAAACATTTAGAGTACGAGTAGATTTCAGCATATGGCTCATGTACTGCACACTAAAAGGGCTCAACCACATGAAACGTGCATTACGTAAGGTCTCATGAATGTACACACTGAGTCAATTGATACTGTTTGCATTGGGCTGCAGCCCTATAGTACATGTTGGCCTGATGTACATACGTAGTCACTAAGTGTCTATTTCTCCTGCTGTGACAGACTTCATCCCTTCCCTCCATATAATAATGTAGCTCAGCAAACAGAATTTAGCATTACAATACATATGCTCCTCTTACATTTAGGAAGGGCATCGCGGAGCAGAGGCAGAAGATCAAAAGCACAGGTCGAACAAAAACAGAGCCTCTGGTTTCATCTTTGTAATATTCCAGACAGACGAGGATCTGGTGTCATATTTTGACAGATTACTCACCGTGCAGAGGGAAATACGTAGGCTTACCTATTAGCGTACATATTACCTTACATATTGTACATGTGTCAGTCTATTAGCTGCATGGCTGTGGATCGCTTGACCTTAATTGGGGATATATTTTACACTCTCTCCTGGTTCCAATGAACACTGATGACTCCTGAACAAGCTGGTGCTATCTATAAGTACAACATCCAATGTCATGAAGTTCTTGAAGTTCAAAACAAAGTTTTTTTCCTTGAAGTTGTGGGTTCAAACTCAGCAAGGCGCAACTAACGCTGTAACGCTACTCACACAGTTGTCCATGAGATGGATGCATATGGGCATGGGACCATATATGCAGAATGATGTCATCGTAACTTTGTAATCAAATAGGAGATTAGACAAAAGACAAAAACTTGGCAATCCCAACCACATGCCAAATTCATTTTGATAACTGATTCATAGATTTCATCAGCCAGAATACCCAGACTAAAACCACTGCATCCCATCTGTAAAATCCCATCTCATGTTTTACCTCAAACTGAGAACTAAAACCAAGTTACTTGCTTCCCATGTGGGACCAGCCAATTACCAGTAGCGAGAGACAGTATCAAGCCTGGAGGATATCAGTTTAGTCTGGTGATGAGTCACTCTGATTGACAGGAAAATGAACCAGATGATAAAAGATACTGATCTCAAGTGAGTAAGTGTAGGCTGCATAGTCTAAGTGTTGCATGAGCTCAGCTATGGCACTGTACACACTTGCTCACCATAGCTCATAGTTAATGATCAAGATCAAAAACAAATGTTAAGAACAGTCTTCCATTTAAGGAGCATTTCCAACTTCAATTCATTGATCCTGAGTTAGACATTAGCCATGAGTTTCTTCCTTTTGTGTTTTTTTTTTCTCTTTGTCTCTGTTCATGAATCTTGAAGAGGACAAGTACTGTTTAAAAAAAAAAGCCTAAAACGGGTTTCCATACTCAAATATAATCCAAACATGTACAATTGGGTATTATAATATTTATGAAGAAGGCTGAGAACATCTTACCAACAGCAAAGTTAACACTGCAGTACAGTATATACAACTTAAAGTTAAATACAAAATCATGAATGCTTACAATCTTATTTATGAAAAGATCCAAGAACTCAAACATCAAAACAAAAGTTTATAATTTTGAAGACACAAACTCAAACAACTTTCCAGGGTTCCATTTTCTTTCTTTTTTTTTCTTCTGAAGACCATGTTCAATCATGTGTCTATAGCTGTACAATGTGATGGAGTTCATGAACTGATACTTCCTTCACTTGAATTGTAGTTCGGCATCCATCCGTGGACGTCCGTAGTATCACGTGCGTCCATCGTCCTCCACCAATGAGAACAAACCAAGAATGGAATGAGAAGCTGACAGGTGGTGACCCATAATACTATGAATCATCGACATCATTGATTTTGGGAATCCATACAGGTAGATCCATCACAAATGTTTCCACAGCATTTGAATTAGAATCAATAAAGTGTGTATTTCAGAGTCAACTCCAGGTACCACAATGCATGACACGATACTACAGTATTTCAACCTGTACACGGCTCTGCAGTTTTAATATAACCTGAGCTGCGCTGGTCACATTACAGACAAGGGCACTGACTTTCAGGGATCTTTAATGCTGTATAACTACAGCCATACAGACAACATACAAACATGCTAGCCTGGGGTTGTATATTGTATTTTTATATACTTGTAGAAAATATGAAATGTAACTACCTGTGACCTCATTCAATGGCCAAATCCATGCTGCACATGCACAGTTAGCTTTATGTTGTACAATGCTGAGAGACTGTTTAAGTAAATGTCTGTTAATGTACTGTAAACAGAATCATAGTTGCTGTATGCACACTGAGACATACATTAATCAGAAGTATAAGTCCAGCAAGAATCAACGGTATACCAAGTGACCTTACAATGGCCCATCCTCTGTGACTTCCATGGATGAATTAAGATGAAATAAAGAACTGCTTGGGTAGTACTGTCTAGAGTGGGGTTTCTCTTTAAAACATACCATTGCAATTTGCTTACAATTTACATAGATTACAGTGTCACAAGTGCTTGAATGGAATATATACTACAGAGCTAACAGACAGACCACGAGCCTGTCATGCAGTGAATTCTGCACAATATTGACAGTAAATGTACAAATTTCAACTTTTTTGCCATGTATACTGTATACTGCATGCACACGTACAGTATGTATACATGTGTGAAATTTTAAAACTTCACTAGCAACAATGACTTGCCATCAAGCTATTATTCACTATGGAATTGAGTATTCCTTCTTTTATATCAATTATGGGAACAACAACTGACTGAGTTTTCAATATGGTAGCCTTTACTTGGTTCTTTTACATCTGTAAACCCCTCCCACTGAGGTTATTTAAGCTCTACAAACTTCCCGTCTAAAGGTATTAAAACCAATAATGTTAACAAGCTTACAGAAATTCAAAATATGTCTGGAATGTCACCAAACTCTTCACCTTCCTGTTGATCCACGGTGTTAGCTGGCATTCTTTGTATTTCTACAGAGATCAGCAATTAGTGAGTCAACACAGAAAAGAGGGACTGATTTTATAGAGGTTTGATTAAACTGAGAAAAAGAAACCTTGCAAAGCTAGCTACTACAAGTTCAAATGTCACAGCTATAACTGTAGTTGGTGCAGGATCAAGAGGGCTGCAGTGTAGTAGAATAGGGTTGCATTGCAACCTTAGCTTTTGCAGTAAACATTCTACAACAATTCCTTTCTTCTTCTCTTTCCTATCAAATTATTTTTTATGTTTCTAATATTGATCATCATTATTATTAAAGGGAAATAGGGCATTTGTTTTAAAGAAAACATCCATATTAAAACCATTGTTTGTGGATGCAGAATGATAGATTATTCAAAATAAGGTAGGACAGTAGCCTTCTTTTCAAGAAATAAGTTTCTCATAGATAGAAACTCAATTATTTGTTGCTCAACACTAATTTGTTCACCCAAACTTTTCAAAATTCAAATGATGCATCCTCTGTTACTCATCACTTCATAATGTTTTGAGGAGATGAAGCTTTGGCAGGTGTTTACTGATGAGACTGGATGGTTTAATGATGACTAAAGCTATTTCTTTTGTATGCCATGTTGGTATTCTAAACGCCCTACTTCCATTTAAAGTCCAAACTTTCAGTACTGTTCAAAGATGTGAGTTTCACTTACAGCTATTGGCAGTAAATAACTGATAGTAAGAATCAAACTGCACTTCTGGCAAGTGGAATCCAATTTATTTTTCAAGCAATCACTGATGAAATTGGAATTATCACTGAAATTTGGTTATAAAGTCAGAGCAAATCTAAAATCACCTTTAAAGCAATAGCGCTTTTGAGCAACCAGCTTTCTGTCTTTACCTGTAGTACAACTTGTACTTTACAGTATGTACAATATATTAAGAATACCTTGGAAAATTTTACACCATGAAGTAAAATAACTACAACATCTATGCCACATGTTGGCAAGATATCTAAGTCATCCTGATACTGTGCAGCCAAATATTCATTTTGTTTCTTTTCAATTAAAAAAATGATTCAATATGAGTAGTCACTTCTGGGTTCTTACAGTATTTGATCATTTCTTTTTTTGTGTGTGTGTACATGATAAAATCTTTACATGACTGTTCCTGTTTCAAAGAACTGTTTGAACTTGGTGAGAATTAGTTTACTCAACCAATTCCTTCTTTCAAAACCACCCAAGTATATCATCGCACCCATGAATATTCTTTAAATTCGTTCAATGGAGCAAAATTTGCTATGTATCAAAAGAAACAAATCAAAACATTTGTTTAGTTCTTTTGGTTGATTGGCTAATAATGACATCAGACAACTACCCACATCCCATTGAAAGGAGAACCCTCTGAGTTTGTTCTGTACAGTACTGTACTATGCAGTTTATACTGTACGACAAGGCCACATGCGATGACTGTCTTCACTAATTTAAATGGTTGTTTGTATTCCTCTTTCTTTATCATTTCATCTTTCTTTGCTGTTTCTTTTTATTTCCTTCTTCTTTATTCCCCCTTGTTATTTTGAGTTCTTTTGACTGCACTGCTAAATGGTAGACACATTTTTCATTCAGGAGCATCTTTTGGGCAATACCCCTCTGCATATATAACTGCACTGACTTGTATTTTCAATTAGTTAAATACTGTAGGTACATGTATAGCATACTGTTTCAAAATACAGTCATTAAAAGCCAAGCAAATGCTCTGGGAGACAATCCAACATGTATGCAACTTAGAGATCTGCAATTAAGCTGTGTGGGTATGATACACAATCCACTCAACCATATTAAAGAAAGGTACTGGTAGGAAATATCTCTCCAGTAAGTTTTAAAACTATTCCTAATTGACCAGAATTAAGGATGTATTCTAATTAAAGTGGCACTACCAATTTACATACGCCTTTGCAACATCTGAAAATTTAAAATTTTTACAAAGATTTACATTCCTGTACACAGTACAAGACTAATGCTAATGCCTAGCTTAACAATAACAAACAAAAACGAAACAACCAACTTGTGATTTTACTACACTTTCAATGTCAAAAAGTTGTCTCTAAAATAGATGTAACACAAACACACACCTGTTTGACAAATATCAATTTAATGAGAACTTTACACTTTTGGTTAAAGGTCCATATACAGTTACAAGGACAAACCATTTTCTCTAAATTTTAACATCTACACTACAGCATGTTCAGCTGACACTACAGGCACCCTATTTTAATTGATATTACCAAACAAGTTTGTAATCAACAGATACAATGTCACACAAAACCTGCACAACATAGATGTGGACCCACATTTCGCTCAGGATCCTCTCGCACACGTGCGGTTTTAAATCATTTACAACTTACGCGTTCTTTGATATTACACATGTATGCTTAAAGACTAGCTAACAAATTTACTGATTACCAGTTCTGGATCCCATTCATTAGATTAATGTGAACAGGAAAACCTAAAGTGACTATCATTTTAAAGTTTGAATGACCTCCTCAAGTCATAAGCCTTCAACAAATAAATAAAATGTTCGACGTTGATGGATTCATTATATTTATCAGTTTCAAGTGGATGAACTTGCACTCAAAAACATATCAACAATCGGTACATTGCCATGGCAACCATGTCAATCATTTACACTTAAAGAAGAGAAAGAGATGAATAGACACTTGAAACTACAATAAATGGATAATATTGATTCTTGGTACCATGAGCCATGTACAAGTATTTTACAAAGTTTGAAGAATATAGTTCTGAAAGAAAAATGGTTCTTGGTTACAAACCTCTTTCAAAGTTGAAATACTGCCAACACATGTCTAAAACTTCAAAACATAAGTGACTATGGAGCAAATGTAATCAAGGAGAGCTGCTATTTGGACATGACAGCTCCCTGATAGTTCCCAGATGTAACTGAGTGGAGATCTGATCATATTATGTGAGTTTAATGTGAGAAGCCAAATCATCTTCAAGGGTCACATTAATAGTCCATGCAGTCTGGGTGATTCTACAATGTTTATTCATGAGTTAAAGCTGTTAACAGTGTGGATTCTTACAGTGCGGGATGACGTGGTCGGTCTTCTACCCCGTACTTCAGAACTGAGGAGTGTAATCTATTACAATGGAAAGGAAACTCTGGAGGTATACTGTATAGTTGGCAGTTAATATGATGTGATATGAACTGCATTCAAATGAATGATATACTGTAGTTGATCTATCCAGTGGTATGTTTATCAGCTATACTGTATTCCAATCAACATAATTCACTTCTACTTTGTGTAGACCTACTATGAAGCATGGGATGGAACATTATCAACAGACTATACAGAGATAGTCTTGTAGGACAGTCCCGCAATGTAAAAGAATAATAACCCTGCGTAGATCTTGTAACACTAGCTCACCTCGCACTGTCGAACATTATGATGTGAACATTTGATAAAGCTAGACCGTGTGTTTATTTTGATATGACTTACTCGATATCACGCTGTTTGCGAAAGGACAGGTTTGACTTTTAAATCAAGATTACATGAGAGGTTGAAAAATGAAAGGTTTAAAGGTCGGTAAATTCACAAAGAGCAGTATACAGTTGAGCTGGCATTTAAGCTGTTCAGCTGACTGGGTTATGACTAACAATGTTGGCATTCTATACCACAACAGTGACAACAATAGATATTGTTGAGGTACAGAGGACCAAACCAAAAGTAGACTTAGTGGACTTGTTCACAGAGTCAGACAATACCACACTTGAAGAGGTACTGTAATGGAGTAATAATTATGTAGAACATCCGGTATACATGGAGCAACACATGCATACTCTGTCTGAACTGCATTGCCACTATAGTGTAAGAAAACAGCATGGAGGTGCAAGCCATAGCGAGAGAATCTGGTAATATGTCGTAATTCTCTCGCTCTCTGTGTTCAGAATAAGCCAGGTCTATGAAAATGTTGATCAACTACAGAAATCCTGCCACAGTGTTGATTAAGCCTTGTTGAGAAGACCAATGTGTTAATTACTTACAACATGTACATACTATTTACTGAAAAAGGGGAATTTAACTGAAGTTACCGAAAGAGGGAACAGGAACCTACAGTAATGACAGAATGTACACATGTGGCCTGTGCTACTAGATTTGGAATTCCATTGTATAGGCCTCCTTTAATCTATTACAGGAAAAACAAAACTCCTGCTTAGAATTTTAGAATGCAGCGAGTATTATTTCCTGCTGGCTTGTAGGTCTAACTTCATTTGAGGTGACCAAAATCTTGTGCAGACAATTCAAGCAAAATCAGGGCAAGGGAAAAAGGGATTTATTAGGGGTATAGACTCTGATCTGCTCAAAAGTATACAACTAAATTGTGTCGATTACTGGTAATGAATATATGTACGCACTGTGAGGTCCACGTACAGTATGCGATGAACATGTACTGTTCTGGAAATTGTTTTCCCTAAATTATATTGAAATAGCAAACATGTTTGAAAGAAATTTACGAAATCAAAAGAAATCAGACTTACCACTTAATATGCAAGAATGTGATTTCATGCATGTCAATTATCAATTTGCAGTCTATTAGAAACGCTTTAAATAATTTTGATGAGTATTACTACATTCTTGTAAGCCCTGATGCTGTGTTTTAATATCTGCAGCTACTGGCATACGACAAACAATTACTTTGACTGTATTAGTGAAAAAGCAATTAAAATTACGGAACTCTGCAATTGACACTGAGTGCCAAATTCCAGTATATGGCTAGATCCGTGCTGCGACGTGATATATATCTTCAGCAAACGGTATGCGTAACCAGGGCCAGGAATAATAATGTCAGTTCGCCGGATGGTTTTAAAGACTGGATGGTGTATGGAAGAAATAACAAACACTAAGAGATGTGGCATGTTTATGAAGGGCAAGATCTGTTTAAAGAAGAAATTCCACACATGTATGCGATCTGCCATTAAGTACTACTGGAACTGTGTGTACAACAGGCCTACTAAAGACCAAGTGACATATGCATCTAGATAAGAGCTTCAATTATAAGTTGCAGAGTGAAATCCTGAGTGATAATCTGTTGAAATTGTGCTTCTATCTATTATTGCTTTTGAGACATTAAAGGGAAATAGGGCATTTAAAATACACCAACATAACATACAAAAGAAATAGTTTTAGTCATTGTTAAACCATTCAGTCTCATAAATAAACACCTACCAAAGCTTCATCTCCTCAAAACATTATAGCATGTGATGATCGATGTAACGGAAGATATCATTTGAATTTTGAAAAGTTTGGGTCAACAAATTGGTGTTGCGCATCAAATAACTGAGTTTCTATCTGTGAGAAACTTATTTCTTGAAAAAAGGCTACTGTCCTTCCTTATTTTGAATAATCTATCATTCTGCGTCCTCAAACATTGGTTCTAGTAATATGGATGTTTTCTGTAAAACAAACGCCCAGTTCCCTTTAAGGCTTTTCAAAGTTGCATTTGATCCCTTCATTGCGAAGTCTTATCCCAACTAAGCAACTTCAGTGTCTTAGTTTTAACCATTCATTGATCTTTTATCCATCATGTCAGTTTTCCCAAAAAGTGTTTGGAAAGTGTTTGCTTGTTCATACCACACTGATATAGAAGGCCATTGAGTTCCACCTACTGAACACAGACAGATAAGGAACAAAAGCCAGTTTTCCCATGTAGTACAAGCTTCCATGGTACAACAGATTTTACCTGGCCACTGTTATCCACAAATACCTTATTCTAGAGAGATTAATCTCTGTTTATCAGATTTCACCAAACCTCTAAAACCTCTTACTTGGAATCCACAGAACCTTTTCACTGTGGATAATAAACACAGTAGTATTAGTGACAGTTACAGTACAACAAAAACAAGTGAGGTTGGTATGGGTATAAGAATCCTTTCACAAAGGAAGGTTTAAAGTTTCATACTGAGTACCTTTTGTTCCCAGACTTAGGGCCCACAACCCTGTGGTTTCAATTGCACTACTTAGTTGTCAGCAGAGATAAAAGTTGTGGAAATGGAAGTCTTTGTACCAAGTATGTGGCTATGAATGCTCAAATTTCAGTACAATGGAGAGTTCTGCACAACATCCTTCCCAATAGAGAAAGAAAGTGCACATGGTATGCTTAGTGCAGATGAAACCAAAATTGGATTTGAAGATGTTCACTGTGACTACAACAGGGCATGGGATGGGCTCCTAATGGAGTTACCACAATTATGGCATATTAATTAAAAACAATTTCCAAAACATCCTTGTTGAATTACCCTGTAATTGTTTGAAAGACTACATTAGAAAGTAGGGCTCCACGTCAGAGCCTAACCTTCCCCGCAGGAACTGGTATGTAACGTTTTTTAAACACAAATACCGAAGCACCTCCGAACATAGTAGAGATAGGTCTCATCTAAGATCCAAGGTCTCTAAACTTACTGCATGAGTCTTTCTCAGCATTTCATGATTGGTTCCAAAGAGATTCAAATGAGATTGGTTCATGAATATTTATAGCCAGAGGATAGGAATTAATGAGGCCTACTGAGTGTAACTGACTATGTCAGCATCAACAGCTTACAATCTGCCCACAGATTTAGTCAGAATCCAAGTGATAGTTTGAGGACATTAATTACCAAATGTAGCCATAGTTGATGCATGAGTAAGACACATCCGCCATGCCGGCTATGTAAATTCATGCTGGACCCACCGTGGCCTAGGGCCTACAGTATATCTATGCTTGCTACATAAAAAAAAAAATTCCACAAAACACCAAATGTTGCAAATTCAACTATTCACTTGATAAAGGATATTAAAAGACATCAAAGAGGCAAAGATCCTATTTTGCAGAAACAATGGAATTATTTTATACTTAGTTACTTGAAAGTGCATAATTGTTAAAGTCTAATAAGCAATGTAGCAGAGGATCTGCCAGACTTAAAACTGAGTAATTCTGTTGATAATCTGTTGGGAGGGGCTACGGTCTGAGCCTCACTTGTAAAGACAGCTTAGAAATGAATACAGTACAGGTATCTCTCATGAATGACTGGTCCTTTTGAATGAGCTTATTTTAAGGAAAGATGATTTGACCTCCAATTACCATTCACGCGCAAAGAAGGAAAGAAAGATTGACAGGATTTTACTGAAAGGCTCCTTCTTTCCGACTTTTTGTGCTTGTATTGGAAATGTTTCAATGCTTAGCAATGTTTTTCCTTGATAGAGAACGGTTGACATTTGCTGTCTGCTAAAGTACTGCAATAGTAATCCTGTTAAATGATTCATGACAAAACAGGTACCGTTGTTAAGTTCAAACAGTTATTACTATACAGTTATATATGGTTTGAAAAGTTGCTACTGTGTATGTGCATCATCCTCATATATCACACTGAATGTCACCTAGCAACCACATCGGTAACATATTGCCTGAAGTAAGTAAAAAATACAGCATTCACAGTACAGCTTGAATGTACACTATTAATACTTAAAAAATAACTCCATCTAACCAAATATGAAGTGACACCCAACTCAAAAACCACTCCAAGATGAGTCATACAACATCCAGCTGATCTCACCGAGTGAACAAAATACAAGCTTCCAACTTTTAATTTCATAGGGAGTGTCTTTTACAGGACACTGGTAGTCACAAAATTCAGCAATTAGTCATCCTAAATTTAAAGTAGTCACAAGTTAGTATCAATTGTAATCTATGTTTCTCTGAAATGAGTGCAGACTATATAGTAGGCCTATGTTATCTTTTCTTTCATTTCAGATACCATTATTGGTTTATGATTTTTTTTTTTTCTGTTGTGGTGTCTGGTATTTGATTATCTTGTACATTAGGTGTCTGCTGTAAAACTGAACCACAGATATAAAGTGGCTTTCCAAACTAATGCTGACAAACACTGAACATACACACTAAGCGTAACTGAACATAGAACAGCACAGTGCTTCTGTATTGTATACTTCAGTACTAGCAACTAATTATTCACTCCAGACTGGTAGTGTACATACACAGTGATGTACACCTGTAAAATATAATCTTGCATGGATCAATACTTCAGCCTGTGATTTCCTAACACACTCAACATAGTATAAAAACATTACTGTCTGTGGCTTTCCCTCCCAGAAGATTTGTGGTCTGGCATAGGCTGCACTGACAGAAGGGGGGTGTTAATGAGACCCATGAGAGGGAATGTGGTTCAGACTCAGCATACTGGAACACAGAAGGAATTGTTTCAGTGTTTCATTCAGTGTCATAAGGTAAAACAAAATAACCCATTGATAACCATCAAAAACAGGATTCTAAATATTCTCCCCCTAATATACACATTGGGAAGGACTGGATTTCTTTCCAGTGGGCATACAGACAGTATTAAGGTCAGATTGGTTAATGTGGTGAGCTGCAAGTCAATTACCTCTTGACTCTGCAGTGTGTGTAGCTGGGAAACTGAGTCACTTCTCAGAATAGGGTCATGTCGGTTTCCACATCAGTTAACTACCTGCAGTAGTATGACAAGCACAAAAAGGGCAAGAAATTATGATAATGATGTAACTAATGCTGATGAGGACTGGAATGCCTTTAATGATGATGTAAATTTAGATGGTGAAGACTGAAATCTATGATGAGATGTAGTTAATAAGACAGAATTACACGATGATGTGGCAAATGTACATGTGATGACGTTGTAATTTGATGTGATAACGATGCAACTGTGTAAGACGATGGCGTGAATACGTTTAACAACAACACAATAATAAATCTGTAAATGTACTTGACACAAATTTATGTGACGAGCTGAAATCAGTCCGGAACTAGCTCAATTTCATGTACAGTAACAACACACAATTACAATCAACGACCTATACTCAAACAATGACGTAAATTGAAACAGCCTTGTCCGGGTTTTGATGCAGCAACACAAATTCATTTGATGACCGCTTTCAATTCCATAGCACCCTTCACAATACGACTAAGGGTTCCTATGGGAACCCTAAATACAACAACATCAGAGGCAGATAGGGACAGTTACGAATACCACAAGTCAGTGGTAAAATATTACACTTTTTAGGAGAGCATCGAGGTATGTTCTCCACAAAGTCAAAATGAACGGCTATTGGAAGAAATTAGGAAATAATTGTTTTCACCTGATGATTCACTAAAGTCACTATACCACCCACTACCCCAATCAGTGTAAATACTATACTAGCTCCAGTCCACAGTACCAGATGAGAAGGAAAGTTACAGTACTGAACTGCATGGACGTTGCTATGGCGATACACATGGATGTGAAAATTGTCAAATGGTGTATTTATTCCAGAGGACCAAAAAGACACCCCCAAAAAACCATTAATAACTGTGGTATTCTCTGAAATTTTTCACAAAGAAAATGTGTCTATATGGAAAAGTCAAGTTAAGTCTAGTGGTTCATGTCCTTATCAGGGGCATACAGAGACATTTGTTTGGGGTGAGGCTGACTAGAGTGCTGAATATTGCCAAATACCAATGCAATCAAGGGGCCCACATAATAGCTCCTTGTAGGGTCCAGGGACAGAGACCCCGATGGGGCCCGGGGAGGAGGGGGGAAATCACTAGAAACTTAGCTACTCCATTCACAGTGGCTTCTGTGTGGCGATATTTTGACCCCTTAAATGGAAACAATTACTCCAGACCAGCTATCTATTTGTTGAAACTGTGTGCAGTCTTTCATCTTGAGCTTTAGGGGCAAAGACGGATGTGTGTGAGTCCCTTCTATGACCTAGTAAGGCTGTTTTATTTAAAAAGTTTGGGCCAGATTCTGCATTTGGAAGAATGCTGTAACTACTGTACATGTGACAAATTATACTGTACACGTAGTAGCATGCAACATGTCAAGGATGTCAAATCGAAGTACGCCTAACTGTACAAGCAGTACATGTACAGTACTGTGCAATGAAATACTTGACAAGAAAATGAAAAATTTTGTACATCAAGTATCATCTTTACCTAATATGTAGTATACAGCTATGTCTTGCAGATCTGTCTCAGATACTGAAAAACTTAACAAAACACAGGGGTAATTGATCCTAATCAGCTGTCATATAATTAATATTTTGTTTGCCTAAATGTATCAGCAGTTCAGCAAAATCAGGATACAAATTTCCAAACTGTCTCCCAGACTTTAAATAGGATTGCAACTACCACAGAGCTCTAGACTGTTCAAAATAATTAGAACACTACTTTGTTGAATGTCACAATGTTACATTTAATTGCAGTCACAGGCAGTCACGGCAGACAGATCGACCGTCTGAAGAATTTTCAGCCGAGGGGACCATCAAATCCCATGTAGCACAGAGTGGCGTGACATACACCATAAATTGAAATAACTATTGATCATCAAAACTGATGATTTATGGTATCTTTCAATGAGACTGCTGCAAGATAACCAGTAAATAACAGTGATTACTATTTATACACCAATCTTTCGCCCGATACACCAGTCTGGGGCAAAATCGAGGTAAACGTGTCCTACTTTGTTTCCGCCATAGAAACTCAGAACCAATACTACCATTGTAGGCCTAAGTACAGCTTACCTCAACAGTAACTGTATTAACATACATGTGTACAGCACAAGCCAATTTAATGACACAAATACCTCCAGTGGGTAATTCAATACCTGCGTCTATCAGACCATCACATTTCTGCCAAAGTTCTTATCATTTTCGAAGTTACCTGAAAGTACTTTCCATTACAGCATAGAACTCTTAGAAAATTTACATGTAGGCTAATTCAATTGTTCTCAGTTAAGTATCCATTCGGAGGATTTTTGACTTGAACACTCTAGGTAGTAAGTACTGTACTTTAAAAACCGAAATTTAGCATTTTCACTCGAGACTTACAACTTGCAGTAGAGTACCTTCAATCCTGACAGAGTAACAGCAGTAAGGTGTGACGTGAAAACAACATTTTAGAATACTGGGTGCATCAAGCATTGAATTTCTTGAAAATAGCCCCACAAATTCCATCAAAGATTGACAAATTTACAGGCAAACTTGCGTCTCAGAGCTGAATCATGAATAAACATTGGCTAAGTACGCAAATTTGTAATGTCAAGAAGTGGACTCCAATATGTCTTATGTTAATCCTTTGTTAAAGTAACCTTTATTTCAAGAACAATTGAAAATTTTATATGCCCAGAGGGGTTTTTTTTCGAAGAATGTATTCTATTTTTCACAAATATCATTATCACCTACCAATGTGAAACTCAATCATTAAGTAATAAAAATTAAGGCAAAGTACTCAGCTTAACAAAAGAAATACTGACACTGCACAAAACTCCACGTCATCTTTTTTGCATTTTTGTCAAAGTCATCTCAAAAAACGATAAAAGACATAAACAAAATTCCGATGGATTTTCACTAAGGGTTTTACTTTGCAACTTCTGACTGATAGACCTGTGCTTTTTTGTAGAAGAATGTCACACCACCTTTGAATGCACACAAATACAATGTGTTGAGTGTTGATTGCTCAGAATGATCGACCACACATTATAAGTGTACACCACATATCCAACCCCCCCCCCCTTCCTATCATTAATCCAAATTTCTCATGATATCCTTTAACAGTCCAAAAATAAAGCTCTGTGATGCCATGGCATTAATTTATGGGCAAGCGTGTCTAACATCATGTATGGAAACCTATTGGAAGCTGACAACAAACTCCTAACAGACCCCCTGTAGTCTGCCTCCACAAACAACTGGTTGCTATGGAAACTGTAATAGATCTCCCCATGAGTTGTCAGTCACCTATTTTGTTCAATTTAAGTTTCCTCTTCAATTTCCTCTCAGGTGCATATACACAGCACAGCCCATCAATTTGTTGAGTAGTTTTTCTCTGACTGCCTGTAGGTATGTAGCGAGCTTCTTTCCACTCACAGTGAGCTAAGAGCTGTTTCTCTAAGTTGGTTCAATGAGAGAAAAAATAAAAAGCTGATCAATACTATGACTTTCATCTTTTAACTTAACGTTTAACTTGTTTTCTAAAAACAAATGTTTTTCCTTCTCTTTTTTTTTTCTTATTCTATCCTTCAAGAAGAGACTAAATAGTGAGCAAGTGTACAAACAGTAAGACACATGGGTCACCACAACTGACTCTGAAATACAGCGAAAGCAAAACAAAAGACTCCCAGTTCCATAAGTGATATGAGATTGTAACGCTACAGGTCTAATTGGTATTGATTAATATTATTACCTATGTGCAGACCACTATCATTACTACTGCAATACAGCACATGTATATACACTTTTCACCAGACACACTACGGGCTACAGACAATGGTATTAAAGCTGTATTCATCAAGCTAAAGAATGAGTCATTTATCCCCACAAAAACAGCATACTCCGACCTACAGATACTTAGATCTACTAAACCTAAAAAACCCCTGAAAAGCAGAACTCGCCAAATGCCTGCTGGCGGTGTGTTCTCCTATTCAACTGGGAAGAGGCTGGCAGCCTGTTGAAAGGGAGTGTTTGCGCTGGAGTTTGCAGTTACCTTGTGGGCTATTGATTGGCATTGGAGCGAAGCAGAGCAGTGTTTGCACAAAGGAATTGACACTGACAATAGGGCAACACAAGTGCCACAAATCAAAAAGACATAGTGCCTTGTTAATTGTCTTGCCAATGAGAATCCTGACACTTGTCACAAAAACAAGACTCCACTATGCAAACTCAACATGGCTTTATACTCTAGCTCACTGCAGCCATCGTGTGAAAGGAAATCTGAAAAAAATTTAAAGGCTGTGGCAGGGTATAGTTAGTGTATTAGTTTAGTGGAAGGATTTAGGCATTTAATGACAGGAATATATAGTAAACTACTTTAGAAGGAATCTGGGGATAGTGCAGCCTTTAACATGGGATGTTTCTTGCTCTTGTAAACTATGTGATTCCTTTAGCACAAATTGTGATGCATGATGTAGCACTTGTTACCAGTGTAATATTGTCAGACTTGGACAGCAGAAGATGGTAAGAGAAATATGTTCAAAAGATTAAAACTGTGTGCCAGTGTGTGGAAGTAGCTTATTTGTCCAACATATATCCAATGCGAGGGTTAAATTGTCACAGATATGACTTTTTTTTTTCTCTTTCTCACTCTTTTGGGATTTTCCCACAAACTATTAAATTTACACCCAGAATAACGACTAGAAGGCAAACAAAACAGTACACTACGTCTGAATGTAGATTAACATACAGTATATGACATCAACTAAGTTGGGGTGATAGTCAATTACTGTCTGCTAATCAATCAAACCAAAATGTGAAAATTAAGAACATATTTAGAGGATAAATATATACAAACATGACATCAAATAGCTCTACCAACGCTCAAAGCGAAACAACAGAACAAGTTAGGAGTTTCATTTTAGGCATTTTCTTAGTTCCTACATGTTTATTGCAAAGACCTTTTATTCAGGATTCTGACAAGTTTAAATACTAGATCTTGCACTTCCAATTGCAACCAATTTAACAGTTGTTTTGTTTTTTTTTTTTTCTTTTTTGTCTTCCCTACCATACATCACTAGAATTCTAAACAAAACAAAAGCTAAGAATGTATTTTACCATTATCATTTCAGATTCTGTATAGTCCATTGTATGTTTGCAAATTTTAAGTATTGATACATTTAGTTCCACAGCGCGATAAATTTACATTCATACAGTTGTTATCTTCCCCATTAAGTTACAGTTTTTTTTTTTTTCGTTTTCTTTTTTCTGCATTTCTTTGTTACGTTTTTTTTAAACTTTCCATCTCAACTTAATGTACTGTAAGCTGCTTGTTTTGCTTCTTACTTTCTCCTCCATTTGCACTGATAAAAGCTAAAGTAAAACAGCAGGGGCCTCTGCCAACTTTGAGAAGACAAACTCATGTTGCAACAACTTGTTTAAAATTGATACCCTGTGTGTCCTCTGCCATGCTTCAGGTGAGGGTCATGGACCATTAGCAAAACTCCCTGAGGGGGTGCAAAGTTTGACAGGCTAACAATCCAATTTATTGTAAGCTAGTATACTACCTGTACTACTACATGAGCATGGTATTGAGAGCTGGGCAAGGATAATTAAAGCAGGATGTATTCCTGTATTCCTGCTTTGCTTCTTTCCGTTTCAAAACTGTCCTGAAGGACTGGCTATTACAATTGTGACCGTTCTAGAGCTAGATACAATCCCAACTGGGTTCATTTGTCCGAAATATTTCAATTTCCAAAAGATTTCAATACTATATTATCAGAGTGAAGTTCAGTGGTAAATTTATGTATGGAAATTTGTTGCAAATAACCACAAGATAAGAGTAAGCCAAAGGAAGCAAATCTATTTTTTACCGTCATTGACACTTTCTCCTTAAAGCAAACACGTAGTATACTGCAGATCACATTGCTTTCCAGGTTGGCATTTTGAGGAAATTATCAAAAGATGGAAGGTAGCAATGAAAGCATCTGAGTTGCTTTAAACCAGGAGGTTGTTTTCTCAACAGCAATTACTTGATTAAACTTGAGGACTTGATGCAGCCTGTCAGTCACCGTGTCACAAGAGATTTATGATCACGAATTCACAGAGATGGTCGGCAGTCTAAATGTTCTTGAACTCTGGTGAGGGATGCATCTTCAATTGTCGAGAAAAGTTAAGACCGATGATTTGAAGTCTAACAATCAGACTTAGAAATACAACATACACACAAAAACTACACATGCACCACACAAAAATGTCAGACAACATTCTGCAGTTAGTACAGTACTGTACTATTAAGGTGGGCAGTAAAACAAGATGACATGCGCCAAAGTGCTCATGGTGCTTTACAAAACAAGAATAAAAAAAGCAATTAAGAAATAAAGGACATGTCCGAAAAATGTACTAAAATGTGAGCTCCGCTTTCAAGTATGCCAGTAATTTTAAGAGAGAAACCTCCTCAAGTTTGCAATCAATTAAATACTGCCTGTCTTCAAGAATGCCAAATAAACTCCAGCATAGGATTTGAACCAAGTAGTCAGCAGTTTGATAGTCAAAGTTGACAGAAGAAATTACATGCCCCTAACATACAGCAGGACGGATAGCTATGCAGTTGCAAGCCAAACTGTGTCCTCCCCAATTTCAACTACAGTATTGTACAGAATTGTTAGTGAATACAGTTTTGTGCAATTACTGTACTTGCCCTGTGCCAATCACTGTAAAGTACTACAAGGGAAGGATAAAATACTAAAATTTCCAAGCAACAAATTCATGGTTGCCCATTAACACAATGATATCAGTACTGTAAGATAGACTGAACACCTGTCGCTCAGAAGAAATGAAATAAAAATTGGCAATGAAATTATAGGCCTACCTTATTAAAGGGAAATAGGGCGTTTGCTTTAGAGAAAACATCCACATTTTTGTAACCAATGCCTGTGGATGTGGAATGATAGATTATTCAAAATAAGGAAGGACAGTACCCTTCTTTTCAAGAAATAAGCTCCTTGCAGGTAGAAATTCAGTTTAGTTACTCAACACTAATTTGTTCACCCAAACTTTTCAAAATTCAAATGATGCATCTTCCATTACTCATCACATGAATAATGTTTTGAGAAGATGAAGCTTTGGTAGATGTTTATTGATGAGAAGGAATGGTTTAACAATGATTAAAGCTATTTTCTTTTTCATGTCATGTCGGTGTAATCTAAACGCCCTATTTCCCTTTCAACAGCATTTAGCAGGTCCATGGCACAGCCACCCAAAAGATACCTACTTTACTGACAAGCTACCTACTGACATACACTGCATGCAGAAAGTAGCCTAAGTAGGGTCATCACATAGTTCAAATGCACATTACTGTATGTAGTTTTTCAATGACCAAATGAAACTGTTTGCTTGAAATTATGACATTGGCCCCTTTTTTACTCCTTGCTATGTACACTCTAGATACTGACAAGGGAGAGCTGCCAAATGGTCTGGTAAATGCACAGCACTTACTGCATGTAACAGCATCTTTGCAAAATACAAATTAAGTCAATTGGCATGAAGGAAAATGGAAGCCAATAAGGTATATATACCTCAATGTCAGCAAAATGTAGCCTAAACTACTGTTACCCTTTGGAGGGATGCCTCACAGTAAAGGCTGAAATATGACACCTGAACATAAAAGTCACATGCTCAGTTTCAGCCTATATGATTGATGGGGGTTTATCATTCTTGGAGATCCTGAAAGCTCCCAGGAATATCGGGGCGAGAGAAAGGAAGCAAAGTTTACAGTGAAGTTGTAAATTACGGCAGGATCCAGCCAGACAATAGAGCATGATGGGATGTTATGTAAATTATTGGAGGATGGGAAACAAAAAGTAATGAGAGGTTGCTAACCATGACAAACATAAACAGTCAATCCTGTATTTAAAGTACTATACAGCTGAACTACAGTACAAACCAACCATTGCTAATCCAATCGCTAGGTGTGTAACCGAGTAATGCATATCCGAGGATCTGTTCCCTACAAACGTCTTGGACATTTGTCAAAAACGCGGTGCGAATAACCATGCATGTGCAAAACACTGAATCTTTATTCATACAATACAATTGCTTGTGTGCGGAGTGCTCACACAGTTACAACAAAGGGCTTGCTCACTGTTCACCCTGATTGGTTGTTCTCCCTGAGGAAATTATGAATAAACATGAAATTTGAGGATAGGAACTAAATGATCAAATCTGATTGATTTCTTTACATTTTTGAAGCGAATAAGCCACAAAACAAAAGCAGTTCGGGACAAATGTACAAGACGCTATTGTCAAGTAGAAATCGGCGAGGAACAGCAGAGGGCGCAGTTAGCTCTGTACAAAAGAACCACGGTGAGTGTGATACTACATTACTAGGGTCTGTACAAAAGAACTACGGTGAGTGTGATACTACATTACTAGGGTCTGTACAAGAGAACCACGGTGAGTGTGATACTACATTACTAGGGTCTGTACAAAAGAACCACGGTGAGTGTGATACTACATTACTAGGGTCTGTACAAGAGAACCACGGTGAGTGTGATACTACATTACTAGGGTCTGTACAAGAGAACCACGGTGAGTGTGATACTACATTACTAGGGTCTGTACAAGAGAACCACGGTGAGTGTGATACTACATTACTAGGGTCTGTACAAGAGAACCACGGTGAGTGTGATACTACATTACTAGAGTCTGTACAAGAGAACCACGGTGAGTGTGATACTACATTACTAGGGTCTGTACAAGAGAACCACGGTGAGTGTGATACTACATTACTAGGGTCTGTACAAAAGAACCACGGTGAGTGTGATACTACATTACTAGGGTCTGTACAAGAGAACCACGGTGAGTGTGATACTACATTATATAGGGTGTGTACAAAAGAACCACGGTGAGTGTGATACTACATTACTAGAGTCTGTACAAGAGAACCACGGTGAGTGTGATACTACATTACTAGGGTCTGTACAAGAGAACCACGGTGAGTGTGATACTACATTACTAGGGCCCGTACAAAAGAACCACGGTGAGTGTGATACTACATTACTAGGGTCCGTACAAGAGAACCACGGTGAGTGTGATACTACATTACTAGGGTCTGTACAAGAGAACCACGGTGAGTGTGATACTACATTACTAGGGTCTGTACAAAAGAACCACGGTGAGTATGATACTACATTACTAGGGTCTGTACAAGAGAACCACGGTGAGTGTGATACTACATTACTAGGGTGTGTACAAAAGAACCACGGTGAGTGTGATACTACATTACTAGAGTCTGTACAAGAGAACCACGGTGAGTGTGATACTACATTACTAGGGTCTGTACAAGAGAACCACGGTGAGTGTGATACTACATTACTAGGGCCCGTACAAAAGAACCACGGTGAGTGTGATACTACATTACTAGGGTCTGTACAAGAGAACCACGGTGAGTGTGATACTACATTACTAGGGTCTGTACAAAAGAACCACGGTGAGTGTGATACTACATTACTAGGGTCTGTACAAGAGAACCACGGTGAGTGTGATACTACATTACTAGGGTCTGTACAAGAGAACCACGGTGAGTGTGATACTACATTACTAGGGCCCGTACAAAAGAACCACGGTGAGTGTGATACTACATTACTAGGGTCTGTACAAGAGAACCACGGTGAGTGTGATACTACATTACTAGGGTGTGTACAAAAGAACCACGGTGAGTGTGATACTACATTACTAGAGTCTGTACAAGAGAACCACGGTGAGTGTGATACTACATTACTAGGGTGTGTACAAAAGAACCACGGTGAGTGTGATACTACATTACTAGGGTCTGTACAAGAGAACCACAGTGAGTGACTATTCCGAGGAATGCTTGAGGACCTGCTCCGGAGATAAAATCTTTAATGTTTTGTTGGTGTATGTGCTTTGAGGGACAAAGGAAATGCTTGCAGTACCCTTTTAAGAATTATTTTGGCTGTTCCTGTTTTGAAGCTTATGCACATCACATCTTACTGACGTCACAAAGTTGGCGTTTTTTGCTCTCTGTTCGGACTACATATTCTGCTCTGTAGGTACTGTTCACCCACAGCAATTGCCCAATCCAACATAGGTCCAGCCAACTATGAAACCGGGCCAATGTTTCAAAGTTTGGTTTAACTTACTGTAAGATAGAACACAGGTCTACTGCACAGTTACTAAAGTATTTTCAATAAACAATGCTCAGGTTTTTAAAATCAAATAACATTATTGTATGTAAATTACTGTAGTCAGTCTCAATGTGGAGGAGATTCAAACTACTGTACTACTGCAGTTTCAGTTTCCCTCTGAACACATTTTCCTTTGTTTCACAAGTGAATTATAAGTTCAATCGATATTATACATGATTTTGCATGAATTTGTAAGTGCAGCACAGTAGGAAGAATTTGAAACCTGTGCAGGTCTTCCGGTATGACAGTAATGGTCAAAATACCGTGGATACAGGTCTGTCCAGGCAAAGTAAATCAGTCAGTGAAACAGGTCGTTGGAGAAAATCTAGTAGGAACAAGCCAAAAGCTTCTGGTGTATCTCAGCTTTCCACACCATCCCTGCGTACTGTTTACATGTTCTTCTGCACAACTTTCTCCCAGCACACCAGAGTCTCTCTACAATGGATTACAGACACACATGGCTTGACACAAGATAGAACTGCACAGTACTGGTACCTTCAAGCTGCCATACAACTCAAGCACTACTCCAAAGCAATCCTTATTTAATCCACCTCAATGCAAATAACACAAGGGCACACCTTAAACCCACCATCCAGCCTTTATTATGTCACAATTTCACACATATTTACCTCACTCTTTCATCCTCACAAGTTCTCCGCAATCCCAACTAGGATTTGACCTTTGAGGTCTTTTAAGGTCAACCCTCTCTGCCTTCATATCTGGTTATTTTTACATTCTTCTAGCCCTGAGTCAAAACCAAAGTACCAATTTTCTCACACTAATATCTCTAGGGAGGCATTTGAGTCCCTTGGGGGTGTGGATATACTTTTTGTGGAAGACAGTTACTGATATAGAAGGAACCAAATTTGGCTGCAAAAACTACATAATTCAAGATTTTATTGAACACTGATTAAAATTCCAACTTCCACTCTGAATGGATCCAAACATGAGTGTGGTTTATAATCTGGAAGGGGATGAAGTTCTTTTTTCTTTTTTTTTTCCTGTCACAATGAGCACATGATTTCCAAAGCAAGGATGGTGTATTGAAAGTACAAACTACAATACTGACACTATACTCACCAAGATGTGAATGGTCTGCACATTATGATTTATGTTGGGAAAAAAAAACAGAATTCATGGCTAAAATTGATTACTAAAATCCTAGTCTTGCAAATTTATGTTTTACATACTACTACAACCAAATTATTGACTAAGGACTACGAATAAAATAGGCAAAATTCAGCAATATGACCGAGTGAGTTCCACAGCGGTTGTGTTTTTCCTCACTTTATGAAGGAACCAGGTACAGTAGTAAGCCCAAACTTTTAAAAATTCAAATGATGCATCTGCTGTTACTCAGCACTGTATATGATTTGAGGGGATAAAGCTTCTGAAGACCTTTATTGATGAGACTGAATGGTTTAGCAATGATTACAGCTATTTTCGTTGTTGGCCATTCTGGTAAGTTATACTGTAAACGTCCTGTTTCCCTTTTTTCGCCAGGCCTGTAACATTCATGCAAGACTAAAGAAGAGGTCGTGTTCGAGCTTCTCAAGGGCTGTTTTGTGCCAAGTGCTTCTGAACATTGCCATGGCATAAAACAGGTCAGTACCGTAGTTGATGTAGAACGTGTATACAGTAGAACACTACTGTAGAATATAGGATTGATCAGCCAACAAAAAACTTACAACTTACTGTATCTGGCAATCCACTGACTCATGTACTGTATGATTTTACTGCACATGTGCAACATCTGTTTGATCACACTGTCTGTACTATAGATATATAGACTTGCAAATTGTTAAATGTCATGCTTAGCAAGAGACATTGACCTAGCAAAAACAAACTGAAGTTATATTGTACTGCACATACAGTACTGTACTGTTACGAAGCATGAAGTTTGATCTAACGCATTACCTAACATTATACTAACGTCAATTAGCATTAACTTGAAAGAACTAAAAAAGAGTTTACAATTTTCACAGAAAACAATTCATCATGAAAAATGTAAATAATATGAATCACATTCCTTGGCACGTCTTGGACTTGACTAAAATATTTACTGAAGGAGTCGCCTATACAAAGGCATGGTACAATGTTCACTTCACAGATGTTTACAACTCAAACAATAGCATACATTGTGAAACTGGTGAACATTTACCAGCAAACTGAAAGCATGTTACTGTGATCAGTATGTACCACAATAGTCTACAAATTTTCTGGTTACTTTTTTTCTCTTTAAGTGTGCAATGAATTTACAGTACTATCAAACTCCTCAGAAAATTAAGGAGTGTGGGGTAATCACAGCTCAGTGACCAGTGTTAGACCTGTGTTTGCACAAATTTCATAATAATGAAAGAAATAATGACTTTCTGATCAACAGACTGTACCTCTGAACTTAAATATCACAACACAAGTACGTGTAAAATGAGAAGCTTACTGTAAGAATATGTGTGTCGACATACAGTAGAGAGTACAGTAGGGCAGTTATCACACTGTATTTGTAGTGTTTGCACTACAGGATCCAGGTACACCTGACTGCCCAGTGCCGATGCTACTGTTATACTCAAGGTTAACTTGAGATTACTACCCTCATCTAAAGTTCCACTGACATAGAGTACATTGTACTGTACGTACATGAGAACGAAGGAACAAAATTTTATGTTGTTCTCTCCTAACTTAGTTACCACTTCCTTGTCATGTATTTAGGTTTGTGCAATACCCCCAATGTGAAGTTACAATCATGGACCACTCGTACCACCCACCTTTTTAATACTATGGCCTCCAGTGGTGCAAACACTGTGTCAGTATTTAATCCCCAGAAGAGCATTTCCAATCCCCTGCAACAACCTACAGTACTGTACTGTACCACCCTCACAAAGTTCTAAGTTACACATTGCCCAAACTACAGTAGCTCTACAAACCTGTAATTTTTTCTCTTTTCAAGAGATACAAGTTTGTGAGAAAAGATAATGTAGTACTACCAGTAACACTGATCGCTTACAAGAATTATGACCACAAACAATCTTGAGTGCACAGAATTGCCAACCTGTAGTCCTCTTCCCATTGACGTAATCGTGATATTAACTGAGTGCTTGCCAGTTACAGCATCAACAGTAAGATAAAGGGATCAGATGTCTCGTGGCTTAAACAAACATAAATGGTCCAATGCAGTGACTGAAGACCTACAGTATGCAAGTAGCGCAACATACAGTAAGCTTAAGGAAAGGAAAAGTTTACTTAATCCAGCAAATGAAACTACATGATTACAGATAAACCAGGATCAGAAATAAACGAACAAATAAAACACAACATACAGTACTGTATACTGTACACATCACACACCAGGTACAGTGTGGTCACCATTCCTGTACAAGATCTATTACAATGCGATTGAAGCATTTTGTCAATGAAATGGTAACAGAAAACGTAGGATGTCATCACCATACAGTAGTTTAAGCTAATTAATTCACAACTGCAAAAAGGACTGTGACAGCACTGCACAGTACTACATTTAAAGGGTAATTACAGCAGGGTGTTTAAAATGCACCGACATGGCATGCAAACAAAATACCATTAACCACATTACACCATTCAGTCGCATCAATAAACATCATCTTCACTTCATTTAAACATTTTGCTGGAGATACAGAACATGCATCATTAATTTTTAGAAGTTGAGGTGAATTTACTGTACTTGTTGGTAACAAATGACTGAAGTTTATCTGTGACACCTTTAGGCCACCATCTTTCCCCAATATCAATCATTCTGCGCCCACAAAATATCTACACTGTATCATTTTTTTCTTTCAGTAAAAAAAACACACAGTGTTTACTGTACCTGTAGTCCTGTATTTAGCTTTAATCGACAACGATAGAAGAATTAGGTCAAGTCCTGTACAGTAGCACCAGCACACTAGAGGACATTACTTAAAGCCATTGTGATAATCAAAAGTAAGATTAAAGATGTTTATTGTGATGAACATACAGTAGAAAAAACTGTATTCATGCACACTACATAGTATGGGGCTTAAGAATTTAGGTTACAGTACCTATCTAGTGTGAAACATGTCAGTCCTGACCTACAGTAAGAAAAGTACTATAGCAAATTATTGTACTACTGTAATGGGCATACAGGACACACAGAGTGCACTTCAAACGTTGGTGGACTGAAGCTTGTATCAAAGTACTGTAAGTTGTTAAGTTCTCTCCTTGCAGAGCTGAATTAGGCCTCCTTACTCATTGTCATCGTCCTGCAACCGGTCCAGCAGAACTCAAGATGCACCGACACTTGAATCAGTTCTTCTCTCCTAGATCCAAACTTGCAAGTACAGTACTGTAAGTACTGATACAATCCTTTGTGAGTGTTCAGAATAAACAGTGATTTAGAACCTCCACCAGAATCCTCGACCATCAAAGATGTGAGGACCGCAGCCTACATAGTGAATTCAACTTGTCCATGTTACTACCCTACACATCCATCTACGGTACTATGAGTGTTAACTGTGCTGTATCAGTGTCGAGCAGTGATTGCAGTCCACATCCTCTTACTGCGGTACAGTACCTAACTCCTAAAACATTTCCACCCCTAAAATCATTAGGTTTATTTCCCACCTCAAGTCAAATTACTGAGGAGGAAGCTTTTTCACCCTTGATGTGGCAAATGTTTTCATGGTAGGCTACTCACATCCTGAAGATTTTGACTTAGGAGCATCTTCTGTGATCATCTTCTGCAGGCAGTGCGAATAACACTGACATTTCTGATGCATGACTCCTTTCTGTTTGTGCTTAAAAATTTACAGGATGTTTGGCTCCTCTAAAGTTGTAAAGGATACAATATGCCTCTTTAACAACATTTCCAAATTTTAAGTTTGTACATTCCAAAAACTTTCCATGCACTATCCTAGACTACATGTAATTTACACCAATAAACATCTAGGGGATACAGTACAACCCTCACAAACCTTTGACACCAAAGGTCTTTTTCCCCTCAAATTATTACCGTAGGTACTGTAGATACTGTAAGCATGACTTTTCTAAGGTCCTGAAATTATGCAAGAACAATTTTTGCAGGGAACAGTTCTCAGTCTGTTTTAGTAACAGGTACAGAAACTAATAAAAGGGAGTGTACTGTACAGTGTAGGTGATGTTATTTTTGCTTTCAATACATGTGCTGACACACGTACAGGTCTACACATCCATGGGCAAGCTGCTTTTTAATGACAGTGAGTCCAGACACTATGTGTGCAGACATGAGCTAAAAGGTACATGCAAACTGTTGACCCACATTCTTAATTGAACTGTCACCAAGGACTAGCCTATAGGCCTAGCCCACTGTAGGCTATATGATCTGAACATGGTGGTATTTTCTACAACAAATTATTGGTACATACCTGTACAATATTTTAGCCAATCAGCGATCTTTATTACTGTATTACTGTAGGGTTACACCTTGGTTTGGGTTCATGCGGATAACAGAGGGTATTTGCCTGGTGTTCACACTGTACAAGTAGTGTCACCCATGAAAAGTCATACTAGGCAGTAGGCATTAACTGGGCCTAACACTGCTTGCATCAGTGCATGCTGCATGTCCACAGTATGTATGTTAAACGTGTAAATGTCTTCTAAACAGTCTGCCAGTGCTGCTGCCAGGGCGAACAGGGTGCTCAGTTTGATCAAGAGGAATTTTAGTAATTTTAGTAAAGATATTGTGTTAAATCTGTATATGCAGTGGGTTAGGGTGCATCTTGACTATCCTGTGCAGGCATGGAGTCCCTATTATGAAAAGGACAAGTTTCTTTTAGAGCAGGTTCAGAGGAGGGCCACCCGGCTTATTCCCGATGTACGTAATCTCGCTTATCATGATAGGCTTAAATGTCTGGGACTTACTACTCTTGAATTAAGAATGATCAGGGGGAGTATGTTGCAGGTTTTCAAATTTCTAGTTGGTAGGAATTCTCTAATTGTGATTACTTAGACGTCTGTCCTAATTCCAGTGTCCGTGGTCATTGTAAGAAGCTGGTGAAATGCTTCTCTAGAGTATAGGCTTGATGTGAGAAAGTTTAGCTTCTCACATAGAGTTGTCAATGAGTGGAATAGTCTGCTTGATTGGGTTGTAAATTCCACTTCTCTTCAGTAAATAGCTTCAAAGGTAACATTGATAAGTTTTATTGTGACTATGGCAGAATCAAATTATGCTGGGATATATTGGATATTAGTTTGATTAGGTTTTTTGGGGGGGTCTGGATTACAGGCCATCTTATGGGGCTTTAGCCCTCCTTTGCCCTTAAACTTGTTATGTTAAACTTGTTAATATGTTATGGCCACACATTTGTACCTCCCAAAATTTTCATTACTGTCACAGAAAACATACTCCAACCAACATAGATTATTTCATGACTTGCCTAGGCCTACAGTAAGTAAAAATCATGTCTACAGTACAGACTAGCCTACTTGACTAAACATTCACACCTCTTCGCTCTTTATCTTATCATGTCTTAGGTACGTCATTATGGACCACCTCTTCCTAGGCCTATGCAGCCATTACTATAATAGCCCGATTAGGTGAACTGAAACTCCAAGCTTTTAGTTTTACAGTACGTTTTAAAGTAAATACTGAGCAAACTTCACAGGCTCTGAATCCCAGGAAGAATTTACTACGGCCAATAAAATAAATGCCTGTTGCCTCCTTTTGTCAAACCCCCGGGTCAATGGTCTGACTGAAGACGAGAGGAACAGACTTGTGAACTTACACGCACAGTATACTATGTGTAAGTTGTAACTGTAACTTCAACATTGCGATTATAAGTAAACTGACGAAGTAACGTTAGGCCTTCTGATTGCCACGAAAGACTTATTGAAGAGTCACATCTATTTCATTGATTCGAGATAAAGGCTTGTTTAGTCTTACAAAATGGTGAGGAACAAACCTGACTTGCGATAACGAAAAGCTTCTTACCAAACTAAAGGAAGGGTAAATATCCAAGTTTTAGTCCAAATTTATTTTCACTACCGTCACGGTGTTGTCTGAAGTAACCTGTTACCAGCACATTACTTTAATGTACCTACACTGTACACTGTACATGTATTGTAATGTACACCTGCTGCAGCAGTACAACTATTGGTACGGTTCAATGAGCAAAATTCAAACACCGCAAACACAGCAAACAACTCAGAACGAGGGCGCTATAGTAAAATGGAATAAGGGCGGATAAAGACATTACCGATGATTCACACAGAAAATGGGGCAAATGTAACGAACTTAGGAAAGCATACATACTGCTTAGCAAAAGGGAACTCGGCCAGCAATCAGTGCCGTAGCTAGCATTTTTCCTTTCTAGAGGGGACAGAGTTACGGAAATTCCTCAAAGGTCTCACAGGAGACTGTTTTGATCCATGAAAGTGAGAGCGACATAAGGGTGGGGGGATGGTGGGGTGGTGCAAGCTGGTCTTAGTCATATGAGTGTAACTGATCACCGTCTTGGGAGAGAGTCCCCATACCCTTTGGGAAATTGTGGTTAATGACGTTGGGCTAGAAGCAATACGTTGCAATACTTGATCTTAGATTTAAAATGAACTATTTTCTTTGTTTTATTTTTTATGAAGTAATGATATTAATATATTATTTAAGTATTCCAAAGGATTCTGTTGGTGGTAGACAGAGTCGTTCTGGAGATAATTGTACATAGAACTTGTTACAACGGTATTTACTGGCTTACAGTGCTACTTTATTTACGGTATATTCATGGAGCTCTAACCAGATCTAAACTGACCACTGATTACAAAGTGTAAACCATGCAGTCTCCAGATTACATCAATAAAATAATCTAAGAGATTTACTGTTTGACTGTCAATATCACTAGAGATGATCTAGAGTGTGGATAGGGGTTGGATACTTGGGGATTTTACGCAGTTGTATACACCGTACCTTATCTGATCATAGCTTAGGGTTAATTCATTATGAAAATGTGATCAAACGGTGCACTTTTTTTTTTAAATTCATTAGGTATTTCATCAGATTCCGTCCCTCTCAGGCACAGAACAAACAATGTTGAAGAGATTCTGATCCAAAAGTGTTCCTCTTGATAGGCTTGATACTGAGCCACAAGTATCCACGGACACCGCATACCGATTGCCGGTCCAAAACCAGCAAATCCAGAGACATAATGGTTAGCAGTATACATAACTGTAGACTGCTTCGGAGTTGACTGAATGATGCTGAAGTAGCATACCTTGAGAGTTTTCATTCTTCTATCTCTCCAGAGAAGTCTTCTTTTGCTGTCTACAATGTATTAGATTTTTATCAGGAATGAAATCTACAATGCTGATTGGCCAATTCATGGTGTTGATCAAGTTAAACGAGTCCAGAAGTTCGTGATATCGCCCACTCTGCACTGTTGGGTAAGATTCGTGCCCCCATACCTAGAGAGTGTTTTCAGGTTTGAGAAAAAAGAAAAGAAATTTGTCGCGTTTGTCATTTCTACTTTCAATTGTTAATACTTCGAGCAGGGAGCTGTTATTTAGAAGGAAATGAAACTTTCTGAGGTAAGGTTGTCATCCGTCAAGGGCACACACTGCGAATCTGTCTTTTGCATTGCTCTTGGTAATTCTATAAGGGATTATACCTGGTTAGAAGGTAAACACAATGGTGTTTGTTGCCAGCCACAGCCTTTGACCGCAGTGCTTTCAGTCGCCGGGGAAATAATTTTCTCTCTTTTGTCGCTTGGTGGCGCATATGGCATTACACAATTCGAGTTGTATGTCAAAATTGATTACAAATTTGACTATTCTCAGTTACGAACATAGGCTTGAGAGAACTGGTTTAATTTCTTTTGAAATGTGTAGACTAATTTGCTGATTTGACTGACTAAAATTGTTAAGGGACTGGACAATGTTGATAGGGCATTTTTTTTTTTTTTCGTCAGAAGTGGTCGTCAGCTTAAATGCCCGAAGTACTACTGTAGACTATAAATTACTCTTTTAGTCAGCGTATTATCACTGAATAGAACAATCTGCCACATGAGGCCGTTACTGATACAATAACGATGTTATATCACCGGCCAACTTTCGCAGGACATTTCCACCCTGAACAATTTCCTCCAACACAGTTCCCTCCCAACCAGAAGATTTCCCCTCAGACAACCCCCCTCCCCGACTATTCTTCATGACAAATGTTAAGGGGGGGGGTTGGGGAGGGGTAGGGTGCGATTTGAGAGAAGGAGAAATTGTCCTATTTGGGAGTTGTCCAGGTTGCGTGGGGATTGTCTAAGGGGAAGCTGTCCTGGTGGGAGTTGTTCGTTGGAAATTTCGGGGGGGGGGGTTGTCAATTGACAGAGGGGAAGTTGTCATGGAACCGATATGACACAGCTAGCACGTATAGACAGGTATTTGTTTAGTTTCTTTGTTCTTCATTCATCTTTTAGGAGGTAATAATGGCAGGGTAGCAAACAATGAGTCATACATATTGCCACATGCACGGAGTATTTCGTTGACGAATAAATATGACTAGTATGCTACACTTCGGCTCCCGGTGGAGATGAAAATAGCACCAAAATTAGCAAGAAATGACCCATGCATCCAGTGATTTGTGATAGTTTAGACGCCGATGGCTTATCATCAGGCATCAGGGTGGTGGTGGTGGGGGGTCAAGGAGATTTTACCTCTCTCAGGTATAGGTCTACTTGAGAAATCAGTTAAACTTCACCTGCATGCCTGACTTCATATATCATATGACGTCTTTCTGCGGTCGTTTTCAATAATTCTCACTCTTCTTTTCTCCGCGGCTTGTTTTTTAGTTTCTTAGTAGAATCTAATTGGTAGGGTACGTGGGACGCCTTTCAACCCCCCCCCCCCCCCCAGCTACCTGCAAGTAGCTACGCACATCGATATCCCGCAGACTACATCATTTGCAAAGTCCAAGAACAGTCGGTAATAGTTTTTATGAAAAGTGCATAAACATTTTATAGTTCTTCTTGATAATAACTTCACAGTACACTTTACGTTTTCTTCATCTTTTAATTCCATTTCAAAGGGACAAGACATTCGTATGAATTATAAAAGCAAAAATAAAAGGAAAGATCACACAATTCATGTTGAATATTGTAGAATTCGAATGAACAGCTCATGCCTTCAAGTCCAAGATAATTATAACGTAAGCCAGGGGTATCCTGACAAAGAATCCGCCAAAGAACATGTGGGATGTGTTACTACACACAAAGATTCTTGCATAAGAGGCAACACTTCATACAATTGAATTAAACTGATGCACAGGCCTTCGTTAAATTAAAATCCCATATTATATAAAGTATTGAATAAACATGCTGTGTTGTACATATGTTAACTGTTCTCTGCGTGCTTACCATGCAGCGTGACGCAAACAGAAGCTAAGGGTATCGTGTGTCCCGATCACTGTAAAATACACTCGGACCGAGACCTATTGTCACGATATGCCCCACCGAGAGATACGGGGGGTTCTTTCTTGCCAAGAGCCATACACTAAATCTTGTAAATGAATTTTGGAAGAAATAAATGAACTCTCTCATGTCTTTTATGAAATTCTGCATGATTTTGAGTTGTTACACTTTTTTGTACTTTATTTGTGTATTTAACCCTTTAATTACTCTTATGGCTTTGAAAACCGAAATGAAATGATTGCCAATTCCTTCATGATGGTAAATAAAGCTTCCTTTTTCCAAAATCACATAGATATTCCATGGCGAGCCAGTAAGGGGAACACAATGTTAACATCATTTGGTTGAAATGAGCAGTCTGCTTCAACACCTTCCGCAGTGATCAAGCAGGTACCTTTCAGACGTTATAGTGACAATACAGGGTGAGCGCAAACATACCAAACAAAGGCATGCTGCATGTAGGTATATGTTTTACATTTTTCCCCTCCTGCGTATTCTGCATGCGACCCTCCACTTACCACCGCTACCATTATTTTCAGACGAATATGTTCACTACCGCGCTCTCATGTTTTATTTACTTGACTTTATTTTACTCAAAAAAGAAGTTTGATCTTATTTCGGTATAGATGACTTTACATTGGTCCAGTCAGGATTCAATTCCCCAAGTTTTGGGGCACTCTTCTGTGTGAGAATACATACCAATACACTGTAAAGAGCCAGGGGTAAGCTTTTACCCAGGGTTGGTTACGTTTGCCTTTATTACAAAATATTGCGTAAAACGTACCTGGCAAGTTGCTCAAATCGTGACCCCTCTACAGTTAAACTTAAACCAACAATGGGTACTTTTTAATCAACTTGGCCGGTATGTTTTTACCCAACAGTTTGTAAAGAGACGAAGCAACCTTTTAGAGTGTACGCTCTGCAGTATTCCTCTATTTTTTTCCCTGTAGCTGCTGTTCCGCTCCAGATTGCCGAAGCTTCTCCATTTGCCACGGCATGCCTCTGTACATACACACACAAAAAAAAAAGGATTTCACTTATAAAGTGTTAGATTATTATTATGCTAACTTTCTTATTATGCCTTTTATTTCGTACCTTGCAGAAGTCAACGAACAGTTCTAAGAACGAACAGAACTAAGAAGGTAACCATTTGACTTTAACTCAATGGCTGACCGCAATTGTTGATTACATTATCCTTGCAAAATCCAACACTTTCGTTTTCAACTATTGCTTCTATTTTGAAGAAGCTTGGTCTTCAGTAAAAGTAAAAGGTCACTAAAAGCGCAATCGAGTGACGTCATAATGGCAGTAGTGCACCATACAGTAATTGCAATATTGAAGTATCATCTATGTTTCCATCATTTTCGATATCTTAAAGAATAAAGTGTTGAAGAGTAGTTTTCCGTCGGTGCCTTTGAGAAGCACATGAGGAATTAAATCCCTTCAAGCGATATTGCTACATGTACCGCAGGGGAGGAGGTATTTCAAGAAGTCGTTGCATGTGAAAAATCGACAATAATGTGAAAAGCATAAGCTTTTATAAGAAAACTGGATACTACAATCATCACAGACAACCCTGTTGGAATTTCGTGGGTGGGTGCATTAGGGCAAAGCAAATCCACACTTAATCTCTAAATATTGCATTGAGTTACTGCATATTTGCATACACCTTAATGTGTTGCATATTGATTAGCCTAACTGATAACTAGCATAGGCTATTAATGACTTGTGGAACGGTGAAGCGGAGAAAAGGTTGAAACGACATGCATTTTGTTCATGATAGTTTTACTAGCCGGCTACTTTATCTATGCTTTGTCATTACAGAAGTATTATCAAACATTTAAACATTAAAAATTGTTTTACTTGCAATGGAAAATGCTAATAAAGGCTTTATTAGTTAGTCAATCATGAAATATTAATTAATTAATTAATTAACCCGTTTCTTTTCATGTTAAAACAGATATTTGCAGCTTTTTCGTAAAAATTGTAGACGAAATTGAGATATCACAGTTCCGAATATTAAATTGAACGTCAAAGATGCAGTTTCAGATTTTTTTTTTTACATAATATACCTGTAGCCCACCTGTAAAATTTATGAAACTCCTTCTCCTGTGAAGAATTAACAAGAAAAGGAATATATTGTTCATGCTCTATTTTGTGTTCAAAATGAAATGTGTATAGTGATCAATTTCATGTGTTTGATTGCTCTTTTCAAGTTTTCACTGTCTCCAGAAACGTGATTCCTTACAGGAGCAGAAGCATTGCCTTATTTTATTGAGATGGCACAACCTTTCAAATCAAGTATGTATTATAGAGCCTACTTACAGAAAGTATATTATTGCAAGATGTTCAAGTGCCTCTGTCTTTCGTTTTACAGGAAATAGACGTACATATTTTGGATAATGTAGGGTTAATTAAACGTCAAATCTTCATTTGATCTCCGAATATGCTGTACCCAGAAGTGTATTTCATTCGTCTAAATTGCATATTTATTTTAAAAGCAATAAAGGTTACATCCTCTCTTACTACTTTTAAAATACTAAAAGTACTAACATATTAAGTGAGAGGCATTGAGTGTATTCCATAGTATAAGAACGACAAGTGGCGTCAGATATTACAACAAAACATTATCAGACAAACTAAAACGTGTAACATATATTTCAACGAAGTAATCATGTTAACTTTACCTCGTTGGCGTACTTTCCTTTCGTTAGTTCTTGCTTACTGTCTTCGTCCTAAGTATTGTTGAAATAAACTGGAATTGTATTTTCTGGTAATTACACAGCACTGCAGTATCATGACATTGGTGATCATTAACAAGTAATTAACAAATTAATATACACTAAGAGATTGCAAAGTACGAAGCTTTCCCGACACTGTTAAAATTCCAAAACATTAATTGCTGTACAAACACTTTACAAAACACTTTTCCATTTTCACAGACCATTGCATGTGCGGTAATGTGGTATGATATATATGAAGTAATTCAAGTGTTTCCCTATTGAATAGCCAGGAGGAAAAGCAGACAGTAGGGGTTATAACCCATTCCCATCTTTTTGACAAGGGCTTTGTGCAACTCACTCAATCCCCCCCCCCCCCCCCCTCAGTTTTCAGGAACACATTGTAAAAAACTGATTCATGAAAGAACTTGAAAAATCCAATGAAATGATAAAAAAGTTTTATATGTACCTGTATGTTAATGGAAACAATAATTTATAAAATACATATGCGGCTCCTTGTGCATACAGTAATAATAAACATAAACAAATATTGTCAAGAATGCAACCCCCACCCATGACAAGAAATCTCTGTGAATACCCCTGTAAAACAGAAGTTTTAACATTTTCCTAAACGTTCACTGCGTTGATGTTCCTAGATTACGTGGCTGGTCGACTGACCCAGTGTGCTTGTCTACTGTGCTAAAAAAGCATTCATCCGAATCAACGGAAAGACGATGTGGGCAAAACCCTTTTAAACACTGATTACTAGAGTACAAAGAGTACAAGGAAATGTTGGTTGGGGGATATGAGAGCTGGCGATTCTGTAGATAAATAGACCGCGCTTGCACTGACGTCATACAGCATCAAACAAGGGCGCTCTCACTGAGACAAACAAGCGAACAGCGAGTAAACAATGGAGTTCTGTTCGAAAATAACACAGATAGTCTAAAGCGCGGTCCTAGGCGTAGAAGGCTCTTATGGCTCTGGTGTAGAATGCGCCCAGTAAGAGACTCGAGTACCTTACGTGCCCCCATAAATACCATTCCCAAGGCCTGCATTCCGGAAATCGCCTAGTCTTGGTCAAGACTGTGAATCTTTTTCCTTCTTTCCACTTTCTCAGAACATTCCCATAGCCTATTTTCTGTTGATATAGCGCTACTCCCGTTCACGGCCCCATTTCATGTGCTGCTCTGCTTGAACAGTTATGTACTGTACTTTGCTTTCGTCCAACAGTGACAATCCGCAACCACACAAGAAGGGCTTGCTTCTCTTTCATTTTATGCATGACTTCGTGTCGTCATGGGCTTTTAATTGCTAATGAACTAAAAGCGGTGATTTTTCAAGCATAATATCTCAACTTTTAGAATCTGCCAAATGATTACAATCATGAAAACTATTTGACAAAGCATGAAAACTACTGTTAATGACCACTTCGGCAGACAAGGATGTGTAAAAGTACGCATTTGACCCTTCATATGGAAGGTCTACAAATGTGTTTCCAGTATCTCGTAAAATTATCTAGGGCCTATCATTAAATCGGGGAAAACCTTAATTATTATCAAAATAGAAGGAAAATGTTGTTCCCTATCCACTGATATCAGTTTTGTACCATTAAATTTCGTAAATTAGTCAGGTATGTGGCAAATATCAGAGGAACCAGTTACGTCACCATATATAAGTGCATGTAAGGACTATTTACGCTACATGAACCCATGGCAAATTGGCTCCCATCAACCAGTAATCGTATATGTATACGCTAAATGCAGTACACACAAAATGTACGGTAAAATCGCTGTGTCCGAAATTGTTGATTACAGGCCCTTTTCTCAATTAAGCTTCGTAATTTCGGTATTGCAGAAAGGTTATGTTGTCATCTGCAAATATCGAATGAAAAATATTGTTTCATTAATTGTTTCATTAAGTGAGTCAGGTACTCCCAAAGTACTTCACCTTTTAGTCCAGTTCCGCTACATGGCATTCGTTGAGCCTTTCCAGTACGCGAGAATATAAGAGAACGGATCACGTGACCTAATTAAATCTATGGTTGCATACAGACTAAGTCTTGGACAACTCCTGTGTCCATGGTATGCGTATAGTGGCAAGAGGGACAGCCCGTACGTCTACTATTCATATCCAGGCTACGTCAATCACATAGTGTCAACAGTGACTCGTACAAGGGCGTGCTGTATGTATGAGTTTTTAGAACTGTGTGGGAATCAATGCATCAATGAGTTTCTGGAAGAAGAAACCACTGCCATCGTCTTAACACAAGACTACGAATCGCCATGCTTTTCTTCTAAGGAGGGCGCTTTATTAGTTCACTGTGACGTCATATGCAGGGGGGTCTATGATAAGTGGCTTTCACATTCGTCACTGAAAGTGTTGTATAACATTCCTCTCAGCAGCGTCCTGTAGTGTCGACGGTCATGGCCAAGAAAAAAAAAGTAAAGCGCACAAATTTTTTTAAAGTTAAGTAAATTCATTTTTGATGAAGTAACAAGGAAAGTAGATTACACAGGAATAACATGCCTTCGTCAAGTACAATTGTTTATACTAAAAACACAAGCAAACATGATACTTTGCAATATCTGCATTTTTCAAATCTGTCTTATCTTTTGATGTCACCAACTTAATCAAACTTAGTTACAACAATTATTACATGCATTTTATATGTAACTCAGGAGATGGTGCTTTAAATGTATAAGCAGTTTAACATACCATCCATCTTCCCGACGAGACGTCAAGTTGGTATTTTTGTTTGAGAACTCCGTAGGGAAACCAAAATACTGTGTGAGTTTATGAAAAAAAAAATAGACGTAGATATAATGACATCCATGTATGTATTTGCAATTTAGGATTGAATGTACCTATATTAATTCACACCCTACAGGAGCCTATACTGAAACTCAAATGTGCGAACGGTATATCTGTCGCACGTGTAAGATCACAATAATAGGAAACAAATATTTCAAAATGACAAGACGACGATAAAAGACATATCGGCGAAATAATTTAAGCAACGATAGCAATCTCTTTAAGTATCGAATTTTGCCAGTCTGATATTTTATAAGCTGACAACCGATGACGATTCAGTTTCATTGTACTTTCTATGCTTGATTCTTTTGATAACAATTGCCTTAATATGGTGAGCAATACAAATTGCAATAATGCATAATTTGTAACTGTTTTTTTCTCATTGTTGTTAAGAAACCAATCGCTTCTATCTTTTCAAAACGTTTATTGATTCAACAAATGATGCTGATTACATTGGCATAGATCATCTGTATTTTTCCATTTGGCGCTCTTACATGTAATTGGTCGTCTCAGTAATACTTCATATGACGTCAATCATATGACGTCAATCTCTGCGCGATGACTCTCTGCAAACGTCACTAGTTTACGGTAACTCATGGCAAATGTGGTCCATGGAAGACTCGTATACACTAAGTGTACTATATACCACGAACGTTTAGAACAATGTATATTGTTAAAGTGCGTTGTCACTTACTCGGTCATGTGAACTACAACCAGCCCGTAGTGATTAAATTGCAAGAAGTATACTTCACCTTTAAAGTTAACGTCCTTTCCCACGGAACGGTTTACTCTGCACTGGTATGCAGTAAGGTTGTAAGCAGGCATGGAATCTATTAATGTAGACAAAATAAAAACATCGAGAAGGATAAATGCAAGGAAAGTGTGTTTAAACATCTTGTATTTCCGGACCACACGTATAGGATTATTAACTTTCAAATTATTATCATAGAATGTATGACCTATAGTCGTATTAACCATCACTGATCTCTCAAGTAGATTGTGGGCAACTTCAAAGAGTTATCGTAGCAAGTTTTGATAAATCAGCCAATTCTCCCAGCGTAGACAGTATTAACTGCTAATGAATTAACACCATTACACAGTAACAACTACACTGAGTTATAATTTTCAACACAACCAAGTTCTCTATCAGACAAGAGAAGAATGCGCCCTTTTTGATTGAGTAAGAATTTAAAAAAAATGGGGCATGCTTTTCCGGGCACTAAAAAGTGGATAGCGCTACTGTTTAGAGTTAGTCTGCTGTGCTTCCTCTTTTTTTTTTTCTCTGGAAGCTTTCGCTTTTATTTTCTTTTCTGTTTTTGACTCTTTACTCTGTATTTTCTTTTCCTTGAGGCTGTAGAGGAGAGAGAACATTGGTGAAAGGTACATCAGTTCACATTGGATTCGAATTCATGATTGCAACATTAACGGTAAGAACTGATCAGATCAGGGAAATTGGGTAGATATATATGTTGATACGTTTCAGTTATGTACAATTTAAACCACTCAATGGGATTGCTTACAGAAAAAAAGTGATAGTTCAGAATAAAAAGGAACCAAAAACCAAATATCTATAGCATGTTCGGTTCTGACGTTATGAACTTTTAAAGTAATATTTATGTCAAAATGGTAAGGTACATTTGCTTAATGTCTTCCGTCATCGTAATATCTCCTACACTAAAATGTAGAAAATTGAAAATGACCTGATCTCTTCTAGCATTGATGATGTTTGTCCAAATTCAATGACTCCAACGAGTTCGTCTTCTGTAAGCTCTCTTCCTCTTTCCGTTGTTATCCTGAGGTTCTTCAAAGATGACAAACCGTTCAACTGAAGATCAGAATCATTGAGCAAAATTGACCCTGAAGCAGCGCTGCGGAAGGAATCCACAAACAGTAAACAGGATATAGGAATCTGAAGAAAAGAAAGAAAGAAAGGATATAACCACAACGTACAAGAATTAAACATGACACCAGCACCAGGTCTTCTTTATGTATAAAGATCAATTTATGTGAATTATATCTTTACCAGAACCGTTATGACTCCGCGTTTTGTGCGTCATTTTAAAGTATAGCAACTCGGGAAAAGAAATAGTTTAATCGGAAAGATCTTAAGCAACCCAACAATTCTATCAGCCCTCACAAGTTTTCTTAAACATCTGCAACCCAATACTATTTCAAACAACGATTTTGATCAACTTCCTCTTTGCCAGGTGTAATGAAAATTTATCACTTTGCTTATTCCCGCCATTTTACAACGATAAAGAGTTTATTGCTATTAATAACTTGATTATCAAGAATTAACATTAATCAAATCATGTGAACAATAGTTTCTACTACTTCTACATTTTAATTGCATGTTACATATTTTCTCAAACTGGGACATCGTTTCAGTACAACGAAGAAAGGATAAGCTATTAAATCAATGTATAGCCGTGAGAGAATGGACGTTAGCAAGAGAAACGAAAATCAAAGTATTTTCAGAGGGGCCGTTTACTAAACAAAAAACAAATAGGCTTGCAACATTGGAGTTATCATGTAAAAACAAAGCATGATGAGGTAAACAAACCTGAAAAGTACTTTACATGAGTAAAGCGAAAAAGAAAACGAGGACAAAAGTGTTTCGATGAAAGCTTTTCAACAAGAAATGTGGTTTTCTCTATATTTTGTGATGAAAGGTAATGTAATCGAAAACAAAGGTTCTGTTCTTAGTGCCACAGTCAAAGGCTATTCCGAGTTTTGGGACTTACGGTAAATACTGGAATTAAAGGAGCACAGGGCGTTGTAAAATTCATCGTACATAAATTTTTGCTCTTTCATTCTCCAAATCGAGTCAAAGCACACATATTAAACAAATTGTGATAAGACAATGATCTGCAAGTTGTATTAGAGAGCGACCCAGAAGCTAGAAAAAAACGTTAATATTTGAATTTTCTTATGTTGTGGCCCGCAAGACAAGATTTAAGAGTATGTCTTCTGTGCCTCCGCCTAGCTTGCACACGAATTGTTGTTTGGTCGAATGTCTTCAATGTTTACCTGATCTCTGCAGGTAGACATTGATTGCATTCAATCAACAACATTCCTGCTCCAAAGTTAAGGAGAGGCATAGATGAGATACTTATCAATTTTGTTTTGCGGGCCACAACATATAAGAAAATTCAAATATTAACGGTTTTTTCTCTCTACTGGTGAGCTCTCTAACAAATTGTCATTGGCGGATCATTTTTTACCATAAATTTGTTAAATAGGTTGGCCTATGTTCCTACTCGATGTGGAGAAAAAAAGAGCAAACAGTTATGTGAGAGGTATTTTACAACGCCCTATCCTCCTTCCATGCAATTATGTAAAATTTGGATTATCCACAATCGATGGGGCATGCATATAAACTCACAGCAGTTACAGAGCGAGCATCTACAAAAAAACAAAAAGGGGATAATGAACAAATAGCTGCATTTTGTCAAAGTGTAACGACGTATAAGATACGTACGTGATTTGTAGATGCCTTTCGTAGAAGGTCTATGGTTGACTTTTGAAGATCGTATTTATGGTTTTTATCAATGCAAACCAGGTCCGAGCACAAGTCTGCTATCGTCTGACTATCTTCAGCCTGTATATGAACAATCAACAAAATTAAACTCACATGACACATAACCATGTAAGAGCATAGAGAGACCTAATTGATATGTGTACTCATCATCCAATTTTTATGGCTTTTTAATGTTTTTTATGGTTTTTATCAATGCAAACCAGGTCCGAGCACAAGTCTGCTATCGTCTGACTACTGTATCTTCAGCCTGTATATGAACAATGGACAAAATTGAAATCACATGACACATGTAAGAGCATAGAGAGACCTAACTGATATGTGTACTCATCTCCCGTCTGTCCTATGAGGTCACATAACAACATTTGATTAAGTATATCCGTATATTGTCATTAACCAGTGGGAAAAAGTAAGGTGGGTAAATACTTATTAATCTTCTTCCATGGTTTCTTTTTTTTTTTCTTGTTTCCAATTATTATAACTCTGTGGCCTACTTGGATGTTGAAGAGCATCAATAAAGTACAGATGATGTGAAAAAAGAATCAGTATGAAAAATGAAGTTGTCGTAGTGGCATATCGGTCCGAGAGTCTTGTCAAGGGGACCGGACTCTTAAAACTTCCACCCCTTCCAGCTCCAAACCTTAATGGGTCGACAAACTAGGCTATGCCTGCAGTTACCAGTCACATGTATGTAATCTCTGATATGACACATTGTATGAGCAAGGGCCCCAGCTAGGAAGGTTGCTATTTTAATGTGTAATTCCATTCGAGAGATCAATCGCCTGTATGCGAAATACATTAGCGTCTATTAGGGTATGTAGCAATTAGCTACTCTTTTGTCTATTCTATGAAGGCGCCCTCGCTTTTTATCGGCCGCCGTTAAGCAAAGACAGTGATTCCACTCTTCATGAAAATTCGGGAAATCTTGGTTCTCTTCGGGAAATTTTCGAGACGAACAATAATTTCGGGAAAATTCGTGAATTCTGGGAATTTACATGAAATCAATCCGCATTTAAAAAAAAAAAATGACTGAACATTTTCCCTTGCACGTTGTCTCAGTTGGTATCGTGCTTGTATCGTCGCTTAAGGGCGTCATTTTACTGTTTACCATTATCAACGGAGTCAGCGCAGCTATGTCCCTGCAGCAATGTACTAACGCATACATTGTCTCAGGATATGGCGATGCGATTTCAGGAAATTATAGGCTACATTCCACTTCACGAGAAGTAAATTCAGAGTGTGGAAGGTTTGAACAGTGGAAACTAGCATATACACAACAAGTTCTTTGTGGAACTTCACTGGAAGGGAGAATTTTTTTGCTAAAATTGAGTAAAATCCTGTCATCGTCCGGAAATGGAGTAATTGGAACTTCGAGGCAATTTGTTAGACATTCTCTCTGCGATACTTTTGGGTGAGTTTGAGGTTAAAGATACATAAAATATGAAAGGTTTTACCAATTGTTTAGATTGCTATAGCCAGTTATTCCCTTTGGTTTATACTTGATAGTGTTGTGTCACACTCAGTGTTGACCAAGTTCAACGGCACACACCTACCTTGCGTGTGTGGTGTATCTGTAGTCCTGCGACCATACGTACGTCTGTGCATACGACACGGCCATTGTGACAGGGAGTTGGCAGGGGTCGTAGCGTTTATCGGGTTTTATCGAGAGGATGACGTAGTACTAGTGTGTCTTAACGAGGTCTAGGAATCTCAAGGGATATGCAGTGTGCACAAACATAGAACTTTAGAAGAGGGATTCCTGACGAACAGCATCAACGAACTACGCTCAAGAGCGCCGATACATTTTTGCTGTCTCGTTGATTATTTGCAAACAATATGGTGGTACGATTGCCTCTATGGAGCAAGATACTGTATCCCTACCTACAAATTTCAGAAATAATGTACACATTAAGTCAACTATAAATAAATTTTCTTGCTCTTGAAGCTGCATTGTTTTCAATTTAATCATGACATTTTACGCGCAATTCAGTACCCGTAATGGTCTGAAACTTACACAAGAAGGCTTTGTTAAAGTATGTGCCTCGCCATTGTGAATCCATGTAGCGTATTTTAAACATTAAATCGAACGTGTTCATCTCCTCAAAACATTATGCATGTGATGAGTAACGGAAGATGCATCATTTGAATTTTGAAAAGTTTGGGTGAACAAATTCGTGTTGAACAACAAATAACTGAGTTTCTATCTCTGAGAAACTTATTTCTTGAAAAGAAGGCTACTGTCCTTCTTTATTTTGAGTAATTTATCATTCTGCATCTGCAAACGCTGCTTTTAAAAATTTTAAAACAAACGCCCTATTTCCCTTAAGGATATTGCTAGAGATAATAATGCTTCAAATCATGTTGCTTCAAATAATGTTTGCACTTGGATAATATGCCAGCATTTACAGAGATGATCTTAGAAATAGTTAAGGTATGATCTCTCCAGGTGAGTCAAGAATCGATATGAACACAGAGGAATTTGTAGTAGTAGTGACACATTTAACGATGATACCGTCAACGAAAATATTCCCAATTCCTCGTGGTATCGTTAACAAAGATTATGTAATTTGTTTTGTTTTGTCGATATTCAATGAGAACTTGTTTGCAGAGAACCGATAACAGAAAATGCTCAACTCTTTGAAGAAATGCTATGTAATGAGTGTATTACTTTCCCTGTAAAGAAAAAAAGATAATTGCGTGATTCAAAAAGAGAATTACACCTTTTTTGTCTGTAACATAATGTGCTACCATAACTCAACATTATTTGGACAATCTCCTGAATGTCAATCCTGTCGCTCTGAGGGAGTTTTTGTAACCTTTTGGCTAGCGTAAAAAAAAATCTTAGATGTTTCACATGGGTCGACAGTAGCCTAGGGATCAGCTTGCAATATAGTACGGTTCATGGACTACACGTAGCATGTGTTTGGAATTTAAGTATCGAGAAGATAACATTTAACAACTTTATAACGGTACTATCGGTACCAACAAAGGGTCAAATGTGTCGGAAAATCGTTTCTCACCACAAGGCAGGCTTGAAGTCCAAGAAATGTTTGAAACGGCTAAGTATTACACAATAAATAGATGCCATATTGTGATACCTTTCGCCAGTCATTTGACTTTACACAAAAATCATCTGTTGAACTGAAGATTTCGAAGTACTTAGAGCAAGATCTATAATGACGGAGTAAAGCCGAGGAAGACGTAGCTGGTAGCTGGTTACTTTATGTCTCACTGTTGGTCAAGGTATCACCCAGAGGTTGAGAATTCCATATTGTGAGTAACATATAAAGGTATAAACATGGCCAAATCCATGTTGAATACAGTGCCTCTGCAGGGTTAGTAACTCTGGCAAATATAACATCGGTTGCAGACTCTGAGATGATAATCTTGTCTAAACTACCAGACTAAAGAGCAGTACATGAAGCAAGGATCTCAAATAGCTCTGGGAGCATTGACAGTAGCCAGTGTGACATTATGACATGTACTGTAGACCTACAATTTACCTCCAGTGAGTAAAATTGATGAGACCGACCTGATTACCATAGATCCATGTAGAAACATGATTTTAACGATTGTTGATAACGTTTTCTTTCTAGCGGAATCGTGTGCTATAATTGCCAAGCTAAAGGTAATCAACTGGGGTGTCCGATGTTTGTCTCTTTCCATGTCTCTTTCCATGTAGGCTACAGACTACGTTACCAAACCGTGGAGTCCTTTTTTTTTACATAACAACGTTAATATCACTTTTTAAGGAGACAAATGGTGCATGTTTATCATGGATAACAATTCTTAATGCCAAAGCCGTAGGAAAGGACACGTTAAAGTTCCTTTTACAGTTGTATCAATGAGATTTTGAAGAGCGTTATACTCATCATGGTATTACATGAACATTAAAATATCAAGCACAGTAACTGTCGAACATATCCAGTAATGATTTGATTAACTCACGGTTTTCCACTGGGATAAAGTGAAGTCAAGACGAGAGCCTAAGCTAGCCCATAACACTGAAATATAATAAAAGAGTGAAACAAAAGTATACCTAAATTAGGATAGGTTCAAGCCCACACTTACAGTAACAACAAAATTTTGGTTTGTGCTTATAATTACCAACTTTTTCAATGGAATTGGCTTCATTTTTATGATGTATAATATATACGTTAATGACAAGTGTTGTTAACATGAACGAATTCTGAATCAGCCAAAAGGTGACTGGTTACTAAAAATGCAACAGTGTAGTGTAAACTGTACCTTTAATATTCCTTGATTCCATTTCAGGTGTGAATATTCCAGGCGTGAACGGCCGTGGAAGCACGCAATTTGGAAATCTGCCAACAAATATGAATGATATATCGAAAGCGCTTCAGGCAAGTCTACAATCGTAAGAATCAAAATGTTGATTGCAAGTTGAGAGAATTAAAGACATCAGAACATGACCAGAAGTATCCAATAAAGTCAAATTTACAACGAAAAACGAAATTCAGTTACATTCCAAAGTTTCTGTCTTTCCTTATTACGGTTGGTTGAAACTATTGAACACAAACATTTAAAAAGCACGATATTCCCAGGAATCGAACTCCTAAGCCTAAATGTAACTTGATAACGATCGCAAATAAAGGAAAACTCGTTGGTGCCTGTAATTTATTCTCACGAATTTGAAATAGTCACAATCATTACAGTAACAGTAATTACCATTGCTACTTTAGAGAAGAAATTAAAGGCAAGTGCTGTTTTTGCCGTGTTGTGCATATCGAACCGTTACTTACGTTATTTTCTCCAACTGCTGACATCGTTGACCGTAGTTTAAGACATCCAATAGCTTAGTTTCCGTGAAACTGTCCTTCTTACCCCCAAGTATCCTTATTTGCTTAAGGGTTGGGATACTTGGTACCCTCAAACCAGACTTGAGAAGAACTTCTCCATCGTCAGAGGAAGCAAGGGACTCCACGAAAAAAAGGCAATGTATTGGAATCTAGAACAAAGAGGTGTCACATTGCTAGAGCTTCCCCGGCAAATGATGATCTCACAGATTTATGATATCATTACACTGGCCTTCTGGTATTCTTTACGTCTTTGGTTCAGTAAATAGTTAAGTGCGTTGTCTAGTAACATCATCTATGATTGTAATATCGACATTACATTAGCTATGATTGTCAGTCATAATGCCATACAATCATATTTGTTGTCAATATTGTCGTAATCAGTGAACTTTACTGTGATTCAGCGCTTAATATATTTATTGACTACTTACATCGTGTTCTACATGGACCATCAATTCCGAAATCCTTTGAGCCATCGACTCTATGCCTTTGATATTAGTGGTTCTCATATAGCCAAAAGGGCACATACATAGGGGGTATGTAATTAGTTTGTCTATTGCTCACAAGATCCCCTGTCCTCAAATCTTACGTTATTCCGCAATGAGAGCGTTAAGAGTTTTCACTTGTGAATCCTGTTACACCGAATATTACGTTAAGTGGGAATAGGGCGATATTCGACTATAATACCGAGGATCATCTTACCTGATGGCTGCTGCCAATCTTCAAGAGCTCTATGGTAGATCTCTGCAGCAATATTGTGTCACTTTCTCTTATCTTAACCTCATCCAAGCAGAGATCTCTGATAGTTGTTCGGATGGTTTCAGGTTTCCCTGATTGTTCAAGGAAGCACAATAAGGCAAATTTCTCACCACCATTTCTCGTCCTGACGTATCTTATGATACTATCCGCCGCTTGTGGCCTCAAACCACAAGCAAACCTGTAGACGTACTGCAAATCAAGAGGATCCATCTCGCGGAGTAATTTCACCACTGCATCATAACCTTCCCTTTCTGCAACCTCGGAAACTACAAAGGATGCGTACCATTCACAAAACAGCTTGTGGTAAAATCTAACCTCAATTTTCCTTTCCAAAGGCTCTTCGGAGTTGACACCCTTCACATCGAAGACCTCTTCTTCAACCAAAATGCCAACCTTGACGTAGTAGGCATAAAATTGTGGGCCAAGTCGTTGGATCAGATACTCTCTCCTCCATACAATCTCTGATGCTCTCTTGCTCAACCCCGCAAATGCAACTTTGCTCAATTCCTCGTGATTCTTTTGGAACTCCGTTGAATAATTCTTAGTGTTTTCGTCTACCGATTTATTTCTCATGTGAGAGTGAAAGCATTCTATCAAATGTCCAAAAACTTCTGTCACGGATTTGAACTTTTGAAAAGTTTCGTTCTCATGGGTTAAATGAGCCAACATTACAAAGAATAATGGGACCTGGCAGATGTCATCTAGAATTGGATTATCTTTTAATCCTTTCTTAATTTTCTCGACAGTGGATCGTTCCGATGCCGCGATGGCTTTGATTATGTATTCCTCTCGAGAGGCGTCGTCGAATCCAGTTAGCTGCAGGATTTTTGTCAAAGAGCTGTCATAATTCTTTGGTAGGTACCTTGTTGTGAGTATCACGTCGAAACTTGCTAGTTTCTTCATACTTATTATTTGTTCGATCTCACTTTCTACATCCCCATCTCTTCCTGGGTATTCATCGTACCCGTCAAGCAAAATCAAACATGTTTCTAAAGTCAAAATATCCTCAATGTCTTTTAATTTGATTTCTTTCACGTTTGGCAGTAAAAACAGTTTAATGGCTTGGAAAACCGACATTTCACCACGTAGTTGCCTTAAACGAAGTAGAATGAGTATTCCTACATCATTCAGAGGTGAGAGGTGAACACTATTACTCCAGTCATACGCCAACTGTAGTGTTAATGTTGATTTTCCATAACCAGGTTCGCCCTCTAAAATGCGTCTTCTGGATCTTAGGTCTGGATTAAATATATCTCCGTAACCTTTGAGAACTTTCCACGAATCTTCTGCGTTGGGGAAACCGTCTGTACCAACGTAACATTTAATACCACCCTCCACAAAAATATTATCTACACAGTACTGTTTATCTCTGATGTAGGGAATTGGCTGAACTACATCGTATTGTTGCTTGTATCTTGTTTTCAGAGCCCTCTTAAATATTTCCTTCTTCTCTGTTGTCAAGCAAAATAAAAAGGAAAGCAAAGGAACAAAAAACAATTATTCAGGTGACAGAGAGAGCAGACTATATAGTTATTCAGATGGCAGCTAAAAATGGTGATATGTTGCTCTATGGCACGGGTGTGCAGTCATTTTATACATCGTGCCAACTGATCTTGCTGTAATCCTCTCAGGAGCCATAGTGGAAAATAGAGGAACCGGTAGTAAAAGTTCGAGTCTTGCAACTCCACATATCCAATCCCTTACAAGGGATGGCCCATCTAGTCATCGAACATTTGTTGGAGTAAATTAATTTACTCTGTGTTGTTTCACTACCATTATTGTTAACAATACCGCACTAGTAGAGCCTCTACAGAATCCATCACGAGAGGCCTCTGACTTACTATATCATAGACCTAGACAAAATGTACATTCGCAACTGTTAAATTCAGTTATCGAGAATAAACGAAATAGGTAAATATCATTTACAATACGTAATAAAATAGCAATGACATAACATTCATCATTCTGTATCAAACCTACTCTCGTTTCGTGAGAGGGGGTGGTATATTCTTTGTGTTTTTGCTATAAACGGAAGTTGAAGCCAGAAACTTTTTATAACAACTCAATTTTTAAGCCAATTGAAATGCTAAGGCAGGGCCGCAAATGGGGCAAACTGAAAATTGTATAGCGGGATGCAAAGAAGATGGCTGCGTTCCACATTTGGTTAGCAACCCCCAGATTGCGTACCCTACGGTTCCAAACCTACCGGAAAATTCAGATCCTCAGTATAAAAGTTCATAATCCTAAACTGTTAGAAAACCTCTGAAAACGAACTAAATGCATGGATGTATGGTGCTGCAGTTGTGTGCGGTATAGAAACGGTTGATATAAACTGCAATTCCTGAATGTATACACCATACTGCATCTTACCTGCGAGTGCCCTCTCCATGCTTGTAACTCGTACTGTGCGTAACTGCTGACAGAATAGGTTCTTGAAAACAAAAGAGACCATGTACAAGTTCAGTTTAGTATTTTACTTATTCTACGTCAGACGGTGAGGTTACTTCTTATAAAATAGACCTACAGCAAAATGTCAGATACAAATGAAGTAATGAAAATGTATCAAACTTTTATCATGTGGCATGGACATGTTACCCTTGAGAACTAGCTACACTAACAGCTTCCCAAAAGTAGACTTTTTAAAAATGTTTATCACATTTGTAATCTTACTGATCTTTATAACTGTAACAGCGTTTTATAGCTTCATCTTGTTTGTAGGTACAGAGAGGTCAATGCATTTTGAATTAGATTTTCAAAACCAGGAATTCTAATTGCTTAAGGATAATGTATCAATGTTCGTGTGCCATTGATTGGATGTCCTTTTGTGCGATTAGTTGCTCCCAAATGATTGGAAACTTGTGACCTGTGGTTTCCTCTTACTCAAATTCATAAAATTATGTCCTTCGTGCAAGAACAGTCATATATACTGTGTACTATACCGTATGTGCTACCCAACAGCATTGTACACCACAGACAGTGTATAAAACAGTACTGTACAACATAACGCATACCCTCTGTTAACTTCAATCGACCTTTAAGTTCCATAGAAATACCATTCACCCATAAAGCAACCGCATCCCCACATCGAAGTTTAAACAATTCTGTTGTTTACGATTAACAACAAATGAACAAAGAGAGAGAACCACAGACAGATGAATTTCTCTTTTTAATGATGATGAATATTCCATAATGAATGGGATATTAATCCAGCCGTCTTTGTTCTTCAGTATTATCACTTACTAATGCCACTTATGACTAGCTCTACCGTTGTTTATTTAGATACATTTTATATCAATGTTTCATAATGCGATTTCCTTTCATAGTTAAAATTACGAAAGGGGGGGGGGATGATGCCCGTTCACAACATAGATGCCTTGGAGAGTAATAGCACCTCACTTTGGAACAACTTGTTTCTTTACAGGAAAACTTAAACGCAAATAACAAGGTTACTTCAAAGACAAAGAATAACGTACATGCGCGGTACTTATATCGAATGAAAAGAATATAGAACGGTAGTAAAGAGATTACATGATACTAAATGTCCATTGTTATAACAGCTACATGATGTATTTGTTAAACATATAATAATGAATACACGAGGTATCTGAAACGTCTATGGTTGTTGCACAAAGAATCAAAGACTTATTAACTGGCTTTCTTTAAGGAAAACTCAGCAGAAAAGAAACTTTAACTTATGTACCCCGCCGTCGGTTAAAAAGCGTATTCTATAACCAAAAGTAAGTTATCCTGACTAGAGAAAATAGTGGAGATTAATTCGCTTTGTCTAAAGTAGCAAGTCAGTAATGGAAGAGGCAATTTTTTTTTTTCAGTGAAATTTTCCTTCTGGATTTCCAGCAACAACATCATAACTAGTCTCATCTGCCCTATATGGACACACTGAAAGGTACATGTTGCGTGTAAATAAATGAGATCAAGCTAAATTCCAGAAACTAAAACCACAGGGGAAAGCAGTCGGAATAAACGATTTGTCTTGAATTAGTGTATTCTATATCTGCAGGAATGATCTGAGATAAATGTAGATCGGACGCAAACAACGTTTATCCAACACTGGGCCAGGAAACAGGATGGCGTTTAATATGAAGAATTTTAGCTGACCCAACATCAGCCGAACGAAACTAAGCTAAAATTTTCACCAAATTTCTGATTGAAATTTTCTCCCACATTTATGAGGATGAGAACACCGGTTAGTAAAATCAACTTAAAAATGAACTGAACAAAACAAATCTTCACACTTACACAATACAATCACTGTTTCAGCTAGACTTATCTATTGGTATGGATTATTTCATGTGTGCACACAGCTGGACATTTACGCTAGGTGACTCGCTCACTTACAACACTAATTAGTGCAAAGCAACTGGCCAACTCTCAAATAAAAGTATAGCGTAGTGGCATAGCCTAAGAAAGGGAAGGTAAATGACCTGTGACTGATTTAATCACCTCACCACTAGCGAACCTACTACTAACGAACCTGAAACTATCCTATGATTCAGATTTATCACAAGATGGATCCCAGGATTTTGAAGCTATCGCAAGATTCATCCCAGGATTCAGATGTATCCTACGCTATGGTATGCACCATTTGAAACTCTAAGACGTTTACTTTTCAGTCATAAAATTAAATTGCTGACTTGATAACACCTCATGCGCGACTTCTACTATTGATGATGAATATTCATAATAAAACGTATGTAAGTTGTTTAACAAATGTGACAACCGTGTGAACTGAATTGGCACCATTCACTTTTACATAACTATTTTAAATTGAACTTACAGTTTTAGTCGGTCGACAATACTTTCATGATTGTGAACGAATTATATCCCGACAGCACCAGACTTGACATCGCGTAGGTACTTCAAACTGACTTTGGATTGACGTAAATCGCTTTGGTAGACTTGTCTCAATTTGTCACCTGCCTGAAATGTTTGTCTTTGAAATAGTAGGCTGGTCACTGTTTAGATAGAATATGAAATATTGTCATAAATAGCAAAGGGTCTTGATTCTAATCAGTGGTATCAGCAAACGGAGCTTACTTTGTGAACTCATTTAGAAAGTTGAAGTATGTGCTCTTTGAGCCTCCTTATCTCCCCCAACAAACTCTATGTGGCTGAAACTTTGATGTTTGATTACCCCTACGTTATCAGACACCATAAACGACATGTGATAATTTTATCTAGATAAACTAAAACCCGTGTTAGCTCTTGGACCTATCATTCACTCAAGTGGTATGAGGTGATTCGTTGACCTTTATATATCCAGTTATTTACAATTAACCTTACCGGTTATCAAGCATGATTTATATCGTAAAAGTACAACATATGCAGGCCACACTATACTATGTTTGTACTATGGTTTGAACCGTACCAAGATGTATTTGCTTGCCATCTTTGAAATTTCAGAGAATTGACGTATTTAGGGCTGAAATTAGAACAAGAAACAAACTGACTTTTACTGTTTTCCACATTTAAACAACTCTCAACTTAACTGGATAAAGAAATAATATTGCAATAGCTTTTGATATCATTTGTGTATATTCACCAAGTAAAGTTATGAATCTGATCATTAAGTAACATTTGGTATTATAGAGTAGTAGGAGCTTTACAGGACTTAAACATGTACTGCTAAAAACCTACAGGACTCCCTAAATTTTCCTGTAGGATTGTTGACGGGTCCGCGTTCCTACAAGGTAAAAGCTTGGCTTGAGGGTGCTCATCAAGTTCGGTAGTCTTTTTTTTTTTCTTTGAATACCGTCGAACCAGTAGGCCTATATTGTAAAAGCCCCAAATTTACGGTAACGGTGCGCCAATTACAACAAAATCCATTCTGTTTTTTATGTGTCTCCTGTAGTAATGACCCACGTTATAGCACATTCTTCTTTGACTGAGGGAACTGTTACTGTATGTGAACCGAGGAAGTCATGTCAAGTATGTGTACCACCGTGACTTGACCACTTCAGGTGCATTCAGTACTTTGGCCTTGTATAGAATTGTATCTTGTGTGAGTATGTCTACTCCACAAAGTGTTCATCGCATTGTTAAAAGCTATTGCTCTGAAAATTACTTTCCAACTCAGCCCAGAATATAGTAACGAATTCATGCATGCAATGTGATACCACGTTTTTAGTCCTTTGACGTAGGTACTCGGTAACAGCTAGGACTTAACAGTACTTTCAGTTTTCAGTACGAAATAGTGTACACTGGCGTGCCTATATGCAGACAATTTGGCCCTGGCGTATTGCATTTTATATACACTAGAACTCCCTTCATTTAGCTATAGACTTCAATACTGTTTGTACAATAACTTATGCATACATTGACCAGGTTGATGTTTATCTCAATAACAGCTCCATGCTTTGACCGTCACTTACGTGTCATGTTACATTCGTGTAATGTTTCAGGTTTCCATGATATTAATGGAGGATAGTTGTGATATACAATCTTAAATAACTTTTTGCAGTTAAGTCCCCTAAATCATGTGTGAGCATACATCCGCCACAGATCTGTGGAAAAAATAATGTGCCAATGACAAAATCTTTAAAAAAGATTCCCAGGGGAGACCAGAAACCGTTTTATCTACTTTTGTTTCATTGAAGAAGGTAGGCATGGTATCTATGCGATAATGATATGATGGCGTGTATATGTGCATGTGTGTGAAGTCTAAGTTGGCTTGTAGACTCAAGAAGCGAAGGTTAATTGAACTCAGTAAATTGAACAAAGGTGGTGTGCAGTTAGTCCATATATATTTGATTAAGGTAGGTCAATGGTCCTTTGAGGTAAAAAAAGGGCAAAGTTTGAAAAGCTATGAAGAAGGATATCTCAGCAGCTGAAAGTTGCTGGAACTCCAAACTTAAGGTATTGGTAGCACTTGATACGTAGATGGTCTCTGCCAAGTTTTGATGAGGTCAAAGGTCACACAAGGTCAGTAGAGGTCATAGTTTTGAAACCTTGTAAACAACATATCTCCAGAGGAAATCGTTGCTGGAACTTAAAACTTAGTGCATACCTTCTCCATTATAAGTAGATGATTCCTGTTGTTTTACATGGAGTTAAAGTTTTGAGGTCACCACAGGTGGAAGTCTAAAACCTGGTAAATAAGATATATCAGTGACATTTTTGCTGGAACTTCCCACTGGTAACATTGACAGCTCTTGACGAGTAGATGATATCTGTCATTTCTTAATGATGGTCAAAGTTCGCATGGGATCAGCAAAAATGATTCTTTTAAAACCTTGTAGACATGGTATCTCAAGTATAGGGTAAGGTGAGTGAACTTCGCAATTGGTATGATGGTTATCCTTTGTTTATCATAAATATTGACAATTAATTACAAAGTCCTTTGACTTTCTGGTTCCTATAGTTGACGTTCAATGGATAATTTTCAGGAGTTAGAGAGACGGGGTAAACAAAAAGCAATTTCTTTAAACTTTTGAATATAAATTTTCAGATGTGTGGTTTCTTTCATATTTTATGTTCATGTCAACTGCTCAATCGGGACATCTTTGGACAAAATAAAAAACTTGACTGACGTGAAAAATTAGGTCAGAATTTGAAAAGAAGATGTTGTTTCTTGTACCCCATGATCGTAGTTAAGAGAATAATTTGCTATCTTTTTGGCAGTATGAAAGCAATAACACTTCATACTATTTCAGTTATGAATTACTTTAAATGCATTTTACAACTGAAAGTATCAATGAAGCATTGTTGTTCCTTCAGATGTCAGTATATTAAGGATGAAAGTATGATCAGAGCGAAAGTCATTTGTGACATAGATGATACTTCAGTGTTGGCCTATATAATGTTAGGCTACCTTTAATGTATTATGTATGTGGACGTACATGCAATATGACATTAGGTCCTGTTTTTCTTTACCCGTTTTCCATACACAGTTTCGTATTGAAATAGACAAAAACAAGTTGGTTCAAAGAGAAAGAGAAAATGAAGCGACAATTCGACCATCAAGACAGACAGACAGACTGACGGAAGGACGGACAGATGGACGGACGGACAGTTAGACAGACAGACATACAGATAGACAGATAGGCAGATAGAAAGACAGACAGACAGACAGATAGATAGATAGACTGAAGTCAGCCATGCTGCGTATGAGTCTAGCAATTATGTTAAAATTACATAATCACATAATGCTGAAGTATGCAGCATACACAATTTCTGTACTATATTGATCTCAGCTTGTCAGGGGTACTGTAGATATCTTACCCCAACTACCCCCTTGCTTTTTATAGTGTTTTACGATATATGTTTTCCTAGTTTTAGTCCAAAGTCATCGATGTTAATCGCCCCAGATAAACACTGATAAAACAAACAAAATTACAACTGCAATTTAAAGTACATGTGCAGTGACAAATACATTTTAGAGTATTAACCAAATTTATCATTAAAAATGTTGACAATAGTCACAACTTTCATGAACATCCATCAAACATTGAGTATTTTGCAAACAAATTTCTGTTTTACAGTTGTATCGTGAATAAACGTAAGATAAATATGCAAAATTGTGACGGCCAGGGAGGGACTCACCTGACGTATGTTATCTTTTGTCTGCTTATTTGAACCTTTATTTCAAAGGCAAGTTGGAATTTTACATACCCCGAGGGTTTTATGTTGGCAGCACGTATTGTCTTCTTCAGACATATTGATATCACTTACAAAGGTTAAACCTATAGTAATTAAGTAATTAAGAGATAAAATGCAAAGGCCTAATAAAAGAAATACTGACACTGTGCAACACTCTACATCATCTGATTTGCATTTTCATTAAAATTTGAAATGCCATACTTCAAATACGGTAGTAGATAGAAACACAATTCCAATGATGAATTAAGCTAACTGTGAATTATCACTTTGAATTAAGCTAACTTCTGAATTAAGTCTTTTCTAGATGCATGTCACTTGGTCATTGAGGTATCCATAAACAACAACATTCCATCTGCAAAGCTGTCCGTATCCTTAACTCGGCTCTTACTCAAGATTGTTTTCTATTTCAGAAAATATGAGTTCATCTTTTCAGTAATCAGTTTCGTCATTTGATTATATTTCTCCAGTTTACATTCGCTTCAAGTCAATCATAATCACCCTTCAAAAATATCTGGGATAGTCAATAAACATAACCAGTGAATTCTAACAAAAAAATAAAACATTTGAAGTCATCAAATCATCGTTCAATTCAAACCATCCATCACAACATTGAAGAAAAGTGTCATTTTATCTGAGATTGTTGCTATGCAGATCATGATGAAGTATATAGGCTACTTTGCATCATACATAAAAAACTAAGTTTGATTGTTTGACTATAAACAATCACAAAATGAACTTCCTCTTTCTGGTCTTTGAATTATTGTCCAGCTATATGTTTCATCCAACCTTTTTTTCTACCCTACATGTGAGGCGGAGGAAGGTGCATGCATGTACACAAGTGCAGTTGTAGTGATGGCAACTGTCAAGGAATGGTGACAGAAATGACTACAAGTAAATATGTACCCAAGCAGGTGAAAGATGAATAAGAGTTTCTATTACATCTATAATTCTCATTCAGACTCAGATATACCCTGTAGACGATTTATTTCGATTTTTCTTTCGACTTTTCTTCGATTTAAAATAATTGTCACGTTTACTAATGCTTCATGAAAAATAATGTTTACAATGCTTCATTAGACACGCCAAGTACAAGGGTTGTCCCTGTTCGGGATCTGGTAGACTTCTGAACGTCGAGCTGGGCTTCGTTCGTAGTACTACTGTATTAGTGGGCTAAATGGACATGATGACCACAAAGCTAACGTCAAAGCGAGGGATGAGCTGGTGTAAAAAACAGTGACCGGCAATAACTGAATTCAGGTTATTTCCATTTTGAAGTACACATATATTAATTAAAGAGTCTCAGTCAGTGTAAGTGAGAAATGATGATAAGACGTCAGTCCAAGGATTGAATTGAAATAAAATGATCTTGAAACTTATGTTCATGCCAACCTGATCTATCCTGTATAAATATTCGCCTAGTTAGCAGTCATTATAATCATCGCCTAAACTTAGTTCAACGTTTCTCGACTCAGTTGTATCAGCTCCATTTTCTATTTGGATGCACCAAGTAGCTGTTATTTAGAACAGCTCCCTGGACGCACTGCTTAGTCAACGCGGGTTCGAAGCCTAATTTACTTTTCTTTTTCTTATGTTTTTCGGTGCGAAGTCAAGAAGTAATGAATGCATCTAATTGTAGAACCTTCATTAGCTAGCACTTAGCCCACAGAGAAGCATTATTGATAAAAAACGCCTCTCACATTGTATGAAATGGCACTCCCAAATGTCTCTATAAATGTCACGTAAGTTGTGTAATGTTTTATCTTGCTTACTTTAATGAAGCAAAGTGGGTGGGGTGGACAAATCGGTTGGTGTCCACTCGACTGAAATAGTAATTGGCTTGTCCTGTCCTTTGCCCCCTCCCTAATCGACACCAATTTATTGTTCATATGTTGGCGTGGAGGTACGCTTCGAGATTTTCTTTTAGGTCAGTGTACGGTACAAGATATTGATACACGACATGTATACTTAGTACGACAGGATGTCACAAGGTGGCTACTATATCGTTGGATACGTCAGTATCATTGTTACACTCTGTGTAAAAGAGACTGTCGAGTTGTTATCACAGCATTGACTTCCTTTCACCGGAAATCGTTGCGTAGCCTTATATACAAGGCTCGATCTAACTTCAGCTCATGATAATATCCGGCGTATAGACAAGGGAACCTTTTTATGTTCCAAAGGAAATGTACAAATGTATGTGAGATAGAACCAGAGTGACTGAGATTCAACAGGGTTGGATAAGAAGCGTAATTATACATACCTTTACCTTAGGGCTCCTTCTATAATTTTCACTATACTGTACCCACGTCCTGTATTTGATTCTCTTTGGGAACAGTGTGTGTTCTATCGTATATACAAGTACATTAAGTTTGATTTCTTGTCGAAGGAAAGCAGGGAATCTTTGTTATGGTGACAGCGTGTGTGTGTGTAAGACGCTTTGGTTGTAAACAGGATAACTCAAGAAAGGGAAAGTTGCTTGGGTATCAAAGTTAGTGTGCAGGAATTCCATTGTGAGTAGATTCAAATTGTTAACAATGTCAACCCTTGATGATCTCTTCCATTATTTTAAATGTCAGATTAGGTCAGCAAAAGTCATATTTTGAAAATCTTGTAAACATATTGGGGGATTATTTTAACTTCAAAATTGGTATGTTGATTTTCCTTTGCTTTTCATAAATATTGGCGAGGAATCACAAAGTCACAAAGAATCACAAATAATTTCTGGTTGTAGATTCACTCATCACTATGCACATCTAACAATACATTACTATTCAGGAATGGAAGGCACATAACTGTGACAGCATTTCTTTCATTCGTATGAAAATAAGTTGCAGTGACCTTTGCATGTGTATATATGTCAAGATTGTGATACGATGGCCAAAGAACGATGAAGAACAGTCCAGGCTATGCCCCGCTTGTGTTCCACTGTCATAGCCACTGCTAACGAAATGCAGACTTACACTGAATTATACGTGCCTTAAACCACTACTGTGGTGATCGTACTTCCATGTTTAGTAATGACTTCTGAATGAACAACAATACCTTTATACATGCTTTTGAATTAGAGGCATGAACAAAGTAATAAATGCTGTAGTAAAGGCATGAACAAACTAATAAGTGATTAAATGATAAAAAAGAAAATGCTTTTAATATTAAAATGCCATTGCTTTTATTTACCCCGAAGAACTTTGATTTACCCGAGATCATGTCTTCTTTTAACTTCAACTTTTAACTTTTTGAGGGGGAGGGGGAGGGGGGGCCTTACCAGAGATCGTGGCTTATTTTGGCTTAGAATGCCTTCATAGAGGCTTCAGGATTCTTAAGTAAGGATATGAACTCCTTTGTTAGCGCTTCGGTTAATCTTTTACAAATTATAAGCACCATTCTTAGCTTTTCTGGTGAGCTTTTCGGATTTTTTTTTTTTTTTCGGAGGGGGAAGAGGAGGAATCAAGCTACGTACAGTATAATACAGGAATGAAGTATATTGCCTCTACTACAGTAGAACAGCCAATCGTTCTGAATGAGGGGGGGGGGGGGGGGGGGTTGCAAACGCAACTGAGTGTCGATTAGCTGTCTGGTCATAGCTACAATGCAAAGGCGGCAAGAGAACAGTGCACAGTCTATCCGTAACCACGAAAACAGCGCTTCCTTCTCTTACTGTATGTATTACGCGTGACGTTTTGTAACGTCATGGGGCTTTGAATTCTGCTAAACTAAAAGTTTTTTTTTTTCAAGCCTAATATCTCAGCATTGAGAAACTGTCAAATGATTAAAATGATCTAAACTATTAGTAAGAAAGGTCCACAAATGTGTTTCGTAAAATGATCTATTATTACATTGTAAAACCACCCAGTTACTATCAAAATAGAATCCTATCCACTGATATCAGTTGTGTACCTTTAAGTTTCGTAAATGAGTCAGGTACTCTGCAAATATAATTCGAATCAGCTCCGCCCTGATATACACGTGCATCTCACTACTGATGGCAATTCGTAAACCCCACCGGCGACTACACGTATGTGTACAGGCTACAGTGTATGCAGTACACTGAACTCGCTGTATCCTAGGTTGTTTATTATACGCGATTGTCTCAATTAAACGTTTTGGTGTTGCGGAAAGCTTATGTTGTCATCTGCAAATATCGTTTGAAAAATATGGACTTGATCCTTTAAATGAGGTACTCGCAAAGTTTGAAGACACTGTTTGAGACGTGGGAAGTTACAGTCTCTTCGGTTGTGTTTGTTATTTTTTCAAATATCGTGCATAATACCTGAAAAATCTGTCATTTCCAAAGTGATGGAAGGTCAACCTTGCTATAATGGAAAACAGAAATCCTCATTTTGCATTATTCAACAAACAGTTGACCATCACACATCAGTCTGGTTCGACGACAGGCCTTCGTTGAGACTTTTAAGTGCATTCGAGAATGTGAGAGAATTAACTCTGGGAAGGATCTAATTAACTCGGTGGTTGCTTATAGACTGTGTACAAGCTGTAGTCTGCTCACTGTTTACTAAGTAATAATGTTAGTATATCTAGTACAAGTTTGCCCTGTTGGCCATAGTTTTACTTGAATTGATCTTGAATTTTATGGAGTTTCCTCTGGATATGAGGGTGAAAATCGTTTGTTTTCAGGTACAGACCTACTGCAGAAACAATTAGCAAATTTCGCGTACATGTAGGAACTGAATGCATACAGAGCACTGCACCATTAGAGTTGTCTATGTGAAGCCTAACATGCATAAACTATAATGAAAACTTAGACCTTCTGGGCCCATATAAAATATAAGCCATCCTAGGCCGAGGCTCGTTTAGTTAGTTTGATTTCATTGAGTTCTGTTTGTATGCATGATTCGTAAATTCTAATTAGTGAAACATTCTGAGAAAAAAAACGAGTGCTTTATTTTACATTGCACATCCTACTACAAGCTTTGTGCACCTTTTTCAGGTTTTCATTCTTGAAACAAGTTAAAGAGTAGGCCTAGTTACTTTTATAACTTACTAAGGGAAGACACAAGTGTGGAAGGAAGCCTGTGGCTTTCATCCTACCGTTCTATCTCGTAAATTAGGACCAACCCGAACTCGTCTGAGATTGGCAATTCCTCCAACATGATTACTAGCTATGTATAACTGTAGTAACGTTAAACTGGGTGAAGTTAGGGTTCCTTTATGGAAAGGGTTGCGACATGCCCTGTTCAAAAAATTCATCAGTCACGTGACACATGGAGCCATTCTGCCTCCAACTACCAAATAGCTACTTCTTTGCGTAACTAGTACCGTAACGTTGTGATAGTTATAAGCGACTACTTTGACTAGCATTCCGTCCTTTACATCGGACCAACGTTCATTTCATCAAACAGATGTCAAACTGGATAATTAGATGTGCGGCTGTAGCAAGCATTAGTACGAAATCGTGCAAAATATTAAGAATGCCCAGAAATAAGACGCGAGAAAGATATGGGAGGTTAAAGTCTACCGAAACTCTTGGACACCGCGGCCGTCATCCGGTTACTTAGGCCTACAGTAGTTATGACGATTTGTCTACGAGGTGAGATTAACATTTCTAGCTAGACCTAGACTAACATTAATTCCTTCAATGATTAATGGTAATAAAGTTGGTACACTGTAGTGTTATTTGTTGGTACGTCTCGCCCAGCTTTGTATAGGCTACCTACTTTAGCTATGAGTATTGACAGGGAATCATAAAGTGATGATAAGGTGAAATTGTTGGGCAATACATAGTCCTCAATTTTAAGAACTTCCAGATTCATCGATAAACAAAGAAAAGAGAGATTTGCAGAATCTAAACAGATTTGTTGAAAGCCATACCAGTTTTTTTTTTTTGTCTGGTGAAAGAAATAAATACAATTTGGGCATACACTTGATTGTGTGTATACATTTGAAGCATATAGTGAAGCAGAACTTTTATTTCAACAACTGTAGACTGTAATCATAAAATTTTTCACTGTGCCTTTTTCATTTATTTGTCTTTGGTAAGGTCACATACTCCAAAGTTTCCACTTCCCTTGTCATTTCAGTTGAAGATGTATAGAAGGAAAATGTTTCGATTCTGCAGAAACGTTTTTTAGAGTGAAGAAACTGATGAATTTGGAAACTGGAGCTACCACATGCTAAGAAATTAGAATCAACACATTTACACATATATCGCATGCCAAATGAGATCAGTTTGAGGCCAGTCTGAAGAAAACCGTCCAGTTAAAAAGAAGAAGAAACTGGGAATCAGTGCATCCATGCTCTTCCACATTTTGATGAAACCAGCCTAACGGTATTGTAATTGGTGACAAAACAGCTTTATGTTCCTTAAATCAAAACATTGAGAAGGCCCGTAAGCTGATATTTGTTTTCAGCAACTGGTTTATACTGCCTTCAATCAGAACCTTGTATACATAGTGTCAAATGGAAAACGTCTTTCCAAGGCTGGTATCCGGCATCAACTATTACAGTATTTTTGATTTTAAAATGAAAATTATGACTGAAGAAGAAGGTTTACTTTTTGACATTGTAGATGTTTCAAATTTCATTTTCTATGAAAACAATGGAAATAGACTGTTTATTATCATCTTGAAATACAGTCAAAATTTAGATTTAAATATTCTGTTTTTTATTCACTTTCTCTGCCATGGTTGTTGATGGTTCAAAAGTGTCTGTGTTCATAGGGTGGTGAAACGGATTAAATTGTTTGGCAGTACCCTAAGAAGTATCCAGTGGGCAAATTATTCTTTATTTGTTTTTCATGTGGCAACCCTCAATACCATTTTTAATATCCTTCTGTGGTTTTGCATTATGTCCTTCCCTTGTACCTTACCTCTTATATATTCTGTCAAAGACCTACTAATGCAATTTCTCTCAGTGATGCATTCTTGCTGCATGTCCATTACCTTTTGGTGATTTAAGTCTAAGTAATTACTATCTTTACTTGCAGAATTTTGTTTTCAACAAACATGTTTCCAATTAAGACAGTACTGCATCCCCAGCCATGTCACTACTAAAATTAAAGTCCAGTCCACCTACTCCTAACTTGTAAAGGTTGACAAAGAGTCCTACTCTCTCTTTTGCTCATAATGGGTATTTCAATTGATCAAAGAAAAAAAAACAGCACTGATGACTTGTGTCAACCAACTCCAGCCCGATTTGAATTTTTCCAGCCAGACCTTGCTGGGATTATGGGAATTTCTAGTTATGTGGTTTTTAGTTTGGCTATTTGAGAGTGGCATGGGGTGCGATGTTAGCAGAAGGGTGTATGTACGCTAGTAACATTTACAGCTATGCTGCTCCTTTATTATTCATGTGTTTTCGACATGTCAGAATCCTAGGGTGGGGGAGGGGTAGAAGAAAGGGGCAGACCCAGTAGCACATGTGGTATGTCAATAGTTTTCACCCCCAAATTCTGGGAATGCAAAACAAAAAGGGGGAATTAATAATATGGCAACTCAAACATATCATCCTACTTTTTCAGCATATATTGGTCTATTAACCCCTTCCCCAGGTCCCTTTCCCAGGTCCCCTTCCCAAGGTCTCCTTCTCCAGGTCCCCTTCCTCAGTCAACCTCCCCTCCAGCGACGCCAACGCCGCAGTATGGAAATTGATATTCCAACGCAGTCTCATACAACATACTGAGAACTTTGATTGAATATTTATTGGACCCAATTCAAATCGTATGTGAAGTCTGGCATGATTGTCACAGTCCCTTTATCACAGAAGTCTTCCTTTTCCGACCACTCAATGATTCTTTGAAATACTTATTGATTCTTTGTGAGACATAATTCCCAGTGAAATCGGTCTTCCCTGAACTTCCTCCTTCCCATAATCCTCAAAATAAAGGTAACTAAGTTGTAGGATTTGCATGCATAACATGGCACTGATAGCTATGATTGTTCTACTAAATTTCTTTTAACGAAAGCATAGGCCCTATATAGGCTAGCTATTGTAAAAATGTATCAACATGTGAAATAAATTATCGATGGTTAGTACTGAAATCACGTTTTCTCAATCAGTGCAGGATAAATGTTAATTACGAAGTATTTCTGCAATGTTTCATTACATTGGCAAGTTTTTAATGATCAAAGTTTTTTCTCTTTAGAGTATAGATGTCTGACAGTTTTTCCATGTCATTCAGACAGTAGCCTACGAACTGCACTGTGCAGTGGTAATGTGGAAGCCAAATATAAATGTAGTCATGCATAATGCCATTGTAAAGAATCGAAAGGAATCAAAACTAGACAAAGTCATATGAAAACCAGACACTGTCGGCCTGCATACATCGTAAGCGGCACACTCAGGCTGCATCATTCGAAGTTTAGATATTTTTGATTATTTTAGATTTTTTTGTGCCAGGTTACTCCAAAAATTTAATACAGAAAACATGTTTTTAAACAAATACGCACATCATTAGAGTCAAAACATATGAACGTAGTAGTATCGTTTTGTGACGTCATAATGTAGCTAAAGACATTTGAACTCCACTATTTTATCGTTTCCCTTAAGATAATGCAGATGATTAAAAAAAAAATAAGTGTGCTGTTTACGATTTGTCCCCTCTCTTACGACTTTGCCTGGTTTTCGCTTATTTGTTTCAATATGATGTACCATTGAACAAAGTTTCTGACCTTGACATACTGTAGCTGGAGTTTATGCTCATTTTCTGACCTGTCGTGTTCATTCCTTATGCAGTAAGGATTTAGTGCAGTCCATCGACAGCGACAGAGAATAAACTGTATTTGCTTTTGTTTCTTGGTTTTGCTGTTCTGTTTTGTCCTGATAATTTTTCTCGGATTGTGTTGGGGGTGTATGCTGTTGGGATGGCAGTTGGATTTTTTTTTGAAGTGAGGAGCGTCATACTTTTGTTTAGGGCCTGGTGAGGTGATGGTGTGGGTTTTTTACCCTGTTGGACGTGGGCTTGCTGTGAGTGGGTGCTTGTCGTTTTGCTTTGGTCTTGTTAGTGGGTGTTTATTATTTTGTGTGTTGAGTGCCGTTTAGCCGTGGCGTTTGGTTCCAGCTGGGCAGGTTACTTAAAGAACAAGGCGAGGGGATCTTTGACAGCATGCGTTCATCGTAGTACTCCATATACGGTATCTTAAGACATTTAATCTCCATCATTACAGCCATACGTATGGAACTGCACACTTTGTAATGGATAGAACCCGAGGGTTAAACTTAGTGTACTTTGTGCCTATATGCAATATTTTCTTTGTAACTATAATATTCTATTAAGTGTTTTGAACTTTGTTGGGATCATCATAGAGGTGAATACAAGGATCTAGAATGCATGTCCTCGTTCTAGTCTCAGATGTTCCTTCTGTGTTTCAAGATAAAAAATTAAATTCCATATCCAAAGTGCATTTACTATTATTCAGAACTGCAATTGTATTATATGAATGATGAACTGTAATCTGCAAAATCACTGTTCAAGGTTTATAAGCAATTGAGAATGCTTACAGGCTTCTTGTTTGTAGGCCTCGGAGATAATACTGAAGGCTTCGAAGCGCATGCTTATAGGCTTCAGAACTAATGTTAATAGGTTTCGGAGCAAATAGTTGTAGACTTAAGTAATTGCTTTTTAGGTCTCGGAGAAAATGGCTATTTAGGCTTCACCATTGAATGCTGATATGCAAATTTATGTCATCGTAGCCTTAGCTAACTTACATATTCCGGCTCTATTGCAGCCTTAACTAAGCCTTAGAAAGCCTGATCGAAGCCTTAGTCTTGACGAAGCCTTAACGAATACAATTAACGAAGCAAGCATTCGAATTTTAAATGAAGCCTTAATGAATGCCTTTGTGTTTGGGGGTTGGGTAAAGAAAAACAAACATTTTTCAATTTTTTTAACAATTTAATAAATTAACGTCCTGGTTTTTCTGTTGTGTTGAAACTGTTTCTACTGAGTAGTTGACCTGTGGAAAAGGGAAAATATGAAAGAAATCACACACCTGTCGCTTATTATTGAAAGTTTAGGGAAATCGTCTCTTTTCCCCTGTCTCACTATACGTAGAAAATTTACTGCAAATATATTTTGCCAATGAGACCACTAGAAACTGATAGTCAGTTGGGCAATTTGTTACTGTCTTTGTTATTACAACTTAACATTACCTATAACAAACATTGACTGTTTTTATTCCCAGATAAACAACCTTGAATTTCCGGTAATGTCATAGTTCACTTGGAAAGTGAACAATAATACAGTCTATTAAGGAGATAGTTACAGAGATTATTCCTAAAGGTATTTGGCATTAGTCAATGCTCAATTCAACTTATATGGTCAAACGTCACTTTCACGTTAGCTCCCCAAACACTGATATAACCAACAGCATAACATCTGCAAAGGTAACCATATCCTTACCTAATAAGCTCATACTCAACAGGAACTCTGTTTCAGGAAATATGAATATTCTAATGTCTAATTAAATAGACAAATAGGGGCAAAAGTATGGAGTACAAAAGTTAAGTCAATGGAGATTTCAGCATACAGGGAGCTTTGTTTGATCCCAACTACCCTCTTATTTTTTTACAACAATTTACTACAATAAGAAATCTCAGATTAAGGGAAGCCAAATTTCTAATCTTCCGTTTTGGCCGAATGCTGTCGCTAGGTTTGTAATGAGCATGATAACTAGGTAATGAGTCACACTTGCTGTTACTGATCTCTGAATTCTCCTATGTTCGTATACCGTTACATTCACCTAACAATTGGACACTAGACTTCACTAGCAAGGAATCTCACTGCTGTTTAGCACAAACATATTTCTGCCTGATTACAACCTGACCTGATTGTCTACTACTGCAAGTGATATAATATGGAACGCCAAAAGGGCAATGAATTTTGTTGTCTCATCGTAGTTTGTCTCAACTTATTTCGTTGTCTCATTTGATTTTGTCTCCTTTTTGGTTTATTTCATTCAATTGTGTCGTCTCACTTAATTTTGTCTCCTTATAGATTGTCTGATGTACGTTTGCTTCATTTAAGATTGTCTCATTAAAGTTTGCCTAATATTAGGTCGTCTCGTTTTAGTTTGCTTCATTAAAGTTCGTCTCCCAACAGTTCGTCTCACAGCAGTTTGCCTCACTGCAGTCCGTCTCACTGCAGTCCGTCTCACTGCAATTTGCCTCACAGCAGTTCGTCTCAGGGCAGTTTGCCTCACGGCAGTCCGTTTCACGGCAGTTCGTCTCACAGCAGTTCGTCTCACAGCAGTTCGTCTCACAGCAGTTCGTCTCACAGCAGATCGTCTCACTGCAGTCCGTCTCCCAACAGTTCGGCTCATTAAAAGTTGTGCTTCATTCAGAGTGTGAAATCCTGAATGAAAATCCATTGGAATTGTGCTTAGCTATCGCTGGTGTTGCGATTTGACTTTTCAAAGTTTGAAGATAGTACAAAATAGATGACATGGAATGTTGCACAGTCTCAGAATTTTTTTTTTCTTGTGGCTACAGTTCGACTATTAATTTCTTAAATACTGACTTTCACATTGGTTATTGTAATGGATATTATCTGCTGTCTTTAAAATGAAAGTAAAGTAACAAAGGTCACATCAGACATAGCAACTTTCAAGCTGCTAAATAGTGCATGATTCATTAATTTTATTTTATTGTTGTATTCTAAATTTATGACAAAAGTAAGCTTTGAAAATGGATTCCCGCTTAAAAAGAATTGTCAGAGGAGATGTGGGATAACTTTCATCAAAATTATGTTATGAGTGGTAAATGCTACTGTAACTTATGGGACATTTGTATGAATTTCAGAAGAAATTTGCTCATGACATTCAAAAACCGCAAAACATTCTTGAGTTCTCTTAATTTTAATATGCACAGAAATATTCACTTAATTTTACAGTACAATTAGCGAAGGAAAATTATTGCTGTACGGTACTGCATTTCTTTACATGGGACAAAAAGCATGCACATGAATTATGTGACATTTTGGGACCACGAAGAATAACTATTTTCAATTCATCCAAACTAGTCTCATTTTTTTTCCAGTAAGACTTCCCTCTGCACTTGCTATAACAGCAATTGAGCACAGAATTAGTATACACTATAGTGTCCTTCATTGACATGAACCTTTATGTGATGGTCATCAATTGATTTGTGTGACACATACTGTAGCACACGTTAGTGTGACTTATTGGACCTACTGTGGCATCTCACATTTATGAAAGAGATGGCGCACTGTTTGAGAGTCATAATATGAAGATACTTTTTACAAATAGCCATTAAAATATTATGACATATATGAATAGTCTGCTGGAGAATTATGTTGAATTGTTGTTTGAGGCATGCACTTTATTTGGTACTGTGCTTGCCTTCTGTCCATAGTGTGATTCTGTCCCCAGTGGGGCAAGATTTGTTTTCCACTCGAACCAGCCTTCACTAACACTAACATCTTTCCAGTTCATGGACAATTATGGGCAATTATAGGCAATTATAGTTGCTGAACTGCAAACTTAAACCATTTGTAGCACTTGATAAGTACAGGTAGATGATCTCTGTCAAGTTTTGGTTATATCAAAGGTCACATGGGGTCAGAGGAGGACATATCTAGAAAACCTTGTTAAACACAGTATCTTAGTGAAGGAAAGTTGCTTTAGCTTCAAAGACTGTATGTAGGTAGTCCATTGTAAGTAGATGGTCCCAATTCTTTTCCAGGTAGATCAAAAGCCATTGAGGTCACTAAAGGAGAAACTATGAAAACGTATTAATTCAGCTATCTCAGCTGCTGAAAATTGCTGGAACTTCAAACTCTTAATCTTGGTTGCTCTTGAGGATTAGATGTTCTCTGTCAGGTTTTTTAGGTCAAAGGTCACACAAGGTCAGTGGAGGTCATAGTTTAGAAACCTTGTAAACCCTCTATCTCAAAAAGGAAAAGTTTCTTGAACTTGACACTTGGTGTATAGTTTGGCCATTGTCAGTAGATGATACTTATTGTTTTTCATGGAGGTGAAAGGTCAGATGAGGCCACCAGCGGTGGAGTTTGAAGGCCTTGTAAGAAAGATATCTATCAGTGACTGATTTGTTGCAGACATGGTATCTCAAGGAGAGTATGGTATGTTGGTTATCCTTTCTTCATCATACAAATTGGCTAGGAATCACTAAGTCCTTTGACTTTCTGGTGTGCAACGGTATTTTTGCCCTCACGAAAGTATTTACTGATTTGCTGAATGCATGGACGTGTACAAATTTCGCCGTTCGCGATAACACTGTGGCAGCACATTGAATGACACAGGAGGTCCATGGTCTCACACCCAATGAAAAGTCTTGATTTCCATGTCTCAGCGGGGATTTTCAATGACATCATCGTCCATTGATACCGTGTCCAGACTAGTATCAGCATGTCATATGCAATGTGATCTTTACATTGAAGGTATCTTGGAAATTCCAAAGACTTTAAACAAATTTACATTGGGGTGCATTACCACATAACCACATGGGCGGGTAAATTGAAAGCTGAAATTAAGCTATCCGTTTTCAAGTGCAAACTGCTCTCATTGACTCATCAATTAAATGGCTCTATGTGTCTGCAAAGAAAGTAGAATTCATTTCCAGAGAGCTTCCTGTCATCCTTTCGACGCTGGTGTGATGTTCTTAGGAAAAACTATGTCAACTGGGAGGGTCGGCAGGATTTTGGAGTGCTTTACTGCCACCTAATATTGATGAGTAAAATGTTCATAAGAAGTTATCATTATCATTATCGTTATCATTATTGTGTAAATGGACTGAAATTTCAATGCAAAACCTTCATTCATAGCATATCTTTATTGATGTAATGACAAGACCATCTCATGGGTTTTCGATTCTTCTTCTCCAATTATCTTGCAGAACTGGGATGGCGCAGAAAAACACAGGAATAAGCGCTTGGAAGTGCAGTCCGCTTCGAGCAGAAGGTGAAGCTCATAACGTCTTGACAGTAAATTATGCAGATTCTCGAGTACCTTTATGCAGAGTAACTGTTCTTGGTCATATGATTTCTTTAGAATATTAAGAGAAACGAATTTGTATTACAGAAAGCATCTCATTTATAAATAAAGCAAACGTTTATTTATCTGTCAATTCCACAGACTATGGGAAATTTAAATTAGATTTGGCGGACTTTCTAACAATTCGTGATATCAGAAAATTATGTGTCTTCTTTCAACTTGAAACGTCAGTGACAGATGATATAAGAAATTCAGACGCTCCTAGGCTTGACTTGATTTCAACCTCTTGAAAGTAAAGGTGTGCTCAGTTCTCAGGATATTTCTAAGTTGGTCGATGGATTACAATTCTGCGGTCTTGATGGAGTTGTGAACAGGCTACAGCAATCGTACCCAAGTGACAATTCACTACAGCACATGCCATTAGAAGGTAATGACAATGTTCACTCTATGATTAGGATATACTGTACACTTATGTGTTTATCGCAATTTCATCTTCCTTGTATTAAAGGACATTTCAAAAAACTGTCTGATTTTTTTCGTGCCATTATACAAACTTAGATAGGGAAAATACACTGCGTTGCTTGTTATTCAAAAATTCATTGTTTTATGGCACATAACAGTCCACAGTTTACATTCTCACATTCGTTCCCTATCCCTTAACTAGAAATGATATGGAATATTACTTGTGCTAGTTATTTTCCATGTACAATACTCCGGACTGTATTACGATTTTACCAGAGTTACAAGAGCTACATAATTGCTGTTCCATTTAAACAATTATAGTGAATATTTTATTGCATAACGTCTGTATACTTTATTCCTTCATTACCCTGTTTCTTTTCCCATTGCAGATAAAAAACAATCTTTCGTCAAGCAGTTGAAAACAAAGTACCAAACTCTTTGTGGTTCTGTAGAACCTGTCCCTTACATTAAAGACAAAAAATATTGTGTCAATGATATATATGTTGAAGGGGAAATGCAAATCTTAGTTGGGCAGAGTGGGGTCGAATATACTAATGCTTGGTCGAAATTAGAATCTTACACTGAAATTCTAGACAGTCCCGAATCAGTCCCAAAACAGTCCCAAAGCTCAAAAAGAAAAGTGATAGAAGGGGAACCAGGTTTTGGTAAATCAACATTAACATTACAGTTTGTACATGACTGGTTGAGTAGCAACCCCACATCTCCTCTAAAAGACGTGGAAATACTCATATTTCTCAGGTTCCGTCAATTAAGTGGAATTAAATCAATTTACAAAGCCATCAAAGTAGCACTTCTTCCAAGAGATACAAAAATCTCGGAATCTGAAATCGAAGACATCATCCAAAATTGTGAGTCTGTTGTAATTATTTTAGATGGTTATGACGAGTACTCTGATAAGGACGACTATGACACCGACTTTTTCTTTATCATGGGATTAGAAATGTTCCAAAATATTGAGGTTATCATAACTACGAGGAAATCGATCCTCCCTCCCAACTTGACCGCGAACACGACAAGAATTAAATTGTCCGGATTCGGAAAGCATGAACGTAGAAGGTATATCCTGAAAGTCGTGGCACCAAGTAACGAATCAGTGGCTGAAAGAATAGAAAAAGAAATTCGAGGATATCCAGTTGTTGAAGATCTTTGTGAGGTGCCTCTTTTTTTCACCATGGTTGCCCACATAGCTTATGAAAGGAAGGATCTTGAGATATTTAGCACAGCAACGAAGTTCTTTCGTTTTATAATTGAATGTTTTCATGGTCACATGAGGAACAAGGAAGGATCGCGTGAGATCCATGAGTTTGAAAAAGATCACCGAAAACTAGATCAGCTAGTTTTCGAGGGTCTCTGCAGTGGAACGAGTCAACATCAACAAATAGCATGGGAGAAATCAATGGTTATTGGAAAGGTTGGTCGGGAGTTCTGCAACTATTATATGCGTATGGGAATGCTGATTGAAGAAGAAGTGTTGGACCTATCGAGACCAAATGAAGCATCTATTGTTCGGGCAGAGCTTAGGTTACCACACAAAATATTATGTGAGTGGTATGCAACTCATCAGCTGGTTTTCGAGATAGGTAAGTGTTAAGAATGTTGAGACGATAATTATAAGAAAACAGGCTTACATGTTAGATAGTATTGTAAAGAAGAACCTATTTCATTGCGTGTTACTTAGTGTTGTATAATATATTTACAACTGACAAAATGGATTGCAGGAAATATAAATCTTTCAACAAGACATCTTGTAAGAATCTCAGGAATGCTTTACAGCATAAATTACATTACGTAAGACGTAAATTTTAATGTTGTGTTGCTATGTTTTCAGAGGAAGCTGGAAGCTCATCAGTTACCATTGAGGCCATACTGTCCAGAATCGATCCCTTGGATCTCCAATACCTTTGCCGATTTGCCTGTGGACTCAACAAGAGAGCCTCAGAAGTAATAATCAAGCACCTGCAGAAAACCCAAAAAGGAAAACAGATAGCGGTACTTTGTATGATCGAACAAGATGAAAAATCAAAACAGTATCTTGAGACTGTAGGAGATCTCGTGTCTTCCGATGTGATACATCTTCGTTTGGAGGACACCAAACTATTGCAGAGGTCTACCATACAGATACTGGCCATTGCTTCTGAACACCAGGTATATCAATTCTAATAATATTACCAAAATTATTCCACTCACTCTCTAAAAGCAAAAGAGTGAAATTCACTCAGATCCTGCCCTAGGGTTCACTTGTAGTGAGACTAGATTTCACATGCAATGGAGCAAACATTCACTCCACAAGAGCATTTTCAGTCTCCCTGTATGAAATATCACTCATTTGGAGGGAAGTTCATTAAAGTCGTGGTATTTTCACTTTTACTAAAAATGGACCCTTATGGCCCTACTTTTGAAATGAATTCACTCTTTTGCTTTTATAGTAAACATCATGTAAGCGTATATCATATGGTCATTATGTAAACGTATACAGACGATTAGCATTCAACATCTAACTGCGTCTTATCCATAGTGGGTGCAGTTGCCTCATCAAATGTTTCCAAATTTCCACCAAGTAATGTGGACCATATCTGTAATGACGTACACCGTGGTATACCGCAGATTTGTGCCTTTCATATCCTTATCTACAATATTAATATTGTCCTTTTTTCATGTCTTATGTCTTATTTGTCCGTACCAGATACCAATATCGGAGGTATTTCTACTCTGGTGCTTCAGAGGTTTTGAAGGAGATCGTATTAGACTAGAGTCCGGTCTTCTCTTATCTAGCCTTTCGTCAGTAAGAAAGATATCAATCAATGGAAATGATAAAGAATTTACTGAAGAAGATGTGGTGGGATTGATAAACTTTGGAATGGCTTCACAACGATTCAGCGAGCTGTGGTAAGACACCAAGTCAAACAACCTGTCATTATCGTTTACATTAGAAGCGTAGGCGTATTACAGAGAATGATGGTACATTGTACTGCAGTTGTCATTTTTGATTCCTTGTCAAAGACAGGCCAGGAATCAATGGGAGGGTGATGGCGTGTGTGAGTGCGTATGTGTGTGCTTGTTCGACGGCTTGTTCGACGGCTTGGCTTGTAAACATGATATCTCAAGAAGAAAAAGTTGCTTGAACTTCAAATTTGTTGCGTAGGTAGTAGAGCAAATGGTCGCTTTTTTTTTGCCAGGTAGGTCAGAGGTCATTTGAGGTCACTAGAGCTGACAGTATGAAAACCTATAGGTAGATATCTCAACAACATGCAACAATGCTACTGGAACTTGAAACTGTTATCATTGGTAGCACTTAACAAGTAGATGATGTGTGTCAATTGTCATTGGGTCAAAGGTCATGTGAGGTCAATAAAGAACTTGAAAACCTTGTAAACACGTTATTTCAAAAAGGGAAAGGTGTATGAACTTCAAGTTGTTCTGTTGGAAGTCCATCATCAGCAGATGATCGCTATTGTTTTTCACGGAGGTCAAAGGTCATTGCAAATCACCATAGCTTACAGTATGAAAGCTTATTTAGGCGAGATATCTCACTGTCTGAATGGTGCGGGAACTTCAAATTCTTTTCACTGGTAGAACTTAATAAGTAGATAATATCGCATTTTTATGGAGGTCAAAGGTCATATGAGGTCAATACCGGATATAGTTTGAAAACCTCCTGAACACGTTATTTCAAGCAGGGAAAGGCGCTTGAACTTCAAAGTTGGTGTGTTGGTAGTCCACTGTAAGTAGATAATTCCTTTTGTTTTTCATGAAGGTTACAATTAATTTTAGTTCAGTGTAAAATTACTTATGATACTTAACACACTGTACTGTACGGCTTGACTTGAATGAATATATTATAAGTTCTAACATTCTATAGATCTGTCATGGATTCCAAAGTTCTACATGTGGATTCTCTAGAAGTGTTACATGTTCTAAATGTGAACATATGAAGAGAGGAATGTCACTAATATTAAGAAAATAATGCACATTTTCCTTCATATTGAAAATCACTTAGCATAGCTCTTTACAATTATCGTCTTCTCTAAACCTCAATGAATATTCCAGTTGTCAGCAAATCCCCGACAAGATTTGCAGAGTAATTTGCGTTAGCCACCATAAAGGGTCCCAAGGGAGAAAAACAATTTAAGTTGTTTGGCGCAATTTCATACCTTTCACCACAATTTGGTATCAGGAACTTTTCATCCACTCGTGATCAAAGACGTTTGTGCCAAACCCCCAAAATAATACCATTGGTTTTGTTTACAGTGATTGTGTGTACATGGAATAATAATGCTTACGTGTGTTTATGTATGTGAGGATGCACGTTGTTCACGTTGCCCACGTAACTGGAGTAGTTGCCCGAAAGTTTAGACGAGGAAGTCTGCCACCTGATACCCACAACCCGCCCTCACCGCTGGGCAATCAAGTGCTGCAGTTGCACGTCGGGAAAAAAAGCCACTTTCGTATAGTTAACGCTCGGCAAAACATACTAAGGTATTGAATTCGAGTATGTGTTATATTTGTGTATGTGACTCAATCATTGTAAACAAGATATCTTAAGAAGGAAATGATTGTCCAACTTCGCTGTTTGTGTGTTGGTAGTTCATTGTTAGCAGAAGATCCCTGCTATCCCATGGAGTTTAATGGTCATTTGAGGTCACCAGAGCTTAAAGTATGAACATCAATTAAAAAGAAGATATCTCAGCAACCTCATATTGGCTGGAGCTCTTATTAATATTTACCTGGACTATGCAAATAGACATTGATCGCCTTCAACCAACAGCATTCCTGCTGCAAAGTTAGTGAGAAAAAGATTTTCTTGTGAGGTCAGTAGAGGCCATAGTTTGAAATCCTTGAGACGATATCCCAAGAATGATCAGGTTCAAAATTGGTGTGTATTATTTTTTTTATTTTTATGCCCTTTGGCAAGAAAGCTCAAAGTCATGGGACTTTCTGGTTTCAAAGTCACATTTCATAGGTAGTGACAATTTTCTATGCATCACAGTACTAATGTTGCAACTTAACCTCCATGTATAGCAGTTTCTGTCGATATCATTACCAAACTTTATATTTGACATTTTATTATTTAATATAAGGGTGGAAACGGACAATCAGAATTAATTTAAAAGCAGGACAACTACTGTAATTTCTGAATCGTCAACATATTTTGTTTTCCTTTCCTTCACTTTTACTTGCATGACTTTTTGTGTGATTGGCTATAAAGGTCCATTCTTTTCGTGTATTTTTTTTTCCTGGGGACAGGCTTTTGAACTGTAAACTGCCGCGATCTATCAACCCAAGCTTTATTAAAGATGAAGCTAGATCAAGAAACGCCAAAGGTACGCTTTCATTTTATACTGATGACATCAACAATGTGAATTTGTCCATTTACTTATACCTTCAAGTGTGAAAATCTTGTGAACATATTATTTTCGGTAGTAACTCTACACTTTATAGGTGGTGTTAAGGTGCAGGTTATGATTACCTTTATTTGGTGTGGTGTTTGGTATCTCTAGGAGGTGCAAAATGTCACGCTCTCAGCTGGTATTGCGTCTCTTTTCTCTTCTTGTGGGTAAACAAGTATTTAATGTCACCATGAGGCAAAGACCTGAAGAAATACTTGAAATGTATTATCAAAATCTGTTAGTATTTTTGGTCTCATAAATTTGAATTCTGTGACTTTTGATACAGTGAAATCAGTGTACACCTTGATCATCCTTTTCCTATTAATCCATTACCATTAAATGGCTTCTTTTGATATGTATCAGTGTATACAAAAAAGACAAACAAGTGGCCTTTGATTCCGCTTTACTGCGTGCAGAGTAATTGTTTTACTTGCTTTGTGGCCTTGATCTCTGGGGAAATGGGGGTCATGTAAGTTGGTACGATCTGTGAGAGGTTTTTTTTGTACTGTAAGATGTGATCACATATTAGTTCATTTTTTTTTTATTTCGAGCCACAGATAGAGCCAGTGGCACATTTTAATGGACTAACATCAATGACGTAACTTAGCCAGTCACATCAATATATCACTTGCAAGCTGAAGGATTTTCGCCAACCAATTACAAACCTGGAAGAACATTTGAGGAAAACGTCTGTGAATAATGTGAAAAATTTCAACCTTTTTACACTAGAACTAGGAAAGGATTACCGTTGTTAAATCTGCCTTACTGCTTTCACCAGTTTCAAATAGATGTAAGGATTCAACGTTGCCACATCAAATGTATACAGTAGCGGTTGATCTGAGACAAAGGTGTCACACTAAATTTCTCAGGGGTATCTTAGGAGGGTATGTGGATATGCAAGTAAATGAGCGGCAAATAATCACTTACTAGATTCTTGGCTTTGTTGTTATCCAGTCACTTAGCATATCATTGTACACAATTGTCGTAACGTGTGGAAACAGCACCACATTCTCTGTTAGAAATGGTTCTTGGAGCATGGACATACCTTGTCTTTGTTATATGTAAGGCCAATGCACTTTATAGCATAGCCTGATTCCTATTGCTTATGTGTTAAAGAGTGTGCGCATCTATAGACTTCAGTATGTGACATCATCGAAATCACAATGCACTTTTGCCGTCTGGTATACAGACGAGAAGCGAGATGTGACTAAGTAAAACGTGGCCATGAGTTATGTAATAAGTCCCTATTGCTTCATTAATAATGAATTATTTAGACGAAGTTGATTAACGTCGCATTGAAACAAGTCTTTGCCTTTCTTTCTAGTCATGTCGTCGGGTGAAGCTGTTTGTCTTAATATGAAAAATGGAGATTGGGAAAAGGTATGGCTTTACACTTTAAAACGAGAAAGAAAAACGTGAAGGGATATTCACAATTCATTTCAGAAGACAACTTGTTTCGAGTTTTAGTTGATGATGTCGTGTGCCATGATAAAAGAGAAGTTCGTCATACTGCAACAATCAAGACTGGTTTGAAGTGATCTGCCATATCATTTTACATTCACATTGTTTTAAGTGACTTTTAGCCCGTATCGATTCAGAGGTGTAGTTCAACGTTAGAGTTTGAGGAAGTCCGGAGTGTTTCGACATGTCACTGTTCTTACTTTACTGTCTTACAATTCTAAGCCCATTGTACACAACATGACTGAATAAATTGGTCTAGTCTGTCATGGTAGTTCCTCTGGTAGTTCAGTACACCTTCCTCTACACTTACAATCTCCATGTATAGCATAGTACTGAGACAGAAATTACCAATGTTCACAAAGGGATAAGTCATGGCTAGAAGGCGTTGAATATTTAATACATGCAATTTGCAATGAATCTGAAAAATTGTCAACAGGGGCTACGATAATATTTCAACTAAGTTGCTTATTTGTTTTTGTTTTACCCAGTGAGCAATTTTATTTCGAAGATAATTGGTCAGATGTACGGTGCTTTGTTATCGACTAGGATGGCAACACATGACTAAGTTGTTGTTCTCACCATGTATGTGTTTAAAAAAGTATCTGCTACTAGTTTTTAAGTTTCAATATTTTACACTCTTATGTATGTGTTTTCGGTGGTTGGTAATGACAATTGTTCTCCAACTATAGCCATTTCACTGTATTGTTTTCTTTAAGCCGGACGATTTCCAAACCATTACGTTGATGTGTTCAGGTGATTTGGTCATCGATAGTCTTAAAACTGAGTCAAAGCAGAAGTCAGTAGTAGCACTACTTGAAAAGGCGTCAAGTCAAAATGTGAGTCTTATTAGTAAGGATGTCGCTAAAACTACAGTGCATTATAAATATAACATCAGTTACATTAGTATTTACCAGGGCAATATTGATAAGCTCAATATGTAAACAAATCTTCACACATGTAAATCGAGTACAATAAAATCTGATATTGCATGAATCAATGAACTTCACTATAGTATTCGTAATCGGAACCTGTCGGTAACGCTCTTAAAACCAAGTGACGAAAGCCTCGATAAAATATCAAGCTGTGCAGTTTTGCCTTTTGTAGGCTTACAATTCAGTAAAAAGGTGATACCTTCCTCGTAGTTATAATATATTTAGCTTCTGAGATTGAGAAGGGAAAATTTAAGACTAACGTAGAAAAAAAAAAAAACATGAGAAAACAAACATCAGTTGTGTCAACAGGGAAGTGAGTGTCGAATCGTCTTCGATAACATCAGCAAAAAATCAAGAGCTTTCACTTTATTGTGATGAGTTCAAGAGCACAACTGATGATATCAAATAAGATTGTAACACCAAAGAGAAGTGCAATTTAATGAAGCAATATGTATATATCATATAATGAGCAAAACGTTTAAGACGTATCTAAACCTTCGAACACTCATATGCTCATAGAAAAAAAAAATAATGTCTGGTATTTTTCAAGGCGTTAAAATTTTGTGTATTTGTACTCTTCTTTAGATACCAATACACCGGCTGACTCTCACTAAGTCCTATGTCAACGTTGACGAGAAAGGGAACATTATCCTTTGTAATGACATACCCTTGCCAATCCTGCCATCACTGGTAAACATGGACCTACAGACAGAGAGAGGAACAGAAATCACACGAGAAGAGCTCATGAAAATATTACACTATCTAGAAAAGAGTGAGTCATTTCAGAAACTGAGGTAAGTAGACTTGACATCTAGGTATTTTTCCTCTGGATTACATGCGATTAAACAATATTACAAAAATACTAAATATTTTCAAAAGTACTCAGTACAATCGTCGACTTTCAAAACCTGAAAAGAGGAGAAGTACACTTAAATGAAGTAACGAAAGTCAGATCAGCGAATAGAAAGATCAGCTTACGTCACTTTCTCATGTAAATCTTACAAAGCCAAAACAGTGACAAGGGGGAATCATACAGAAGTCAAGGAAACAATTATTTTCAAACTTCGTCTCAAATTACCTTGGCCAAGGCCAATTTCCTTCTCGTTACATCGGATTTGCATCTCGATTACTTAGTAGAATCATACATTAGACAAACTATACTTCCTTTTTCAACCAAAAAAATATATATATATATTATGATTGAACACAAATAACTGAAATAATAAGCACATTGTGCAGATAAGTAAAATGGCATCAAGTTGACCAGCAAGTATATCTATTGACAAATGCAAGCATGGTTGTATAATATCGTTCGTTGAACTTTCTACCGATAAATGATGCACTAACATTTCACTTGCTACGAGCATATATTCTCTAAACGTTTATTCAGAGTGGTTTTATTTCTACTTTAAATTTGCATAATCTTACTTTTATTTAACTTCCATTACTTGGTACATTCTATGTTTGTGGTTTAACACATTTTTCTTCATCTATATCCTCCCATCGATTTAATTGTTCAACCTATACATTGTGATGTTACGTAGGTACATATTGAAATCCTGGTTATGTAAATTTTATATTGAAATTCTTGTTATGTAAATGGTATACATAACTTATATAAATTGTTATAGAAAATTAAATGTTATCACTTGTTTTAAATGAATAACGTATGTTAATTTTTCGTAATCATTATGTATCATCATGTTCACTAATTTATGGGGTCATATGATTTGATAAATATGATGAACTTATGTACGTTACTTTTTATGATTCTAGGCTCTACAACTGTGAACTGTCTTCATCGATACAACCAGTATCATTGTTATCCTCGTGGACATCCCGGAAAGCAAAATGTACAGTATTTTACTTTATCATTTTGAATCTACAAGATGCTATTAATAGACGTGTTTGTGGTTTCTTACAAATATATATGAAATCTCCTATACTACTGTGTCCTGTGCCTATATATTTAATTGATATTTCAGAACTGTGTAGATATTTAGCACACTCATTCCTTCTCTATGCTCTTAGTCTTAAATGTATATAGCGTACTTATGCATATTTCACAAACCTTTTTGTTTTCAAAACCAATTCTGCGGACATGAAGCAACAATTTAAAATCAGTTCTCGAGCCATTTGACTTTTTTGCAGTTCACTAAACGTTTTTCTTTCGGCAAGTATGCCTGCTATTGAGTGCTATTGCGAATTATGCGTTATCTGTGCTCTTTGAAATGATATAAGAACGTCCTATTCTGCAAACGTGTATGCTACAGAAAGGTGCAATCGAAAATGTAACTGTGCGGTTTTGGCAACGAAAATGTAAACATAAAGACCTTTAGTTTGACCATACATTTTCATCTGGGAAATGTACCTGGGTGGGTTAATGTAAATTGTCCAAGTAGAAATTAACAGCAATTAGGAAACGTTAAATCAGTTGCCGTTGACTTTCCACATTAGCGAGCAGCATGAAGCAAACTATTTTCAAATAACTGATGTACTAAATCCTTTCCTACGCACTAAACGTCAGATTTCTTTACAACATTGTTTTTTTTTTTCAATCTCGTTTCTTTTCTACTATGAGTAAAACAATCGTCAAGAAGTCAACATATTTCAACATATCCTTGCCTGCAGATGCACGACTATTATCGAGAAAACTTGATGTCGTATGTTTTTCAGTTAAAGTAAACACAATGATTCTATTTTTTTTCTTCTAGTTGACTGGTATCCTAACACAAGTAAACTTGATGAGAGATATCGTCTCGATCTAGCAACCGGAGAGTGGCTGACGGTTAGTACTGTCATATAATACAAATATAACAAACATTACCATCTCCAGGCACCTTACCAGTTACTGCACTTACACACTCACATAGACACAGACTTGAGACATATAAAATGAAACTAGAGATATCGAACACAGAATTAGAGACATTTAACTTAAATTTAAAAGGATCCAAAATTGAAGTAGAAATATTTCGAATTTGAATATGGAATATCCAGAATATATGTAAAGATATTCAAAATTTAAATTCAAGATGTCGACAAATCCAACTGTAGGTGATAGAACTCCCTGATAAGATCACCTACAAACAGTGGCAAAGTTTCCCTAATGCCTAAAGGTAGCGGTTTTTTATTTTAAATCATAAGTGATACTTTGTGTCGTATGACCTATCAGAGTAGTACTCGAAATCATAAAAATCAAGAAAAATGAAAAGAAGAAGAAGGAGGTTAATCTCTAATTAACATAGCGAAGCGACGAAGAACTCGACTGAATTCTTTAGGTGGGAAACGCCTGAGTAACCATGGACTTGTATAAGTATCCACAGTGGAACAGATTCAACGTTTTAGAATAGCGGGAAGGTGTGCGTTTAGCGCACACCAATATGGCGTACACAGAAAGCAGCTTTGACCATTTTTAAACCATTCAGTCTCATGAATTTACATCTTTAAAAGATTTATTTTGTAGCATGATATTGGCAGGCTAATTTAGCAATAGATTCCTTTCTAATAATTACAGTATTATGCACTTTTCGAAATGTAGATTTTTTCATATTGTTTTTTATCTTATTACAGTTCAAACCAAAGTAAGAGCCTTCAGAAATGGAACACAACGGCAAACAGGTTGTCTAATCTTCCTAACGCATGATCAGCACCAATAGAATATGTTGTCTGTTAAACAAGTGACAGAATATTATAATGACGGAACTCATGCTATGACAGACGAAAGCATGGGTAAAGGTTTTTTATGATACGTAGGGGGTAATTATCAATAAAATGTTTACATGGTAGACAAATTTGATTTCAAGGCAGTTAATCCGATGACGAGGGAACAATGTAGTTGTTCCATAGCTGCACTCTGAGGTAAACATTTACGTAATAATCAGAGTCCAGTGTGGAAAGACATTATATGCATTTGAAAATGAGTAGCTAAGACTACCTTCGTCTTCAGACAATCAGAGCAATATTAAACCAGGGCAACGTTGAACATTATCATCTGTATATCATATTTCAAACCGAAATAATATCCTACACTGCAAGCACAAGGACCGTTAACTTTGGTGATACGCAATACTGTGCTTTAATTAGATCATTAGGTACACTGAACTTGTAAATTATGATTTACAATGCAACTTGCAATTTTAAATGGACCAATCCTTTCATGTACTTCTAGTGCATAATCCTTCATCATGGTTGCCCTTGCAGTGTTATTTATTCATTTTATTCTTAGAAGCTCCTGTAGTTAAGACATACTTAACTTTAGCATAGTGTTTCATATATTGCATCTAAAAGGCATCTGTTCATGGAAGTATGATTGCTAAGTAATTGTATTCGTTGCTGATTTAAACATTATTTACATGTTGAGAAAATCATTCTCCAAAACACGAATTTTTTAGTAACATTTTCATTGAAAGTTATGTCCAAGTTAAACTTCGATATTTATAGCTCTTCAGACCTTTGATGTTTTAAGTATACTAATGATCGTGGAAACGTATTGTGTCACATATCTGTGATTTCCTGTCTCATAGGTACTCCGTATGGTAATGCAAAAGAAGATTCCATGCCCCCCCCCCCCACAGTACTCGTAATTATGGCAAATAAAGAATTACATTGAAATGCTTTTACAGTGTTTATTCACATTGTGTCATTAGTTATCAGTTTTGCATACTGGCAGTCACTGGTCATCCACAGAAGATATCATATCGATATGTGCCCTGCGCTACAGCTAGTTATAATTTTTGTTTTCGACTAACTACTGACCGTCCAAAACAGAGCGACTTAACAATGAAGCTGGCTTATAACCGCAACAGTACCACACTTTCTCAGTCACATGTTGTTGCAATGATACTTAGTTGGTCCAACGTTTAATGTGTCCTCTCCATTTACATGTACTCTTTTGGCAGGTTTCGTTCTTGCTTTTAAGAGTTTAAATATTTGTCTGTTGTGTATTTTGTTTTGATGTATTTCTACTAATATTGCAATGCAGAAGGTGCTGTAATTTGAATGAAGGTTTGATGATAACAATAAGAATCACCCAACTTTGGTTTCTGATAAACAGAGAAGACAAATCTTAGCCGAATATTCTGGCACACTGTGTTGATGAAACATTGTCACGATGGAGAAAATCAATTTACCTGCAAAATTATCTGAACATAGTGATGTGTGTGGAACAAACTTGAAAATTACTTTTGGCTTCTGTCTATATAGTAGAGATGGTCTTTGTCAATTTATCGGTCAATTTGTTATAATTGCAAATAATTATCAGCAAGATCGGAACAAAATAATTACATTTGATCAATGGTCACATATTCAGGTGAAAAGAGCTCGCACATTTTTTACAATGTTCTACACATTAAGTGGTAATAAATCACCTTAAATAATTTAACACCCCATAAGAAAATAATTAAATTTAAACTTAGAAAGTAGGCTTAAGTGCTTATTATAATTTCGAACGTTGCTACCCTTTGGTAGACTAGCACTGAGGTATTTTGGGGTATATAACTTGTAAAGGAATCAATGCTCCCTTTAACCAGCCGTTTGCTATATTTTTACTGCTATTTGCTGGGCAAAGTCACGTATTGCAGTATTCCTACGGTAACTAGGCATTCCTTAGCTGTTCCACGGTTGTTCCTTTTGCCCATAAACATTCGCTTTATGACATTTTAGGTTCACGTTTGAAGTGTGTTACACGGTTGTGCTTTCGCGTCCCTCTTCTTTCCCACTTCATTTCTTCCCCATGATGCACTGGGGTTTCTGACGATCGGGGCTAGCGATAGACTGAATGTGTAAATGAGATTAGAATAACATGAATGATAAATGCGCAGTATTAAAAAGATCCAAATAAAAACCATAATTGTCGATATACATAGAAAAATAGCAAGCATTCCATTCGATAAAAGCCGATTTTCAGTGCTCTCTCTACATGGTGTGTAGTATCCTATTGCTTTCTAAACAAAAGCAATTTCCTAGATGGTCAGTTTGATAGAAGTCAGTGCCAATATACTCTCTGACAAAAACTCCAGTTTTGATGCTCGAAAAATAAGAATCGAGAAGAGCAATTCCAAATCATGCTTACTTTACGTTCCTAAAATTTCTGTTTTTCCAATGTGAATTTAAAAATGTATGAAACTATCCTTCGACATAAATCAAGAACTATTAAATATAAAAGCAAACCGGAGAAAATTATATTTGGGCTATGTTAACCGTGTGAACTGTAAATGTGACGAAGTTACACCTAACCGCATCAATACCGCACAGTAATTATGGATATTAGGATAATTGCAATCAGAAATGAAACCTTACCATTACATTCGACTTCCCTTATCCTCGTCCCCCGTCCCCGAAAAAATATGAAACAAATAAAATACATTATACCATACCAATATATTTTTGATGCTTTATTCTAGTAATCGTAAAGGGTAGAACATTAGTCAATACAGAGTTTTAAGGATGTGGTGACGGAAGTATAAATATATAAACGGCCATAGGTTGCTGAACGCCATACAGTCGCAACAGAAATAGCTGCAAATATTGCACAACTGTTAGGTATTAAGACATTGGTTGGTTATTGTAACTTTTGTATATGTTTCCGTAGGCAATGAAAAGAAAATACATAAAAGAGATTTGCAGTACAAACATCAAGTACAAGTACGGAACACGGGACAACCGGATGAGATGTACGGTACGTCACAAGTATAGAAAATCGTCGGTTGTTATCATAAACATTGATTACGTATTTACTGCATCAAGTGACCAATAGATGATTGCTGTAGTGTTCTAATATCAGCAATACTTGGAGATATTCTTAGTTTTTGCAATTATTGGAGATTGACACAGATACATACGAACAAATATACCTTATGACACCTGGTAGATATCAAGAGAGTTTGCAAATCAAATGTCATCATCTGAAATAAGGTTACATGAAATCTGCAGGGGGATATACTTGCAAAGAAAAATCCTAGCGAAAAGTTGACACATGTAGAAATAATAAGCTGTTGAAGGATCCTTAGTTTCATATCTGGTGAGTTGAAGTTAAAATATGTCCAGGAAAATATTCTGTCGACTGCCACATTTCATTGGAAAACATTGCAGATCCATATTATTTCTTTGGAAGTGAGTTACCAGGAGTAAGTGGAAGTGGGAAAAAGCAATACTCTGAAAGATGTATTGTACGCCTCCGTATTTTCAGGATTTCTAATACTGACTAGTTTCAACATGTATCACAACTTTCAAAAATAAAGCATCTCAATTAAACCCAAACAGTATCAGAACAATGGGAATAGTTTATATTTAAGAGTATTTCATTTTGATGACTCTGCCCCTCCACCCCGAAAAAAATCATTCTATCTATGAGAATTCTGGACTTTGGAACTTGGCCGTTTAGGTCGTGCAGATAATATTTACCAACAACACAGTTAGTCTTTAAGCAAATACAAAATTTATGATAGTTATCTACTCCTGCGATATTTAAACTTTGATGGGCTCTGTTGAAAAGCATGTATGAAATCCTGCACGACCTTTGATAGTTATTGAGATATTTGTAGTCTATACCAGACGATGCTTACATCTTACCACACACGAACTGGCATTACACTGTGTACATTACTGGCTGTCATGTAATGGTGAGTGTAATATGAAAATGTAATTCCGATAATGAGACTGGTGGGGACCTCCTCTACCTTTAAAAGAAATCAACTTTGAAGGGATTTCATCAGAAACATCGGTAAGTTTTTTTATTTATATATAATGAGATGTAACTTTATCATACGCTTCTTAAAACAGTAGCTTGATCCACAAAGTGGTTGATGTTGACTTGGTATATGTTTGTTAGGATTAATATAACTTTTGCTCTTCCTTTAACTTCGATGGCTTACATTTTTCTAGTCAATGTAACAAATTCACGTGCCAGTGACACGGTAGCAAGATATTAATTTTATGTTTCTAGAAAAGTAAGATAATGGTTTGTTGGAATAAAAGTGAGGAAATTAAGTTCGTGACACGTTCGTAATGTTGAATATGACACCATTCTGAGACCCGTCAATAATGACGTCATTCTATACATAGTAAGTTGTCATATCGTATGATCGATTCTACCCACTTTTCGAACTATCAATGTTGTCAACTGAAATATCATAAAGTACTTGGAACAGTGCTGCCAAAGAAGCACATCTTATTATGAATTTCAATAAGCACATTTCAATCTATCTGACGTAAGAAATTGTTCATTAATTTGTAGTGAGAAATTTTTTTAGTTTATTGTGAGTACAACAAACGTACAGAGTGAAAAAAAAACGCATGCTCATAACAGTCAAAAGGAATTAAGCAAATGAGAAGATATAGTACAGTGAACATTTGGAATTGAGAAAATCAATACATCAAAGATGAACAGAAATTACCAAAAGTGAAAAGGCCGGATTTGTAATCGTGTCATTACCACCACCATCATCATCAATACGAACGTATTAATTTTTAAGCAATTATTCTTTTTATTGTATTTTTCTTTTGTGAGCATTCAAAAATGAATATTTCTGCCAGATGCTTGACTATTTTGCCTAGTTATTAAGACGTAACTCGGAACATGGAATGCAAAAGAAATTGTCTGGTGGGGGGGGGGGTTATTAATTACGAGTGTGGCTAAAATGGGGAGCAAGAGCTTAGAGTGGGGTCGAGATGCCCGTTTTAGGGACTCTCGTGAGGTCAAAGGGAAAAGCCCTTGTGGGTTCCAGAGGGCGAAGTCCCCGTAAGCTCTGACGTTTTAGCATATCTCTGCATGAAAGATTAAATCTCAAGATAGTTAAATTTTTGTTCAAACGTCAGCACTATACGCAAAGATTACAGATTAATCATTTAATTATTTCGGCTATTTCTCTCCTCTAAGTTGACAAAATCAGAACTTAAGACCCGATCATTAGATCCATGGGCAAAAACTGTGAGGTCTAAGCATATTTCTGGGAGAAAAAAATAAGTCTCAGGATAATACACTTCAAATATGAAAACTCAAGATCCCTTTTGGGATCCGGAGGCAAAGGATGTTTCCCTATTAGAACGTTGGTTACAATTTAACAAACACTGGTCGCGTATGTCAAAATTAGACATGTTGGTTAATAATTACCAAGGTTAATGTGTTAAATTTAGCAGTAATGGTTACTGTGCAAAGTTTTGACTAATATGTGACTATATTTGGCCACCGTGTTGGTTAAATGTTTCACCGATATGTGTAATTTGACATACGTGATAAATGTTGGTTAACTCTCCAACCAACGTTCTAACAGTATAGGGGACCTGGGTTTAAGCCCCCGGAAACCCTTGACGTCTTAGCATATCTCTGGGTGGGAATAAACATAGGCATGTATGCATTTGTCAAGTCATCTCAGCTGAGTGGGGGGAGGACAACTGAGGGCAAACGTTCTGGCTGGGAAGAATGCCCCATTCCCGTCGACCGCCGCCTTGATGCCACCTCTGCTGGGCATTGTTCCTGTGTGCATTCGTGAATTGAATAACTCCGTAGGCCTTGGTTTCGTGTCTTTATTTCTACCGACCTTCATTGAAGACCAACTGACCGCAGCCAAACTTTCTTTTAGAATTGAGAAGATATAAGCAATCCCATAAACTGCTGTAGAATGATTTTTCGTTGAGGTACCGCTTTTCCGAGAAGACCTTCCAACACCGTGATGAAGTCATGAATCTGTCACAACTTGGTTCATCATACAGGCTAATGCAATGTGGGTATTTGGCAGAACATGAAGATTGAATTTCTCTTCAATAAAAAATACATGAGAGGCCCCTGTTTCGTAGGTGTAACGTCAATGTAGTCTACATCAGCCTGCAGCTGGGACCTGCTTGGGCAAACATACATTCGGTAACAGCACCTTGGCCATAGCAACATTCCTGTACATCTCTTGAATGAATTATTGTGTTCAGCTGGGGTAGGTTACATCATTGGGGCATAAATGCATCGTTCCATTTTGGTTGAAGGGAAAAAGCAGTCACCACCAACTTTCGTCTGAAGCATTAGCTAAATCTTGCATATCACTTTATTACCTTTGAAGTATATCTTTCATGATATTTCATAATATTTTGAATTCCAAGCAGACAAATAATTTGCTGAATTTTAGTAATCCTATCACAAAAATATTGTCACTTGATGCAAAAGAGCCATCCTTGAATTAGAATATGGGACTATACTAAGACAAATTGGGGTGTGTTCGTTTTCCATTTAAAATTCATTCCCTTGAAATTCCTTGAAATATGTCACCCTAATCCAAAATGGTACATTCTTAACACTGATATTTATCTTGTTTGAATAGGTCGGGCTCTTTCAATTTTATCATTTTATCGTTACCATAAAATACTTGAACTTTGAACATAATCTTCCTCGGGTCTGAAGCAATGTCAGATATTTTCCAGCCACATAAATAAAGAAGTTAAGACATAACCTGATTTTAGGTAAAGACAGGCACATTCAAACATTCATAACAAGCTGCTGGTCAACTTATGCATAAGACAATTAGAGTTTTTCATGACTTTAGGTGAGGATATTTTTGTAATGATCTTATTGGGCACATAGTAGGGATTTATGACAATCATTGTCATCATTGAGCACTGGTGTAGCCACTGATTCTTCGACAGTCTTCAAACGTGAATGGTCGACTAGTTAAATGGGCTTTGATATTTAACTAATTGTAATTATATCAATGAATCTCTTTTGTTTTTGCAAATATTATGTAGGTCAATTTGTTTGTTTTTGATTCTCCGGTAGATCTGATATGGCGCAGAAGGAAATTACATCTCCGAGTTCTTGGGTAAAGAAAGAGACACACAGAGAATGCCACGGTAATAATAGAATTGATTGCTATCTTACATGTGAACCAATCGAGAGCCTTTAAAGTGATTACGTGCGAAGGCAAAACTTAAAAACATTTCATCAATTTCATCTCCAAAAGTTTGGCAGGGCTTTTAACTTGCACCATTCAGACAATCTGGGCAAATAAGTAGCTTTCAGTTGGTTAATTCTGCCATATGATTTCAAATTCTTCTAACGTAACGACAAAAAATGTAGAATACGATAATGTAGTGGTTGACAGTTTCCATTCAAATCAGCGATTGTGCTTCTCTGAGCTAGTCAATGGGAAGTATACTAGTATTGAATATTCAGTTAACAACTCAGGATCACTGACGCCGCGGGCAAGGTTGTTTTCTGTTCGTAGGTTACTTGTAAATACAGTGTTTCCTTTCACCAAATACTGCAATTCCCGATACCAACCAAGGAGCGACGACTTGAGTAGTATGTTTTTGATACACTAGTGAGACCTGTGCTGTTGCATATTCATTATGTAGGCGGTTATAGTAAGAACTCATTAATCTTCAAATATGATTTCTGTTTTTTACTGTTTTTATGCCAATCCCGGTTGCTTTTGAAGTAGTTAGCCTACTGTCATTTTCTTTCATTGAAAGACATAGTCTGTCCATGTAAAAACCTCACGTGTACATTTAGAAATAAAGAAAAAGTTAAGATCAAGCATAATCTTATCTTTTTGGTTTTTCAGTGCACACCCAATCACTTTAAGTCACATGACAGAGTACCTTCCATCTAACTTTCTATTTTTTTTTATCTTTGATTTTTTGTGTAATCTATGGAATGAATCTTAGATACGCATAGGATATTTTCAAGATGTCAGCATTTGCTGTTAAAATAAAGAGTGGTACTTCTATTAGTTTCACTGTAAATCACAGCACAAAAAAAAGTTACTAATGATTGCTTGCATGTCTCTCTCTTTGAAATGTTTGTAATCTGTGATCATGATACTCTTTGCCGAACCTTAAGTCAGTAAAAAGAAATTATTTTCCATACTTGTTTTACAGTAATTTATAAATATATGTAATTATAGTATATCATGACGTATAAAAAAATGCAACGCATGGAATTATACCTAAGTATGTATGAATTAAAGTACTTCAGTAATTATAACTCCCCACCCCCCCCAAAAAAAGAGAGAAAAATCCTATAGAAAATTAAACGATAGATACCGTAAGATACCGTATAATGTAGTAAATGAACACACATTAACGATGACAGAAAAATAAATAATTACATTTCTTTTAGACTATGGGAAGTTGAAGGTAGACGTGGCTGAGCAACTAGCTCCCCATGACGTCACTAAGTTGTCAACTTTCTTCAACTTGACCAAAGCTGTATCTGCCACGATAAAAGGTTCCGATATTCCTGGACTTGAGTTAGTCAACACCTTAGAAACCAGGGTTTGGTCTCATCTGATGATATGTCCAAGCTGATAGATGGATTACAAAAATGTAATCTTGGTGGCGTTGCAGATAAGATTCAACAGGAGTACCTCAGCAATGAATCATATCACCCAGTAAAGAGAGGTAATTAAAAACATGAAAACTATAAATTATCATATTAAGGTCAACACTGACAGGATGTAATGCAATGTACTTTTTTCTTTGTTATTAGTCTATTCCTACAGCTGTATCATTTTACTTATTGTCAAACCTAACAGCGATGAGTATTTCTTCAATTGGTTACAACAATAAGAGCTAAACGACGATAGGTTACTAGATACGAATTACAACAAAATTTACATCATAAGTCCTTTAATAATTTAAACATGCTTAAATGCTGTTTAACTTTGTTGATTAACTAGTCAGTACGCAATACCAAGTTAGCCTATCTCTGTTTCCTACACCAGAATTACATACTATATTTAATTTAAATGTACTCACTGACATTATAGAAATTTTTAATTTATAATCTCTTTGGAAACCTAAGCAACACTTAACGCTTGTTAACTGAATTCACGTATGTTGCATTTGTAATTGTTGGTTTAAATGGTACCACCATGAGCACCGTCCTAAACTTGTGATGTTCCTTGCTTGATTTCACTTAACTTTACACAATGAAATTATGTGCATGATTTTTTTTTTTTTTTTTGTAAAACTGCTTCAATTTCTTACTTGCATCACATCTATAGGTTTAATAATGTTACACGGTTTACTGTATGTAACTGTTTCTTTGCTTCATTTCAGCTACAAAAGAATCTTTCATCAACCAACTTAAAATGTCATACGAAACCCTTTGCGATCAAGTAAAACCTGTTCCCTTTCATACGAAGCAAAGTGTGCAGTATTGGTGACATCTATGTGCAGGGTGGTATGAAGGTATTGGTCGGGTCCGGTGGTGATGAACGGTCAAATGTTTGGTCTCCCCTGGAGTCGTATGGTGAAATTCTAAATAGCCCCAAAACCGAGTCAAAAAGAAAGATAATAGAAGGGGATCCTGGATATGGGAAATCAACACTATTATTACAGTATCTTCATGATTGGTGTAGAAGCAATCCAAAATCTACCCTTAACGATGTAGAGATAGTAATCTTCCTCAAATTCCGTCAACTAAAAGGTATATCCTCGATTTATAAAGCAATAAAGCTGACACTCTTACCCAGAGATTCAACAATCACAAAATGCGACATTAAAAACATCATTCACAGTTGCAAGTCTGTAGTTATATTCTTAGATGGGTATGATGAATATTCTGACAAAAGTATCCAAGACACAGACTTCTTCCACATCATGTGTATGAAAATGTTCCAAGACATCGATGTCATCATAACGACAAGAATATCAAATCTACCTCCGAATGTAACAGCCAAAGCAAAACGAATTCATTTAACGGGTTTCGGAAAGCAAAATCGTAGAAATTACGTTCTTAAGGTGGTAGCTCCAGGCAACTTCAAAACAGCTGACGTGATCGAAGCGCAGCTTGAGAGAAATTCCCTTTTGGGTGATCTCTGTGAGTCCCCTCTCTTCTTTACTATGGTTGCACACATAGCACACGAGAGAGGAGACCTTGAAATATTTAAAACTGCAACGAGATTCTTCCATTTCATAGTAGAATGTTTCCACGGCCACATGAGAAACAAAGAATTAGGAGTAACAGAGGATATAATACAAAAGTTCCAGGAGGAACATACTGAGCTTGATAGATTAGCTTTTGAGGGACTTTGTGGTCAGCAACGTCAGCAGCTATCATGGGAGAGGTCAATCATGGTGGGAAGGGTTGGTGTTGAGTTTTGTAATTACTATGTGCGCATGGGTATGTTGGTTGAAGAAGAGGTATATGACGTATCCAGAAGGTCTGATGTGCTTCGGTTCATTAAAACATTATTACAACTGGGGTTCCCGCACAAGATATTCTGTGAGTGGTATGCATCCTTTTACTTGGCAGCTCAGATAGGTAAGTATACGTGGCTCAACAGACAAACCATTACACATATCATGTGTTACAAAATTTAATGATGACCGTAAAACAATCTTTGCTTATGGGAGACATTCTTCATTACTGCTGAATATCATTGCAAAGTAAGTTTTACCATCAAAACGTCTGCCGTAATTGAGTACCTGTAGGTAGAGTGTGTGAACTCACACTGTGTTGTATATGAGACGAATGCGTGTGCAAACTCCAGTATGGACATAGTGTCCATTAATGTGCCCATGAGACGATTTTAGTTGAGATTGTGTGTTTCACAATAAAAAAACATACGTCAGGTGCTAGAATTAACCAATACAAATGATTCAATTTGCTAGAGGTAAATAATTCACGAATTCAGGGGCAGGAATAGGTAATTTGATTTAAGGACCATTTATTCTAATTACCCCGGATACCAGCGTAAGTGGCACAATTATCGAAGAAATATCTTTGCCAAAATGTTTAACTGTATTGAAAAAATCAAACAAACAAACAAAATACAACAGTAGCAAAGGTTCTTTGCTTTATTAATGCAATTACCACTTTCTCTAGCTATAAAAAGAATAAATCATTCAGTAAAAAAATGAAGTAGATGGGACCTCGAAGTAGGAAAAGTAAAAATACTTTATTGTAAGCATAATCAAGAAAATTATTTTAACGTCATTGAAGCTGCTACTGTAAATCTGGGACTCGAAGTTGGCGTAGTCTACGTGTACCGATGATGTATATCACAGGTCGATTGAAATCAGGGAGTACCTGCAGAACACTCAGAGCAATTTGAAGTTGATCTTGAGTGGGGTCGTTGTCGGTTGTCCCAGCAACAAATTATGAGAGAATGTTGTCTAAGGAACGACTCTGCATACGTCAGTACAATTTATTCAATCCAATCAATAAAGATTCCAATCTAGAGTGGAGTGGCTCTCACAAGTCTAATGATGAAAACAATTAGTAACGTTCATGTCATACTGCATGACTTAATTTAAGTTACAGTGACAGGTTAGTTTAAGAATGACTCTTTGCACATCGAGGGTGCAGAAAGTACTCAAAGTCCATTGAGTCTCCCCTATCTGGAGTGGAGTCGTGGTCTCGGTCACAGTGATGGAAACAAACAACATTGACGTCATGCTGCACGACTTAATTCAGGTTACAGACCAGGGGTAATTTTGACTCTATATACATCGACGCTACACAAAATAGTCAAAGTCTACTGAACCACCGGTATATCTGGAGTTCAGTCACAGTCCCGATAGAAGTTTATCAAGATTCGGTATAACATGTTATACATATTTTGGAGAAGGTAATCCACTGAGTCTCCAGTCTGGAGTGGAATAGTGGTCGCAGTCCTGTTGCTGGAAAGACCTGACTATAATTACGTCATAGTGCATTCCGCACTCCGGTCCACACAGACTCAAAGCTAGATTAAAGTCACAGTTTGAGCAGTACCGATGAATTCGTTTATAAAGGTATTTCATCTTGTATGGATCTGAGAAAGAATGAAACTTTTCTATGTGATATCACAGGGTGAAGCGCCCTCTATGGGAAACTACATTTAACATGCTATAAACGCCCCTCTAAACCACTAAATCTAACACGTATACGTTGCGTCCAGGTAAGTCGATCTATACGTGCATAGCCCAATGAAACGGTACTGTTCGTTTGTTCGTGCTCAGGTATAGTTCGCCCTTCTTTGTTCTTAGATGACGTCACTTCAAGCGGGTTTATTCAAAGTGCACTGCGACCCCACTCTGGAGTGGAGTAGCTGTGGTATTCTTGGCCTTGAACATAGTTGACTGTGACGTCATAGGTACATCTTTTTTAGCTACCTGCGCACCTTTGCCTGTTAGGCTTATTGTCTTATATTACCAGCTAACTTAAAGGCAAAAACTCATCACCCCAGACAGTTTCAATTCTCCCAACCACCTACCTCTAGTCCCTCCCTAAGCCTGTCTTACATTCCTCCACATGTGTAATCAAAACAATGGATCCCTGTGTACGCTGTGTAATACGAGGTGCTCTGCATCTTTCGAATTTGCTGTCAATCTAAGAGTACTGTAACTTATGACCAGTTGAGAATTTTGCTTTCAGGGAGGTAAAAAACAGCTTAGGGTGATGCAATACAGCCTTTAAGGTGACCGCTCCTCTAGGTCTCGGTAGTGAAGGTTTTGGGACAGGGTGGTCTGAAGTTGTAATATAATATAAGAAATATACTTTATCGCATTTTCGTCAGTTGAAAGACACATTTAAACCTGACTTTGGTGTTTAGTTATCAAATAGATAGTCAAGGGAGTTTTATTACACCATTGAATTAAATTTTGTTTAATAATTAAACTGTTGGTGATATCAATGGTGATATAAACTGTCGGTGATATAAATGACATATAGACTTAATTTCACCCAGTGAGAAGATGTTTGTTTATATAAAGTAACAGCTCGAACACTTTCTGTGTTATATTACTCTCACAGCATCAGGTACTTCAGAATCCATTGAGCGTACACTATCTCAGTTCAACCCATTGGACCTGCAGTATCTCTACCGATTTACATGTGGACTCAACAAGACTGCCTCAGAGCGTGTTATCGAGTACCTTCAGAAAACCAAAGAAGGAAAAAGGTTTGCAGTACTTTGTATGTTGGAACAGGAGGAAAAATCTGAGCAGTTTCTACAGACAGTAACAGACTTGGTTTCAGGAAATATCACAGTGATTTCCAAGACTGACACCAAGCTATTCCAGAGGTCTACCATCCAGATATTAGACCTGGCGTCTGCCAATGAGGTAACAATTCATAAACTCTATGTTGTCTCATCACTTTCATACAATGCTTGTCGTCTAACAAAAATCCGATAATTTTGCTGGTTAATATGAGAATCTGGAAAAAGCATTTTTTACTTCTTTTTGAGAATATCGTGTGAGTAAACTGATTCTATGGTAGTCAACATATTGATCGGTGAATTTTTCACAATGAAACCTAACACGGTAAAACACATCCACACCTGAATATAAAGTAAAAATAAAGGGCAACGGTTTTTACTGAATAATTGCATATCAAAGTCAAGGTACTAAGATTTCGACCAAATGTTACACACAAGTAAAACAAGGAAACCCAAATTTGGTAAAAGGGCCACACCGTACTTCACATTCCAAATCCATCCCTTTTTATCATACTTCGTACAAATTCGGCGTTTATCGGAAAATCTGAAATAAGGGAATAATATCTCAGTTTAAAGCATATAGTATGACTTAAAAATATTCAAATAGTAGCAAGATTTTGCATAAACAGCTGCCAGGAACCTGTAAAAAAAAAAAAATGGGGAAAGAACACACCCCCAACCCCAAACCCACCCCACCAAGCCGACGATCGCCACCCTCAGGCAATGTCCCCGATCAAAATGCAACTGCTTTGTATGCCAGTAAATTTTCTCAGCTGTCATTACTATTTACAGTAATGGGGGAAAATACTCCCAACGTTTTATCATAACAATGTTTGACATATATCCACGGTCGGATGTAGTATGAACGACCCAGAAAACACCATACAGGGTACAGAAAACAAAAACTCTGCATTTTCACTGCATGGAAGAATGATTGAAATCTCTTTTTATTACCTTTCCTTCTCCTTCTTTATCTTTCCTTACTTCCTTGAAATTTACAACTGTGAACATAAAATAAAACACATTTAGTTATATGAAAAATACATACACAAAATTAAGTCCACAAATTGTAATATATCAAGAACGAGAACATGAAGAAATATACTAATCTTCCTGAGTCATTGTGAATATTGAGTAATTCCTTCGATGTTGACAAGTATGACAATGATCTACATTAGGCAACAAGTTGCTGTAAAATATTAGAGGACAGTCCACAGTTTATCTTAAATGAGATGTCCCTACCCGACAGATGGCATGCATATTCTCTTATGTTATGTGTACATACATATGGTCTGAGCAGGGAGATGCAGCTGCCTGGTTTAGGAATATCCAAGAATTCAAAGCAACGTGGTCCCACTAATTCGGAAAGAAATCGATAGACGCTGCATTGGCAGGCACCCGATGTAGAATTTAAAGCTCACGTAAACAAAACTGCTGTTAAAGTCTGTCCGCAACCACGCAGAGCTTCCTTCCCTTACATTTAATATGACGTTTCGTGACGTTATGGGGTTTTTGAATACTAATGAACTTAACCAGGTGAATTTTCAGCATAAAATATCAACATTTAGACAATATCAAAATATTGCAATCACGAACACTAATTTCCGAAACATAAGAAATATTGTTGATGGCCAATTCGGCGAGCAAAGATGTTTGAAAGTAGGAATTTGAACCTGCTTATGAAAGGTCTACAAACATGTGTCCAATACCTCGCAAAATTATCTACTATTAAACCCAGACGTTGTCAACCCACACAGTTTTTATCAAAATAGGAGGAACATATTACCTAGTATCCACTGGTATTAGTTTTGTAGCATCAAATGAGTCCGTACTCGGAAAATAAAAGATAAATCTGTTGCGTCCGTATGTACACATGCATGTCAAGCCTATCTACTGGAAAGAAATGATGGTTCTTTTGCGATCAATAGTGCCCACTCGTATGTGTAGGCTATACGCAGGGCATACCAAATTTGTAGTCCAATCGCTAAATTGTTGATTATAGGCGATTGTGTCAATTACACTTCACTATTTTGGTTTTCAGGAAAGCTTATGTTGTCTTCTTCAAACATCGATTGAAAAAGTCGAATTGATTCATTAAATAAGTCAGGCACTCTCAAAGTTTGACGACACTGTTTGAGATGTTGGAAATAACAGCCATCTGTTTGATTGTTTGTTTTTAAATATCCTACATCACAGCTGAAAAAAATATTTAATTTCGAGGGGGTGGAAGATCAAAGTGTCCACCTATCTTGCAATAATGGAAAATAGAAAGCCTCATTTTGCATTATTCAACAAACAGTTGGCAATCACTTTTCAGTGGAGTTCCGCAACATTCCATTCGTTGAGATTGTTCAATAGACGAAAATGTAAGGGAACTGGTCACGTGACATAATTAACTAGGTGGCTGCTGATAGACCGGTTACAAATTGGAATCGTCGTAAAGTGAAATAATGATTGCAAGAAAAAGAAAACCTCTTAAGAAGGATTTCTGGTGCAAAACAAATTATGCCTTCAATAAATGCAGAGTATTGCACTCGATTGCATCTAAGGTTAACAGATGCTAAAAGAAAAAACCAAAAGACGAGGATACCCCTTCGCCTTGGTCCCCTCCTCAGGGTACTGTCCTTTAGTGATCAGCATAGGACAAAACATGTTTAACAAAAAGGTTATACAAACAAATATATTGCGAGATATATTGCGTTACCAAAAGTAAAAGTTTGAACAAAGCTTATCTTAAAATATGATGCTTGCAATGAGTATGCGAAATGCGTTTTCCGGCATTTAAGAAGTATTTTTCTCAAAACCTATACGCAAAAACCTACACTGTTGAAAATGTTTCTGTAAATTTACATAATTCAGCTGGCACATTTTTCAAACAAATCATGTCTTTTTTACAGCCACAGTGTATAATCATGAAATAACATGAAGGGTATGTTTTTTTTTTCAGTTTTTGTATGTAAATTAGTTTACAGTAGTCTATACTGCAAACTCGAAAACAGAATGTTCCTGTTTTAGTAACTTTACTTTCCTGTAAGAGTACTGTTTGCTGCTTTCATTTCCCTAGGTTTATACTTTTTATACCCTTGGACAATGATGCGAGCATTTTCAACGTAATGTTTCTTTACCAAATCGTTTTCAGATAAAACACACTGAGACTGCTTGGTGTTAAATTCTTTTGCAGTGTCAAATTTGTAGGAACTTAGTGATTTGGAATGTCATATTTTTGTACAATGTAACTATTGCTTACAAAATAAATATTGCAAAGAATACAACTGCACTGGTTGTAAAACATTTTCAGGCAAGGTCCATAATAATAAAGTTATATCCTCCTGATAAAAGAAAAAAATCGCCATACAGCCTCCATTTTGATAGGGCAAATTCTGATATAATAGGCCCCACCCATTTATGTAAAGTGACCTTTACGTCATCGAACAGACTCTTTACAGTTACTTTGTGAAACGTTAATTTCCACAGGCAAGTGCATGGGGATGAGTTGATATTACTACCAATTATCAGCGCTCTGAAATCAGGGCCTCATAATTTCTTTTATTTTCGGAATGTGTGACAGTTCTGTGATATATACAACTACGAACGGATGTTTTCATAAAAAATAAAATTCGAAATAAATTTTACAATGGGACATAAACTTGCAAAAAACTTTGTTTAAATCTGAGACTTAAAAGAAAAATGCGTTTAAAGGATTTAAATGCTATTTCCGTTTAGTTTAGTTTTTTTAAATACAAATTAAATGTTTTTAAATGACAGCATATTTATGTTCAATTCCGCAAAACACAAAATAGTGGTAAGATGTTTTTGAATTTAGATATGTTGTTTTGCTTTTTAAAGAGCAGTACAATTTTGTTGAAAAAAGTCATTTTTTTTTAAATAAACAGAAAAAATATGTAAAACAATATATCCTTATTGTGGCAATAAAAATTGTATGTAAAGATACCGGTACAGAAAATATCTGTTAAAAGTAAAATACAGAAGTTTAAATAAAAAAGTCTGTAAATTTACAGCTATTTTTAACAGTGCATGTATGATGGCGCTCCGCTTACAACATATTGTGCACTTCCAAGACTGTCAAACGCCTCCCCTACCACCTCAACCGGAACCACTCTTGACAATATACGTTCAGAGGACAACAATACAGATGAGCAGTTAAAATTATGGACATCCATCTGTATTCACGGGTAAGGGGGTGGGTGGCGAAGAATTAACTTGGAATGTGGAAGAACAATATGATAACAGGATTATTCAACAAGAGAGGGTGTAAACGTGAACGATTGACTAATAGAATGAATATTCATGACCAAGAGGAGGAAGGCGATGGATATGCTAGTTTCGGGATTCGTACCCCCTTATTTATACAAAGATTCACACACAGGACTGAATGTTTCACGAGCTCAATATGTAGCTAACTAAACGGAGCTTGTACGATCTGTTGGTGCGACTATAGCTGTAAGGAAAATATTTTGAAAAAAAAATGCTAGGATCTAATTACTGGGTTCAGGAGGACATATTGTTTAACAGCTATGAAAGCCTAAAACATACGTTGCGAGTCCACGAGCTCCGACAAGGGGTCTTGAGTGAGAGATAACCCCTTTCCAGGAAACGACAGTGTTAGATCTCTCTATAGTGAAGTGTCTGCAATTGCCTGCAATTTCTCAAATTAATGAAAAAACATCAATCTATGAAAATATAAAGTATTTTGGATTTTCTTCTCTCCAGAATCTTGGCTCTTATTTAATCGTGCTTTGCTTATTTTGGTGACATCCTTTAAAAAATTTTGAAGAAATGAGCGAGCAAAAGTCTCCAAGTCACCTGCATGTATTATATATCAGCGGATCGACACCATCAATCGACGTAAAGATTGGGCGGTGAACACCTCCCAGATACCTGGGAAAACATTTTCGAACCTAGTGGTTTCTGTGCATTTGATGAATAGACCCACTTAACACAAAAAGGGAGCTAACTTTATACTTCGGTTAACAATAATGGTGGCACGCCCAGTCCTCCCGACGTAGCAACGTCACTGCACTCAAGAGGATTTAATAGGGGGAGAGGAAGACACTTGCTCCTTTCTTAAACAACTACCTTAAACAGTATATATGTAGGTTGAGCACCACCATAGCCTATGCATCGGTTTTCTCTGTAGAATAGCAGACAACATGTAAAAAGAAATTCTTAACAGATCGCCGAAAATAGAACTTTGTGGCCACATTTTCAACATAACAGGCACTGCCTATATATGCCGATCACCGGGATCGGTTGGTGTGTTTCTCATTAGCTGGTTCTGTGTTGCTTTGCTAAGTTTAAAAGGGTTCCAACGCCTGCCCTGAATTTTCATTTTTCCCCTCTCCATCCCATCCATGTACTTCGAAGATCTTCATGTATGCACCTCGCATTGCAAGTCGGTAGGGAATATAGACGTGGCCTTTGGACAACGTTTTTTTTTTGCTACATGTGTAATATTCTTTTCAAAAGATGAACGGGGAGTGGTGGAGGTCGGACATTTGATTCTCTCAGCCCCCTCTCCACCTCTCAGGGGTGAGGAGATGCATGTCCCCCCACCGATTGACGCCCATTAATGGAATTAATAATTAATATCTTCAATCACATAACTCATTATTTCTCGGTGATGTTACTTTATTTTGTACGAATATACTGGAAGCCAGATTAAGCAGCTCGCAAATGTAAAACTGCAAATATGCAGCATTGGAAATGTCACATCACAAGTCCTGTGTATCCATTTAATAGAAGTCCTTACTAAGCTTTCTAAATTACATTTAGGCGTGACATGTACATTATCGGAGAATTCATTGATGCAAAGGAACTTTATAGCAAATTTCGCTTTTAGTCCCACATATTACAGATTGAAACGAGGAAGAGAAATACGAAAACGAAAATGATTTCGTTTATTTCTTTACTATGTTTCTTTTTTAATATGCTTGGCTCTTAGCCCACCCCTACTTTATCTGGCATAACAGACTGAACCCTCTCGATTCATCTTAGAGTTGTTAAAAATATATGAAACTTTCTTTCCGATCACATCTTCGCCTTTCATCCAACAACGTACTGCAGCAGGGCTGTGATAATTTTGATTCAAATTCTTTTGTCGACCAGCGCCATCTATTATATTTAGTTATGTATATTTATGGCTCCAGATATGATTTTCAAATTTCAGGACATACAAGATCGTACATTCTTAAATTTGTGCCATGTCCATTGTCCAGTAAGTTTTATAGTATCAATGATATGATGCAACCCACAAAACGAGGGTTTATTTTTATATAAGAAAGAACAAACTATATTGATATGCTTATTTAGTGGGACATCCTGGAACGCCGGCTTTGCTTCTCAAGTGAAACAACCAAGTCTCCTATGTAAGCAAGGATTGTATATATTTAGCTTCAGGCTTATGTTAATGCAGTGTCAGAGTCTTTATTCTTGCAGCTGCCTTACACTGTTTCTCGCAAAATTTAATTTATCACAGTACGTTTCATGAGCAACCGAATTTACAGACTGATATATCAGTTAGTATTATCGAAGTTGATATCTACGTTTATAAGAACCTATTAATACCTGTCCTTTCTATCAGCAGAATTCGCTTCATTTCATGAATTTGCTTCATGAATTTAAAAGGGACAAAAATGCAAGCCTGACTAAACATACTTAATGCACCTAGGGAAACATTCCTTCTACATTCCTCCATATAAATTGTAGGATTGTTGGGACTACATGACTTATAAATGTACTTCCCAAAAGCCTACATGATTCCTCAAAGAAATTGACCCCTGAAGAAAACTGACAATTTATGAAAATACAAATATTACTCCCTATATTGGTAGAAAACATACCTCAATAGCAGGCATGATTTATTAGGAAGTTACTACTTTTTGAAAGTAATATCTATAAATTTAGTAATGGTTCATGGCATAAATTATTCGAAATTTGTAATATTATCTAGGCATGACTAAAACAAACATTGTCATAGTCAATAAGATGTGACCTTTGTTTCCATTATGACGGATAATCTATAACACGTCTATAGTCTACATTTTCCATTACTGTAAAATCTTAAGGTTATATAAAAGATTCAACTGCAAAGAAAACGAAGACTTCTTGCAATAATTTGCTCCTTTTCCATGATATTTTTGTTACCTGGAGTTGACTGGAAATCTTTCACTAGCAAAAAACGTTTTCTTCAAACGTCCTCCATACATCCTATATACCTTACAGTTACAAGAACAAGATATTAACTTGGGTTTTGGAAGGCTTTCAGTGAAAATTATGTTTCATGTAAAAACTCCCTAATGTCAGATGAACTCATTCACCTGTGGTTGCGGTGCAAACCTAATCACTGCAACTATGACAGAGGCTTCTTTCAGAGCCATATAATAATATGGCTGTGACTTTTCTCCTAAGAGTATTTTATAAATAAATCAATAAATATTCTTAGCTTTTTTCCCAATAGCGCCATCCATTAATAAAGTCCTGCAATTCCAGCCGCGAAATTTAATTTTTAAGTAAAAAGACTATTATGGATCACATATTATAAAGTTTGATTTTAATGATGAACCTGATACACTTACAACGACATACCATGATGTAATTTACAAATAAGAGGGTTTCATTGAAAGGAAGAACAACATATACACTGATATATTAAATGGGTCGTTTGTAAAGAACACGCATCTGCTTTGTTTTTAACCAACCACTCATTATAGTTCTGTTGTCTTTGTGTTTTGGTTGTACAGTGTCTGGGCGACTGCCAACGCAGTTAGCTAGCTAGCTGTACGTACATATAACACTACTGTAAGCTTGTCACACACGTCAGTGTGTGTCAGGTGAGCTGAGTATATACATGCAGTTTGCGCTATTCGGCAGTATTTGCCTGTGTTCCATAACTATTTGTAACCGTCGGTCATCAGAAGTCTTGATCAAAGCAGGGAGTTGCAACAGACCTTCATACAGCCACATTTTGACGTGAGGTATGACTACGAATAAGATATTGTTCTCGCCAAGGCCGAGCATAGCCTGGCCAAGCCTACCAAAGTATCAGTGAGTTAGTAGAGCTAGTTAGGGCGTTTGAAACGAACGCAGTGAAAGTATAATGTCATTCATAATCGGGTTTCCAACTCCTCGCTAGGGTTCACAACCAAACAGATACGCCTGCTTACCAAACGTTACGCTAACGATCTCTGGCGCCGAATATGCCTTTCTGTATAAGCTTTTTACCAAAATATGATGAGGAAATGTATGAATTTTGACTCACAAAACTGAAAGTAAAACTTAGAAGTCAGTTGGCTGTGCGTCTGCACACCATATTTGCCTGCCTTCGAGGGAGTGTATGGTGCTGAAACTTCCTGCTTTGTGCTTTAAATAGTCACCAAAAATAGTTTATGAGTAATCTTATAGTTAAGTACTACCGTATCGTTTGGTTGTTATGAAAGCACTGCATGATTCTTTTTCGCTGATTTGGGAGCATTTTTGTAGCAAAGCTTAATTAGGCTAGCCTCAATGGGTTAAAAATTTGTGTTGGCAGCGCGAGGGCTGTGATATAGAGTGTAACTTAACACACGGCACTGACACTGCTCAAGAGTTAGGCCTACTTAGCTGAATCCAAAGTGTAATCAAGAGAAACTTGTTTTGCAGCTCAATGGGTTGGCAAGTTGGCAACCTACCCTGGTTCAAAATATGTGAAGTATTCTTTACAGCCTGTCTGGCTTGTTTAACACAAATCGATCCACTGGCTAGCCTTTAACACAGTTACCGATGTCATATTCTTCAGATACCGATATCTGAGCTATACCTGCAATGGTCCTTCAGAGGGTTCGACGGTGATAACCACAGACTTGAGTCCGGTCTTTGCACATCCAGTCTATCATCGGTAGAGAAGATAACCATTAATGGAAATGGGGTCCAACATTACCATGATAACCGTTTTCTGATCTTTCCTATTTCTTCAGATACCGATATCAGAGCTATTCCTGTTGTGGTCCTTCAGAGGGTTCGACGGTGATAACATCATACTTGAGTCCGGTCTTTGTATATCCAGCCTATCATCGGTGGAGAAGATATCCATTAATGGAGATAACTCACTCAATAGTGATGGAAGTCACCAACAACTCAGCGAGGAAGAAGTAACCGGATTATTAAACTTTGGAATATCATCGAGACGCTTCAAAGAACTTTGGTGAGTATATAGATCAACAACATGACGTTGATACCAGATGAGGGGACGAAGGGGTTTGGATCAGTGCAGTGTTGGGTTTTTACCGGAAAATACTTGTTTTTACCGAGACAGTGGTAAAAAAGTGGTAAAAACCGGTACAACTGGTAATTACCGGTAAAAACTGGTAAAAAAGGTGAAAACCTCCACAAGTGCCGTACAATGTGTAGTGTGTAGGCCGACTTACAAATGGGTACTTTAGAAATGAAACGAATTGTACCAGTAAATAGGATCGGGGTTCAACTTTAGTTAATCACTTTTAGTTCTGCTTTTAATCTTAAAATAAAGTGAATGAAAGTAGTGTTTAGTAAGTTCTCCATGACTGTTTTATTTGCTGTATATTTGAAGATTGTAGCTACTGGAATGTTGCCAATTTTTTTGTGTGGCATTGGTTTTCATAAAAAAGTGAGAATCCCTAAATTTTCACAACTTAATAAGTCTGAAAATGAGAATTAAAGCTTTTCAAAACTGACCTGTGCTTAGGCTTGGTACAATTGTCAGTTTCCAGGCATAAACATGTCAAGGTGTCAGTGTCATAGACAGGACAGTATTACAGGGTATACGAGCAGAGAAAAATTGCAAGTCAAACTGCATTTGGAACTACAAATGGCAAACACAATCAAATTAATGTCCCCACTATTTTGTTTACTTAATGAAAATTTTTTAACATGGTTAACAAATCTTGGACCTCTAGACATCTAGAGTGACTTGATATAAATAGGACAACTGATATCGACAATTTAGTGTTGTAAAGCACTAAAGCTAAACAGTTGTTTACATTAAATTTTATGAAACACAATGGGTTTTTTTTTAGTTTTTCCCCCACGGTTGGTAAAAAACCTGTTTTTACCAGGACGAATTTTACCGGTAAAAACCATGTGTTAAAAACCGCCCATGGTAAAAACTGCCAACACTGGATCAGGGCATCCTTTTACAATTAACAGTGGCTTAATAGATGATCCATGGGGAAGCCCAATGGCCTAACATGCGATACGGCGATCATTGTTGAGTGTGCACAGAGCATACAGTAATGTTAGTACACAAAAAAGTCAATGTTGCTGACAGTGACAGTTTGTAAGTTGCATCAGTGCTTGGGTTGTACATCAAAATACTTTTTGACTTCAGAACTGATGTCATTTTCTGTCAGTGTTCAATTTTCTTTTGTGGAAATTGCCTGCATGTTAATCTTTTTCGCATATTTCATCATGTATCTTACATAAGGTGTGCATGTAACATAAGATAATGTTACCTTAAAAAATGTCACCAAACATAAAGAGCCCAGTCCTGTAATAAGTTGCTAGTTTAGTATGTTGGGTCACGGGTGAGTACTTTACACAACAGTAGGTCAAAATCTTTTACAAATATTGTCCTCATGTATAGATATAACGGGGTAACCCCAGCCATAAATGAGACAGACGAACATAGCCCAACGATGAATGTGTGACAATAATTTGTAAAATATAGCCTAAATTGGAAGAGAGCGGAGGAAGGCACCAGTATAGGACTTAGCCAAGCGTAGTGTGTGACGAAGACCCAGTAGGGGTAGGCCCTAGGCCTAGCTAGGTTGTTTACTGAAGGAAATCTTTCCTATGTGACGTCATTCCATTCAAGATAGAATGCCCACTGACATTGTGTTGGCTTCTTCGACGTTTTCCAAATACTTTTTTTTAAGCCAGTATTACGATAAAAATATTCTTCTCTTTAAGGTTCCACAACTGTGAATTGCCATCATCAATCAACGCAGCCTCTATTCCAGACGAAGCTAAGACAATGAATACGAAAGGTATCATGACATATATGACTACTCATTGCAGTTAAAAGAAAACATCAAGAAAGCTCGATAGTCCATTATTTACTTTGTTCCATTAATCTACTTTTCTGATGTTTCTTTTTTCTTCTACAATTTATCACGAATTCCAGACATAGAGTCTATTTCAGTTTGTACCTAACTATGAAAGCAGTGTCTTTTGAAACATGTCGTATTTTGTCAGTGAGTTAATTTGTTCAAATTTCTAGACCGACTTTTTTTTCTTGTGAATACGGTGGTTCTTTCTATTCAAAATTACAACAGTTTTCATGTCACTTATAGTAACCAGTGAACAATACTTTACATCGGTTTTGATTTGTTCAATGTCATAGCCCAGAGTCTATAGGTTTAATTATCTTATTAAGGAGTAGCGCTAATGGTAACAGTCTTCAACTTTACCTTTAGTTAATGTTCAACATGATTATTTTTAATAATCGTCTAATGAGTGTCAAATAATAACTCTACAGGCAAGCAGTCATGGTTGAAACAAGCACATTTGTCATTTTGATTTCATCCGTGCAGGTACTTCAGTCTCTAGAAATCATCTTTAACTGTAGAATGTCAATGTTTGATTGTATGTCAGACATTACTCGGGAACTCTTGTACATACTACCGTTACGTGAAATTCTAATTCAATTGCACATTGTTACAGAGTGCCTTAATGACCTAAAACAAAATTCCCATACATACTCCTGTCTGCAAAATGCGATAAAATGTTATCGGAATGCAGTATACACTATCCTATAAATCTGGTATCACATAATAGTTGTAACTTGTTCTCCTTGGAAATCTTACAAATGCCAGTACTTTTTAGCTTTCTCCTAATTAAGGGCCAGATAGGGAGCTTTCTTTTCACACCGTCACAGTAAATGTTAATGATTTATATACTGCATTTTAAATAGCGAGCATCGACACTGGCTCTTGTTAGTAATGTGTAACGTGTGCAGCACAAGTATGTGTGACTTATTGCAAACATTACAATATCGTTTTTTTTTTAAATTTGATAGCGAAGAATATATTGACTAAATATGCAAACAGACGTATTCATTAGACTCAAAATTCTTTACATAAAGTTTATTTGACTAGAACATTTTTTTTTTCTCAAGTCATCTCTTCTAGAGACGCTCGATGTATGGATCTTAATGATGGAAAATTGAAGCAGGTGGGTGTTTACATTTGATTGTTTTTGGCCGGAATTTATTTCGTCTACTTTCGGATTATTTTACATTCAAAAGTCAGTGTCAGTGTAATGTCAGTGTTTCAAAGTACGTGTAATAATTGAAAGATAAAAATGTATACTGCCTGCTCTCTTGCCAAAGATGAACATACGTAGCAATGGATAATATACTGTCATTTTCTACAAATTAATGTACATTGTTAATTTACCATGCAATTAACTAATGCCAGTTTTGTTTACAGATTCATTGTTAATATAATATTTTTTTCTGTGATTTATTGTAATGTTGATCTAGAATCTTTCTCAACAGAATAACTTTGCTCTCAGTGTATGTATGATATGGTAAAGATTGTTGAATTAATTAGTGATAACATCAAAACAATACTTAAATTAGATGTCAACAAAAAACCACAAAAGACAAAAGGATGTGACGTCTGTGAGAAACTAATTATTAATTTGATGAGAAATACTTTTGTGAGCATAAATCATTTGATACTAATCAAGAGCGTCTTAAATTTCATTTATCAGCCTGAAGATATTCACACTATTACAACGATGTGTTCTGGTGGTTTGGTCATCGATAATAGAACCAGTAAGTCAGTACAGAGATCAGTGATAGAGCTCCTGGTGAAAGCAACCAATCATGACGTAAGTAACACCTTAAACTAACCTGGATATATTGATTAAATACATCAATCAATAACAGTTAAACTCATTGATAACAACAGCAGTGAGTCAGTACAGAGATCAGTGATAGAGCTCCTGGTGATAGCAACCAATCATGACGTAAGTAACACCTTAAACTAACCTGGATATATTGATTAAATACATCAATCAATAACAGTTAAACTCATTGATAACAACAGCAGTGAGTCAGTACAGAGATCAGTGATAGAGCTCCTGGTGAAAGCAACCAATCATGACGTAAGTAACACCTTAAACTAACCTGGATATATTGATTAAATACATCAATCAATAACAGTTAAACTCATTGATAACAACAGCAGTGAGTCAGTACATAGATCAGTGATAGAGCTCCTGGTGATAGCAACCAATCATGACGTAAGTAACACCTTAAACTAACCTGGATATATTGATTAAATACATCAATCAATAACAGTTAAACTCATTGATAACAACAGCAGTGAGTCAGTACAGAGATCAGTGATAGAGCTCCTGGTGAAAGCAACCAATCATGACGTAAGTAACACCTTAAACTAACCTGGATATATTGATTAAATACATCAATCAATAACAGTTAAACTCATTGATAACAACAGCAGTGAGTCAGTACAGAGATCAGTGATAGAGCTCCTGGTGATAGCAACCAATCATGACGTAAGTAACACCTTAAACTAACCTGGATATATTGATTAAATACATCAATCAATAACAGTTAAACTCATTGATAACAACAGCAGTGAGTCAGTACAGAGATCAGTGATAGAGCTCCTGGTGAAAGCAACCAATCATGACGTAAGTAACACCTTAAACTAACCTGGATATATTGATTAAATACATCAATCAATAACAGTTAAACTCATTGATAACAACAGCAGTGAGTCAGTACATAGATCAGTGATAGAGCTCCTGGTGATAGCAACCAATCATGACGTAAGTAACACCTTAAACTAACCTGGATATATTGATTAAATACATCAATCAATAACAGTTAAACTCATTGATAACAACAGCAGTGAGTCAGTACAGAGATCAGTGATAGAGCTCCTGGTGAAAGCAACCAATCATGACGTAAGTAACACCTTAAACTAACCTGGATATATTGATTAAATACATCAATCAATAACAGTTAAACTCATTGATAACAACAGCAGTGAGTCAGTACATAGATCAGTGATAGAGCTCCTGGTGATAGCAACCAATCATGACGTAAGTAACACCTTAAACTAACCTGGATATATTGATTAAATACATCAATCAATAACAGTTAAACTCATTGATAACAACAGCAGTGAGTCAGTACAGAGATCAGTGATAGAGCTCCTGGTGAAAGCAACCAATCATGACGTAAGTAACACCTTAAACTAACCTGGATATATTGATTAAATACATCAATCAATAACAGTTAAACTCATTGATAACAACAGCAGTGAGTCAGTACAGAGATCAGTGATAGAGCTCCTGGTGAAAGCAACCAATCATGACGTAAGTAACACCTTAAACTAACCTGGATATATTGATTAAATACATCAATCAATAACAGTTAAACTCATTGATAACAACAGCAGTGAGTCAGTACAGAGATCAGTGATAGAGCTCCTGGTGATAGCAACCAATCATGACGTAAGTAACACCTTAAACTAACCTGGATATATTGATTAAATACATCAATCAATAACAGTTAAACTCATTGATAACAACAGCAGTGAGTCAGTACATAGATCAGTGATAGAGCTCCTGGTGATAGCAACCAATCATGACGTAAGTAACACCTTAAACTAACCTGGATATATTGATTAAATACATCAATCAATAACAGTTAAACTCATTGATAACAACAGCAGTGAGTCAGTACAGAGATCAGTGATAGAGCTCCTGGTGAAAGCAACCAATCATGACGTAAGTAACACCTTAAACTAACCTGGATATATTGATTAAATACATCAATCAATAACAGTTAAACTCATTGATAACAACAGCAGTGAGTCAGTACAGAGATCAGTGATAGAGCTCCTGGTGAAAGCAACCAATCATGACGTAAGTAACACCTTAAACTAACCTGGATATATTGATTAAATACATCAATCAATAACAGTTAAACTCATTGATAACAACAGCAGTGAGTCAGTACATAGATCAGTGATAGAGCTCCTGGTGAAAGCAACCAATCATGACGTAAGTAACACCTTAAACTAACCTGGATATATTGATTAAATACATCAATCAATAACAGTTAAACTCATTGATAATAACAGCAGTAGTAAATATTCTTTCCCCATTTAGTGAGATTATGATGTTCCTGCTTACCTCATGCATCAATAAACCACAAACTAGGAACAATAATTAAACAATAGTAGTCCTCGCACATGTTAACCCTTTCTACTCCCCCACCCCCAGCCCCTTAACAAACACTGACTCACCTACACGAAAAAAAGAAACGGAAATTTGTCTGAAAGGAAAATCAAGTGGATTAAATATGCAAATAAATATATATCAATACCAATACCTCCCAAACTAAAAAATACCGGTCATTGAAATCAATTTCCAGCCCATAGACAAAAGAAAAGAACCACATTCAATAAAATAAAACAAATAATTCTTAGCTGTAAAGAATTTTTCAAATTAATCCTCCATTTAAACTGACAATGTAAAAAGAAATATTGAAAAATAAACCTAAACCAAAAAAAACCCAAACCAAAAAAAAAAAAAACATCGAATCTTGCTTCCAAAATATACCCTTAAATATAAGCAAAGAAGCAAACAACGTAAAATTATCATTAAAAATAAAGGAAAGATTACCCTTACTGAAAATAAAGAAATAAATTTCCTGTTTGTAAGGTTCTAATTATTGTTTTCTTTATTATCATATGTGATATATTAATGTTATTGTTTATTATTTTGTTTTATTTTCTTCAGATTCCAATATCTCAGGTGAATCTAATCAAGTCCTTTGATAAGATTGATGAAGATGGTCTTAATATTATCCTCAAGTCTGGTTTATTATTACCAAACATCTCATCAATGAAGGCGATGGTGATACAGACAGAGGATGGAACAGAAATGAAAGAAGAAGAAGTTAATGAAATATTAAACTATCTACAACAGAATGAAAGATTAAAGGAACTGAATGTAAGTATAATTAATGAATGTAATGTAAATAATATTAATAATAGAAACAAAAGATAATATATTAATAAAAAATAAAACAGGAAAATAGGAATGATGAATATATTAGACCAATACAGGTAAAAAGAATTCAATGAAGTTGGCATATTTTAAAGAAATTTGGAAAAAGAATTAGAAATGATATGCAGAGAGTTAACAAAATATAAATAAACAAATAAAAGCTATTCAAGAGAAATATGTAAATAATAAAACATGATAAAATTTAAAGCTTCAAAGCTTAATGGATTGTTCTTTGATTTTAGAACGATATTTTCTAAAGAAAATGCTTAGAAAATAAGAACAAAACGAATAAGGGATAGCGCTATGATGACGATAAGAAAATTTAATAAATATCTTAGAGATTTCATGTCTTGGACTAAAAGAAGTTAGTTGTAAACAAAATATATTTTTGAAAGTTAAAATCAATGGAAAAATAAAAGAGAAATAAATTGACAACATTTCTTTGTAAATAAACATGTCATTGCTTAAGTAATCATTTTGTCAACATGAGGGAGGAGATTGGTTTATATTCAAAATACATATATAGATATTTAGTCAGTTTTACATTTCTTATTCCGACATAATTAATATTGATGTACAATAATTCTGATAAATAGTATGTTGCATTTGTTTATTATCACCATAGGTATAGCTTCGTTTCATCATTACTAGCTTGATTCACTTTACCCTTTATTTTCTTAAAATATATTTCAATTGCAAACGATTTAAAATGTTACTTTAATGATCTCTAAAATGAGATCTTTAGAAAGTACACTTATTAAATTCTCGATACTTTCAAGACCTGTTTCACCCCTGCTATTACCCTCTCTGTTAAAATCAACCCTCTCCCTCGACCACCTCGCCACTTGCAAGTACTCTTCTGATTACTCTAATTGAATAACACAAAACTCTCTTCGCACCTCTATCTCTAGGTTCCTTCCCACCGTATGTTCCCTGGCCCCCTTCATGTATACATCCTTCTACCACACCCACTATGAATACTATATGTTCCTTGCACCAGTCACTTCCATAATATGACAAGACTTTCTCCCTTCAACCAATTTTCAGCCCTCGCACACACACACATTCACTCTAGCTCTCTCATCACATTCCAAACACAATTTTCCCCCACCAACATTACAGATATATCTTCACTGCACACCACTGAAATCACACAGAACCGTTCCTGAACCTCTCAACAACAGGAAAATGTTGCATACCCTCCCAATATCAGCCTCTATAACCACGTACGTATGTACAATACTGGTTGGCATACTATGTTTTTTAGATACCATTCACACTGTAATATTAAACCAATCATCAGCTCTTCCAAACCCCACCCCCAACCCCATCACTCTTAACACACATCTCATAATATACTGTGTTTCATAATTGCCGCCACTTTACAATTTCTTTCTTTCTTCATTAGTAAACAAAACAACCAACACACACCGTCCTGTCTATTGAACACATGTAGACCTAAACGCATTAATCAGTAATCTACATTATGATGGTTTATCTACGTCCTAATGACCCTTATACTTCAAATGAACTTCTTTTCATACAGTTTATATATTCGTTTCTACACACCCTCCCACCCCCTCCTCCTATGACATCTGTCCCTCTCGCATCAAATTGTCATCCCCACAAAATCTTTTCTTTTTTTCTCTGCCACTGAACCCTGCAAAAACACGTACATTTCACTGCATAGTACACCAACTCACTGTGCAAAAGTTCACACTAAATTGAACTCAAAGTTGACTGTAAAAATTTATTGTTGTTAAACTGAACGCACAGACAGCTGAAAAGCTGTAACGGAAAGAGCCGAATAAAAATAAAAGAATAATAAAAGAAAGGTGAAAAAACGACCCGTAGAAGTAACGTGCTAGAAATAGATACGAGGAAAAAGATGAATAGAGAGTAGAAAGTAACATAACAAAGAGAAAAGAATGTAAACGGTAAACGTCATCACCTGACACAAAAGATGTTTACTTGTCAAAGAGGACGCGCGCGCCCTACATTTGAATGGACTTTCTTTTTTTAACTTTCCAGACATTAACAGACTGTTCCATTTTGTTTTAGATTTACGTATTGTGATTTGCTGTTAAGAAAGTTTTCACAAAGAAGGTAGTGTTGACGCTAAACTACTTGTGTGACAAATATCTGTAGACAGGTGTATATCCTGTTTATATCCATATTTTCTTACCTATGGCTTAAATGGGTAAATCTGACGAAAATCAATGTCTGGAACAACTATTACACAAAGTATTACGTTTTATGAAGAGGTTGTCACGAAAGTTGGATGAAATATAAGGCCAAGTGAAAAACATAAAATGTCTTCTCGTTCTCGGCCACATGCATTTTTTTTCCCTCCTGGGTGATATCTTTTTGTTTTTGTTTTTACTACTCAAGTAAGAATTTCATTCAAAAGTATCTTTTCCAACTGCGGAAATCTTCTCTCTAAGTTTTTAACGATGTCTTTGCAACAAAGTACTCATGTGATGAGGCACGTAAAATGTGGGGACAAAACAGTTTGGTGCACTGCCAACGGGCCTCTTGGGTTCCTGTGTGAAAAAGAGGTCCACATGCCCAAAGTTTTGAAAAGTTTGGACGAGAAACTAGTTTTTTACTTGATGTAAAGGGAGATGTTTTGTGTGAGTGCGTGTGTGTGTTTGGAGAGGATTTTTTTTTCTGTTACTAAGTAAAAAAAAAGGATCACTAATATGCTGCGAGGTAAAGTAAAAACAAAGAAAAAAAAGAAAAACTGCAGATGCAGTTCATGTATGTGTAATGTACGGCAGGATAGGGTCATGGAAAAAAAATGACAAAAAAAGCGTTTATCTCACTTCAGTATTTTTTGGGGGGAGGGGGTCCAACTCTGTTTCTTTTTCTGATATTAGTGTTTGGTTTTCTGACTTTCTTTTCGTTTTTCTGACTTTCTTTTTGGTTTTCGAAATTTTCGTTTTATGAATTGTTCTTGGGTTTCACTCATTCTGTATTTTTGCTTCTGTTTCTAACTTTTTTCTTTTAATTTTTTCTGATCTTTTGTTTTCTCGTTTTCCTGATTTTTTATTTTCTTTCGTTTTCTGACTTTTCTGATTTTCTGACCTTTTTTCTTCTTAATGGAATCCTTTTCTCGTTTTTTCGACATTATTTTTCGTTTTTCTTAGTTCGTTTGTTTTGTTTCTGATTTTCGTGTACATTATTATCTTCGGTATGCATGTCACCAGGTAATTGTTTCACTGTGTATGTTCAGTGGATTCCATGACAGGAGTGGATTCTATGACATGTACGGTGGCAGCAGATTTGTGGATAATAAACACGCAGGTTACGTGTTTCTGCCAGCTAGTTGCATCTAGGCCACGGCCCTCTATAGCGCCGAGATATCAGTATCGAGTCCCTTAGCTAGCTTAACTTTGTACAGGATTTGACAGTATTGTGTAACATTGTGTCTACACGTTCATGGTCGTCTGTAGGCTACTTCCAAATTGAAAGTCAGAAAAACGAACACATAAGTCAGAATAACGCACAAAGGAAACTCTGATAAATGAGCAAAAGTCAGAATATAGAAAACAAAAAGTCAGAACAATGAATCAATGTCAGATAAAAGGAAAAAAGAAGAATCAGAAAAACGCAGAAAAAAAACAGTTGGCTTCAAAGCAATTCAAAACAAAACAAAAGTCAGAGAAACGAAAGGAAAAATTCCGTAAAACAAAAAGTTAGAAAAGCGTAACTTAATGTCAGAAAAACAAAATAAACTAGAAAAAAATCTCAAGTCAGAGAAGAAAATATTTTACACTCTAATATCATAAGACCACTACATAGCAGACTAACAGTGTCTAATTTCAGTCAATTTTCATCTCTGTGTGCGATGTACTTTAACTGATCCATCTTCCATTACAAATCTGTTTGAATTGTCTTAACTGAAGTTGTGACAACTGCCTTCATTTTCCAGCAGTATCAGCATCATTTTAACATTTCCTTAATTTTTGCTGAGTATTAAAAGGATGGTCCAGCCACAAAGTTAGCTTGGATATGTTGAAGAGTTTATCCAAACATTCTGGTGAAACTTCGATTCAGTTTCCATGTGTGGTTCTCAAGATATGACCAGTTGAAGTTACCCCCTTTTCTACCAACTGTGAACTTGAGGCAAGCAGGAGTGACATCATCTCCTCACATGGCTGAATAGTCTTTTTTTTCTTTATTATTTAATTTATTATTTTGACCTTGAAATCAATAGGTGGTCAGCTTAGGTACTGGTTATATGAAGATCGCAAAACTCTCATACCCATCATACATTCACATTGTGATAGCACTAGATATTGAAGTATTAAATCTGGTTTAAATTTTAAAGAAAAACATAGGATATGCTTTATCAATGTGGAGAAATGACATATCACTCCTGCTTGCTTCAAGTCAACTGTTGGTAATAAAATTAAGGCAACTTTAAGTGCTCATATCTCCAGAACCTCACATGGGTGTTGAATAGGAAGTTTCACTGTAATGGTCAGATTAAGTTACTCTTAATCATATCAAAGCTATTTTTGTGACTGGACCATCCTTTTAACCATTTGATCACAGCTGTTTACAGATTGGCCCACTGTATTCTTGTTTCAGTGTTCGATGTAAAGAGGTATAGGTTGATAAGACTGGTATTAGAAAATATTTTGCACGTTACTGTTTAACTAGTAAAGAAGCAAACCAAGGGGCGAAACAGTAAATCGGTGACCTTGCAGAAGAGTATAATATTTTTACATATTTACATAACTTTGAAAATCAAATATTCTTCCACAAGCCATCAACAAAATCATTTTCTCACACCAACTGTTTTGACTGTATGCCATTGCACGGCTTAATAAAAACGAGGACAGTTCTCAGAATGTAACTGAAGCCATCGCATCCAAAGTCCACCGGGTGATATTCACCGTGGTATTTGGGTTTAATGTGTACATACAGTGCTCTCACTTTGGCTGAATTAGCCTTAATAATTATTCAGTCGAAGGAAAATCTCTTGAAACTTCTGCTGTTGGAGCAGTTAATAAAAACATTTAAAAGATAAGTAAATTTAAAGATATACTAACAAATAAAATGGGTTTATACTAGAAAATTATCTGCTAATTCGTTGTAAAAAAGATGCCCTTTGGCTTTTGTCTGATTCAACATCACTTTAAAAATTGTGAGCCATACTTGTTGGGACATTTGTATGTCATATTTAATTTTCAATAAAAATATACACAAAAAAAGTGAAATAAAAATAGCGTTCGTATATTAACGCTTTATTAGATAGTTGCAAATGAATAGATCTATATGCAAATTGGATGTTTCTTTGCAGTAAACAGACATGTTTGCATTAGGCAAATGGTTTTGATGGCAACTATCTGGCTTGATTCGTTTTCCAGCAATGAAAATGATAAAATGATAATGTGGTAACTTAATTCTCACAAATACAGCACAGAGTCACATTTTTACTGTTTATGAAAGACCAATGATTCCTTTGTAATATACTACATAGACGTATATACATGAGACACCCTATCAAGATAGAAAAAACAATCAAGTTATTAATCAGTTTACTTTATTATTGACTGGGAACATGAACAATCAGCATGTTACTAAGAACATTCTTTTTCATTGTTCATGTGTAGTGAGTCATAGAGACTCCTTTTTTTTTCATTTTATACTAATACTATGATCATATCTTTTCAATATATTAAACACTTTTTTCTTGTATCCCAGTCTTGTGGGTTGCGTTCTTCCTTCACCAATGAGGCTAGGCCAAGCTGCGTCCACACTGAGATCTCGTAACGTAGAAGGTAGGTATATGGCCATTAAATGTCGATCACTCTTCATGCTTTTAAAGTCATGACGTAACTGCGCCCAGCTTCCTCATGTGGTCAGACTGTGAGATGAATTGTGCACTGCATACATATTACATCAAATTATTGAAGAGATGTTGATATATTCCACAGATGTTTTAAAATCTCTGTTTGTGTAAACTATGCCTGATGTTGTTGGTCATCCATTACAAACTAGTAAGACCTATTTGCTTCCAATATTGCACGATGAAACAAATCGTCATTTCGTTAGGTCTTTCATTGACTTGAGGAGTTTGTTTCTTACACGTAGTTCTATTGTTGAAAAAAATTTTTTTTTTTTTTTTTTGTTTTACACCCAGTGCAATATTCTCTTTAAAAGAAATGGTCTGTCAGAGATGTTCAGCGCAAAGTTCTTAGAAAGTTTTAAACCTTTCTTTTTTCTTTTAAATTATATATGGGTTTTGAGATGACCGTTACATCTAGGTCTACATTTTCCTAGTTGTTGTTGTAACCCCGTTTGCTTTTGCTAGCTTAGAGGGTCGGACAAAGTCTCCTGTCTTTGTGAACGAAGTAGAATGCTGACAGCTAGCGCAGGAGGTAGCGTAAATTAAAAATTTGCTACAATGAATATTTCCACATCCAACCTTGTCCAGTGCACATGGCCAAAAAGTCCATTACTTGGGTGGCATCTGAGCAAGGTGGTACTTCATGGGCACTATTAACGTCTCCTATCCTATGGTTAGGGGTTCATTCTGGAGACTTATGATGATTTCAGCTGCCAAGATTGACTGTGAACACAGTTTCCAAGATCTGGTGACTCTCATCGGCAAAAACGTCTAGTTAGACAGTTTCAGGTAACCAACCCTTCCTGACTGGCTCTGAAAAGTGACCAAACAAGGCTTTTCTCGAACCATGGAGGGTTTGCATTTGTTACTGGCAAATGTGAAAAATATTCAAGCATTCTGAAGAATTCAGAGTCTATCTATGGCTTTCCCATAATCTTCCAGAACAGATATTTGACAACTGAATGTTTTTCATCTAAAGAATTGACTACAGCAGTGTCCTTTGTGCAACTTCTATATAGGGTGTGCTACCAGGAAGCTTTTAACGAGCGTGATTGAAAGCACTCAGTGAACGCCTCTGATTGGCTTAATAAAAGCCCCTCATTGGCTAAGCAATCTTGTATGTGAACGCTCCGAATTCTACTGAAGAACCTGTGAGACAAAAAAGGAAGCAGCAAACGCACACACATGTAGAGACACATATGTCTAGTGTAATGTTAAGGTTCCATGCTGTGTAAGTAATTTGTTGTATGTCCCGCTTTTATGAGATATATGGAATTTCTGTGTGTTTTCATCTCTCAAAGGAATTCTCAGTGATGAATCTAACCCATGTGTAGATGTTTAAAGAACAGAAAGGCAAGGAAAGCAGAAAGTGGTGGTGTTGGGGGGGAGTGATAACTGATTTCTTCCTGATACTTCTTCTTGTAGTTAATGACCAAAGAATATGATTATTGCATGATCGTCGTTAGAAATAAATTCCATCTTTTAGTTGAAATATACTAACCTTTGACGTCGCAAGGTGACTTGAAAGGTACTTATGGGCAAACTACACTATAGGGTTTCAGTGCTCTCTAAAATGATTGTTTCCTTGTGTCAGCAAAAGAACCTATGCCGTCAAGTTGGTTCACGTGTGTGTGTGACACTTGCTTGTGCACTCCAAATCAATAAGGGAAAGTGATATGAGAATGACTGGGAACGTTGATATCGCGTATTCAGAAGTTGTCTCCTTTGCAGTGGTGGCGGAATGGTGGGGGAAGGTATGGAGGATTAGTACCAATGATCAACCCGCGAGGTCCAAGAATAAATCAAAGACAACTCATAATTTATTATAAACCTTGTGTATCCACTCAACCCATCTGATCTTTATTACCGTTTTTTTTTTTTTTTATAGATTTATTGATTTCTCAGCTTAACTGAGAAACTGCAGAAAGAGATCCCAATGTCAAGCTTGAATAGCTCTCAGAACGCTTCTTAAGCTTAAACTTTTCTTCACTCCAACCGATGATGGTGTTCCGCTTAGTACTTTCCTCACTAACTTTGCAAATAAAATGATAGTTGGAAATGATACATTCGGAGCGAACGAAAACTAAATGCAAACATTCTTATCATTGATTCTTCATTTCAATGTCATGTGATAACTATATTGATAACCATGTAATATCATTGTAATAAACAATTGATGTTTGCAAAATTTTAATACTACAACCAAAAATATATAGCACCAGTGTCATAATTACTAGTTCACTAGTGTCTATAACTCTCATTTCTTGCTGCAGTCGTCTGGTTTCCTGATAACCAGAATTTAGACAAATGTAACCTTCTTCATCTTCACACTGGTATTTGGCAGGTAAGTGATGGTTTTATTAATTATTTGTTAAAACTATGTAGCAATATTGATTGGATCATCATATATGATTCAATATTTCACGGTACATACGGTATGAGTGTAGCTTACAGCCAGAAAGTTTTACGTCTTATGATCAATAAGAGTTAAACAGGTGCTAGTTTTAAGTCAAAACAGTATAATAGGTGGTAGTTTGCCCGTTAGTACGATCTCAGTGTAAGTACTAAAAGGAAGAAGCACTGCATTTTTATTCGTTCTGCTTGTGACCATTGGGTTAAATATTTCAAAGAAGAAAATTGCTGTATTTAATAAATACAACAATTCCTTCCATGTGTAAAAAAAAACCCTCTCCGTTGTCTCCAGACAATGCATTAACTGACTTTAGTGTAATTTATCAAACTCTTCGTTTTGGGATAATACATTATCAGCAATAACAAAAGAACGGCAAACAGTACCTTATAATGATTAGCTGTCCAGTTAAACATTCAAACAAAGAAAAAAACAGTTCTCTAAAAGTTTCAGTTGGTGTAACGACACGCAACTTACAGAAAATGAATAATGTTCGATACTATATTGATTCTTAATAGACCGTTAAAAACGTAAACACAACAATGGAAGTAAATTTGTTCGTCCGTTTCCCTGTTTGTTTATTTCTTTCTTGTTTTTGTTGTTGTCTTCTCTGTTATTTAGGAATTAGAAGACTGATCAACATAAACAGAGCCTCGATCTTGGACAGATGAGACACTGGAAGCATATCTGCGAACTACAACTTCTACGCGTATGTGTCGTTAAAGATTGCAACAATAATATCTATTGGACTCTGAATATGGACGAAACACATCAGATGCAGTCATTTTTCTCATATCTGCGAATTGCTACATTTACAATTATGTCTCAGTAAAGGTGACATAAAGATCTACTGAAGATTCAAGGTGGACGAAACTCATCAGGTGCGGTTATACTCCTCCTGGCTGAGAAATACAACCTCTACAAATATTTACCACTGAAGATGACACCAACATCTACTGGATACTGAGTATGGTCAACGTACACCAGATGAACATCAGTTTTCCCATATGTACAAAATGTGTCGCTGAAAAAGACATCAATATCACATCCCGGATATTAAAAGTGCTGATTGAATTCTATTAGCCAATATCTGGACTATCTTTGCCATTTTTCCGCAATTGTGTACGAATGCTACCACATAGGCCTATACTTGTCGAAATAGCCGGTAAAGGTTTAAAAGAGACTTGAGCTAAAATATGTGAATGAATTGAGCAACATCTTCGATCCTTTGGTGGGAATAAGACTGGAACATTAGTCATGTTATGACGGTCTAAAGAGTAGAAATTTTAGAATGATATATCTCAGGGTGCCGACAGAATCGCACTTTAGAACGGAATGAATCTTAAATGTCAGGGTTTCAATCACTGTCAATTATCAACAGGCAGTATCACGCTAGTATATATATAGAGGGGCGCTAATCCATGTTCTTTCCCTCTTTTGTCTAATTCGGTATAAATTACACAAAGTTACACAAAACGTTTTCGCCAGGCAGACCTTTGTAATGATCAACAGAAGATCGCAGAGCTTTGTCTCCAAAATCTGTAACCGTAAAAATGCTAACAATTTAGATCACCTTTGTTTTAATCGGATGTCTGATTGGTACACGTTATGACCTGACAGAAGTGTGAATTCGTGTGTTCATAGTGGTGTGAGTGCGTGTGCGTGCCCTTGTTTTCGGGTGGGATCGAGGACCGAAGCAATAGATTTTAGGCCCTCTGTAGAAAATTCAATAGATTTCCGGTTATCTCAAGATTAACAATATGGACAGTCTATTGTTAAGGTTGGGGTTGAGAGAGAAAAAAAAACAAAACAAAGCACACAATGAGGTCCTCGGAATGAATGGAAAACAAAGTTGTGTGTGTGTATTTGCCCTGTCTGTTGTGTTCTTAGACAGTATATACGGTAATTTCATCAGGGTGTATTAACACTGTCACACACATATCTGGCTGTCTATATTTCTTGCTGTTTTCAAATTTGTACAAACTATATTTCCATCATTGAACAAGGAAATGGACACTTTGATAAATTAATCCTTTGATTCTGAAGTGTCACGTGTTCAGGGGGTTGAAATCAAATGCCATTCAGGGTTCAACAGATGAATGTGAATATGAGCAAATTCATACAATTATTTTCCTACGCAGTAATCCTTTTGGACATCAAATGTAATTATGTATTCTGGGTTTTAAAGTCACCTGGGTCCAGTGTTTGAAATTGTTTTAAACCGCTCCCAGTATTTTTACTTCATAGAAGCTAATATGGGTTAATATTATGGGTTCATTTGATGTGTTAAAGAGCATTAAGGTCAAGCTCACCTAGAGGTTATTTGGTAGCACACTGCTAAACATGCTTACAAGTGAATATATGCTTTTATTACCAGATGCAATAGTTATTTTATGTATCTTGTCTAAATTATCGCCTATCAATCTGTGATTCTAGACGAGCTCTTAAAGTGGACCTAAAGTCAAAATTGTCAGAAATATATGTTACAAAACATGACAAATGCATCAAAATGTTCCAACTCCCATCTTTGTTGGACATTCCTGAGCTGAGATATAAAATGTTGAAATTTATTCACTAAATTTGGAATCATTGATTGCGTAATGGCCTGTGATGGCCTTCTTGTGCAACTCACATTACCTGCTTTTGTTTCCTTTTGAAATGAAAATGTTTGTTTGACCTCAACACAATTACTGTTTCTTTGTTAGCATGTTGTAAAACAAAGATGGCAATTTGAGTAGTACAAGAATGAAAACACAAATTATTGCGCAATCTACCATTTTGAATTTAGTGAATTGGCTTCAACATTTTATATCTCAGCTCAAGAATGCCCTGTGAAGATGGGAGTTGGAACATTTTTATGCTTTTGTCAAGCTTAGTAAAATATATTTTTGAAATTTTTGACTTTAGGTCCACTTTAAAGTTCATGTAAGGGCCAATCAAGCCCATTCTTTGAAATACTGTACTTCTAATTTAGTTATGTGTTCTTCAAATGTGACAATTGCACATTATTGAAGTTGTTGGCTATTGTGTTTTACGAGAGAAGAGTCGTATAACATCACACTGTTGCACACAATAATAATGCAAAATGTTAAAGTAGCATGACCTACTACACTGCCGGTACTCTATGATATTCGATGGCATTACACTAGTTTGGAATACAATGTCATAACTGTACTCTATCAATGTATATGCTTAACAAAAGAAATAATGATGTACTATGCAACAATCCACTTCAAAATATTTGTATTTTCATGAAAGGTTGAAAAGCCATGATACCTTAAAAACGGCCGGTAATGGCCAGAAACACGTTCCCCAAGGATGAATGGGACATGACCTTTAAATCCTGATATGTTTATTAATTATCTTTTAATTACTGGGTATTATAATGGTAAGTGACATGAATATTTGTAAAGAAGAAAACAATTCTCACTTTTCCTTGAAGTATAGGTAAAGTAAACAAAGAATAATATATTACGGAGTCCTTCCATTGACATAATAAATGTTCATAATTAGCCCATTTTATTTTCATGATGCAGGTGTAAGACTGGCCGGAATTTGACCTTATCATTGTCAATATTCGATAAATTTGGATAAAATTTGCCACTGATTTCAACATTGTTTAATGCTTAATACATTCACTATTCCAAAGTGTCATTTTCATGTCACACAACTTTTATGACATGTAAGTATATATTCTATAATTAGACCAGATGAGGTAATATTTAAATATCATATTTCATATCTTCATCCGTAAGGACTCCAAAAAGGTTAAAATGTTTGTCATTGGATGTACTGACATGAGATAGTCGTTGACTGTTTTCATTTAGTAAACACACTGCTGTGCATTATATTCGTGTCATTATCAGTCATGTCCGTTTAATTTTAACCACGTCTGGATGTGCAGAACATAACGGTCAGTAATATTCACGTAAATATGTTACCCTGGATGAGTGTACCTTAGTCGATAATCAACAAATTACATTCTGTAATTACATTCCGCTTCACAGAAAATGAACGTAGTCTTAACATGCAATCACAATACATGACGAAATACTATGTTTACACTAAATATCGTAGTGTTGTTGTTTTTTTTTTCTTTCTACGCGTTCCATATTGCTATCACTAAATGGACTAATTACTTATCACTATTGGCTGTAATTTGTGTATTTTCATCAAATATTACTATTGGTATGTATCAATGTATCAAGTCAGACGACCTGCAAACGTTTGTTTTCAACAACTTACCAATGCGTGTCTAGAGATGTTTTATTTTATATCTTTAGCCCAATATTGTTAATCGTCACTTACACTGTAGATGGATAGAGGGATGAATGGATGACTGAATCCATGGATAGATGGGTAAATGATGGGTGATGGACGGATGAATGCCGTTCCTGTCTAGTCTAAAATAGTGACCCAAGAGAAAAAATATAGACACTTTTTTTTACATCAAATGCATATCCAATTACCACTGCTAATTATACCGCTACAACAATACCGCCTGATTAAAGGGAAAGTGCTTTAATGTGGTAATATGATCCAAAATTTGTTTTGTAATTCTGTTTTGCACAGTGAGTTTAAATGAACATGCTGCTAATGCAAAATATATTGTTAAACCTTACGACGAAGAAATAAACTGTTGCTAGAACCTATCGATATACATTCGTTTGTTTCCTTTGAGAGTGTTGTCGACCAATGCTAGGGAGTGTTTAAGCTACATAGATCTATAGTACGCAAACAATTTAACAATTCTACCTTTAGTTGATATTGAACACATGAGATATCTTTGTGGTTATTTTGATTGATTTAGATTATAATATGACCTGCATAATTATGTTACATCAAAAGTAATGTAATTGCGAAAAGTAAGGAGTAAAACAACAGAGAAACTTACTTTGCCCAACCTCCTATTGTGTTGCTCGCAAAATTTAAAAGTGAAACAATTCCCTGGGTTTATAATTTCCCCGATTGACTCCCCCCAAAAATCAATGACCTCATAATAAATACACTATATCATTACAAAATGACCAAATAGGAATCCAAAAGTGCAATAAATCTCGTTAGAATGAAGGAGAGGGAAGCTACGCTGACATATACCATGCAGGCTAGACTATTTATTTTGAAATATTCTGATTCAGTTTCCTCTTAGTTTGTGAAGATGGTTTTTGGAAGACCGACCGCAGCGGTATAACATTTCAACGTTTGGTGTTTTTTCATCAATTGACAAAAGTATGAAAGGCTCTAAAAGTTACCCATTGAAAAAAAGAGAACACCTCATAGGAATAACATGTAATACAACGTGAAACTAAACGTAACAGTTAAATATATACAACAAAACATAAAATTTACAGTTATATAGATTATTGTTGTAAAAATATTAAAATTGACTGGGCTCCAGAAATTTATTTTTACACGACCTACACGACCCCCTGGTGGGGGATCGAATAAAGAGAATGTCAAAAGAAATTTAAAAGGCTTGTTCCTAGTATGGTGACGTTAACATATCACATCCTTGTAATCTGAGGAATATATTTTCATTTCTTAAAAAAAAATGAATTAAGCGGACAAGTTATTATTGAATCGTCGACTGTTTAGGACAGGATTAAATGAGATGAGGTTTATTGAAATGTAGCCATTTTATATTATCTACCCTGCATGTAAAAAAATAAAATGACAGTAATAGAGGGCGTTTATCGTAAATACTGTGAGGCAAGTATCAGAATACTTTAAAGTGTCGTACATGGACTCACTTAAGTTTAATTTTGTATCAATTATTTTGTGATAAGTGATATGTCGCGAAACCATTGCATGTAAAGACATCTGATTAGCCTCATTTCTTGAGTATCTATTTCCTTAAGCGACCGACAAATGTGAGAAATTGTAGCTGTTGTAAACAAAGAATTGCCTCGTGTATGTAATGATAAAAAAGAAAAAAACAAATTCCGGTCACATATTTTCAACTTAATATTACGCTGTACATGTATTGCCTCATTGACTTACGCACTAAATCATAAATGTAATGTTGCGTTTAAAGCCTTGTAGAAGTTTTGACCATGTATAGCTATATGGAATGTTGGTATTTGAAATCTTAATAGCACTTTCAGTTTTCCGTACCTTAATTGAGGTCACGTTTTAGGCTAGAGGTCAACAGTTTTAAAAGTGATAAGAGAGGTTTTCCTACCCCCTCCCCCCCCCAAAAAAAATGTTGTTACAGGCCATAACATGTAACAGAATTACATCAATTGTCTAAATTTTTACATGACGTATATTTCAACCCATCTACGTCTTCATTCAGTTCACAAAGAACTCCAACTCATTTGCTAACATATTGATAAAAGATCGATGATTTTTAGAGTCTTTCACTGGCCGTGAAAACTTGATCAGTAGCAGCTAAATCTCACAGCTGCTGTATAGGGTATGCTATGTTAAGTTACTGTCGTCATTAACTAATTTAATGGAGCACTCAGTCTACTGCGATATACCACTAACATAATGTGAACACATTCACCAGACAATCCATGTGTACCATGAACTGTACATCACAATGACGATTGACTTTCTTTCTCCATATTTCAGTCAAAACTTGGTGCTTGTCAAAACAAGGTATACTATATATTTTTTCATCGTTACTTGCTGCTAAACCACCAAGAAGATTGTGGTGATGATGAAACATATCACGAGAAGATTGTAGTGATGATGTAACATATCACACGAAGATTGTAGTGATGATGTAGCATATCACAAAAAGATTGTAGTAATGGTATAACATATGACAAGAAGATTGTAGTGATGATGTAACATATGACAAGAAGATTGTAGTGATGATGTTAAATATCACTAGTTGACAGTTTTTGTTGGATAACATTGTGATACATCATCGAGTACTTGAGGTCTACCATTGCAGCATTGGCGTAGTTAAGGAGGGGGACAGAGTCTCCCATCCACAACAGAAATATTGGTTCCGAGATGGAATGTGAGAAAATGAAGGAGAACAAAAAGCAAGAAACAAAAGAAAACGAGAGGAGGGAGGGATGATAATCTGACTTTTGGGGGGGATTGGAAAATAGCGATGTTGGGAACTAGAACGAAACAGATTGATAGCACAATTGACACGAGGTGTACATAAACGAAATGAAATCGTTGATTCGATTGGTAGTGCATGCGCCTACATCTTATTATTATGCCAGAGAGCTGTAGTACGAGTATGCCGCTCGGTGATGGAATCCGCAGCCAAGCAGAACGCTGCTACTCGAGCAGTCAATCAAAGCGTTGGATATTAATGATGTCATAGATTCTGGAAACAATGTTCCTGTTTTTTTTAGCCGTAACTTTAAATTAAGAAAATGACCTCCCTAAAAAAAAAAACTTTAATTGTCAATGCCTACTAATTGCTATTAGTATACGAAACCAATATTCTGCCATATTAATGTTTAAAAGTGTTTAATGTTTGATTACGGGTACATGCAACAAGCTCATGTTTTCGTGGGCATTCCTCTTAAAAAGTTTCCTATTTTAACATTTTGAGTAGTTTTGTATTGATAATGTTCAACCACCAACACCCATTTTTTTAAGCTTGAAATGGGTCAATTCAACGAATGAAAGTGCGGACAGAAGGTATGTTGAGCCCCCTATATTTGCCGTTTCAAGATAAGATGCAACATGATACATAATTCATTATGATTCTTGTATCATCTCAACCCATCTGATATGTATTACCATTTTCACAGTTACATAGATTGTCATCTCGTTACTTGTAAAAATTGCAGGCATGAGATTCCTACTTAAAGGCCCAGTTCATGCATCTGTAAGTGCCGCAATTGGCCATCTGAGGGGTTTGAAACTTAGCCAACAATTTTCTTTTACGCTCCGCGCCATCAGACTGATGGTGGCGCCCCTCCTACATAGTCATACCAGAACTGAGTCCAGGCTTTCAATACGTTTTTCTTCTTTTTTTTTTTATTTTGTCGTGTAACCTTTACTTTAGGTTCGTGGGTGCAGGTGTCAAAAAGTCAGGTTTACCCCAAGATCATCGGGCAAATAAGAACGGCAAAAATGATCTGTTTTGCCAAAAGGGACGAGATACCTGATCACCTTAGACCTCACCTTATGCCCGGATTTGAAATCCTTTCTCAAACCATGAAATCGGGAAACACCATTTCGGTTAACTTCCCCCCGGATGGCGGTGAAGACAAGAGAAGATGAGTCAGTACTCCTCCCCCATCGAAAAAAATCCTAGCTATGTGAATTACAGGGTCCTGTCAACATGGAGACCCTCGCCGCATACATACGTATATCTGCACAATGTGTCAAAATGTCATAGTAAACAGAGTTTGTTCATAAAGCTTTTAATTATTTTCTAAAATCAACTTGATAAAAACCGGTTCCCATTGAATTAAGATTGAGCTATCATTTCTTCGCGTAATTGGCACGTATTTGGAGCTGTACACCATGGATTTTGGGCCCCTACTATTTTTTGGAAGGGGCCGTAGATTCTTTCCCTTAATTTTGTTTGGTTCTAATTATAGTGGAATTACTACCTAAGCGGAGCGGCACCATGAATTACCACCATGGAAGTTGTATAACGTGAAAGAATATGGACTTCACAAACTTGACCAGATAACGGGATATGGCGTCTCCTAAGTGTTGTAGACTACATACAACCAGACTTAAAATAGGGATATCATGTTTTCAATTTGAACAGCAATGTATGGCATACAGTAAGGAAATTCGAGCAAAATGTCGTTCAAAATCTTCGGTGAAATTCCGAAAACAAAAAGAAAATAAAAGGAACAACTTGAAGTTCCTTGGTTGAGCAGAAGTTGAACGTCAATAGAATGTATACAGAAATCACAAGGGCACAGCTTGGGTCCAATAATTAAGGGGCACGTGATGCCTACACGTCATTGACATGACATATGAGAAACTGAAATGGCTTTTTTAGATTTATTGAGAATTTCTTTTCAATTACCAGGTAAACGTAGACACAATCTGGTGAATATTTGTCATCTTTGATGTCCTAAAATGTGCTAGACTGAAATATGAACAATGTCAACTGGTATTTCAGATATCAACGACTATCGTCGTTCTGGCAATTTTTGTTTGGGGGAGAATCCCCACCCCAGATCGTAGTCCCCTGCTGTGATTTTTGCATTGTCTGTGGTTTGTAACTTTTTTTGCACAGACTGAGACCCAAAGATTTCAGAAACAGGCACTTTGAGCTCACTCATGACAGTGGTTGACATCTCCCTACGTGACTAACTTAATAACAATAAATTGAAATTTTGAATACCATGGCAGAGAAGCGAAATGAAGCTCAAATTCCAGAAGAGGAATTAATTATGTGAGTTTATGAGAAGACTTGAAGCTGGCATCACCCTACGTAACAAATTGTGTGTCCGATGCTTCATCTCTTAGGCTAATTATCACGTACATTTATATAACATCAGTCTTGCTATTATTAGCTGTGGCGGTCAGGTATAAATAAAATTAAAAATATAATATATTAGTTATTGGGAGTATCATGACATGAGTCGATCACTTAGCAAAGGTCGGGACTATAACATCTTCAACAGTTACTAAATTCAACAAGACTTTACATGACTGATTGGTTAGGTGTTTTCTCTTTTTGTGCTAAGATAGAGCAGGGAATGAACCCTTGGGTTGACTCTAGGGTTGCACAAGACACAGTGCAGTGTCTATGAAGTAATCCACCACAAAAAGGAAAAAAAACACCTAGTTACCATAATGAAGAATAATAAATAAAAAGGGAATAAAAAAGGAAATGTTGTCTACTCTTTCTAAAATTGAATTGCACAATCTTGATCAAACTTTGGTCCCAAATTTTGATAATTTTTTAAATTTTTAGGAAATACGTAAGCGGACTTAAAAATATGACCATAAGTAATATAATTCGTTAATTCGCATCACTTCTACTGTACACGCTAGGCAGAATGCAGTGATCGACTCATGATACTGACCGACTCATGATTACTTACTCTTCAATATAGACATAAGCAAGGCATCAGCGGCTTATCATCAGCGGCTTATGATATTCTGTGAAACGAAACAGATGAGCTTACCCATGAAAATCACGTTCTGATATAATGTCAGTGGAGGACAAAATTGAATCGGGTCAAAGTATTTACGTAGTTGCCGTCCTTTTTTCTTTTTTGGCTCATGGATATTCTGCATAATCAAACAACACAGCCTTACCCTGAAAACTTGATCTGTTTGATCTGTATATAGCAAACTGTAAAGGAATGTAAGTGAGAGAAAAAAATTAAATCCCTCAAAGATTTTCTGTTCTGCTTCACAAAGTGTCATTAGGATGGTGAGATATTGATAATCCGTGAAATGAAACGGAACATCCTTACCCTGCAAATACGATCTGTTTAATATATTATAGCAAACTAAGGAATACAAGCAAATACCTAAAATTCAATCTCTAAAAGTATTTCCAGATTTTCAGTTGTTTTGCAAAATATCATTAACGTGGTAGAATATTGATATTCTATGAAGTGAAACGAAACAGCTTATCCTGAAAACACGATCTGTTTAATTATAACAAAATAAGTAATATCAGGGAGACCCAAAATTCAATTTCTCAAAGTATTTTCAGATTTTCTGTTCTGTTTTAAAAACTATCATTAGCATGGTGGGTTTAAACACGATCTCTTTGATATAAAGCAAACTAAGGAATATAAGGGAAGGACAAAGTTTAATCAGTGCAATGAATTAACATGAGCTCATGACAATTTAATTCTCTTCATTGTAATTCAAATATTTTTACACTTAAAGTGAGAGTCATTGTGTTTTTATTTTTTGTAGTATCCCAACATTGACACAGTACATGATTTGTATGTAGCAGTGTATAACAAATTTATAATTCTTCCATATTTACTAATATTTAACTAACAGACTAATAATTATTAAACCGTCGCCTATGAACATTGCTTAAGACTTCCCCGTTTCTGGGAAACGGTTTTAACAATCATAAGCAATTCTAGCCGTGTTATTCCCAAGACCTTTCTTTTACTGTCCAGGACACTTTTTGTAATCATTTAATCTTGGAGCTATTACAAATGGAGTAGAAGCAGAGTCTCTTTGACATGACACTTTTGTTCAGCCTCAATGTTACCTTGAATCCAATTCTCATCAATCCCTTTAGAGATCCATTCACTAACTAATATTTCAAATCTGACAATTCCGTAGTCCCATTGCACCACGATAGCCCTTAGAACTTCCTTCATTTGTTCTGACAAACAGAAATTGATGAAAGAAAAAACAACAACAACAACAACAACTCTCGAACTTTACACATCCAAAAATGTAAATGAGTTTCTCCAAACACAATGCGCACTTTCTCAATTAACAACATGTTTTGTAGCAATAAGTGCGCAGTCTACCATTACTTCTACATCTATGAAATGTCACACAAATGAGGAAAATTGGCATTCTGTTCTGTCATTACCAATTTCTGTTTTGCAATAGGGAATATTTTCGAGACTGAAAACTGAGAAACTATTTGTAAGTGAATTCCCATCTCTCCGGATCCTTCCTGACAACAAAACTTAGATTATGTTAAAGCTGGTCCTCGCTTAGTTTTGCGAGATTATTGGGATATGTGTGCATAAGGGCACATTCGTGGAAGTATCTTCTCATATCACTGACAAATTACGATGAAACCAACAGAATGGCTGCATTAGGGTTTAACTGGAGAAATGTGGTTTGCCTTCAACTGCTGCTTTTCCTTCAATAATCCCAGATTATAGCCCATTGTAGCAACTAGTAAGAGTTTTGTGTGGAAGTTCATGGCAACTTCAAATGGTTACAAGTGTTGCTTTCACTTTATTAGTAGTAACTCCTTTAACTTTAATCTAGCTAAACAAAGAATCAAATCATAGCTGTTATTCAATCAGAAGAATACCATACTTCCGGCCCCAAACCCCGATTACTAATTCCACACTCCTACTGTTTTGTTTTCTTCCAGTAATCTTACCTCTGTGAAGATGCTGTGTACCGAAACATATCTGATCAGTAGTATGGACAGGATAGAGACTGTGAACTTTAACCAGGAGGTCGAGGTCAACGGGATCAAATTCTGGTGCTACAATGCTGGACATGTCTTGGGTGCTGCTATGATCATGCTGGAAATCGCGGGTGTTAAGGTAAGGTGTTATTGCATTACTGTGAGCTTTTCTTACATGGTAAAAAACCATTGACTGTAGTTATGACTATCTATTGATAGCTACACAGCATTCACTCATTTCCATCCACTGTTATGAACTGATAATTTTCTGTTCATGATTAGTTAGGAGCCGTTCACTTGCTATTCATGAGTGACTATTCATAAACTATTTATTCCCTATTCATTCATGGCCTTAAAATATTCACTTGCTTTTTTTTTTCATTTACTTTACACCGTTCACTTACTTTGCCAAAGAAATGATGAAATAGTCAGAGTAAAAATGTATTGTGATTTTAATGATGTAGCTGCTCAGAGCAATTTATACATCAGAAAATGAAATAGGGCCCTGATAAACATTTACTTACATTGACATCTCAGATGGCAAACATAGAGTCTCATCCATGCTTCCTTCATAAAAAGGTCAATACCCTATGAATGATCTTTGAGAGTTACAATATCTTATATACAGTATGGAGCAAATTGCAAAAACAGTGAGAGAAAATGTGAAATTTTGAATTGTACGTACTTTAATCAAGATAACTCTTTTTTTTTCATTCAGGACTATACTAACGGGACACACGTCCACAAGAAGAGCAACGAGAGAGAGAGAGAGAGAGAGAGAGGGGGGGGGGGGGGGGGGGGGGGGTGACGAGCTTCATACGCACCATTTACATTATCAACAAAGGAGGGCGCTGTTTGCAATTGATTCCTGTGTTTCCCGCAATCAGAGCACAGGAGCTTCTACTCATACTCAGTGAATTGCTTCTTACTTTCTTCAGTAAAATGAAATCAAAAGTAATCGTTTTGAATTGTTGCTGCTGAACATTCATAATGTACACATAGATTCTCTGGTTGACATGAAGAAATGGCAAAATGTGGCAGATCTGTATCAAATAGCAACATTATCTATTCCCAAATCATAACATTCTGTGAACTTGAAAAACACCGGTCATCCTGAAATCTACCATGTGTGACTGTTGTGAGATGGTTGCTTTTAATATTGGCATCCTTTGAAAGTTGGTTGATCAATGTGAAAAGAATAAGCCTTCCAAATTACCTACTTACCAACAAACACATGTCATGTGAACATAACTCTGCAAGGAACGTGGTGGTCTGTTTCGATTTCTAGACATTAAGCTCACTTTCTAATCTGGAGCACAGTCAGTGATGGGGTTTTGTGATCTTTCAATGTAATATCCTGTTAGTTGTTATTATTATTATTAGTTGTTACATCAATATGCAGTCTTCGTAGTAGTTGAAGTTGTTGTTTTTTTTTTTTTTTCTGTTTTAGATGAGTACTGGGGAGACCACCCTGAACTTCAAGACATTCCTATTACTATGCATTAGCTTTGTCCAAGAAATGTATGTTGGTCTTCCAGACGTATATCAATGCAATGACTTATAAAATTAAACTACAGGTATGTTGTAGGATTGTATGTGTGGGATCACCGTATAACAGACATATACAGTAAATTGGATAAAAGCGATGATTAATCTCTGTTGACTTTACGACTCACTTTGACCGCATTCTTATGCGTACGATTTATACAGGTTCCATGTAAATTAGAACTCATATAGTTATATGTTACTAATGTGGATCAAATTGATGTCATTAATCTGTTCCCTCATATGCAGGGCATTGATTTACAAAGTATATCTGATAGAAGTTTTTGTTTGTCAGTTAAATAATTAAGTACATTGACATGTAAATCGTGATTTGCAATGCAACTCGAAATTTTAAGTTGACCAAGCCTTTTGATGTACATTGTATAATCCTTCCTTGTATTTGTGCTTGACAGTCGGTGGATACATTTACACCTGATCTCAGTTTAGTCAGAGACACTAAGTCATTTATTACTTTTATTCGGAGATGCTCCTGCAGTTAACACACAGTTAACTATAATTGCTTTCCACATGATTGCTTTTGAAGGCATCCATTGATTTATTCATTGCCAAGTAATTCTATTCGTTAGTGATTTAAACTTTAAACCTTTGTATTGTAAGTAGACTAACGTAGAAAGTTGCGTATTGTGTATTACAATAAAATGTTTGCGAAAGCAGAAACGAAACTGTTCTAAGTCGACTTAAGTGGCAAGTAGTCTTATGTTTTTCACTTTACTACTTTGCGCTATACGTTTCCTACACCATGTATTACTTCTGTGATGTGTTGTCATAGAATACATGGTAATTTTATGTGTGGTATACAGAACTGTAAACAATTCATATACTTTTCAAGTTTGTTTAATTACCTATTATGAGCATTAATTATTTGGACTAGGATCATCAGATCATGAATACTCGTTACGGTCTTTAAAACATAAGGCTTGTTTTGCAGTTTCAAATTTGTATTGACTCCAAGAGAACATTAACTATTGCTGTAAATATTTAACAAATCTAATCAATTACTTTTTAAAATACAACAAATAATAACTCAACAGTTGTAATTTCAAAAGTGCATTACATGTACATAAAATGTACAAGCTTCGAGAAATAATGTTGACAAGGGTATCTAAACTTCCAAATGTCTCTCGTTACTTAAATACTGTCTAAGTAACGAGAGACATTTCGAGAGATCGTACACCTATATATATGCAAGCAGTTTATCACGCTTGCCTACAAACAGGGATTGTGAATACTGACCGCTAGAGGTAACGGTTGTACTTGTTTAAGAGCACTTTGTATTAAACAAATGAACCAGTACTACTGAAAGACTTTCGTTCTTTAATAGCAGACTTGTGATACTAGTAATAAAATTTATCTTTCCGAAAGAAGTTTCGTATGTTTCGATGGGCTAAAATGGAGGAAACTGCTGTAGTCTGGTTATTAAGCAGTGGAATATATAATTGATGGAAGAAAAAGAGACATCAGATACACAAACGTAGATGATTCACACATGTGACGGGATGATTCACAGTCTGAAAATTTCTCCTCATGATTTAGATGTAAGCAATGGACACAAATTAACAGGGGATTACCAGTGCTTCAACACGAAGGGCGTCAGCTAGTATTGAACTGGAAAGCATCCTGTTTTATGTTTCGACGTGACAAGCATGTTTAGCAAGCAATGGTAGTGGTTCGAAACACATTTCTGTGGCTTTTAGTCCATTGTCACTTGTAACTCATAAAAGGTATAAAGAAAAATACACAAAACATTGCTTTATATATTATTGCATACATTATCTATCATTGCAATTTCATTGTCATTAAATGTGTCCTAAATATTCATTGAGAAAAATACATGTCCTCTTCGGCAATAATATGTGATGTATTTAGAGACTTGAATTATCTTTGAAGTAGAAATGTCACATAGATTGAGCTGATCAACTAAGTTTCTCAAAATATTGTAAAATAAAGGGGATTATTGTTTCAACTGAATAATGTGGCGTTGTTTCCAAAGTTGATGAAGGTTGTGCATGTATTAATTGGTAACATAAATACTCACTGTTTCAGTGTACGTTTGGATGAGTGCGCATGCATCAAATGTGGTTATAAAGTGTTGTCTCACGCGAAAACATCCATACAAAAGTTGAGGATATAAGTTGATCAATTAAAAAAAAAGTAGTGCTTGCTAATGCAAGAATGTCGTTTTACGACATTAAAATAGTGGCTCATATTTCGTCCAACTTCTTAGGTTGGTAAGAGCTAAATCGCAAAGTAGTTTCAAACGGATATTTAAATCAGTGTGCATACGTTTTGGACAAGAGTTACCAATAGAACCAACCACGCTATCATGCATTGCTATGTTCATGGAGAATTGTTATATATTGCATTCACTCAGCAGCATTATATAGTTTCAATAAATGCACTTGGTAAATGCACATGAGTTTGAAGCAGAGGCTTAATAACACAAAGGTTATAAATCTAAAGACACAACCGACGGTTGATCGCACATATTCAACTAAGCATTGTTAATGTTGACCCCAATTGTCCACAGTCAGGCTTTGTCGTTCTACAACTTAGTAATATGCACTAAATCAGTAACCGTAAAACACTGTAATCTCAGATTCTCGAGGTGCTTTAAATTACACTATACATTACTTTTAACTTTGTTTGAATATATACCGTCCATGTACAAACCCAAAAGGACCTGAATGCAGTATCCGGCTACAATATTCAATCCATTATTGTATATTAATTCAGACTAATTTCAATTTGTGATGGCGGCATTCAAACGCATCTTTGTCAGAAGTACCAGACACGGCACTTTACCTCCGTGCATACATAAACATATGACCATATGTCTTTAAAACAGTATTAACATTTACAGTAAAATATTCCATATTTTATTCTTCCATTGTTGATATTTATTATATTTTTCTTTGTAATAATAAGAACTGTTCACGTACACATGATAAATAGAGAACAGGGACCACCGATTTCGTACTGCCAGTAATTGTTTGTAGGTTGTTTCATTGTAAGATAAAATTTGGCATGCATGGTTGATTTTACATTCACTTTCTCAGAACATGCTGGACAAGGGTGGTATGCAATTGCCTGTTGGAATTGGCAACTAGTAGTATATATGCAAACATGCATGCCTATACCAAGGAGAATGCCAGAAGACGTAAAAAAAGGGAAATACGTTATTTATCGCAGTCTCTACGATAGTATCTTTATTTCTTTACCCTCTCGTCTGCTTATCTTTCTTATTCTGTTTTATTTCTGTTCGAAGCATGATACCTCTCCTCGGGTTGAGGATGGCTGGCGAGTCGAAGGTTGGCCACTCCTCAGCTAGAGTTAATAAATGTGTGCCTTTGATAGAGCTGAAAAGGATACATTTGTTTGTGCTGAGAATATGATACGGAGCTATTGCCAGTGCCAGATTTAGAGAGAGTACCTTACTCGCACGTCTATTCCATGGACGCTCTAAAACAAAGAAGAATATTACAATATGAAAAAAAAGACAGTTTGACCAAAATCTGCCACCATTTCATATCTGTTCTTCCCCTTTGAAAGAAAATACTTTTTTTTCATAGGAGGTCTAAGGCTAGAGATTCGTTTTAAACCCCCTTCCCTTACAACAACCAATCTACGACTTCACTATCACAAATCTTGGATATGCCACTGATTAAGGCAATCAACAGCTTTTGTTAATGCTGGTGTAACATTTGAAAATACGTCAGTCTGAATTTTCAGTAATATTAAATATTTCAAAGATCGTTGACATTGTTGATATAACAATGCCTATCGGTTTCAATCTACACTCTTGATATAATGTATGAATATATTTTTGTTCTCCTTGACAAAATGGTAGTTGAAATACCAAAGATATATTTGAAAACAAATGAACTTTATTGATACTTTATTTCCCGCTGAGTAAGGTAACAATACATTCACATTTCATTGATTAAGTGAAACTCGAAAATAATTCTTACATTACGTCACAGTGTTTAGCACTGTCCCTAGACATCTAATTTTTTTTACATCAATCAATATTTTTATCAGTATTATTTCAGCCAATTTAAAATCGATTCTCCATAAGACGCAATAAGGAGCCGAAAGAGGTCCGTCAGTCCATGGGGGAGAAATCGAAAAACAACGAATTTCAAGGTAGTATGAGCACCGAACCTGTAACAAAGCATTGAGATGATGGCGCCCTTTCTCCACTACTCTGTCGACGATGAGCGCAGTAATGACGTCACGTTCACAAAAGCGGACTCAAGGACTCCACAAAGTCGAAGTTGGAAACTGAGGATTATGCTGAGGACAACGACGTTGCTACTGGATCACAAGGTTAACGTGTGTTTTCAGTAACATTACGTCACCGTTACCACGTGATTGAGGAAAATCCAGAGAGTATAATAAAGGTGCAAGTGGCCGACGAGACTCTCGATCGACTACTGCACTTGATGGAAGAGAGTAAAAATAAACCAAACTAGGACATCGTATCAGCATACGGAGTCGATGTAAAATTTTACTGGAGCCTTTGCGATCAATTGGAGGAAGTTGAAGGGGTGCTTAACCTTAGGTGAGAGACAGATGGCCCCATGGAAAAACGACGGAAATTTCTGATCTCGAAGGCATTGGAAGGTAAAGTAAGTACTACAGAGGATGAATTCACGCAGTCGGACGAATCAGACTATGCAACACCTTTAAAGGGAAAAAATGGACAAGACCTTCGAGATTGCTAGACAGCAAAGTCTGTTGTCCGTTAGAAACGGAACTACTACCGAAAAAAGTAGTGAAAGCAACTTTCACTGCCTGGATAGGGAGTGTGGCTCTTTAATCCAAAGAGAGAGAGTTGAAGAGGTCACCTAAGCTGCAGAAATCATAGGACGGTTCGTGGATTGTGACGTCAAGAATAAGTGAAGCTATCTATAGAATACAGAAGGGATCGAAATCTAAAAGCAGAGTTGTACACGTTGACCGGTTGAAACCTTTACTAGGTCAGCTGGACCAAATCTGGTTTCCTGAATCAAAGGAACCGAAAACTCTCTGCCAACGGGTACTACTGACAGGGTCAGACCAATCTCTAGGGAGGCTACATTCATTGGATACGGGTGTAAACAGCGACGATAACAGCAAACCAGATCCTGGTTTTTTACAGTAATAAACGTTTTCAAGGCGACAGTTTGATCTCGCGAAAAAGGAGAGAAAATGATAAATGTGTGCCGAAGTTGTGGAAATGTTCAAAACGACCCCCCGCCCCTCCACCCCAGAAAAAATAATAAGAAAGACGAAACTATGTTGGATAGCTCTCCTGCATTAACTCCATAAGAAACCTGACATCCTAGTGGTAACGAATAAAAAAAATGTTGCATATACTAGGGTACAAAAATGGAGACGCAGCCTCAATATCAGAACATGGTTTCTCTTGAACTAAGTGCAAAAGCGTGTACAGACACAAAGTAGAACCATAAAGGCACCAAAGCCGCTTACAGAAAGGTATGGTGCCCCCAAAAAAATCGCGAAACGAAGATGTCTGTTGGACCACCACTGAGGGGAGGATGCACACCAATCGTATGCTAAAACCGGACTTGCCATAAGGAACCCCTGATTCAAAAGACCCGAGATAACCTGAGATTTAAGGGAGACGCCCCACCCCCTAACATGACTGATTGCTCTGACAATTAACTGGGAGACGGAGTTAAGTTCCACTAAAACCGTTGACTCAAGGGAGCAGCAGGAACAGGAAAAATACGGGGTTCTGTATGTGTCGATGGAGGAATGAACCGTCTTCAGCATGTGAGGAGATCGGTGGAAAGAAGTGCGGACTATTGGGGTGTTGCACTACCGTGTAACAGCAGCACCCCAACTTACCTTCTCAGGAACTTTGATGGAAGACTTGAGACTGACAATCAACCTGTCCGAGATGTCCGAGGTGTAAGTAATGCTCACCAATAGGCGTTGTTTTCAATCATTTCCCAGGACTTAAAATCAACCAAAAAAATCCGGTTGTTGTGAACACTACCATTTATGTTTTTTTGGACACTATTTATTTAACCCGTGGACACTAAGACTTGTCGATAGATTAATTATCTCCTGGACAGTATCTTTTATTCATTATGGGCATTTCATGGTTCAGTTATATGTGTTTTACTGTTGTAATGGCATGTGTTACAGGTTTGCATTATTTACCGTTATTTTTAGAACTTGTGTTTTCGCATGGACACAGAGTGAGTGCGCAGTCAAAATTTCAATAATTTTGTGCTTCACCATGGGTGAATGGAACATTTAATATTGATCTCGTACGGTAAGTTGTGGGAAAGCACATTCCTTTTCTCTTCAGTAGTGCAGTAGTGGTTGATTAAATTCCCTAGTGTGGATTGCAGTTTCTGCCAAATGTCGGATAAATCATCCTGATTGTAAAAGACCTAAACTTGGGGTAATTACTGTGATTTCACTTGACTTGATTTTCAAATTGTTTTGACTAGTACAATTTTGCTTCCATCATGATAAAGTTATGTTGTTTTCTTCATGTTACAGTTCTTGAGATTGTCTACTATCACTGATGCCTTAACTTGCGATAGTCATATGTTTATAGCAGTTGCAAATGCCTCAATTTAGAAAATGTACTTTTTCATGTTGTTTACATAGGGTCATATTAATTCTTAGGAAGGGGCTGTGTAACATGCCGCTTGTAGAATAGACATGGTAGTTGAATATCATGTATATTCATTATGAATATACGTAGAACGATCGCTAACATCCTAAGATCTGGCTTTTATTAAGTTCACACGTATGAGTGAGCTCTACCTGCATACGTGGGAATATTGCATACGTTTTGGTGGGTACGTTACTGCCCGCCGCATCCGTTCCTACGTAAGGGCAAATATGGACCGTGGTATTGTTGCATTGTGATGTTTATTAGTCTGGTATCAGTGGCGTTGTGATTAGCCTGTTATTGCTAAATAGTCGGTCAAACCCAGAAGAAGGGAATGATACCCAATGATGTCATTTGTCTTTCAAAGAAAACCCCCTGTAGTCAATAGGAATGAGGGATTGATTATTTTACTTGTATATTTGGTATAAATATCACTGCATTCTTGTTATTTTGTGTGTCTAATCCGGCCCTGGATGTGATTATATATCGCACCGCCAATCTGAAACTCATGTTGTGTCTTGTTTCCAAGAGTTAAGTTTTGGCCTTAACAACGGATTTCTCATCCCGTTCACCCGCCTCGGTACGCTACAATATGATGTTAGCTTTCTGGTAATACCTAATAGCAATTCAGTGCTGTGTAACTCTAGCATAAACAATAATGCACAGATGCTTTGATGATAATTAATTATATCATCGCCCTGTAGGGACTAACATGAGATATTGTAGTCACTTGGCTACTGGAGTAATATAGTGTACCGTGCACGCATGGGAGAATGGTTGCCATGGAAATGCGCTTTCAGTGGAAGAGTACGGGTACCCCATGGTATAGTGACCACGGGTACAGTAGGGTCCTGTTGGGTGATATAAATGAAAACGTGTCGGTTCCGGCGTGTTCGCGTGGTGTGTGTTCGCGTGTGTGTGTGTGTGCGTCCGCCCCGTCCAAATTGTGGTTTTCCCAGAAGACTTTGAAAAAATATAAGAGCGATTATGTTTAAACTTGGTAAGGTTGTGTATGATACCAATATGTCCAATATGTATTGGTTGTATGGTAAATTGAGTCAAATTAGCTGATTTTGTAGGGGAAAAACTTTGCCCAAACTTTGTATTTCCAGTATATCATGAGAAGTATTCAAGCATTTGATTCAAAATTCTGCAAGGACTTATCTGCGAATATAATATTCAAGGTATATCACTTTTATAGTAAAGAAAGTGAAATCTGGTGATTTATTAGGAAACGAAAGTCAAATTTGCCCTAAAATTTGTATTTCCAGCATATCTTGAGTAGAATTAGATCAATCAACCTAAATCTTTGTAGGAACTTACCTGAGAACATATTGTTCAACATATTAATGTAACGGTAAATCCAGGGAAATTTCAGTGCTGATATTTGAGAAAGCTAATTTTGCCTCCAAATTTGGATTTCCACCAATCTTGAGAGCTAATTGAGCATTGTAGGCAAAATTGTGCAATACCATTCCTATGAACACAATAATGAAGATACAGTATAACACTATTATAGTAAACTGAAATTGAAACTGAAATTGTTTGATTGTTTGGTAAAATAAAAATAAGCCGGCAATAAAGTCAATTTATAGACACCACCTATTTAACTTTGGCCAAAACAACTTTAGCAGAACTGGCCTCTGTGGGTAATGTCTTTGAACACTCCTGCTAATCATAAACACGTTATTTTTAGGCTAAACAATAATTTTAGCAGAACCAGGTCCTGTACAGGTAAATAGGAGACTAATGTGCAAAGAGCCCATAGATAGATGCTCTTATATCCTGCCCCTATCTGTAACTGACCACTAAGCCTAACCTATATGAAATAACGTTATGTAATAATTGTGTTATCTTGCGTAATATGCACAGATATTTTTGAACCGTTATTTTTATCGTTACTTGAACCTAAGTAGTAGCACCAATCTATGGGCTTAAGTTTGCCTCCTTACAGTGGATATCAATATTACCATTTTGTGTTCGGTTCTTCTGCTCACCACCAGTATATGCTCGAAGAGTATTTGGCTCTAATGTAAAATCAGTGCCCGTGACTAGGTCCCTGTGACAAGTGGTAGTAGTAAACTATTACACGTCCCCATGTGCAGGCCTTGTGTTGAAGTTAATGTTTGTTGGCGATGAGATACCCAACTGCCGTGGTTTGCTCTCTTGTTTATTTTTTTTTTATTGCAATGCTAAAACCTTCAAAACCTTATGCATAGTTTGGCTATAAATTTATTTATGAAGATATCTCATAAGACTACATTATTACTTTATGCTGAGAGTGAACTTCTTTTCCAAGTTCGCACACGCAAAAACTCGTTTATAGTAACTCTGTGATACATGCGTTGATCTATTCCTATCGCCAGCACTGGAATGGTGAAAAGTGTGAAACTGAAGTGACAAAACATATAAAGGAAAAATGACGAGCAAACATTATAGGCTGTTTGCACTCATCGAAAATGTTAGAAATTGTTGTACGTATTTCCACCCTCACTAATAGAATTTAATACATACCTCAGTTGTGTACAGCTTTTGGTGCAATGAACAGTAAGGTACATTTTGTTTTATGTTCAGATGAGCATTTCTAAATGCTACGAAACACTGACTGTTGCACACTGACTGCTGCAAATTCCAATACTTTGGTTTCATTATTACACTTCTTTCTGCATATATCAAAGTCATACAGAAAAACTTCACTGTATGTTGTATAAAGTTATAATCCTTCGAATGTCAAACCAAGAAACGAAAATGAACTCATTTATCAAGAAAATGGAATTTATTTTGAAGGCAGTCTGTTAGCTACATATTTAAGAGCATATATGTCGAGAATGAAAGAAATGAATTAGTGGTCAATGTAGTCAATAAAGACAGATGCTAGTTTAAAAAGCGCAATACATAATATAGGTATACTAGAGACGGGGGTAAGGTTGAAACGTGTATTTAACATTGAAATACTTCTCGCTACCCAAACAGGTCTTTTCATACCACGGTTGACCACAAATCAAAAATAAACCATTGTGAATATTGTCCTTTATCATTTATACTGTAGATTCGTTTTTATAATATTTCGTATCACGCAAATGAAGGCAATGCACCTTGTTTGATATTAACTTCGTGATACCAGTTATAATATGACCATACATCAAATAGATGTTCCTGTTATAAATATGTCATGTCCTCTGCTGGTTCCTGTTGGTATGTGGTGCGAAGGAACAATGAGAGCCAACAGGCAAAGTAAGGCAGGATAAGCAAAGGGGTGACTTAGTCTTCGATTTTCACTGCAAATCAGGATATACAAAATGAATGGACTTGAACAGTGGACTACACTAGTAAACTATAATACTGCCATTATAACTGAGTGTATTTTTCTTTGCTGACGTCACGCACACTTTTGAAAGTGTTTAATCACAAAATGACAATAATTAATTGTTCTGGCTGAAAGACTGATTGACTGGGGAGAACTGGAGAACAATGCTACACATAATATTTTTATATTATATGACATTCGTGATTTGTTTAAAATGGAAATGAAGTCATGTTTGGTACGTGTATATAGTGTAACTCCAAACAAGTAATAATTGACCTAATAGTTACAGAATTTTACTCTTCAGTTCAACGAATCTAGAGAATTTGTTTGGTTAATTGTCATTAAGAATCTCTATTCGTTACTAGAATCGTCTATATCGGCACAACACGCTTTTGTTTTAATTTCTTTATTTTAGCTTTTAATGAAAGACATAGGTGCAATTATGACCTTTTCCTCCACTGTTAGTTCAAACTATTCCCCAAACTCTGTTTCTCATTACCTTGCAGACGCAATCCCAAATTACTCTATGTACTGATTTCACAAACAGAAATAACAAAAAGTGTTGGAATACATGATGTCTTAATGGAAAAAAAAGTTACAAAAAGCAAACAGTGATTGTATTAAAAATTACATCGTGACTATTCATGCATCGTTCGAACAGTGTTATATGCACTATATGTAAATTCAGAACAATGGCATTTACCGAGAACGGCGTAAACAATAACCAATCTTCAGTTATGTTTTTGCAATTTGATTTCTTTTTACTGAAAGTTTGCAGAGGGAGAGGCTTAGTATCAAAATAAGTTGACATATTAGTAACACGTCCAAGAAATTTTATACATTGTAGCAGCAATGTCCCACAGTCTGCATGCATCGTGGCTATTCATACATCGTTAGAACAGTGGTGTTAAGTAAATCCCCCCTAGAATTTCCTCATTAAAATTTCCAAAGTTGCTTTACTGAGTTTGATCTAGTACCCTGCATCAACCGAATAAACATATTCAATTGGTAACGTTTAGTTGGTCTTCTACGGTTGGGTGATTGTGCATGCGGGGAAACGTGATGAATTCAAATAAATCAAACTGTTGGCCTCAGAGGTGTTTATAGGATACGCAGAGTATTGTTGTATCTAGTTGGTTCATTGGAAAATACAAAACGGAGTAATCATGGAGAATTGCCGTAAAAGAAAGTTTCATCCTGAAGATAAGGTAAATTTGAAAAATGGACAACGGTGTAGCACAACTTTCCAGTAATTGTCCGGTGTATAGTCAACTGTTAACAGAAAATCATAACAAAGCTGCTTTTAAAGGAGGGAGGTGTACAGAAAATCATGTCACCGCATTTGTAGCCGCCATCCATCATCACGTGACACATGACATTTAAGATCAGCTACCAAGTAAGTAATATTTAAGTAATTATTAATTAATTGTTGTTAAAGATAGTGAGGTTTTGCTTATATCTTGATCCCAACATTTACCTTCAAACACTCTGGAAAAGAGAGGAAGGACATTATGTAGTGTGTACGATATTGTAAATAATGTGGTAATGAAGTTATAGAGAGACTGCGTCGTTATTTATAAGTAAACATTGGAATACTCTATTACCTCTCTGAAAATATAGCGAGAAAAGTAGATACTATATAAACAAGGTTTTAGCAACATATTTTCCTCATCGTTTGACTTTTTCTTCATTCATGAAGCATCTCCTTGAAACCAGGCACCAAATCATTAAAGACATGTTTTAGTACTAGTATGTACTTCTATCGATAATTTCTGAGAAAATTTGTCGAAGAATTACAATTCGAAGGACCAATGATTAAAGTTAAACCTCACATTCATTTTTGAGAATGTAATTTCAAGTTTGGAAGTACCAATAGGTATAGTTCTAACAAGTTAATAATGCGATCTAAAAAACAAATTATTCTTAGTTTAAATTACGATTGAAAGCCTCGAAACGGTGAGTCGATTATAAACGCGGTAATTGCTTTACAACAGGTGATACGTGTGGTTTAGGTGTTACTTTACCACCTCTGAACCACACATGGCACTTCTACCTCAGAAGAACACCTTAATGATTTCCCATAAATCACCACAAGACCCAAAGGTTTAATACGCTACGACTGCTGAATACAAAATGGCTAAACAAAAGACATCTGTTTACATAACGGGTGCAAAGCTTGGGTGCAGAGCTTATATTTCTCTTTATAGTATTAGTACAACCATTACAACTAAATGAGCCATTTCTAATGCAGTGAAATAGGTTATCCAGGTTACATTATTCTTTTATTTAAGACTGCTCACCATTTTGAACACTGTTAAAATTGTGCTGTAAATGATTCAAACACTCTCTTTTTCTCTAAGAAATTTCAACATTTTTTGTTTTTAACCTAACCTACTACAGCTTCATCCACAGGTTAGGTAGATGTCTTCGTAATTCTCAGGGACATGCAAGTTTCCCCCTGCAGTGGAAATTCTATATCATGTCTTGTGTTTAAACCTTCATTAAAAAATATTTGCCAATGTATTAACCATTTTAGCTATTCTCTACAAATTCTCAGTAAGACACAATATAAAACGTTCAAGATAGTGGATCAATCAAACTTTGTTTCCTCTAAAATCAAGAGAGTGAATTTCGCTCCAGAAAGAGTGAGCAGGGTGAACACTTGGAACTAAAGGTGAGTTTTAACTAAAATGGAGTGAATTTTAGCTCCTAAAAGGTGATATTCCATATTAAAACCAAAGAAATCATCACCATTACTTCTGCAGCAGTAGAGAACTCCGTAGGCAGAGGAGAGTTCCCTTGGACATTTGGTCCATTATTTGGCCTATTTGAAAGTAGGAAGATATCAACCACGTTGATAAGTACAATAAATACGTCTCGCCTAATTTGGTTTATTTTCAGTTGGAAGTTTGATGTATTACTTATTTCCGATGAATTTCTACTTCGTAGCAATGTAGCTCACAAAAACAAGGTTTTATTGTTAGTAACCTCTCATAGAATTAATGTTCATGCAAAGTTCCAACAAATCCATGATGTAATTTTATGACAAATATCGCCATATTGCCAAATGACTGTGCGTTTTTACAGTTTCTGGTTTTATTGTCTATAGTGTCATAGACACACCCCAAATGTTGACAATCGAGGTCAATATTAACAATGTTTCCTTTTATTTGTGTGATCACCCATTACAAGCGTGGGCTTGTTTCGATCGCCCTAAAAATACTAATTTGATATTGACATTTACTATACACACTCCCTACACAGGCACAGGTTCAGCATGCGTTGATGAATCTAGATAAAAGCACTTATTGACTGCAATATGGCAATAATGCCAAGGGTATAAATACTGTAGTGAGGGAAACGGATTGTCTTCGTATCAAAATTATTCTGACTGACTTTGCTGCAAATAAACATGGGGACAGACTCGTAGCACAAAAGGGAGCTTTATTTAAGATGCCAGGTCACCTCTGTTCGTTTCTTGCCGGTACTCACTGCTCTTCGGAATAGCCAGAATATTGTCCAGTGGCGTACTTTTTCTTAGATACATAGTGACATCCAAGCTTGAGTAAATCTTGCGGGAACTTTAAACTCACTGAAAACATCAGCGGGCTTCGAAAAGTAAATGATCTATGTCATGTTTTTAGGAGATCAAAGATCACATGAAGTTAGTAGAGGCCAAAGTTTGAAAACTGTCCAAACACTTTTAATTTTTTTCAAGAGGGGAAAGATGCTCGAGCTTCAAACTCGGAGTGTAGGGTATACCATTGTGAGTAGATGATCCAAGTTATCATTATGAGTAGATGATTTGTTTGCTTTTTACTGAAATCGGAGAGCCATTTGAGGTCACTAGAGCTAAAAGGTTGTAAACTCTGTAAGGAAGACATCTCAACAACTCAATGATACTGCATGTCCAAACTGCTCAACTTGACAGATCTTGATGGTAGATGGCAGATGATCGTTGACATATTTTGAGATGGTCAAAGGACAAAATAAGTTCAGCACTAGGTCCACTTTGAAAACCTTGCACACATGGTATCCACAAAGGGTGAGAGAATTAAGCTTTAAATTGTGATGTTCTTTGGTTGTATTTTGTTTTTATATAAAAAAAAAATTGCAATAAACCAAAAAAGAATTTTGACTGCTTTGGTCCAAACGTTAATCGTTTAATATCCTGAAATTGTCTTTGCGTTTTTGCTTTGTTTGTTTTTTGTTTAATGTTTGCTAAGCGCGTGGTTTAATGAAGGAACTATAAAAGTTTGCTATTTCCAAACTATTTTATGCACTCTTTGTTCAAATTATTTAACCTATTTTGCTTACACAATGGCTTTTCGAGATCCACAGGAAGCGTGATCCTGGATTTTGACGCGCTTGATGCACTAATAAGAAACTATAAAGACACCTTAAAATGATATGGAAAATGAACATTTAAAGATCATTGTTCATAGGTGAATTACCCTTCATAATTGTTTCTATCGTTTTCCATTCGTCTTATTGAACGTTCATAACATTTAAAGAGACGTACAGTGTGAGGTCTGGTTATATAAGTGATACATTGATAGATTTGGTTTAATCAACTATGCAGATGTGACGTTTCATAGTCTTCACTCTTCTAGTAACTTCCGTCTAAATTTTTAACAATGAGTAACTGTTTCATTCTATAGCAGTAATGTGACAGTAAGGTAGCTGATTGTTCTTTTGTAAAAACGCTTTAGTACCATTGATTACACTCAATATACACTGACGTATACATGGAGGAGATGGCATGGACATTCAAGTCAAACATTAAATACAATTAAACATTTTGAACTTCATGCATGTTACAATATTGACTGAGGAATGTGATGGATCAATCATTCATTAATAAAAAAGAAAATGTTAGAGAGAGGATGCGTGGTAATCACATCACAACACTTGTCAGATATGTAAATAATCAATCTTTCATGTTTGGATATTATCACTTGTAGCAAAACAAACATACAAAAGACATCAATTTGTCTAATTTTAACCTGACACTGTCCTATAGATACATTCCAACATGTTCAAGGTACTTTCAGTTCAACGCTAGAATGAGCGTACATGCAATTAAATCGTTAAAGTTGGTGTAAAAATGTCGAAAGCTTGATCCTGTTGGGCATATTGTTACCAACGGTAGTCAACCTTGGACTCAGTAATAATGATCACATTGATGCACATTTGCTCCTTACAAAAATATTAAATAAATCTCAGGATTGGGACAATGAACATTATTAGACAAGGAGTACTCCACGTGCACTCGTTGGACTGGTTAGCAGACTTACAAAAATCCACCAAATTAGCTTGTAAAAACCGCAGGATCGAATTCTTTCATACATTTTCAATTCTAATTGACTATTACAGTTATGCTTTATCCGGCCTTCAAAGTAGCACAATAATTTGAGAGTAAAATCACCAGTTGATGAATGCAATAAAACTGTAAATCTACAGTGTTTTGTCGTCCGCTATCACTTACTAATACCATTGCCATGTTGTCAATAGCGTTGTTTTTTTTTTTCTTGGAAAATAAATGACAACTTAAGATGTATTCAATTCCGCTTGTAAAGTTACTAGTGTTGGCACCGTAAGCTTACAGGGATTAAAGTCAAACTATCAAGCTTTTAAGCATAGCAATCCTTACATCATTCACGAGTGGTTTACTAAATCCGTGCAGGCTTGATGTTACAAAAAAAAAAAACAATGATGGTATTAAAAATTGCATGCATTATGACATTCATACATCGTTAGATCAGTGCTGTTATATGTAAGTTCAATGACTAAACAGCGGCATTTACCGCGAATGGCGTAAACAATAATCAAGAATGTTATTAATTTGTTCACAAGCGTCGTGAGAGGTAAAGTCTCCACTTGGACAGAAGAAAAATAAAAATATTCTTTTAAGGCTAATTAATCTTCAGTTATGCTTTTGCAATTTGATTTCGTTTTATTGAAAGTTTGCAGAGGGAGAGGCCCAGTATCAAAATAGTTGACACTTCAAGAGTAACACGTCCAAGAAATTGCACACATTGTAACAGCATTGTCTCACAGTCCGGACTACTCAAGTAAGTCCCCTAGAAATTCCTCGTTTGAGTTTCCAAAGTTGCGTGTCTGAGGTTGATCTACTACCCTGGATCAACCAAATAAAATATTCAAATTGGTTACGTTTAGTTGGTCTTCTACGGTTGGGTGATTGTGCATGGAAAAACGTGATAAATTCATATAAATCAAACCATTGGACTCAGAGGTGTTTATAGGATACGCATAGTATTGTTGTATCTGGTCGAATCATTGGAAAATACAAAACCCAGTAATCATGGCGTATTGCCGTAAAAAGAATGTTCATCCTGAAAATAAGGTAAATTTGAAAAATGGAAAAAGGTGTAGCACAACTTTCCAGTAATTGTCCGATGAATGAATACTCAACTATTAACAGAAAATCATATCAAAGGTGCTTGTAAAGGAGGAAGGTGTACAAAAAATCATTACAACGCATTTGTCACCGCCATCTATCATCACATGACACATGAGATTTAAGATCAGCCAAGTAAGTAATATTAAGTAATTATTAATTAATTGTTGTTAAAGATAGTGAGGCTTTGCTTATAGCTTGATCGCAACATTTACCTTTAAACACTCTGGAAATGAGAGGAAGGACATTACGTAGTGTGTACGATATTGTAAATAACGTAGTAGTAATGCAGTGATAGAGAGACTGCTTAGTTATTGATACATAAGCATTGGAATACTCTATTAACTTTCTGAAAATAAAGCAAGGAAAGTAGATACTATACAAAAAAGGTGTTAGTAACATATGTTCCTCATCAGTTGACTTTTTCTTTATTCATGAAGCGTCTCCTTGAAACCATGCACCACATTATTAAAGGCATGTATTAGCAGTAACAGTACTTTTATCGATATAGTCTGAGAACATTTGTCAAAGAATTACAATTCGTGGGATCAATGACTAAAGTTAACCCTCGCATTCATTCTTGAGGATGTAATTGCAAGTTTGAAAGCACCGAGGGGTATAGTTCTAACAAGTTAATAATGCGACCAAAAAAATAAGTTATTCTAAGGTTAAATTTCGATTGAAAGCCTTAAAACGGTAAGTGATGATAAACGCGGTAACTGTTTTACAACAGGTGATCCGTGTGATTTAGGCGTTTCTTTACCACTTCTGAACCACCGATGGCACATCTACATAAGAGGAATATTTTAATGATTTTCAAATAAATCATCACAAGATCCAAAGCTTTAATACACTACGACTGCTGAATACAAAATGGCCTAGAAAAACATGTCTGTTTACGTACCGGTATTGTTACAGATGCTTCTCTATATAGTATTGATACAACCGTTATAAAAATTTTGCTAATTCTAATACAGCGAAGTAGATAATCCAGGTTACGTCATTTTCTTTTTATTTAAGACTGTTTTCAATGTTGAATACTGTAATGTAAATGATTCAAACGCTCCCCTTTTTCTTTAGGAAATTTCAACATTTTTTTAACCTCACCTACTACAACTTCATCCACGGATAGATGTTTGAGCCCCACCCCCCTTGCAGTGGAAATCTGACCATGCGTCTATATGTCATGACTTGTGCTTAAAGCTTCATTAAGTAATATTTGCCAATATATTAACCATTTTAGCCATTCTATACAAATTCTAAGTAAGACATAATATTCCGCGTTAAAGATAATGTCTCAATCAAGTTGAAAACAGTGGCACCGATGCCAGTGTCGTGGTATGGCCTATACTTCATTCCGTATATGTCACTGTCTCTGGGTATTTTCGCAAATCAAGCAATCTAGACGGTGAAATCTCTGTGAAAGCTCTATCTTGTGTATGTTTTTCTCACACTTTATGGGTGTCATAAAAACCAACTGCATGACCTCGAGTAGAACACTAACGGTGCAGAGAGATATGGCACAAATGCATGAAATTGTGCACGAAAACTACAAATGAAGTCTCTTGAAAGTGGAAATCAGTTTTTGTGGGCCAAGGTACCCTGGTTATAGACTGGAGTTGGCGATTACTTGGGGGATTACTTATTTAGTTCAGCAGATATACTGTGCATTCTCTCTCGATTGTGCCCCTTTCTTTGTTGCAGTGTATTCGTGGGCTATTCTTGTATTTATGATAGCGTCACTGTGTACTGTACAGACCTGTCCACTATATTGTGGACTGATCAGTCCCATATATGGATTGTTGACTGACCCAGATGAGCAAACGATTGTTAGTGGTGAGGTCAGCAGAGGTCAAACTCGTGACCCCTCCTAAGTGATACTTAGTAAAGAATAGACCGTTGTTCCTATAGTTGTGTGTATCACTTGAATATCTCCATAGGCCTACTTTCGGTTTCTGTGCGATTATACCGACCTTCATAATAGACCAACTGGCCTAAACCAAACTTTTTCTTAGAATTTCGAAGTAATTAGCAATCGCATAAACTGCTGTTGAAGGATTTTTCGTCGATGTACTCAACTGAGGAGATTTTGATGAAAATACAACTTGGTTCATCATATTGGCTAATGTAATGTGGGTATTTGGTAGAATATGAAAACTGAATTTCTCTTCAGTTCAAAAATACATGGAAGGCCCCTGTTTCGTAGGTGTAACGTCAATGCAGTCTGTACCAGCATGCAGCTGGGAGCTGCTATGACAGACATACATTCGATAACAGCACCTTGGCCATAGCCATATTCTTTGCATCTCATGAATGAATGAATGAATGACTGTGTTCAGTAGGGTTAGGTTGCATCAAGGAGGCTTAAATGCATTGTTCCATTTTAGTTGAAGCAGTCACCTCAACTTTATTCTGAAGCATTAGCTTGATCTTGCAAATCTCTTTCATACCTTAGAAGTACTTATTTCATGATATTTCATACTATTGTGAATTCGAAGCAAACAAATAATTTGCATAAATTTAGCAATCTTACAACAAAAATATTGTCACTTAATGCAAAAGAGCCATCCTTGAATTAGAATATGGGACTATACTAATACAAATTGGGGTTACTTCGTTTTCCATCTCAAATTCATTCTCTTGGGAATCCTTGAAATATATCACCCCTAATCCAAAATGGAACATTCTTACACTCATACTTATCTTGTTTGAAGAGGTCGGGCTCTTTCAATTTTATCATTTTACGTAAAATACTTGTACTTTGAACACAATCTTTCTCGGACCTGAAACAATATCAGATATTTATACATACCTGGAAAGAATCTTCAACTCCTATTGGCCCATTTCAGTCAGGTGACCGTGGGTTAATCGCTGATAACCCAACTCTGTTAAACCACGGTCAATCACCTGCGGATGAATACAATAAAACTGTAGATCGACAGTGTGTCTTCATTCTGCAATATCATACACAAAACAATGGCTAATACAGTATTATTAGTAATAGGTACAGTATAGTGAAATAACGTTCGATTCGAAGTTCGTAGATCTAAGTTCCAGTTATCTAGGCCGCGCCTAGGGCCTAAACCTGCTCAAAAGTAAAATGTAAATCTCCGTAAATCTACGTAACAACAGCACAGTACACTGTCAGTGGTAATTCCTCTGACGTACGGTAATCTTACCTATATATCAAAATTGTGTCGGGTGAAAGCTTCTTTAGTATATTTTGAACACCTCTGAAAGTTTGATAGCCTACCGGGATTAGTTTTCCTTCTCTGTCGATTCTGCTGAGATGTTAAAAAACAATTCCTTATACAATAAAGTCGTAAAGAGGACTAAGGGTTGCAATACATCGCCATCTTGAAGGGTCTCCATACAACTACTGAATTAATATTCTTAAGGACAGAGAACTCCACAGCACAAATAGTTTAGGCCTTTTAATAGGCCTAGGCCCTATATGGTAAAAAAAAATAAATAAAAAGGAAAGGCCTTGACATGAGTTATCCCAAACCAGCCATTAAGTGATCTTACAGCAATGTTGACAGTAGCCTTTAGGCCATGTGCAATCCTTCTTCTTTGTTGAACTAACTTAGGCCTAGTTCCGAAATTTTGCATAGCCTGCTGAGAAATCTCACACTCACAGGAAACTTATGGTTCGCACACAACAAGTCTTCCACTTACTGCTGCTGTTAGGACTGAGAGTGAGATATCAAGCATGTCCAAGCTTTCCTCTAAATGTATATTCAATAAACCTGCCACTACTTTCTTTATGCAAAATCAGTAAAATCCACAAAAAATTACACGTTCTGTAATGAAGTAACTAAGTCCTCCAAGTTAGTTCGTACATGCACTAGCACTGCACAGTGGATGCACGTACACCGAACCACAGCATGCGCACATTAGTACACTACCTAGCAAACTAACTACAGCATTGTATCTATGTCAGCTGTTATTGTTATTCATTCAGTTTAGGTGTTACTTTCTGTTTTGAGCACGTATATTATTGACATGTTGTAAGTTTGTTTACCTTTTTCCTTGGTATCTTTTGAATAAAAATGAGGTTATTTAAGAACCAAATTCCTTTCTTTTTCGAGTTTTTTTTTTATCAAAATATCGTTTGTATGTATGAACAAGGTTAATCAAGTTTAGACCTTTGTATTAATTGCAGTATAATGCACGATCAGGGGTTAATGCAAGCGATGCACGAGGGTGCAGCCCGAGTGCATCTAGCGATAGCATTAATTCCAGATTAACCTTTAATTGTTCAGTCACATAAATGAAAAAAAGCAACTGATTTTAGGTAGGCGCATTCAAACGTACGCAACAAGCTGCTAGTCAATTGTGCTTTAGACAGTCAGAGTGTTTCATGACATTAATTGAGATATGCTTAATGAATTTATTGGACACACAATAGGGATTGTGACAATCACTGTCATCATTTAGCACTGGTGTAGCCATGATTCTTCGACAGCCTCAAGATGTCTTAACGTGTATGGTCAACCAGTTAAAAGGAACTTACATAATTAACTCTAATTAATTGTAATTATATTTGTCAATCCCTTTTGCCTTTGCAAATATTATATAGGTCAATTTGTTTGTTTTTGATTCTCCGGTAGATCTGATATGGCGCAGAGGAGAATTACATCTCCGAGTTCTTCGGTAAAGAAAGAGACACACAGAGAATGCCACGGTAATAACTTACATTAGAATTGATTGCTATCTTACATGTGACCAATAGACAGCCTTTAAGTCACATGACAAAATACCTTCCATTTAAGCTTCAACTATGTATTATCTCATCGCCCTACAGTTACTAGATGAGATATTGTAGTCACTTGGCTAGTGGAGCTAAATATTGTACTGTGCACTCATGGGAGAATGGTTACCATGGAAACACTTGGAGTGGATGAGTAGCGACACCCCAGGGGTACCCAATGGTAGAGTGACCATGGGTACAGGAGGGTCCTGTTGGGTGGTATAACTGAAAACGTGTCCGTGCCAATATGTGTGCGTGTGTGTGTGCGTCCGGACCTGTCCAAAATGTGGTTTTTCCAGAACAGTTTGAAAAGCATACGAGCGATTAACTTGAAGGTTTGTAAGATTGTGCATGATGCCAATACGTGCAAGATGTTTTAGTTGTATGGTAAATCGAGTCAAATTTGCTGATTTTTTAGAAAAAAGTCTATTTTGCCCCCAAGTTGCTATTTCCAGCATATCTTGAGAAGCATTTGAGCATTTAACGCAAAATTTGGCAAAAACTTACCTGAGAATGAAAAAATTCAAGGTATATCACTTTTGTAGTAAAGACAGTGAAATTTGTTGTTGTTTTTTTTTTTTTAGAAAAAGAAGCCAATTTTGCCCTCAAATTTGTATTTCTAGCATATCTTGAGAACTGTTAGATCAATAAACTTTCAGTTTTGTTAGTACTCACCTGAGAACACATTGTTCAACATAATATTACTGTAATGGTAAATCGAGTCAAATTTGCTGATTTTTTAGAAAAAAAAAAGCTAATTTTGGCCTAAAATTGCTATTTCCAGCATATTTTGAGAAGTATTTGAGCATTTAATGCAAACTTTTGCAAAAACTTACATGAGAATGAAATATTTAAGGTACATCACTTTTGTAGTAAAGAGAGAGAAATTTGATGATTTTTTAGAAAAAAAAGCCAATTTTGCCCCCCCCCCCCCCCCCCATTGTATTTCCAGCATATCTTGAGAACTATTAAACCAATTAACTTCAAGTTTTGTAAATACTTAGCAATAAACTATTACAAATTCCTATGTGCAGGCCCTGTATTGAAATCAATGTGCATGTTGGCGATGAGATATGCAACTCCTTGGATTGCCCTCTTGTTTTTGATTTTTTTAGTATTCTAAGGAATGAATCTCAGACACGCCTAGGATACTTTTAAGATTTCAGCATTTGCTGCTAACATAAAGAGCCTTACTTCCATTAGTTTAACGCTAATTTACAGCAAACAAAAAAAGTTAATAATGATATCTTGCTTGTCTCTTTCATTCGTATGTTTGTAACATGTAATCATGATACTCTTTGCTGCCACTTACGTCAGTAAATAGAAATTAATTTCCATACTTAATTGTTTTACAGTAATTTATAAATATATGTTATTTATAGTATATCATGACGTGTGGGAAAATGCAACGCATGAAATTTTCTCTATGTATGAATTAAGGTACTCCCTAATCATAATACCCCACCCTCCCCATCAAGAAAAAAAAAGAAAAATCCGATACGTTTTTAGAAAATTAAACGATAGATACCGTAAGATACCGTATAAAATAGTAAATGAACACACATTAAAGGGAAATAGTGCGTTTGGAATATACCAACATGGTACACAAAGAAAATGGCTTTAATCATTGTCAAACCATTCAGTCTCATCAATAAACATCCGAAAAAGCTTCATCTCTTTAAAACATTATGCATGTGATAAGTAACAGAAGATGCATCATTTGAATTTAAAAAGTTTGGGTGAACAAATCATTGTTGAGCAACTAATAACTGAATTTCTATCTGTGAGAGACTTATACCTTGAAATGAAGGCTACTGTCCAGTCTTATTTTGAATTATCTATCATTCTATGTTCACAAACAGTAGTTTTAAAAATATGGTTGTTTCCTGTGAAACAAACGCCTTATTTCCCTTTAACGATGGCAGACAAATAAATAATTACATATTTTTTTAGACTATGGGAAGTTGAAGGTAGACGTGGCTGAGCAACTTGCTCCTCATGACGTCACCAAGTTGTCAACTTTCTTCAACTTGACCAAAGCAGTGTCTGCCAAGATAAACCGTTCCGATACTCCTGGACTTGAATTAGTCAACACCTTAGAAGCTCAAGGTTTGGTCTCATCTGATAATATGTCCCAGCTGATAGATGGATTACAAAAATGTAATCTTGTTGGCGTTGCAGATAAGATTCAACAGGAGTACCTCAGCAATGAATCATATCACACAGTAAAGAGAGGTAATTAAAAACATGACAATTACAAATTATCATATTGATGTCAACACTGACAGGATGTTATACCATATATTTTTTCTTTGCTATTAATCAGTTCCTACAGCTATATTATTTTCTTTATTGTCAAACATAACAGCGATGAGTATTCCTTCAATTGGTTACAACATTAAGATCTAAACGACAGTAGGTTACTATATAAGGATAACAGCAAAAATTTTACAGCATAAATCTTTCAATAATTTACATGTTTAAATGCTGTTTAACAGGATTAACTAGTCAGTGCACAATACCAAGTTAGCCTTTCGTTACACCAAGATTACATACTAGATTTCATTTAAATGTACTCACTGACACTATAGAAATTTTTAATTCATAACCTCTTTGGAAACCTAGGCAACATTAAAAGCTTGTTTACTGAATTCACGTTTGTTGCATTTGTAAGTGTTGTTTCTAACGGTACCATCATGAACACCGTCATAACTTGTGATGTTCCTTGCTTGATTTCACTTAACTTTATACAGTGAAATTATATGCGTGACGTTTTTTTTTTAACCTGCTCTAATTTCTTACTTGCATCATATCTATAGGTTTGATAATGTTACGCGGTTTACTGTATGTAACTGTTTCTTTGCTTCATTTCAGCTACAAAAGAATCTTTCATCAACCAACTCAAAATGTCATACGAAACCCTTTGCGATCAAGTAAAACCTGTTCCTTTCATACGGAACAAAATGTGCAGTATTGGTGACATCTATGTGCAGGGTGGTATGAAAGTATTGGTCAGGTCGGGTGGTGATGAACGGTCAAATGTTTGGTCTCCCCTGGAGTCGTGTGATGAAATTCTGAGTAGCCCCAAAACAAAGTCAAAAAGAAAGATAATAGAAGGGGATCCTGGATATGGGAAATCAACACTACTACTACAGTATCTTCATGATTGGTGTAGTGGCAATCCAAAATCTACCCTTAAAGATGTAGAGATAGTTATCTTCCTCAAATTCCGTCAACTAAAAGGTATATCCTCGATTTATAAAGCAATAAAGCTGACACTCTTACCCAGAGATTCAACAATCACAGAATGTGACATTAAAAACATCATCAAGAGTTGCAAGTCTGTAGTTATATTCTTAGACGGGTATGACGAATATTCTGACAAAAGTATCCAAGACACAGACTTCTTCCACATCATGAGTATGAAAATGTTCCAAGACATCGATGTCATCATAACGACAAGAATATCAAATCTACCTCCAAATGTAACGGCCAAAGCAAAACGAATTCGTTTAACGGGTTTCGGAAAGCAAAATCGTAGAAATTACATCCTCAAGGTAGTAGCTCCAGGAAACTTCAAAACAGCTGACATGATCGAAACACAGCTTGAGAGAAATTCCATTGTAGGTGATCTCTGTGAATCCCCTCTGTTCTTCACTATGGTTGCACACATAGCACATGAAAGGGGGGACCTTGAAATATTTAGAACTACAACGAGATTCTTCCGCTTTATAATAGAATGTTTCCACAGTCACGCGAGAAACAAAGACTTGGGAGTAACAGAGGGTATGATACAAAAGTTTCAGAACGACCATAGAGAGCTTGATCGGTTAGTTTTTGAGGGACTTTGTGGTCAGCAGCATCAGCAGCTGTCATGGGAGAGGTCAATCATGGTGGGAAGAGTTGGTTCTGAGTTTTGTAATTACTATGTGCGCATGGGTATGTTGGTTGAAGAAGAGGTATTCGACGTATCTAGAAGATCTGATGTTCTTCAGTTTATGCGAACATTGATACAACTGGGGTTCCCGCACAAGATATTCTGTGAGTGGTATGCATCCTTCTACTTGGCAGCACAGATAGGTAAGTATTCGTGGTTAAACAGACAAACCGTTACACGTGTTATGTGTTATACTAGGAATACAAGCTTAACTTATGAGAGACATACTGTTGATCATTGCTGAATATCACTAGAAAGTAAGTTTCACCATCAAAATGTCTACCATAATTAGTTGACTAGGTAGGCTGTGTGAACTAACCCTATTGACTGTGTGTGAGACTATTGCAAACTCCAGTAGAGACATGGTATGCATTATTGCACCCATGATTCGCTTTCAGCTGAGATTATGGGTGTTGTACAATAATATACATACGTTAGGTGTATATAACCTGTAAAAATGATTCAATTTGCTTGAGCGGTAGATCGGTCACCGTCCTCTGACTAAATACCTTTGCCTACAAAAATGTTGTCGGTATTGATAAGAACGAACAAAAACAACAATAGCAAGGGTTCATTGCTTTATTAATGCAATTGTCACTTTCTTAAGCTACTGAAAGAATAAATCATTCAGTAAAATGTGGGGTAGATTTGACCCTCGGGGTCGGAAAGGTAAACCTATTTTATTGTCAGTATCATCAAGAACATAGTTTTAACGTTATTCAACCTGCCACTGTAAATCTGAGACTCGAAGTTAGTGTAGTCTACATGTACCGATGATCTTAGGTGGTGACAAGTACATTTATGTAACAGTCTGATTGAAATCAAGGAGTAAATGCAGAACACTCTTTTCAATTTTGAAGTAGATCTGGAGTAGGATTGTTGTCTGCATACGTCAGTACAACTTATTCAATCCAATAAAGATTCCAACCTAAAGTGGAGTCTCTCGCAATCCTAATGATGAAAACAATTAGTAACGTTCATGTCATACTGCATGACTTAATTTTAGTTACAGTGACGGGTAAATGACCCTATGCACATCGAGAGTGCAGAAAGTTCATTGAATCTCCCCTATCTGGAGTAGAGTCGTGGTCTCAGTCAAAGTGATGAAAACAATCAACCTTGACGTCATACTGCATGACGTAATTCTAGTTACAGGAAGGGGTTATTTTGAGAACTACTCTATATACATCGAGGCTAGAGAAAATAGTCAAATTCTACTGAACCGCCGATATATCTGGAGTTCAGTCGCAGTCCCGATAATCGTTTATCAAGATTCGGTACACCATGTTATACATATTTTGGAGAGAGCAGTCCACTGAGTCTCCAGTCTGGAGTGGAATGGCGGGCGGTCGCAGTCCTGTTGCTGGAAAGACCTGACTATATTTACGTCATAGAGCATCGCGTACCGGTCCATACAGCCTCAAAGCTAGAGCAAAGTCACTGTTTGAGCAGTACCGATGAAATTGTTTATAAAGGTATAGCATTTTGTATGGATTTGAGAAAGAATGAAACTCTTCTATGTGATGTCACAGCGAAAAGGTGGAGCGCCCTCTATGGAAACTACATTTAACATGCCAGCCACGCCCCTTTAAGCCACTAAATTTAACACGTATAACGGTCAGTCGATCTTTACGTGCATAGCATAATGAAACGGTACTGTCCGTTTGTTCGTCCTCAGGTATAGTTCGCCCTTAGTTGTTCTTAGCTGACGTCACTTCAAGCGGGTTTATTTCAAGTGCAGTGCGACCCCACTCTGGAGTGGAGTAGCTGTGGTATTCTTGGCCTTGAACATAGTTGACTGTGACGCCATAGGTACATCTTTTTAGCTACCTGCGCACCTTTGCCTGTTAGGCTTATTGTCTTACATCACCAGCTAACTTAAGGTGACGGCCCCTCCAGGTCTCGGTAGTGAAGGTTTTGGGACAGGGTGGTATGAAGCTGTACGACTGCAAGAATAAAGCGATAATGTAAGAAATATACTTTATCGCATCTTCGTCAGTTGAAAGACACATTTAAACCTGACATTGGTGTTTAATTATCAAATAGATAGTCAAGTGAGTTTATTACACCATTGAACTAAGTTTTGTTTAATTATTAAACTGTTGGTGATATAAATGGTGATATGAACTGTCGGTGACATAAATGACATATAGACGTAATTTCACCCAATGAGATGTTTGTTTATATAAAGTAACAGCTCAAACACTTTATGTGCTGTATTACTCTCACAGCATCAGGTACTTCAGAATCCATTGAGCGTACACTGTCTCAGTTCAACCCATTGGACCTACAGTATCTCTACCGATTTACATGTGGACTCAACAAGACTGCCTCAGAGCGTGTTATCGAGTACCTGCAGAAAACCAAAGAAGGAAAAAGGTTTGCAGTACTTTGTATGTTGGAACAGGAGGAAAAATCTGAGCAGTTTCTACAGACAGTAACAGAATTGGTTTCGGGTCAAACAACACAGATTTTTCGGACAGACACCAAACTATTCCAGAGGTCTACCATCCAGATATTAGACCTGGCGTCTGCCAATGAGGTAACAATTCATAAACTCTATGTTGTCTCATCACTTTCATAGAATGCTTGCCGTCTAACAAAAATCCGATAATTTTGCTGGTTAATATGAGAATCTGGAAAAAGCAATTTTTACTTCTTTTTGAGAATATCGTGTGAGTAAACTGATTCTATGGTAGTCAACATATTGATCGGTGAATTTTTCACAATGAAACCTAACACGGTAAAGCACATCCACACCTAAATATAAATTAAAAATAAAGGGCAACACTTTTTACTGAATAATTGCATATCAAAGTCAAGGTACTAAGATTTCGACCAAATGTTACACACAAGTAAAAAAAAAAAGGAAATCAAATTTGGTAAAACGGCCACACCGTAGTTCACATTCCATATCCATCCCTTTTATCATCCTTCGTAAAAATTCTCTTATACGTGGCTTAGCGCGTAAGGCCAGTAAAAAGGAAACTCTTTTCTATGGTTACTAGCTAGGCATGTAACCAGGTCGCTACCCAGCTGTTTCGTTGTTTTTGGTCTGGTTCGACGAAGAAAAAGTCGATCCAATATCTAGTCCCTCTTGATCGAATCCTATGTATATAAATGTAACCCATGACTCTTACTTCGTTACACAATCGGTTATCATCACATCTGGTCAAATCATCTTCTCAATAAACTCATTATGGGTGACATAATTAACCCCAATGTATAATTTTCTCTGGCCCGACATACCCATCGGTTTGGCCATCTATTTTCAGCATAGTGTGAAATGAAACATGTTCTAATTTCTCATCTGTTAAAGCGTAAATTTTAATATACTGGAATCATGGCCAGATTTTTACCTTTAATTTAGGAAGTGTTTACATAGGCTGCATTTATAAACATGATATAAACAAATACAGAATGATTACATTCAACTCACGATGGATGACTTTTAGTGCAAGCTGGGATCGGCATAAAGGTTCGACAATGAGAGCTATTGGAAAATGCACGAAGTAGGGCGTTGATGTTCCAAGGTTCAGTTTAGTCTTGTTATGACCCTAGTAATGTAGTATCACAATCACCGTGCTTCTTTTGTGACAGGGCTGACTGAGCCCTCTGTTGTTCCTTGCTGAGTTCCACTTGACACTTGGCGAACAGATCCTCGGATATGGTAAGTCGGTGGGTACAGAGCTCGCATCCAAACAACTGACGAACAGGGCGCTGTTAGACTAGCAGCGTTACGATCGTTATCATGTTCAAAAAACATTGTTGAAATAAAAAAGAAAAAGAAAATCTTGACCATGGCTAAAGTCCAGTATAACTTTAACCTTGATACGGAATTCATAGAAGCCATTCAGAGGGTGCCAGCTTTACCTGATCGTTGAACAACTTGTAGAGGTATTTACTTATTGTTCTAGAAATGATCATTCATATATTGAACCATTAGGACAATGGATGTGGGGATGTCTCCCCCTCAAAAAAGTGCCAAAGCCTCGATGTTACGAAAATCTGAAATAAGAGTATAATATCTCAGTTTAAAGCACATAATATGACTTCAAAAGATTCAAATAGTCGCAAGATTTTGCATAAACAGCTACCCGGAACCTGCAAAAAAAAAATGGTGGAAGAGGACTCCGGGCACACCACCAACCCCCCCCCCCCCCTCTCTCTCTCTCTCTCTCTCTTGAGCCGGCGATCGCCCCGCTTACGCAACGGTTCCGGATCAAAAGCAACTGCTTTGCATGCCAGTAAATTTTCTCAGCTGTCATCATTATTTACAGTAATGGGGAAAAAAGACTCCCAACGCTTTATTATAACAATGTATGGCATACATCCGCGGTTGGGTATAATATGAACGACCCAGAAAACACCATACAGGGTACAGAAAACAAAAACTCTGCATTTTCACTGCATAGAAGAATGATTGAAATTTCCATTTGTTTCCTTTTATTCTTCTTTCCTTACTTCCTTGAAACCTACAGTCAACATAAAATAAAACAAATATCGTTGTATGAAAAATATATACACAAAATTAAGTCCACAAATTGTAATATATCAAGAACAAAAACATGAAGAAATATACTTATCTCCCTCTGTCACTGTAAATATAAGTAATTCTTTGTTGTTGACAAGAATGACAATGATCTACGCAATAAGTTGGTGCAAAACATTAGGGCAAACACTCGGACTCGGAAAATATAAGATAAATCTGTTGGGTCCGTATGTACACGTGCATGCCAAGCCTATTTACTGGAAAGAAATGATCAATAGTCCGCACTCGTATGTGTAGGCTATTCGCAGTACACACAAAATATGGAGTAAAATCGCTAAAACGTTGATTATAAAAGATTGTGTCAATTACACTTCACTATTTTGGTGTTGAGGGAAGCTGATGTTATCATTTGCAAATATCCATTAAAGGTCGATTTGATTCATTAAATGAGTCAGGCGCTAGCAAAGTTTGACACGACACTGTTTGAGATGTGGGAAATGACAGTCTCTATTCTGTTGTGTTTGTTTTTCAGTATCCTACATAACACCTAAAAAATCTTTAATTTCCAAGGAGATCGAAGATCAAAGTGTCCTCCTATTTTGCAATAATGGAAAACAGAAAGCCTCATTTTGCATTATTCAACAAACAGAAATTGGCCATCACTTGTCAGTGGAGTTCCGCAACATTCCATTCGTTGAGATTATTCAATAGGCGAAAATGAAGGGAACAGGTCACGTGACCTCATTAACTAGGTGGTTGCTGATAGACCGGTTACAAATTGGAATCGTCACAAAGTGAAATAATGATTGAAAGAAAAAAAACATCTTAACTGGGATTTCTCGTGCAAAAGAGGTGTGGCTTCAATAAATGCAGAGTATTACACCAGAGTGCGTCTGAAATAACACATAGCTTAAAAAAATAAAAAAGGGGCATACTCCTTCGCCTTGGTCTCCTCCTTAGGGCACTGTCCTTCGGCAGACACATAGGTTCATTGTATTTCGTTTAGTGATCAGCATAGGGAAAAAAATATGTTTAACAAAAAGGTTATCAACAGAATATATTGCGAGAATTGTGTTACCGAAAGTGAAAATTTGAACAAAGCTTATCTTAAAACGATGATGTTTGCAATAAACATGGGAAAGGCGTTTTCCGGCAGTTAAGAAGTATTTTATCAAAAACCTATACGCAAAAACCTACACTGTTGAAAATGTTTCTGTAAATTTACATAATTTTCGATGGCACATTTTTTAAGCAAATCATGTCTTTTTACAGCTACAGTGTAATCATGAAATAGCATGAAGGGTATGTTTTTTTACAGTTTTCGTGTGTAAATTAGTCAACTTGATGTTTTTGAATTTACATATGTTGTTTTTTTTTTTACAGAGCAGTAAAATTTTGTTGAAAAAATCATTTACTACAAATAAACAGAAAATATATGTAAAACAACATATCCTTATTGTGGCAATAAAAAATGTGTATAAAGATACCGGTACAGAAAATATCTGTTAAAAGTAAAATACAGAAGTTGAAATAAAAAAAGTCTGTGAATTTACAGCTATTTTTAACAGTGCATGTATGATGGCGCTCCGCTTACAAAATGTCGTGTACTTCCAAGACTGTCAAACGCCTCCCATACCAACTAACCGGGACCCCTCTGGACAATACACCTGTAGAGGACTGCAACGATACAGATGAACAGTAAAAATCATAAGCATCCATTCAGGGGAAAAGGGGCGGGTGACGCAGAATCAACTTTGAACGTGGAAGAACAATATAATAACAGGATTATTCAACAAGAGAGGGGGGGGGGGGGGGGGAACGTAAACGATTGATTAATAGAATAAATATGCATGACCAAGAGGAGGGAGGCGTGGATATAATGTTATAATTAAGTACTTCCGTATCATTTCGTTGTTATGAAAGCACTGCATGATTTGTTTTCGCTGTTGGGGGGGGGGGGGGGATTTTGTAGCAAAGCTTTATTAGGCTAGCCTCATTGGGTTAAAAATTTGTGTTAGCAGCGAGAGGGCTGTGATATGGAGTGTAACTTAACACACAGCACTGTTCAAGAGTTAGGCCTACTTAGCTGACTCCAAAGTGTTAAATCAAGGAAACTTGCTTTGCAGTTCAATGGGTTGGCAAGTTGGCAACCTACCTTGGTTCAAAATATGTGAAGTATTCTCTATAGCCTATCTGGCTTGTTTAACACAAATCGATCTACTGGCTAGCATTTAAGTTTAACACAGTTACCGATGTCATATTCTTCAGATACCGATATCTGAGCTATACCTGCGATGGTCCTTCAGAGGGTTCGACGGTGATAACATCAGACTTGAGTCCGGTCTTCGTATGTCCAGCCTATCATCGGTGGAGAAGATATCCATTAATGGAGATAACTCACTCAATAGTGATGGAAGTAACCAACAACTTAGCGAGGAAGAAGTAACCGGATTATTAAACTTTGGAATATCATCGAGACGCTTCAAAGAACTTTGGTGAGTATATAGATCAACAACATGACGTTGATACCAGATGAGGGGACGAAGGGGTTGGGATCAGGACAGTGTTGAGTTTTTACCGGAAAATACTTGTTTTTACCGAGACAGTGGTAAAAAAGTGGTACAAACAGGTAGAAACTGGTAATTACCAGTAAAAAACTGGTAAAAAAGGCAAAAACCTCCACAAGTGCCATATGCAGTGTATAGGCTGACTTACAAATGGGTACTTTAGAAATGAAACAAATTGAACCAGTAAATAGATCGGGGTTCAACTTTATTTAATCACTTTTTAGTTCTGCTTTTAATCTTAAACTTAAATGAATGAAAGTAGTGTTTAGTAAGTTCTCCATGACTGTTTTTTTTGTTTGTTTTTTTTTGCTTATTGGTATATTTGAAGATTGTAGCTACTGGAATGTTGCCATTTTTTTTTTTGTGTGGCATAGGTTTTCATAAAAAAGTGAGAATCACTAAATTTTCACAACTTAAATTAAGTCTGAAAATGAGAATTATAGCTTTTCAAAACTGACCTGTGCTTAGACTTGGTACAATTGTCAATTCACTGGCATAAACATGTCAAGGTGTCAGTGTCATAGAGAGGACAGTATTACAGGGTATATATGAGCAGAGAAAAATTACAAGGCAAACTGCATTTGGAACTACAAATGGCAAACACAATCAAATAAATGTCCCCACTATTTTGTTTACTTAATGAATAGTTTTTAACATGCTTAACAAATACTTGGACCTCTAGAAATCTAGAGTGACTTGATATAAATAGGACAACTGCATGATATGCACAATTTAGTGCTGTAAAGCACTAGAGCTAAACAGTTGTTTATATTAAATTTTATGAAACACAATGGCTTTTTTTTCCAGTTTTTCCTGTTTTTACCAGGACGAATTTTACCAGTAAATACCACGTGTTAAAAACCGCCCATGGTAAAAACTGCCAACACTGGATCAGTGCATCCTTTTACAATTAACAGTGGTTTAATAGATGATCCATGGGGAAGCCCAATGGCCTAATATGCGATACGACCAAACTAATTGAGTGTACACAGAGCATACCAAAATGTTAGTACACAAAAAAGTCAATGTTGCTGACAGTGACAGTTTGTAAGTTGCATCAATGCTTGGGTTGTACATCAAAATATTTTTTTTTAACTTCAGAACTGATGTCATTTTCTGTCAGTGTTCAATTTTCTTTTGTGGAAGTTGCCTGCATGTTAATCTTTTTCGCATATTTCATCATGTATCTTACATAAGGTGTGCATGTAACACAAGATAATGTTACCTTAAAAAATGTCACCAAACATAAAGAGCCCAGTCCTGTAATAAGTTGCTACTTTAGTATTGTTGGGTCACTGGTGAGTGCTTTACACAACAGTACGTCTAAATCCTTTATAAATATTGTCATGCATTTTCATGAGGTCAACCCCAGCCATAATTGAGACAGACGAAAGTAGCCTAACGATGAATGTGTGACAATAATTTGTAAAATATAGCCTAAATCGAAAGAGAGCAGAGGAAGTTACTAGTGTAGGACTTAGCCAAGCGTAGTGTTTGACAAAGACCTTGGGGTAAACCCTAGGACTAGGTTATTTATTGAAGAAAGTCTTTCCTATGTGACGTCATTCCATTCACGATAGAATGCCCACTGGCATTGTTTTGGCTTGTTCAACGTTTTCCAAATATTTTTCTTAAGGTAGTATTACGATAAAAATATTCTTCTCTTCAAGGTTCCACAACTGTGAACTGCCATCATCAATCAACGCAGCCTCTATTCCAGACGAAGCTAAGACAATGAACACGAAAGGTATCATGACATATATGATTACTCATTGCAGTTTAAAAGAAAACATAAAGAAAGCTCGATAGTCCATTATTCACTTTGTTCCATAAACTGCTTTTCTGATGTTTCTTTCTTTCTTCTACAATTGATCACGAATTCCAGTCTTAGAGTCTATTTTAGTTTGTACCTGACTATGGAAGCAGTGTCTTTTTAAACATGTCGTATTTTGTCAGTGCGTTACTTTGTTCAAATTTCTAGACTGATTTTTTTTTTTTTTGTAAATACGGTGGTTCTTTCTGTTCAAAGTTACAACAGTTTTCATGTCACTTATAGTAACCAGTGAACAATACTTTAAATCAAGTTTTGATTGTTCAATACCATAGCCCAGAGTCTACAGGTTTATTATCTTATTAAGCAGTAGCGCTAACTGTAACATTCTTCAACTTTACCTTGTTCAACATGATCATTTTTAATTGTTGTCTAATGAGTGTCAAATAACAACTCTACAGGCAAGCAGTCATGGCTGAAACAAGACCTTAAAGTCATTCTGATTTCATCCAGATACTCAAGTCTCCAGAAATCCTCTTTAACCGATGTTTGACTGTGTGTAAGATATTACTACTCAGTAGTACGCCACAATAATACATACTACTATTCAGCGGAATTCTAATTAGCTTTCTCCTATCGGTCAGATTCAGGGCTTTATGTTTACACCCTCAGGATATATGTTAATGCTTTATATACTGTATTTTAAATAGCGAGCACCGACACTGGCTCATGTTAGTAATGTTTAACGTTTGTGTGACTTATTGCAAACATTACACTATCGTTAATTTTAATTTGATAGGGAAAAATATATTGACTGCATATACAAACAGACGTATTTATTAGACACAAAATTTGTGACATAAAGTTTATTTGACTAATTCATGTTTTTTCTCAAGTTATCTCTTCCATAGACTCTCGATGTATGGATCTTAATGATGGAAAATTGAAGCAGGTGGGTGTTTACATTTATTTGTTTTTTCCGGAATATATTTCTTCTACTTTGGGATTATTTTGCATTCAAAAGTTAGTATCAGTGTAATGTCATTGTTTCAAAGTATGTGTAATAATTAAAATATAAAAAAGTATGTCCTCTGCTCTCTTGCCAAAGATGAAAATACATAGCAATGGATAACATACTGTCATTCACTGCAGATAAATGTACATTGTTAATTTACCATGTAATTAACTAATGCCAGTTTTGTTTACAGAATTATTATTAATATAAATATATATTATTTTTGCTGTGTTTTATTGTAATGTATATGTAGAACCTTTTCTCTGCAGATGTCGAATCTTTTCTTTGCCCATAGTGTATGTATGACTTGGTGGAGATTGTTGAATTAATTACTGAAAACAATCAAAACAATACTTAAATTAGATGTCTAGAAATAACCACAAAACACGAAAGGATGTGACGCCTGTGAAATACTAATTATTAATTTGATGAAAGTTGTTTTTGTCATCGTAAATCCTTTGATGTTAATCAAGAGCGTCATAAATTTCGTTTATCAGCCTGAAGATATTCAGACTATTTCAACGATGTGTTCTGGCTGTTTGGTCATCGACAATGAAACCAGTGAGTCAGTACAGAGATCAGCGATAGAGCTCCTGGAGAAAGCAACCAATCATGACGTAAGTAACACATTAAACTAACCTGGATATATTGATTAAATACATCAATCAATAACAGTTAAACTCATTGATAATGACAGCAGTGAGTCAGTACAGAGATCAGTGATAGAGCTCCTGGTGATAGCAACCAATCATGACGTAAGTAACACTTAAACTAACGTGGATATATTGATTAAATACATCAATCAATAACAGTTAAACTCATTGATAACAACAGCAGTAGTAAATATTCTTTCTCCATTTAGTGAGGTTATGATGTTTCTGCTTACTTCATGCATCAATAAACCCCAAACTCCTAACAATATAATTAAACAATTGTAGCCCTTGCACAAGTTGTACCCTTTCTTCTCCGCACCCCCAGCCCCTTAACAAACACTGACTCACCCACACGAAAAAAAAAAACCCTGAAATTTATGTAAAAGAAAAATCAATTGGATTAAATATGCAAAGACGTGTAAATCTATACCACTACCCCCAAAATAAAAATACCGCTCATGGAAATATATTCCCAGTTCACAGACAAAAGAAAAGAACCCCGTTCAATAAAATAAAACAAATAATTCTTAACTGTAAACAGCTTTTCAAGTTAACCTTCCATTTAAACTGAGAATGTGAAGACAATACTGTAAAATAAACTTAAACAAAAAACATCGAATGATCTTGCCTGCAAAACATACCCTTAAATATAATCAAAGAACCAAACAACGAAAACTTATCATTAAAAATAAAGAAAAGATGACCATTACTGAAAATAAAGAAATAAATTTCATGTTTGTAAGGTTCTCATTATTGTTTTCTTCATTATCATATTGTGATATATTAATGTTATTGTTTATTATTTTGTTTATTTTCTTCAGATTCCAATATCTCGTGTGGATCTAATCTTTTCCTTTGATAAGATTGATGAAGATGGCCTTAATATTATCCTCAAGTCTGGTTTATTATTACCAAATATCTCATCAATGGAGGTGATGATGATACAGACAGAGGATGGAAGAGAAATGAAAGAAGAAGAATTTAATGAAATATTAAACTATCTACAACGGAATAAAAGATTAAAGCGACTGGGGTAAGTATAATTGATGAATATATTGTAAATAATATTAATAATAAAAACAAAAGATAATATGTCCATAAAAATAAAACAGGAAAATAGGAATATTGATTACATTACACCAACACAAGTAAAACGGATTCAGTGAAGTTGGCATATTTTTAAAGAATGTGAAAAAAATAGATATGGAATGCTTCAGAGATTTAACAAAATATAAAAGAAAGAAATAAAAGCTATTCAAAAGAAATAGGTAAATCATAAAATATGATATAATTTAGTTAAAATGCTTAAAGGATTACTGTTTAATTTTAGAGAAAAAAATTCAAAGAAAATGCTCAGAAAATAAGAACAAAACAAATTAAATGATAGCGCTATGACAATGATAAGAAAGTTTTTTTTTTTTTTTTTCCCTCCATTTCTGTATTTGAGTTTCATGGTCAGCATAGTTACAATATTTACAAGTTTAAGAAAGTTTAATAAGAAAGGAAATTTCCGATAAACAAATTCCGATAAATAAAATATATGATAGATTTCATGTCGAGACTTAAAGAAATTTACTTATAAACATAGATTTTATTCTGTAGTATTTGAGACAAACAAATTATTTTTAAATAGTAAAATTAATGGAAAAATAAAAGAGAAACAAATTGTCGACATTTCTTTACCAATAAACATGTCATGACTTAACTTATCATTTTATCAACATGAGAAAGGACATTGGTTTATATTCAAAATACATATATAGATATTTAGTCAGTTTTACGTTTCTTATCCCAACATAATTAATATTGATGTACAATAATTTTGATAAATAGTATGTTGCATTTGTTTATTATCATTATAGGTATAGCTTCGTTTCATCATTACTAGCTAAGTTGATTCATTTTTCCCTTTATTGTCTTAAAATATATTTAAATGGCAAAAGATTTAAAAAGTTACTTTAATTATTTCTAAAATGAGATCTTCACAAAGTACACTTTTTAAATTGTCTATACTTTCAAGATCTGTTTCACCCCTGCTATCACTCTCTCTATTAAAATCAACCCTATCCCTCGACCACCTCGCCACTTGCAAGTACTCTTCTAATCACCCTAATTGAATAACACAAAACCCTCTTCGCACCTCCATCTCTAGGTTCCTTCCCACCGTATGTTCCCTGACACCCTTCATGTACACACCCTTCTACCACACCCTGTATGAATACTATATGTTCCTTGCACCAGTCACTTCCATAATATGACAAGACTTCCTTCTTTCAACCAATTTTCAGCCCTCGTACACACACACAAACCCTCTCTAGCTCTCTCATCACATTCCAAATACAATTCTCCCCCACCACCATTACAGGTATGTTATCACTGCTCACCACTGAAACTATGCACACAGAACCTTTCCTGAACCTCTCAAATACAGTAAAATGCTGCATACCTTCTCTATATAAGCCCAGTCTATAACCACGTATTTCTGCACAACACTTGTTAGCATACTATGTTTAACTTAATAAGATACAATTCACACCGTAATATTAAACCAATCATAACCTCTTCCACACCCTCCTCCTATCACTCTTACCACACATCTCATAATATACTGTGTTTCATGACCGCGGCCACTTTACAATTCCATTCTTTCTTCATTAGTCAAACTAACCAACACTCACCGTCCTGTCTATTGAACCCATGTAGACCTAAACATACTTATCAGTTATCTACATTATGGTTGTTTATTTACGTCCTAATGTGACCCATATACATCAAATGAATTCATTTATACAGTTTATATATTCCAGATACCCTCCCATACCGCACCTCTTATGACATCTGTCCCCTACCGCATCAAACTGTCCTCCTCACAAAATCTTTTCTCTTTTCAGCTACTGGACCTTGTAAAAACGCGTAAATTTCACTGCATACACACACCAACACACTGTACAAAGGTTGAAACCAAATTGAAACCAAAGTTTACTGTAAAATCCATTGTTCTTAAACTGAACGCAAGGCAGCTGAAAAGCTGTAACACAAAGGGTCGTATAAAAATAAAAGAATAATAAAAGAAAGACGAAAAAAACGACCCATAGAAGTTACGTGCTAAAAATAGATACGAGGAAAAAGATGAATAGAGAGTAGAAATTAACATTACAAAGAGAAGAATGTAAACAATATACGTCATCACCTGACACAAAAGATGTTTACTTGTTAAAATGAACTTTTTTTTCTAATTTTCCAGACATTAAGAGACAGTTCCATTTTGTTTTAGGTTCACATATTGGGATTTGCTGTTTAGAAAGTTTTCACCAATAAGTTCGTGTTGACGGTGGGACTACTTGTGTGACAATATCAGTGTACACGTGTATTGTGTTGTTTATCTCCATATTTTCTTACCTATTGCTTAAATGGGTAAATCTAACGAAAATCAATGTCTGGAAGAGCTTTTATACAAATTACTAAGTTTTATGAAGAGTTTGTCACCAAAGTTGAATGAAATGTAAGACCAAGTTAAAAAATAAAATATTTTCTTGTCCCCGCCATACGCATGTTTTTTTTCCTCTAATGTGATTTTTTTTTTTTTTTTGGTACTATCTCAAGTGAAAATTTAATCCAAAAATATATTGTCCCAACTGCGGAAATCTTCTCTCCAAGTCCTATCGGGTTCCTGTGAGAAAGAAAGGGTCACACGCCCAATTTTTTTTGAAAAGTTTGGACAAGAAACATTTTTCGTACTTGATGTAAAGAGAGATTGCGCGTGTGTGCGTATGTGTGTGTGTATGTGTGTTGGAGAGGGTTTTTTTCTGTTTCCCAAAAAAAGAGACCACTCATATGCTGCGACGTAAAGTTAAAAAAAGAAAACGTCAGTTCCACTGTCATTTAAATACATAATAATGTAAGGCGGTTGGACAGGCCATGGATAAAAACGATAAAAAACATTTATCTGACCTCAGTAATTTTGGGGGGTCCGACTCTACTACCTTTACTACCTTTTCTTTGTTTTTCTGGTCTTTTTTCTTCCTTAAGGGACTCTTTTTCTCCATTATGCATGACAATAGTTTATTGTTTCACTGTGAAATCCATGACAGGAGAGGATACTACGACATGTACGGTGGCAGCAAATTTGTGGATAATATACATACGGAGGTTACGTGTTTCTGCCAGCTAGTACTGTTTACAAATTGGTCCACTGTATTTGGTTTCAGTCTTTGGTGTGAAGAGGTATAGGTTGATGCTTTGCACGCTAATATGTAACTAAAAAAGCAAATCCCTTTTGTGTAACAGTGAATCGGTGACCTCATAGAAGAGAATGATATTTTTACATCCTTATATAACTTTGCACATCAAATATTCTTCCACAAGTCCTCAACAAAATCATTTTCTCACACCAACTGTTTTGACTGCATGCCATGGCACGGCCTAATAAAAACGAGGACATTCCTCAGAATGTAACTGCATGAAGTAATCGCATCCAAAGCTTACGAGTGTTATATTCACCGTGGTAGATGGGTTTAATGTGTAAATACAGTGCTCTCACTTTGGCTGAGTTAGCCTAAATAATTACTCAGCCTAAGGCCAGGAAAAACTCTTGAAAGTTTTATCCGGTGTATCAGTCAGATCCGAAGTTGGCGCAGTTAAAAAAAATACAAGATAAGAAAATTGAAAGATAAAACCAATAAAATGGGTTTTTACTAGAAAATTATTTGCCAATTCGTCATAAAATAAGGTGGACTTCAGCTTTTGTCTTATACATTATCACTTTAAAAATTGTGAGACGTACTTGTTAAAGACATTTTTATGTCATATTCAATTTACTATGAAAATATAAACAGAAAAGGAAATAGAAACAGCAGTCGTATATTTACGTTTGAATGGATTGTTGGAAATCAATAGATCTATCCAAATTAGATCTCGTTTTTCAGTGAACAGACATGTTTGCATTAGTCGAATGGTTTGGACTGCAACTATCTGGCTAGGTTCGTTTTCCAGTAATGAAAATGATGAAGTGATAATGTAACAGCTTAAAGGCAGTAACTCATCACTCTGAACTATATGTTTCCTTTCCGAAACGTTACAGCACTCTTTGAAGGACAGCAAATTTAAAAGATGCAGAGAAGTTCATATTACACAGGCCACACAGGGATAATTACACACGTGAGGGATTTAAGACAGGATGTGGGAGGGACTACACGTAAGTGGTTGGGAGAATTAAAACTGTCTGGAGTGATGAGTTTTTGTCTTCAAGTAATTCTGTCAAATACAGCATACAGTCACATTTTTATTGTCGTATGAAAGACCTTTGTAATATACTGTGGGCCTACATACATGTCATACACATGAAAAGACGCTCACTCATCAGGATAGAAAGAACAATCACGTTATGAATCAGTTTACTTTATTATGGACTGGGAACATGAACAATCAGCGTGTGACTGAGAACATTCCTTGGTTTTATTCATATTTAGTGAGTCATAGAGACTTCTTTTTTCCTTTTCTTAGTATTATGTTCATGTCTTTTTCAATGTATCAATCACTTTTTCTTGTATCTAGTCTTTGGGATTGTGTGCTCCCGTCACCGATGAGACTAGGCGCAGCTGCATCCACACTGACATCTCGTAACGTTGACGGTATGTATATGGCCGTTAAATGTCGATTACTGTTCAAGATAGCTTTCAAAGTCATAACGTGACGGCGCATGCCCCTTGCAGTGTGACATGGATAGTGCACACTATTCATTTTGCAAAAAGTAACCAAAATTAATTAAAATTAATTATTGCAGAAATTATTTACGTTGACGTTTTCCATAGATGATGTACAATTTCTGTTTGTGTAACCTACTGCTTGATGATGGTGGCCATTCATTCCAAACTAGTAAGGCCTATTTGCTTTCAGTGTTACATGATGAAACAAATCCTCATTTCTTAAGGTCTTTGATTGACTCCAGGAGATTGTTTCGTACAGGTAATTCTATTGCTTAAATAAAGTTTCAGCTTTTCTTAAACTTTGCCCAGTGCAGTATTCTCTTAAACGGAAATGTTCTGTTAAACAGACATGTTTAGCGCGAAGTCCCTAGAAAGTTTCAGAGCCTTTTTTAAAGTATATGAAGATTTTGGGATGACCATTACATATGGATCTATATATTCCTCGTTGTTGTGGTACCTTCTTCTGATTTTGTTAGCTTAGAGGGTCGGATAAAGTCTCGTTTCTTTGCGAACGAAGTAGAATGTTGACAGCATAGGAAGCTCTTAACGACCATGATTGGAAGCACTCGGTGAACGCCTCTGATTGGCTTAAGGAAAGCTTCTCATTAGCTAAACAATCTTGTACGTGATCGGTCCGAATTCTGCTAAAGAACTCGAAAGACAAAGGGAAGCGGCAAACACACACACACGCATGTAGGGACACATATATATTTTAAGTGTAATGATAAGGTTCTATGCTGTATAACTAATTTGTTCTATTTCTCGTTTTTATGAGTTGATGGAATTTCTGTGTGTTTCCATCTCCTCTGCCGTTAGAGATTCGTGAAAGGAATTCTCAGAGATGAATCTTACCCACGTGTAGATGTTTAAAGAACAGAGAGGCGAAGACAACAGAGAGTGGTGGTGGGGGGTTGATTACTGGTCCACTATTTGGTGCTAAGATATCCGTAAGGTCCTGATAGGGTGCCAGTGTTGGCGGAATGGTGAGAGGTATGGAGGATTAGCACCAATGATCCCCCTCCTGCATAATTGCCGCGAGCTCCACCTTGTGTATCATCTCAACCCATCTGATCTTTATTACCGTTTTCATAGATTTATTGTTTTCTCAGCTTAACTGAAAAACTGCAGACAGAGATCCCCATTTCAAGCTTGGATAGCTCTCAGAACGGCTCTCAACTTTTCTTCTTTCCAAACTTTTCTTCACTCCAACCGATGATGGTGTTCCGCTTTGTTCTTTCCTCACTAATTTTGCAAATAAAATGATATTTGAAAATGATATATTTGGAGTAAACGAAAACTAAAATGCAAAACATTCTTATCATTGATTTTTCATTTAAATGTCATGTGATATCTATGTTGATAACCATGTAATATCCTTTTAAGAAACAATTGATATTTGCAAAATTGTAATGCTACAACCAAAAGTACATAGCACTAGTGTCATAATTACTAGTTCACTATAGTCTCTATAACTCTCATTTCTTGCTGCAGTCCTCTGGTTTCCTGATAGCAAGAATGCAGACAAATATTATCGTCTTCATCATTACACTGGTGTTTGGCAGGTAAGTGCTGGCTTTATTAATTATTTGTTCACTATGTAGCAATATTGATTGAAATATGATATATGATGCAATATTTCATGGTATATACTGCATGGGTGTAGCTTACAGATAGAAAGGTTTACCTCTTATCAATAAGTGGTAAACATACTGTAGGTGCTAGTTTTAAGTCAAAACGGTATAGCTGGTGGTAGATTGCCTCTTAGTACGATCTCAATATAAATGCTAAAAGGAAGAAACACTGCATTTTTATTCGTTCTGCTTGTGACCATTGGGTTAAATATTCCAAAAAGAAAATTGTTGTATTTAATAATACAACAATTCCTTCCATATGTAGTACACCCTCTCCGTTGTCCCCAGACAATGCATTAACTGACTTTAGTATAAGTTATCAATCTCTTCGTCTTAGGATAATACATTACCAGCAATAACAAAACAACAAACAGCAAACACTACCTTATAATGATTAACTGTCCAGATAAACATTCAAACAAAGTAAATCAGTTCTACAAAAGTTTCAGTTGGTGTAGCTACACGTACCTTATAGAAAATGAATAATGTTCGATACTATGTTGATTTTTAATACAACGTTAAAAACAAAGACACAACAATGGAAGTAAATTTGTTCGTCCGTTTTCCGATTTGTTTATTTTCTACTTGTTCTTGTTGTTGTCTTCTCTCTTATTTAGGAAGTAGAAGACTGATCATCATAAACAGAGCTTGGACAGATTGGGCACTGGAAACATACCTGCTAAATACAACTTCTACACATATGTGTCGTTAACGATGGCACCAGATGTCAGCATTTTCCTCATATCTACGATTTGCAACCTCTACAATGTAGTCTACAATTATGTCTAAGTAAAGGTGACATAAACATCTACTAGAGACTGAAGATGGACGAAACTCATCAGGTGCGGCCATGCTCCTCCTACCTGAGAAATACACCCTCTGCAAATATTTACCACTGCAAATGACTTGGACATCTACTGGATGCTGAATATGGACGACACACACATGTCATCAGTTTCCCCATATATACAAAATGAAATCTAAAAAAGAATAAAAAAATAATACGTGTCACTGAAGATGACATCAACGTATTTTTGACAGTGAATATGGACGACGCACATAACATGCAAATATAATGTCTCATATGTTAGAAATAAAATATCTAAAAATATGTCTCGTTGAAGATGAAAATATAATCTTTCTGGCAATGAATGTAGATTAAGCACATCAGGTGCTATTATTTTAATCATATCTTTGAAATACAATCTATAAATTTGTGTCGCTGAAGAAGACATCAAGATCACATCCATGTTTATTAGAAGCCAATATCTGAACTACTTTTGTAATATATAGATAGTTATATTAACTATATTGCCTTTTTTCAATAACTTTGTAAAAAAAGTCTACATGGACACTTGTCGAATATCCGGTTAGGGTTTTAAAAGAGAATTGAGCTGAAGACGTTAATGAATTGATCAAACATGTTCAATTACTGGGTGGAAATAAAACTGGCGCATTAGTCATGCTGTCACGGTCTCGCTAAAGAGGAAAAACTTTAGATTGCTACACTTCAAGGTGTTGACGGAGTCAGACATTAAAACAGAAAGTTTCTAAAATGTCAAGGTCTCAATCACTGCCCATAAACAGACGGTATAACACTAGAGTGCAGAGAGGGCTTCGTACCATAGCAACGAGGTTATTGCTGTTAATTCATGCTTTTCCCTCTCTCTACTAATTCGCCATAAATTGCACAAAGTTGCCATTTTCCTGAGTTCTGTGTCCGTCGAATTAAAGAATCACCTTTGGTTTTGATGTGATGTCTGATTGGTGAACGTTATGACCTGACAGAAGTGTAAATTAATCCGTGTGTTCATAGTGGTGAGTGTGTGAGAATATTTGCCTTGCCATCATGTTCTTAGACAGTATTTACGGTATGTAATGCCATGCAGTGTGTCTTAATACAAATCTAGCTGTCTATATTTCTTGCTATGTGTTCAAATTTATACAAACTGTATTTTCATCATTTAACAAGTAATTGGATACTTTCATCTATTAATCCTTTAATTGTTATGTGTCACGTGTTTAAGAAGTTGAAATCAAAGGACATTCAAGGTTTAATAGATCAATGTAAATATGAGCAAATCCATATACTTCTTTTTCTACGCAGTGATCATTTTAGCATCGAATGTAATTATGTGTTCTGGGGTTTAAAGTCACCTGGATCCAGTCTTTGAAATTGTTTTAAAAGCCTTTCAGTGGTCGTCTTACTTCTTAGTAGCTATAATGATTTAATATTATTGCTGCCGTCTTAAGAGCATTGAGGTCAAGCTCACCTAGAAGTCATCTCGTAGCGCACTGCTAATACACTTACAAGTGAATATTTGCTTTTAATATCAGATGAAATAGTTATGTTATGTTGTAGCTTGTCTCAGTTATCGCCTATCCATCTGTCATTCTAGACGAGCTCTTAAAGGTCATGTAAGGGCCAATCAAGCCCAAGGTCCTTGAAATACTACTGGTGTAGTAACGTGTTCCTTCAAATTGTCAACTTCACATTATTGAAGTTGTTGGTTGACATATTTTACGAGAGAAGAGTTGTGTAACACCACACTGTTGCATACAACAATGGTGCAAAATGTAGCATCAACTACTACACTACTGGTACACTATGATATTCAATGGCATTATACTGTGAGTTTGGAATACAAAGTCATCAATGTGCTCTGTCAATATATAAGCTTAACAAAATTTTTAAAAAATGATGTACTGTTCAACAATTTACTTCTTAATATTTGCATTTTCATGAAAGTTTGAAAAGCCATACCTCAAAAACGGCCGGCAATAGTAAGAAACACATTCCCCACGGATGCATGGGACATGACTTAAAATCCTGATATGTTTATTAATTATCTTTTAATTACTGGGTATTATAAAGGTGAGTGACATCGATATTTGTAAAGAAGAAAAAAGATTCTCAGTTTTCCTTGAAGTATAGGTTAGGTAAACAAAGGATAATATGAGATTTATTACGGAGTCCTTTCATTGGCATTATAAATTTGCATTATTATTAGCCAATGTTATTTCATGATGCAGGTGTAAGTCAGGAATTTGCCCTTATAATTGTCAATATTCGATAAATTTGGATAGAAGTTGCGACTAATTTTAATGCTAAATACATTCACTATTCCAAAATGTCATTTTCATATCATACAACTTTTAAGACATGTAAGTATTTATTCTATAATTAGACCACATGTAGTAGAATTTAAATATCGCATGTCATATCGTCCTTTATCAGGTCTCCAAAAGGTTAAAATGTTTGCCATTTGATGTACTTAAAGGAGATAGTTGTTGACTAACTGACGTCTTTCTTTTTACTTAGTGAACACACTGTCGTGCATTACTTTCGTGTCATCAGTCATGTCTGTTTCATTTTGACCACGTCTGGATGTACAGAACATAACGGTCAGTAATATTCACGTAAATATGTTACCCTGGATGAGTTTACCTTAGTCGATTATCAACAGACATACCTGTAATTACATTCTGCTGAAGGGAAAATGAATAGTCTTAACAGGCAAGTACAATACGTGACGTCACACTCTGTTTACACTAAATATCGGACAGTCTTTTTTTTTTCTGGGAATTCTATATTGCAAACATTGCATGGACTAATTACTAACTATTTTTGCCTGAAATTTGTGTATTTTCATCAAATATTACCATTGGTATGCATCAATGTATCAAGTCAGACGACCTGCAAACGTTTGTTCTCAACAACTTTACCTATGTATGTGTAGAAATGTTTTATTTTATATCTATAGCCTCATAGTGTAAATTCTTCATCACGTACACGGTGAATGTATGGTTGGATGAACGAATGGATGAATGGATGAATGTTTTTAGACTATCTTTAGACGTTTGTTCTCAACAACTTACCAGTGCGTGTCTAGAAATGTTTAAGTTTATATCTCTATCTCCATATTGTTTCTTTCGTGGATGGAATGATGGATGGATGGATGGATGGATGGATGAATCAATGAATCAATGAATCAATGGATCGATGGATGAGTGTGCGGACAGATGAATGGCAGTCCTGTTGAGTCTAAAACAGTGACCGAACAGTAAAAATATCGACACCTTTTTTTTTTACATCAAATGAATATCCAATTACCACCCTAGATAATTATACTGCTACAGAGATACCGCCTTATTAGAGGGAAAGTGCTTTAATGTGGTAACATGATCCAAAATTTGTTTTACATTTCTGTATTGCACAGTAAGTGTGAGAGGACTATGTCAATGAACATGCTGTTAATGCAAAATATTATTAAACTCTACATCGAGGAAATAAACTGTTGCTAAATCCTACCGATATGGATTCGTTTGTCTCCTTTGAGAGAGTTGTTGCCCAATATTAGCAAGTGTTTAAGCTATTTAGGTCTATAGTACGGAAACAATTTAACAATTCTACCTTAAGTTGACATTGAACACATGTGGTTGTTTTGATTGACTTAGATTATAATATGACCTGCATAATTATGTTACATCAAAAGTAATGCAATTGCGAGAAGTAAGGAGTAAAACAACAGAGAAACTTCTTTTTAGCAGCCTCCTATTGTGTTGCTTGCAAAATTTAAAAGTGAAATATTGTTTCATTATTTAAATATCCTGGGTTTATAATTTCCCCTATTGACTCCTCCAAAAATCAATGACCTCATAATAAATACACTATAACATTACAAAATGACCTAATAGGCATTCAAAAGTACAATAACTCTCGTTAAAATAAGTAAGAGAAGCTACGCTGACATAGGCTATGCAGGCCAAACTATTTATTTTGAAATATTCGGATTCAGTTTCCCCTTAGTTTGTGAAGATGGTTTTTGAAATACCGACTGCTGAGATATAACATTCCAACGTTTGTTAACAAAAAATGCTTTAAAAGTTGCGCATTGAAAAAACACATGGTATTCGCAGCGTGCGACACAACATGAAAAACCTAACAGTTAAAAATTTTTGACAAAACAAAATTTATAGATACACAGATTATTGTTGTGAAAATATTAAAATTTGACAGAGCTCCATAAATTTACTTTGCACAACCCCCCCCCCCCCGGGGGAGGATCAGATGAAGAGAATGTCAAATAAAAGGCTATCTCCTCATCATAGGTAGCTTCAAAAGAAATTTGTTCTTTGTGTGGTAACGCGAACACATCACGTGATTGTAATCTGAGGAATAGAATTCTCTTCATTGGTTGAGAGAAGAAATTAATCGAAAAAGCTATTGTTGTATCCTCGAATGTTTAGGAATTTAGGAGCGATTAAACGAGAAGCGATGTATAGAAATATAACTATTTTATATTATCTACCATGCATGTAAAAAAAAATGACAGTAATGGAGGGCGTTTATGGTACATACTTGTAAAGCAAGTATCAGAATACTATAAAGTATGCCGTAAAGGGACTTGTGTCATTTTGCATCAATTATTTTGTGATGAGCAATATGCATGAAACCATTGCATGTACAGACGTCTAATTATTGTATCAATTTTGTTTGTATCAATTTTGTTTGTATCAATTTTGTTTGTATCAATTTTGTTTGTATCAATTTTGTATAAATTATTTTGTGATGAGGGATACGTCGCGAAACCATTGCATGTAAAGACGTCTGATTAGCCTCATTTCTAGAGTATCTATTTCCTTAACTGACGGTGATGGAATTCGTAGCATAAACGTTTGGCATAATATTTCAAGCAGAACGCTGCTGCTCGAGCAGTCAATCAGTTTTCATTTTTATTTTAAAGTTCAAAATGTTTGATCACGGGTACATGCAACAAGCTCATGTTTTCGTGGGCATTCCTCTTAAAAGGTTTCCAATTTTCATGCTCTGAGTAGTTTTTTGTTGATAATGTTCAACCACCTACACCCATTTTTTTAAAGCTTGAAATGGGTCATTTCAACCAATGAAAAGTGAGGACAGAAGATATGTTGAGCCCCCTATATTTGCCGTTTCAAGATAAGATGCAACATGATGCATAATTCGTTATGATTCTTGTATCATCTCAACCCATCTGATATGTATTACCATTTTTCACAGTTACATAGATTGTCATCTTGTTAATTGTAAAAATTGCAAGCATGAGATTCCTACTTTAAGGCTCAGTTCATGCTTCTGTAAGTGCCGCCATTGACCATTCTGGGGGGTTTGAAACTTACCCAACAATTTTCTTTTACGCTCCACGCCATCAGACTGATGGTGGCACCCCTCCTAGATAGTCATACCGGAACTGAGTCCACGCCTTCACTACGTTTTTCTTTTTTTTTATTTTGTCGTGTAACCTTTACTTTAGGTTTGTGGGTTCAGGTGTCAAAAAGTCAGTTTTACCCCAAGATCATCGGGCAAATAAGAACGGCAAAAATGATCTGTTTTTCCAAAAAGGACGAGATGCCTGATCACCTTAGATCTCACCTTATGCCCGGATTTGAAATCCTTTCTTAAACCATGAGATCGAGGAACACCTTTTCGGTTTACCAGCCCCTCCCCCCTTGGATGGCGGTCACGACAAGAGAAGATGAGTCAATACTATGTGAATTACTGGGTCCTGCAAACATAAAGACCCTCGCCGCATACATATGTATATCTGCACAATGTGTCAAAATGTGTTTAATTGTTTACCAAAATCAACTTGACACAAACCGGTTCCTGCCTACTCATGCCAAATGAAAACGCCATAATGCAGTCATTATTGATTGTTCCAATTTAGCTGAGGCTGATAATAGATTACGTTTATTGTGTACATATAATACTTCAAACAAGGAAAGGTTTAAAATATGCATAGAAAGGCATACATTTTCTGAGTCATTAGTAAATTACTTTATAATTGTACACCCTCCCAATGAATATGGGGGTAAATAATTGTTCGTTGTTTTCATTTGTCCGATGTTGGCCCAGTTTAAAAACAAAAAGTTAGTTATTTGTTGTCAATACATTGTTGGGTCAACTTAGTCTTACCATTGTAACTGCTGAATAGCTACATAGGCCTAGTGTTAGCCGAATAACGAGCGCCAACGCCAATAGCGAGCGTTCAGTATGTGCTTAAATTGTATGGGAGTTAAGCGCCTCTGCAGGGAAGTCTCTGACAACATGAAAGCTGGAATATGAGTTGTACTAGCAACCGCCTGGTCACTTCCATTTGTTCTTTGTCAGTGTTTCAGGGAAGAGAAAGTCGGGAAACGGACCGCGTGTCAAAAAATCTGAAAGAGGCGTATGCACTCATCTTCCAGTTATTTGAAAATGAAAATTGTCTCGACATTTTTGTTGGCCCTACAAAATTCAGACTCTCTAGGAAGGCATAGCAGGCAATCACCTTTACTAAAAGTCAAACAGACCAGTGGGAGTATTCAGTTATGCAAAATGGGACTTTTTTGAAGTGGCAATGACAATTCTTCAGAATTCTACTTTGACGAACAAGTTTTCAACTCATATCACAGCTTTAAGTCAATGGATAATTCGCGAGTAGGATAAGAATCTTCTGGTGCGCTCCGCACATGATGTTGGCTTGGCTCTACTTAGATAGATTGTCGCACATTTCCATATCCAATCTTCACGTCCATGTTCAACTTCCCTTGCGCGTTGGTTAGGCTTTGTCCTCAGGCCTACTTTCGTAGGGTCACAGCTAGGGTCATATCTTTAGATGTGTTCCAAATTCCAACTGACAGGATTTTCGTCAACTGAGTGGCGATTGCATAGTGACAGTTTCAGACAATACCTTTAAATCGAGGATCTAGATAAAGGAGGGGGTGCAGTCCTTGAAAACTAAGGTACATTCTAGACGAAACAACAAAACTTTTGTGGGGTGAGGACAAGTAACGGCAAGATTGTCTAATCGGAGCACGACCATTTGCTGGTGCAACGTAACTTGGACATAAAGGAGTTTTCAACCTATCCACCCCCCCCCCCTTCCCTCTCCAGATTGCAGGAAATGACACTTTCTAGACTACTGCATGTATCCACCTTTGACCATGTCTGCAATTTGTCCATTGAAAAAAAAGAATGAAAAAAAAAGAAAGAAACGAAAAGCAACATAAATCTCCGTTCTTTGGTTAGGCAGACACTGAAAGTTAATAGAATGTAAGCAGACATCACAAAGACACATCTAGGGTCTGATAATTTATTTTACTTATTTATATAACATATTGCCTACACGCCATTGACATAACATATGGCGAATTGAAATTGCCTGTTTAGATTGATTGAGAATTCTTCAATTACCAGGTAACCTTAGTTTAGTTTAGTTAAGTTTAGTATAAAAAAGGATCAGGAGGGACAATTAAGTCCCCATCAAGGACCCTGAAAAAAAAGAGACAACAATCAAACCCGGTTACAAAGCCTAAAGTACTTGTCCAGTGCATTCTTAAACCCATTTACACTTCTTGCCATCACTACATCCTCAGGCAACCCATTCCACTCATTCACTACCCTCTGAGAAAAGAAGAAACGACGAATATTGATCCTACTTTGAACCTTCTGGAGTTTAAGACAATGACCTCTAGAAATACTACTATTAGCAAACTTGAAAAAATCAGAAAATGATAAATTATCATATCCATGAACAATCTTATAGACTTGTATCAAATCCCCGCGTAACCTTCTCAGCTCAAGTGAAGTGAGATTTAAGAGACGTAACCTGCTGTTATAGGGGACACCCTTGAAAGCACTAATCAATCTAGTAGTCCTGCGCTGGACTTTCTCAAGTAACTCCTTATCTTTCGAAAAATACTGGTTCCAAGCTTGAACAGCATACTCTAAATGAGGTCTAACCAACTGCTTACAGAGTCTAACAACAATGTCTTGCTTAAAGGGAAATAGGGCGTTTGGAATACACCAACATGACGTTCTAAAGAAGTAGCTTTAGTCATTATTAAACCATTCAGTCTCATCAATAAAGGTCTGCCAAAGCTTCATCTCCCCAAATCATTATGCATGTGATGAGTAACGGAAGATGCATCATTTGAATTTTGAAAAGTTTGGGTGAACAAATTAGTGTTGAGCAACAAATAACTGAGTTTCTGTCTGTGAGAAACTTATTTCTTGAAAAAAAGACTACTGTCCTTCCTTATTTTGAGTAATCTATCGTTCCGCATTGACAAACACTGGTTTTAAAAATATGGATGTTTTCTGTAAAACAAACGCCCTGTTTCCCTTTAAGGAAACAAAAATTTCTCTTAATCATACCTAAAATCCTATTTGCTTTTTTAGCTGCTTCAACGCACTGCTTAGCTGGCTGTAAAGAAGAATCGATGTGAACACCTAAGTCTCTTTCAACAGAAACCTCTTGCAGTGACTGTCCATTATAAGTGTACGAATACCTAGGATTATTATTGCCAATATGCATTACCTTGCATTTATCAATATTGAACAATATTTGCCACTCCTGAGACCAAGCGAAAACCCTGTCTAAATCCTTTTGAAAACTTGTTGAATCACCTTCAGAGGAGACCTCAGAATACAGTTTGGTGTCATCAGCAAACTTCTTGGCTCTACACACAATATTAGCATCAATGTCATTAATGAAAGCAATAAACAGGAGTGGACCCAACACAGACCCCTGGGGGATCCCACTGGTAACCTCCTGCCAAGAAGAAGCGCAACCATTTAAAACCACCCTCTGTTGCCTATTACATAGCCAACTCTGAATCCAGGTCAGTAAATTACCACTGATACCCATACTCTTTAATTTACGCAAAAGACGCTGGTGGAGAACCTTATCAAAAGCTTTCTGAAAATCCAGAAAAACAACATCAACATACTTCTGCCTATCCAATGAACTAGTAACGTCTGCCATGAACTCTAAAATATTGGTGAGGCACGACCTTTTCTGACAAAAGCCATGTTGAGACATCCTGATTAAAGAATAACTACTGAAGAAATTAACCACAGATTTTTTAACAATAGATTCCATGACCTTACAAACAACACTAGTGAGACTGACAGGCCTGTAATTACAGGGCTGTGACTTATCTCCCTTCTTAAAAATTGGGGTGATGTTAGCACACCTCCAGTCCTCAGGAACATAACCTTCAACCATAAATTTGTTAAAGACCAGTGACAGTGGAACACAGAAATGATGGGCAAATGACCTCAACAAAATTGGATAGATTGCATCCGGGCCAGGGGCTTTACGAATACTGAGAGAAAGCAACTCTTTTAGAACTATCTCACTAGAAAATAAGACAGAGTCCAAATCTGGGAAAACACTTTTTCCAACAGCACTAGGGAGATTTGACAAATCTTCTTGTGTAAAAACTGACACAAAATGATTGTTAAGCAGTTTTGCAAGATCTTCACTGTCAGTAACTACATTGTCTGCATAAGGATCCCTAAGAGAAACAACAGTTTCCTTAACCTTCTGCTTAGACCTAACATAAGAAAAGAATGCCTTCGGGTTGTCCTTAATATTATCAGCTATACTCTGCTCAAAATTCAGTTTAGCTTTAGAGATTAGAGATCAGAAACAGAGTTACTCATCCTATAACGCCTCCACATTTTCCGCTTTTGTCTAATGGCACACCTGACTTCTTTAGTAATCCACGAAGGCCTACAACTTTTACGACACCGAAACTTCCACGGAACATGATGATTCATAACATACTTTAATATGTCAGCTATATAGTCCCAAGATTCCGAGGCACTTTTGCCACTCATTCCATTTACTCAGTCTGTACCTTTCAATAAATTATCAATTGCTACACTATCTGCTTTAGAAAAATCCGGGATCCTTTCCTTACTAACAGAATTGAACCCCTCACAGACAACATCAAAGGCTACAACGTCATGGTCACTTTTACCTAGTTTACCTAGACTCTCAAAATTGTCAGCAACATTAGGATCAGACGAGAAAACAAGATCAAGAATATTATCACCCCTAGTGGGAAAAGAGACATGCTGGTGCAAGAAACAGTCCTGAACAACCTCAAGAAAATCAGTGTCATTACTACCACTTAATTCCTCAGCCCAATCAATGTCTGGAAAATTGAAGTCACCCATGATAAGAACATCACCTTTAGCAGCTCTCCTAATTGAGTTAAAGAACAAATTGTCATTATCTTTCCCACTATTTGGAGAGCGATAAACTAAACCAATTGTGACAACTGAACCAGCAGTCTTGTTAGAGTTATTTAAAGTTAACTCGCACCAGACAGAGTTGACAAAGGATCCTTTCAGCTCTGGTTTCTCAACACTAACAATATTATCTCTGACATACAACAATACCCCCAGCCCCCACCAAAACCCCTTTTGGTATCAACCCTATCTTGCCGATAAACTACATACCCAGGATAAGAAACCTCAGCAGTGTCAATATCATCTCTTAACCAAGACTCAGTTACACCAAATATATCTGGCTTCATATCCTCAAGAAGTACGGCTAATTCATCCAATTTATTACAAATACTCCTAGCATTAGTAAAAATAATCTTTAACTTATCCATGGACTTCCTAGCCTTAGATCCCTTCTTAACTCTAATTAATTTATTTGTATTATTGGAACCCTTGTTCTCTGAATGTCTATTGGCTGGACCAAGATTATCCTTTCTACGATTATTCTCAGTCCTCATCGCCTCCAAATTTAGTTTAAACACATCTACTCAACGGTAAAGTGTACCATCATTCCAAACAGTGTGGCCCCGGTGTTGCCTAAGTGTAAACCATCCCTTGCGAACAAATCTCTCCTACCTTCAAAACATGACCACATATCAACATATGTAAATGAAAATTCTGAACACAAGCTACTCAACCCATTATTCAAAATTTTTAGCTTATTGGATGGGACCCTGTCATCAAATCTTGGTAACAAACCACAAACAGCAACCTTTGCTCTGGTCGAAGCTAGACGGCACAGTAATTCACGATATCTGGACCTTATGATATCAATTGGTTCCTTCTCTACATTATTTGTACCCACCTGAATCACAACCACCTCCTCATCCGAAACAATTTTGTTCACCCGTTCTTTTACATCTTGAATTTTGGCCCCCGGCAAACACACCCTAACTCGTTTTGACCTATCCACCCCACAGGACTCACGATCCACATACCGTACCAGAGAATCTCCACACAATACCATACGTCCCTTAGATTTTTTCCCTTCCCACAGTCCTTTGATTTTGTCATCATTATCGTGAGTGTTTCCTTCATCTACAATCCCCTCTTCAACAGACAAGCTTTCGAAACTGTTATGTACTTCTAAGTCAGTACTTTTTGACCCCCCATCCTTGATTTTAGGCCCCTTACAAACAACATTCCAATCCCCGTTACACCTACAGTCCTTTAATAATTCCTCAAGTTCCTGTAATCTTTCACACTTCCTACAAGTAAAAATGAAACTTTCATCCGAAGCAGATGCAAAGTCCCGAACAACTCCCGAATTTTCAAACTCAACCCACATATCACATGAACTACAACAAATAAGTTTCTCAGGGACGTTTACAGTGACAGCCATAGTACAGAAAAGAACAACAACAAAAAACTAAGGACCAGGCCAACGGTAGACAAAAGTACAGCACACAATGAGAAAAGAAAACGAAACGTAAATCCTACAGTTTTACTGGACAAATAACAAAGGCCTACACAAACACACAGGCTGACAGGACACAAGAACAAGGACGCTAACTTAGCCTAATCTGAATATGCTAAGACAAGAGTGAAACAAGAAACAAACCAACAGCTTACAAGAAAAGTTGTTGACTAATTAATGTAAATTGGTTACGTTATGTTAACAAAACTTAGTTGTACTTGTAAAGCCTACACAAACGCTCAGCTAGGGCACTAGGCCTAACTAATAAATAACCTTAAACACAATCTAATGCAATATTTGGCATCTTTTGATGTCATCAAATCTACTAGACTGAGATATGAACAATATCAACTAGTGTTTCAGATGTTCCGACTATCGTCGCTCTGACAATTTTTGTTTGGGGAGATACCCCACCCCACATCCCGGTCACCCCAGCCTTCTTTGTGATTGTTGCATTGATGTACGTCGTAACTTTTTTTCACATTCCGCGCCCCATAGATTTCTCAAACAGGCTGGCAGGCAGTACAGCTGGCTAGCGAGCTAGAGATTGAAGTTACTGTAGCTAGCTCATGACATGTCACCCATGACAATAACGTCACCAGTTCTGAGTATTAACTTGAAGTTTTGAATAACATGGCAGAGAAGCGAAATGAAGCTCAAATACCCGAAGAGGAAACTGACCGCTTAATTATTCGTCCCTTGTAAGTTTATGAGAAATCTTGCAGCTAACATTACCGTTACAAATATTGTGTTTGAGACTTACCCTCTGTTCCAATTTTCAATGTGTGAAGCCTAACATGCAGTTATGTATGCTGTCACGTACATTTGTATAACATTAGTCTACTCAAGTCTTACTCTTGAGTCTTAAGTGGTCCGGTATGTAGTACATACACCAAACTTCGCGCACTGCCAAACTTTGCGCACCCCCAGAAAATGAGCCCTAAAACTCTACCATAATGGAGAACAATAAACAAGAAGAAGGCGCGAATTTAGAATCCATGAATACACGAACACTGACGGTGTATGCTTGTATGACCTCTCGTAGTGACTGCTAGTATTGCGTATATATTATAGGGTTAGTTTATATATTACAGGTATATGGAATTGGACGTATGGTATAAATTTGTCTTTGAACATCCAACAAGTTACCAAATTCAGCATTGTATCATAGTGGGTTATGCGACTTACCTTAATATTTTGGGTGCGAATCCTCTGACCTCTTTCCTTTGCAGGTTTAACTTCTCTCATTTCTTCCTGAGGTTTTCACAGTTCCTTTCCACAGAACGTCTATAATGTTATGAGAGTAAGAAGAAAAAAAATCCAACCTAACAAATTCAATTATCAAAAAGTACACATAGACCCCTATAGTAAATGTTTTAGGTGTCTGATACCCTTAGGAGTCACTTCCGAACAAGGATTCTAAATTTGTAAGAAAAAGAAAAATTGTATCACACAAGCTTCATCAAAGACGTTGTGGTCACAAATTTTGCTAATGATTACCAATTTTTAGGCCATACTTAAACAGAAATTAAAAATATCGCCATAAGTAGCAATTTACTTTCATCATGAAAAATGATAAGGCAAATAATTGTTTCTGACATTGTTTGTGGAATATATCACAGGACTCACGTTAACATTGAGATCTCATCACATCCACTGTACATGCTGTGCTGGCGTTTAGAATGCAGGGATCGACTCATGATACTGATCGACTCATGATTACTTTCTATACAATATAGACATCTAGGCAAGGCATCAGTATGCGGCTTATGATATTCTGTGAAACGAAACAGATGAACTTACCCATGAAAATCACGTTCTGTTTTAGCACTGTAGCAAACTATTAAAAGGATATATACTGTAAGTGAAGGACAAAATTCAATGGCTCAAAGTATTTACATAGTTTCCGTTCTGTTTTGCAAATATCACTAGCATGGTTGGTGTACTGACATTCTATGAAGTCCAACAACACAGCCTTACCCTGAAAGCATGACTGTGTTTGGTACAGTATGTAGCAAACTAAGGAGTTGAAGTGGGAGAACAAAATTCAATTGTGCAAAGTATTTTCAGATTTTTTTGTTCTGCTTTCGCAAAATATCATTATTGTGGTGGGATATTGATATTCTATGATATGAAAACAAAACAGCTAATTTCCCCTGAAAACATGATCTGTTTAATATAACAAACTAAGGAGGAATACAAGGAGAGACCCAAAATACAATTGCTCAAAATATTTCCAGATTTTCAGTATCCAATACCTCACCATGCTAGTGATGTTTGCTAAACAGAACAGAAAATCTGTTAATGGTTTAGCAATTGAATTTTACCCTCCCTTTACATTCCTTCATTAGCTATATATCAAACAGATCAGGCTTTCAGGGTAGGGCTTTTTCGTTTTGTTTCACAGAATATCATAGACCTCACTATGCCAAGTTCTGGTAGATGCTACAAACTAATCTCCACAAGCAGTGTATTTTTTGTAGCATGTACCTGTAAGTGTGATTTTGTGAAAAAGGGCTAGTGAACAGCAAGTAAATCAGTTGACAGTCATACTGGGGTAACCATGAGTCAATCACCTAACAAAGATTGTGATCATAAAAATATGAAAACATATACCAAAAAAAAAAAAAATTGCCCTAATATCTTGTTGTGTGTTTTCCTTTTTATGCTACAGTATATGTTGGTGTCATCTGGATTAAGAAATTTGTCGAGAATTAATTTTGAAATGAAGTCATCAGTACACAACACAATGTCTTTTGGGAAATCTTCAGCCAGTCACTATCATGAAAGGCGTAAATAAATGAATGAATTACAATAAATGACCACAGTTATAAATAAAGATGGTTACAACAAAGAAGAGAGTACTGCCCTTTCTTTCAAAAATTTACCGAAAGCTACATCAGAGGCATAACTGTCACCACTGATTTTGGTCTTGTTTGCACCTTTCTGGTGAAATGTACTTTGAGTGGATACTGGAAATTTAGCTGTGAAAGTTATATTTGCTTTTAACTTCAAGATCAAGAGGCAAATTATCATTTTTGTTGCTGTTTGAAGAATATACATCACAGCCTTTACTGGTCCTGCTTACATTGAAGTTACCTTTTGTATACTTGCTGTACTGGAGTTTAGAATGCAATGATTGACTTATGATACTCATCAACCCATGATAAGTGGACTTACTACGGTATACAGTACACGTAGGTCTACAGTACTGTAGGTCTAGGTTGTATATTTGGGACAACAGTAGGTTAAGACCTAGACCTTATTAGTAGTGCACTAAGTTAGGCCTAGCTGTCATAGCCAAGACCTAGCCTAGACCCAATGTTAAACGTCTCTAATGAAGTTGCCTCACTATAGTTACTCTTCCGTTGATGATTGACAACCCTTGGAATGAAAGAAAAGCTAAAACAGTTCTTCTTCACTTTGGCTAGCAGATAGGTGATGACTTGCTAGTCAGAACATGTTTGAAATCTGTTTGTCTAGGAACTAGATTGATGACAGCCAGGTGATGTACAGACTTATAAATCCTGGTAGGGTCAACCTAGCCGTGATCCTTTGTTGTTCTAAAGCAGGTCGTTTTAAGTATGCAGTCTGGCATCTTTTGCCCTTCAGCAAATTCAGCAGCTCTGTGTTGGACTGCCTCTAGCTTATTTGTTTCTTAAGCTTTTATTCAGTCTCAGAAGCGTTTCATAAGCTTTTATTCGCCTCATAAGCCATCAGTCATAAATGTGGTCAACCATCATAAATGTGGCTGTTATCATTTTGATCCGACCATCTCTCAGTGACTAGGCCCACCTGTATTAGATGCCAGCTGGGGTCATAAGAGCTGGTGAAGAGCGCCATCTCTGGCTAAGACTTTCGTAGACAGTAAAGTATGGTATTCATTTTACTTGGTGGTATATATCAATTAAACTTTCATAGAGTAACTTACCAAAATCTGTGAGTATTGTCTTCTCTTGAATGCAGGGGAGCTGGACAGGAAGTCGGCAGGTCGTGTATCATGCTGGAATTTAAAGGCAAGAAGATCATGGTGAGACATGTATTCTGCTAAAACTTTGCTCCATTCAGTTTGCACATTTGCTTCATATTTTTTTTCAAGATACTCCATTTGCAAACTTTTATCAATCTAGATGAAAAGATCAATTATTCTCAAAGCTAAGCCTAAATCTCTGGGAGATACTTGTTTTTTTAATGTTCAATTAGTTTAGGTACAGTAATTAGACCTGAAGGTGCTTTACTTAATCCTAGTTTCTGCACATTACTCTTAACAAATCATATCAGTGCAATTTACGAAAACCTAGAAATTGGCATTCAGCCCATTACAGGTTCCATTTACCCATTAGAGTATGTCTTGGGAGTCAGCGCATATTGTACTGTATATATTGCTACAGTATGGGTGGGGGAAGGGACATGTTGGTGGGTTGTCACTCTTATTGTCTCTCTCTTTCTCTTTTAGTTTTTGTCTGTGATGTCATACTGTATTACTGTTTGATGTGGTTTTGATTCTATATTTCTTTCAGCTTGACTGTGGTATCCATCCTGGCCGTGACGGTCTTGATTCTCTTCCATTCTTTGATATGATCGATCCTGAAGAAATAGATTTACTTTTGATAAGCCAGTGAGTTCAATACATGTCTGCGTGTAAATAATTATTTCATGATTTGTCACATCAGATTTATGCGTAAATTAATGATCTCAAGTGTTACGATGAGGCTGTGTAGTGTCTCAGTCTCTGTAATCACAACCCTGGATACACACTACTATGCATAAAATGGATCATCATAATATTGTGTTATATAACAGATATTTGTTGGAAATACCTTGAAATGTAAGATTTCTTCAGAGCAAAGATAAAATATTGACACAATGGTCATGCACAACTCAATTTGAGTTATTGGACACAACACAGTGTGATTAGGTGCATTGAATTTCCATTAGAAACTTTGTATAGGTAAAGACAACACATGCAGGTATGCATGTCATAGAGTACAGTAAATGCCTTTACTGCATGTTGATACAAGCTGATTGGTTTAGTACTTTAAAGGTTGTGTGACGACAAAAGAATGACATTTTGGAATAATTGGCTGTACAGTATTAATCATTAAAAATGATGAAAATAGCCACAAATTCCGATCAAAATCCATCTTATAATGTAGATTTTACAGACATAACTCTTTTACACCTGTCACTATGAATAGACATCGGCTAAGCACAGTATGCAATTATTGCATTTTGTTTGTAGTACTGTACAGTCAAAAAGATTGATAGGTACTATACTGTACTGTAAATAGAACTGGACACTTGATTATTGTCTATAAAGTTGGGAGAAATTGCAATGTAGTTACAATGAAATTGAACTGAGTAAGTATACTATAGCTGGTGTTCTTCTTGTCATTTAAGAATCATTATGCATTTTTAGGTCAGAAGGTTTTTGCTTATCTCACATTGCGATTTAGTGGTTGGATCTGTGTGATATATTTATAAGTGCTATTATTTTTCAGTTGATCATTTTTTCAGTACTCAGTATTTCATATAATGTCATTTGTTGTTTTCTCTCTTTTCTATCTTTATATTTCTCTTTTAGTTTTCATCTGGACCACTGCGGAGCCTTACCATATTTCTTAAAGACTTCCAATTACAGAGGTCAAGTCTACATGACACATGCCACCAAAGCTATTTATAGATGGTTGCTGAATGATTATGTCAGAGTCAGGTGGGCTTTAATTTTCATCGTTATGTTATAAAAAAGAAGAAGTCATTTTTGTCTCAAAGGCTGTTGGGAGTGTCCCTCAAGGGGTGACTTCATACGAGATAGGAATGAATTGCTGCAAAATTATTTTTAAATTTCTGATAACATTCCAACTCTTCCCATTTCTTTGCACTGTGTAATACAGTATTAGAATCTGTGGACAGTTTATGTTCATCTTGTATCTGGGTAAGTTGGGATCCAAACGTAGCATTTGCATTACAGCATTTTATTGCACAATTAAAATTGTCAGTGCCCTGAATTAATGCAAGCTCAGGACAATGTAATTCTCTTCATTGTTATTCTAATATTGTTTCACTTAAAGTGAGAGTTACTGTGTTTTTGCAATGTTTTGTAGGTAGCTTATCATTGGCATTCTGGCAGGGTGTGCCAGATTTATACTTTTCTTGAATTTATCTATATTTTAAAACACACAAATAATTATAAAATGAACCTATGTGAACTATACTGAGGGCTCCCCACTTCTGGAGAAATGTTTGGCGACCACATTCAATTCTAGTGCAGTTACTCATGAAATCTTCCTTTTACTCTACATGACAATTTATCATGAGGAAGTTTTCTGAAAATAAAAATCTTATCTAGCAAACTTAAGGAATTGGAAGGTGCAATTTCTTTTGAAGAGTGCCCTTCTTCAGTGACCCTAAACCCTGATAACTGATTTCTCACTCTTCCTGTTTTGTTTTCTTCTCTAGTAATCTTACCTCTGAGAAGATGTTGTATACCGAAGCAGATCTGATCAGTAGTATGGACAGGATAGAGACGGTGAACTTTCACCAGGAGGTCGAGGTTAACGGGATCAAATTCTGGTGCTACAATGCTGGACATGTCTTGGGTGCTGCTATGATCATGCTGGAAATCGCCGGTGTTAAGGTATGGTGTTATATTACATCAGTGGTGTTAAAAAAGATGATGCAAGTGGTGTCATGATGGGAGTAAGGAAACTTGAGTGCTCATCATGATAAACTTTGAATTAGTTAGAAGTTCTAATTAGTTGTTGATAGTTAGACTGAATTGGATCCCTGAACAAAAATGAAGACTACACACCCCAATTGCTTGTTTATTGCTCATAGCACTTGACGAGTATTGAATGCAAAGGTTTCTTCAGATTTATCATGCTGTTAAAGGAGATGTATGCTTCAACTGTGTTCCTTCCTGGCTCTTTTTTCTGTCTACCCCTTGTCAGTCCTCGTTGATAATAAAATTAGTATTCTCTTTGTTACTTCCTGATAGATTCCTCTACACCGGTGACTTCTCTCGTCAAGAGGACAGGCATCTCATGTCAGCTGAGATTCCAAACATAAAAGCTGATGTCCTCATTACGGTGAGTGTGTGTGACAAGGTTAGAAACCATTCACTGTAGTTATGACTAACCAGTGATGGCAATGGAGCATTCACTCACCATCCATCTTGTTCGGTGAGCCAATAACATGCTCCCCATGATTAGCCATGTAGGAGCCGTTCACTTGCTATTCAGTGAATCACAGACACAGATGTTCAAACCATTTATTCACTACTTATTCATGTCTTCAAAGTGAACAGTAATTCCCTTTGCACAGGAAATGATGTCAGAGTGTAACAATGCATTATAGTTTTGATGAGTAACCTAGAGTTGCCAGCTGCTCATTAGCAATTTACATATTAGCAATAGAAATTGGACTGTGCATTGACATTTAATGCACATTTAATGTTTGTACATGCTCCGTTAATAAAGTAGCAAGCTCTTTTGAATAGTCTTTGAAAGTTTAAACATTTATGAAGTAAAAAACAATTTGCAGAGGATAAAGACAAAATGTAAAATTTTGAATATTGTACCTTACTTTAATCAAGAGAAGCTCTTTCGTTTGTCAGGAATCAACATACGGCACACACATCCATGAGAAGAGAGACGAGAGAGAGACGAGATTCACAAGCACGGTTCACGACATCGTCAACAGAGGAGGGCGCTGTCTGATTCCTGTCTTTGCCCTCGGCAGAGCACAAGAACTTTTACTCATACTTGGTGACTTGCATCTCATCTTTGATTTTTGTCAGTAGAATGAAACCGACATTAATTGTTGGTACAGGAAAATGTCGCTGACCAGAACTGTATCACTTTGACCAGAACCATATCACAGTGACCAGAACCATATCACCCTAACCAGAACCATATCACACTGATAAGAGCCATATCACACTGACAGAACCATATCACACTGACCAAATTCATATCACACTTACCAGAACCATATCACACTGACCAGAACCATATTAAGCTGACCAGACCCATATCACACTAACCAGAATCATATCACACTGACCAGAACCATATTAAGCTGGCCAGACCCATATCACACTAACCAGAACCATATCACACTGATAAGAACCATATCACACTGACCAGAACCATATCACACTGACCAGAACCATGTTAAGCTGACCAGACCCATATCACACTAACCAGAACCATATCACACTGATAAGAACCATATCACACTGACCAGAACCATATCACACTGACCAGAACCATATTAAGCTGACCAGACCCATATCACACTAACCAGAACCATATCACACTGATAAGAACCATATCTCACTGACCAGAACATATCACACTGACCAGAAATATATCACTTTGACCAGACCCATATCACACTAACCAGAACCATATCACACTGACAAGAGCCATATCACGCTGACCAGAACCATATCACACTGACCAGAACCATATTAAGCCGACCAGACCCATATCACACTAACCAGAACCATATCACACTGATAAGAACCATATCTCACTGACCAGAACATATCACACTGACCACAACCACATCACGCTAACGAGAACCGTATCGCACTGACCAGAATCACATCACATGGACCAGAACCATATCACACGGACCAGAACCATGTCAAACTGACCAGACCCATATCACATCGACCAGACCCATATCATGCTGGGATGATTTATTTGAATAACATTTCTAAAAACACACTCTATCAATATTGGAAGAATCTACTTTTCTTGAGTGATAGATGGGTGTTTTTTTTTTTTTAATTGCAGTAACCCATCACCCCAAAGTATACTTTTGTGCTTGTGGATAGCAGAATTCTCAACTGGGTCTACTCTTTGATTGACAAAATATTTGAAAGTTGCAGAGTTGCTCATATTACACAACATACACAGCGATCCACTGTTTTTATTACACCTGTAGATGAATTTTAGATACGCTGTGGGGATGGACTAGACGCAAGTGGTTGTTAGAATTGAAACTGTCTGGAGTGATGAGTGCTTGTTTTTCAATATTAATACCCTTTGAAAGTTTATAGGTCATAGTTTGAAAGAGCCAAACCTTCGGAAATTGCATAAACACCAGCAAATGCATTTGAATAGAAATTTCTTAAAAAATGTCGTGAACAAGATGAAAATTCACTTTCTAGAGAACTTTTCAAATCTGGAGCACCTAGTGAATGAGGTCTTGTCATCTTACATTGTAATTCCTTACAATTGTAGCTTTTGGCTTAAAAACCCCATCTCTGTGGTTGCTTCACTTTTGTTTTGGTTTTTTTTTTCCCTCTCTTTTAGATGAGTATTGGGCAAACCACCCTGAACTTCATGATATTCCTGTTTACTATGCATCTGCTTTGGCCAAGAAATGTATGTCTGTCTATCAGACTTACATCAATGCAATGAATGATAAAATAAAACGACAGGTGAGTCATAGGATTGTATGTGTGAGCAGGGATCTGTTACTTAGATGGAGACAGTACGGAATATTAACTTAACGCTAATACTTTAAGATCCTCCCAATTGAGTGACGATAAGCTGTGCAATTAGCTCAAAGGTATTTCTTTCCTTTATTCGACATTAGCAGTTCAATACAATTTACCAAGCAACGTCATTAAAGTCAGCTAATTCTTGAACAAGAAGATCGCTCCGAACAATGCTTTGACGTGTAGGTTTGTACCGCCAGTCCTTAAAGGGCAGATGGCATGCATCTCGAAACGACTGTATAATTGAAATGAATGATTACCTTTAGCCCCTTCCTTAAGAAGTTAGTGCATGCAAATGAGCTACAGAGGCAAAAGTCTATGTTTTTGACAAATAGCTGAGAATTTTCTTCAAGTTTCCAGAAATGGCGGGACATCGATTTTTTTTCATGCTTTGATAAACAAACCAAATATTGCATGGTCATACGAGTCACCGAGCGTGGACAGGCCGAAAACATCATTTATTTTCGTGACGACTGGCAATGTTGTAGCAGTAGGGAAAGTCAAAGTGAAGTTCTGTTGCTGTAGCAGTCAACAGAGTTGTTATTGTGTTTATCTTCTAATCCGGTGTAAGTCCTTAGAAGTTTCAGTTACTATACAAAGAACATATTACGGTGTGACCTTGGCGGCACTAACCTCACTACAAAGCGTACTGCCTCCATCTAAATAACAGCTCCCTGGTGTGAGCTCTCCTTACATGTGAACTAGAGTGGATTCATTGGGTTAAACTTCCAGAGGTTAAGTTTATCAGTTTCTCAAGGCAAATGTATGTGGTGAAGAGAAAACTGTTCACGTGGCTGGCATCACAGGGTGGCAAGGACTTGCTCCAGTTGAATGTTTTACTTTTGTGTTTACTAAGGACAAGCAGTTCAACCAATTTGATGATTGGTCGGTTTTTTCGTTGAGCAGTTGTATTGGAGTTATCTTTCGAATCTTTAATTAGCCTTCTAGAAGTCCTGCAAAATATCAGAAGTCGATCCATCCTGTCCAATTATCACAACTCACATAAATCTAAAAGAAAGATTTCCCTTTCTATAACTTCATTACCATCTAACATTACAGATATGGGCAAATGGTATTGAGTTTATCTGTTGTCCCACGTAGACCTGCCAACTTGTACGATTTTAATGTAGTTTGTACTGAAAATTGTTACAAATGTGATCGTACGATATTTTCCCTGCAAAATACAACTTTTGAATGCTCGCCTGCGGAACTTATTATGCAAACGGCTGGACTGGGAGACTAAAACGTGTTTCAGAGACTTTCTGGTACAGTAGACTAGCAAATGTTTGCTGCATTTATCACATTGCTCAAACTTGCTTTGCTACAAAGGATATACCGCATAGGACATGGGCTGTGGGGTTGTCTGTGTTACATTCCACGTAATGTATAATAGCTCCTCTGTGATTGGTGCCAAGTGACTGACAAAACGAACATATTCATGACTGATTTCATCAGTCATAAATTTGCTTCCATAGACATTGCCCTAAGCATATAGTGACTGAACTAATATCGCTGTGCCTGCATTCAGTGTAGTGCAGGGACTTACTTTATGTGGCAGACCTTGGGCCTAGGCTTATCTTAAGCAGGTCACATACTGTCGAATTTGAGAGACCCGGACAATCTGTCAGTGTTGTTATATGTGATCAATTGTACAGTTCGCGTGTGCTTCTTCTCTTTGATAGGCAGAGCCTAATGTACATAGCTGGCTAAACGTAGTCCTAACGACTATTGATTAACGTTTGTGTTAAAATTTACTGATGAGATTGCCTGGTACTTTAAAGCCTATTTCTCACACTACCAACCGTTAGGATTTACTTAGCTACATAAATGTCACTATTTAGTAGTGCCTCATTTAATTTTATGGTATTTAAAATTGGTAACTTTTTTCAAATTTTGTCACAACTTACAGAGGAAATAATAGCAGGAGCTTTTGTTCGAATTGCGTACAAATTGTATGGCCATCTTGTTGTTAGGGCTAATTGGCAGTAAGCTGAATAATCTTTAGGCCTAGGTCGCTTTCAAAGCTTCCTTTTTAGGCTTGTTGAGGACTAAAAATACAGGAAATCAGCAAAATACAATTTTTAGTGTCAAAGTTCAGTTTTGGGATCTCAGAGGTTGGCAGGTCTGGATATCGTGGCACCCAAAAGAATATACGGGCACTTGAAACTCAAAAGAACAAAATGAGTACCTGTCTGAAGCAAAAGAAACTTGCTCAACTACATGTTTTCATTAGAAGGCTACAGCAGTGTGCTTTCTTATCTCTAAATGACATAAGTATGACAATACATAGACATCAAATACTGTACCAGTTGTAGATGTTTGAATTGAAATGATAAACGAAGGACGAAACAGACCCACGGATTTTGTGAAGAAGAAAAAAATTCTATTTGGACTTTATTTGTGAATTTCAGTCATAAAAAAGCTCACATGCTTCAGTCTTTCTGTTGATCAAAGATTCTGCAACGCTGAAATTGCATATAGGATCTTTACTGTGAGTATAACTCAAGATGAAAATCGCTTCACGATGTCTAAATAGGAATTGAAAAGAAAAGATGTCATTAATATCATCCTACAAGTGAAATTCTCCAAAAAATTTCACAAATATCATGTAAGCTAAATTGTATAATATGGATTTGAGGTTACAATATGTACAAAAGTGTTTCTTTTTTTTTAAATGAATAGGAAAGGTCATGAAAGGCCTTCCAAGAAATTAAAAGAATTATATCCTAAGGTGATGAGATGAATAGTGAATAGCCTACTGTAAGCAGATCAGCAAACTCGTGTATTTCCAAGAGTGAACAGCGAAATATGTGTTGGTTGTGGTGTGACATATTTGAAGAAATAGTAACTTATCATTTATCATAATGTCATATAAGAACATGTATGATTGAAGTATCTGGTAGAACATGATAGTTATATCAATCTCATGTAAGAATATGTATGATTGAAGTATGTGGTAGAACATGATAGTTATATCAATGTCATGTAAGAACATGTACGATTGAAGTATCTTGTAGAACATGATAGTTATATCAATGTCATCATAGGAGCATGTATGATTGAAGTATTTGGTAGAACATGATATTTCTATCAATATCAAGTAAGAACATGTATGATTGAAGTATGTGGTAGAACATGATAGTTATATCAATGTCATATAAGAACATGTACGATTGAAGTATCTTGTAGAACATGATAGTTATATCAATGTCATCGTAGGAGCATGTATGATTGAAGTATTTGGTAGAACATGATATTTCTATCAATATCAAGTAAGAACATGTATGATTGAAGTATTTGGCAGAACATGATAGCTTTATCAATATCATGTAAGAGCATGTATGATTGAAGTATCTGGTAGAACATGATAGTTATATCAATATCATCATAGGAAAATGCATGGTTGAAATATCTGCTAGATCTTGAGTGTCCTGAAGGAAAATATTTGGTTTGAAATACGTGGTAGATTTTGGTTTTCAACAACTTTCATGTGCTCAAATATGACGATAGTATCGATATTGTTAACATTTTCTTTGATTTAGATCAATATCAGCAATCCGTTCGTATTCAAACACATCTCCAACCTGAAGGATATCGACCATTTTGACGATGTTGGACCCTCCGTGATCATGGCTAGTCCTGGGATGCTGCAGAGCGGCCTCTCCAGGGAGCTGTTTGAAAATTGGTGCACTGATAGGAGAAATGGGGTCATCATTTCTGGTTACTCGGTGGAAGGTACCCTGGCTAAGGTTCGTTTTAACTGAAGAATGGAATACATCTGTTAGTTTGAATTGAGTTGGGATTATTTAATCTGTGAAATCCTAACAGGATTGTACAATCTTTGATTTCTAGGTTTGCTGCAGGATTTCTTAATGTTAGACAGGAACAGATGCAGGATTGTGTAATCGTGGATTGCTATGATAGTTGCAGGATTGTATAATTGTGGATTGCTATGATAGTTGCAGGATTGTTTAATAGTGGATTGCTACGATAGTTGCAGGATTGTATAATCAGGGATTGCTACGATAGTTGCAGGATTGTATAATCGTGGATTGCTATGATAGTTGCAGGATTGTATAATCGTGGATTGCTACGATAGTTGCAGGATTGTATAATCAGGGATTGCTATGATAGTTGCAGGATTGCATAATCGTAGATTGCTATGATAGTTGCAGGATTGTATAATCATGGATTGCTACGATAGTTGCAGGATTGTATAATCAGGGATTGCTACGATAGTTGCAGGATTGTATAATCGTGGATTGCTATGATAGTTGCAGGATTGTATAATCGTGGATTGCTACGATAGTTGCAGGATTGTATAATCAGAGATTGCTATGATAGTTGCAGGATTGCATAATCGTAGATTGCTATGATAGTTGCAGGATTGTATAATCATGGATTGCTACGATAGTTGCAGGATTGTATAATCAGGGATTGCTACGATAGTTGCAGGATTGTATAATCGTGGATTGCTATGATAGTTGCAGGATTGTATAATCGTGGATTGCTACGATAGTTGCAGGATTGTATAATTAGGGATTGCTATGATAATTGCAGGATTGTATAATCGTGGATTGCTATGATAGTTGCAGGATTGTATAATCAGGGGTTGCTACGATAGTTGCAGGATTGTATAATCAGGGATTGCTACTATAGTTGCAGGATTGTATAATCGTGGATTGCTATGATAGTTGCAGGATTGTATAATCGTGGATTGCTATGATAGTTGCAGGATTGTATAATCGTGGATTGCTATGATAGTTGCAGGATTGTATAATCGTGGATTGCTACGATAGTTGCAGGATTGTATAATCGTGGATTGCTATGATAGTTGCAGGAATATTTGATCTGGGATTGTTATTCTAGTTGCGTGATTGTGTAATCTGTGATTGCTATAGTAGTTGCAGTATTGTATAATCTGTGATTGCTGTAGTAGTTTGCAGGATTGTATAATCTGAATTATTTCAAGGTTCTAGCCCTCTATAATTACATCCTTCTCTTTTCTCCCAGCATATCATGTCTTCTCCAGAGGAAATCATCACAATGTCTGGTCAGAAGCTCCCTCTCAAGATGTCAGTCGATTACATCAGTTTCTCAGCTCACACGGATTACGAGCAGACCAGTGAATTCATCCGGACTCTCAAACCGCCTCATGTGGTGAGAATCAGTGATGACATCAATCATCAATTTGAGACAGTCACCACTACTCTTTAGAAATTGAGAAATTGTCCATTAGATCAATAACGTTGAATTTCCGATAATTTCATTTTTGAGGTCAATGCAAGCAAGTTTTGATGTCATGCGTGAGTCTGTAAATGAAAGGTTGTATTGGAAAGCCTGATGAGTGAAACAAATTGCGAGGGGTTTGGAAAACTGGGAGTGTGGGGAATTGGGAGTCATTGAATAGGGTCTTTATGAACAAAATCATTGAAATGTGTCCCTTCGATTAATCTGTTATTCTGTTGCATATATTCCAGAGTCAAATTGTCAGTAAGGGAAATGAAGTGTGTCATTTTTGTACATCACAAAAGTATAGAAATTGCATCAATCGTCCTTCAGAACCCCCACTCCTTTGTCCTTCAGAACCTCCACTCCCTTGTCCTTTAGAACCTCCACTCCTTTGTCCTTCAGAACCTCCACTCCTTTGTCCTTCAGAACCTCCACTCCCTTGTCCTTTAGAACCCCCATTCCTTTGTCCTTTAGAACCCCCACTCCTTTGTCCTTCAGAACCTCCACTCCCTCGTCCTTCAGAACCCCCCACTCCCTTGTCCTTTAGAACCCCCACTCCCTTGTCCCTTAGAATTCCCTCACTCATGTTTTTTATTAGTTCTGACTGACGTCTTGGTCAACACTCACTTCCGCTCATCGTAATATTTTACTCCAGGTCCTGGTTCATGGGGAAGCCAACGAGATGAGCCGTCTGAAAGCGGCCATTTTGAGGGAATATGAAGATGACCCAGAGTTTCACATACAGGTTCATAACCCGAGGATAACGCAAGCAGTGGAACTTTACTTCAGAGGCGAGAAGATGGCCAAGGTACCCTAAAATCAGTACTGTAAACACTGGAAGTTTTTAAGGTGTACAAAGAAAAGAAATCCTTTAGTAAGGCAAATATAAATGTTCATGCACAAAAACTAAAGAAAGCGCCTTTTGCAATTTCTCATCTTGGGGCGAGCAGTAGGAAATAAATTATTCTGGATTTGCTGGTGGCCGTTTCATAATTTTTCTTCTGCATTTGGCAACACAATCTTTGAAATGTATGTTTTTGAAACGGTATGTTTATGATTTGAAAGATAAATGTTCTGTGTCTTTTCTTTACTTGCAGGTAATGGGTAGTCTAGCTGTTGACCCACCTACCCATAAACACAGAATATCTGGCATTCTGGTCAAAAGGAATTTTAACTATCATATAATGTCACCAAAGGACTTATCAGGTATGTGGATTAGAGCGATGTAGATTTGCCTGGTGATCACGGGGATTCCAGTTGCATGTTTGTTTAAGAGATTTAAGTTGTTTTGTATTAGTAGATTTATTTCATAGAAGATGTAGAGTTACTGTGGCCCCTCCACCACTTAATGTCCTTAATTACGTTTTTTATGACAAAGTTAACGACACAAGCAATGTTAATGTTTTACTAGATGGACACCAAATTAAAGAGTCAAATTATGCAAATTTTCTGGGAATAATAACTGATGGAAGTTTAAATTGGAAAGAACAGATTTTCATTATTAGCCAAAGAGTCTCCAGATCGAGTGGAATCATAAATAGATTTAAACATTTTTTACCCACATACATACTTTAACTCTTATATAATGCACTAATTCTTCCATATGTTAACTATAGTCTGTCCCTGTCGGGAAATACCAACGCTACATCTATCAATGAGTTTTACAAGTTACAAAAAAGAGTTGTTGGAAACATATATAATGCACCCTGCAGAGCGCCCAGTGCATCTCGTTTCAAATCATTAAGATTATTTTCAATTTACGACTTATTTAAGTACCAGCTTTGCATTTTTGTCTTTAAGTCTCGTTATGACCTCCTTCCTTCACCTTTTGATCACTTCTATACCTACACCTCCAAGTACTACGACTACAATACTAGATCGAGAGATTTTTTAAATCAGCCACATACCAGAACTAGTCTTGCCCACTCTCAACTAAGAAGCACAGGTGTACACTTCTGGAATTCACTAAGTCATGAGGTTAAATCGTCCACTAGTACATACATATTCAAGAAAAAACTAAAACAATTCCTTTTAAGTAACAATTCAGTGTGATTTGCAATCCTGTGATATTTTGTTTATGATTTATTATTTTTACGTGTCTTTATTCTTTTTTCTTTGCTTATTTTGTTTTGTATCTTAAGAAAGGGATCAGACTCGCAAAGTACTGCTTTTTTGTGGTTCCACTCTTTCCATTTTAATGTGTTATATTCTGCTATTTAATTCGCCTTACCTGTAGTATAATATGTTCCTCATTTAATGTCATATATATTGAAAATTTTGAAAGGGAATATAGAAATAAACTTCAATTCAATTACTAGTGTATACCACACCCAGTGTAATGTCTTTTATCATTACACCAGTGTGCATATTGTTTTTTCCAACTTCGTTGTATTTGATGAGGTAGCTCTATTCCATTCCTCTCACATCATTACAGCAGTGTATATATTTTATTCTGCTTGTTTGTATGTCATGAGGTAGCTCTATTCCATTCCTCTTTCATCATTACATCCGTGTGTATACTTTGTTCTACTTATTTGTATTTGATGAGGTAGCTCTATTCCATTCCTCTTTCATCATTACATCAGTGTGTATACTTTGTTCTACTTATTTGTATTTGATGAGGTAGCTCTATTCCATTCCTCTTTCATCATTACATCAGTGTGTATACTTTGTTCTACTTATTTGTATTTGATGAGGTAGCTCTATTCCATTCCTCTTTCATCATTACATCAGTGTGTATACTTTGTTCTACTTATTTGTATTTGATGAGGTAGCTCTATTCCATTCCTCTTTCATCATTACATCAGTGTGTATACTTTGTTCTACTTATTTGTATTTGATGAGGTGGCTCTATTCCATTCCTCTTTGTAGACTATACAGACCTCAAAGTGAGCACCATCACACAGAGAATGAGCATCTCCTATTCTGCTCCTCTGTCTCTGTTAACTCACTACCTGATTCAGCTCTGTGGGCAAGTCGAGTACACCACGGTAAACGAGAAGGCTGCCCTCAAAGTATTCGACAACATCACGGTGATCCACGAACCACAACAGAACCTGGTAATCCTGGAGGTGGGTCTGAGTTTGCTTGAAAATGTTGCAATTAATAAAATAAGATTTGTTTGATGTTACCAATGGACAAGAAATTTAGAAGATGACTGTTGGACAGAAAATTCCAATATTCCAGTGATCTTATTTTCTTTTTCCTTTTTTTATTGTGTTGACAGTTGTAGTTTAAAACTTATCATTTCTTTGTTTTATGACCCATGCATGAGCACTTATCTTTGTTTTAATACATGATAATTTAATTGAAAATTGCTGTGCAGTTTTCCCTGTTCTTAGACATTCTTCCTCTGCTTTGTTGACTTTGCTTTTCTTGTTTCTGCCATCCAATCTTTGCTTGTAACATGAATGTAACATGAATGAATGAATGCATCAATGTATCAAGGAATTAATGCATGAATGAATGAATGAATAAAAAGCAATACTTAGAGGTATAAAAACCAGACAACAATCAAGCTCGTAATCACTCAATTACTGTTTAATATGAAGTATTTTCGCTGTCTAGGTGGCTTAACTAATATCATGTAAAATGTTTTTGACAACCACTGTAGGCAGTGTCCTTTGGTGTTACCTACCAGTTTGTAAGATAGAGCAAAGTTCTGCATGAAACTCAGTGGCATCAAATAGTTTAAAGTCAGTGCAATAAAATCTAGCAAATACTTTTTTAAGTAGACAGAAATAGCCAAGAAATTGCCAAAAGTTAGGTTGTTGATTTGTTTAATCCTTTGATTACATTCATATCTAAGATGTAACTCTTGATGTTCCAGTTCTTGCTAAGTTGTTCTGTGAGTATCCACGTTGAGTATCCTCATTGAGTATCCTCGGTTAGTATCCTTTTATTAGTATCGTCATTGAGTGTCCTCATTCTTCGTCCATTACAAGGTGGCAAAATTTCTTGTCTGAGAATTACTTTATACGAGGTAAGCCTTGTCACTTATTTGCTTTTCAGTGGACCGCTAACGCTGTGAATGATATGTACGCCGATGCCATCATTGCGGTGCTCTTGAAAATATCATCCAATGAAAAATACCAGAAAGGTGAGTTAACCTGTCAGTCAGCAGGTAGTCTCAGGTCTTCTATTTCAGTGGTATATTTAGAGTCATTCAGGATAGGCAGGGTTTGTTTTGTTTTTGTTTTTTTGGGGGGGGTGGCTATCAGTTGTGTCAGATACCAGTGATACGTTCTCTCATTTTCGAGGTGGGTCTGAAAACTTGCCAAGAGTTCCATTTCTCGTCATGGCTGGATGGTGTTGGGGTCTTCGATTATGAGCTATCTTTAAATTTTGAGAATTCTGTGAGAATCTGAGAGAAAGGTACCCTTCATACCCGTCTACAAGATTTCATTTACCAGACCAAACAATTAATTTGAACAAACATACTGTCTAAAGTATTTATTTGAAGGTAGACTTATCCAGACAGGTGCCGTGGCCCAGTGGATGAAAGGGGTGGCTTTTGAAGCAAAAAAAGCATAGCAACGGATAGGTTCTTTATTAATCACTGGCAAAGCCCCAGCAGGATGGGTTTTTCATCCAAGATTATCTCTATTTTTCCCATTGGATATTTTAGTGAAAATTGATGCCAAATTTGATCCAAAATTGTTAAATCGGTAGTCACCCAACATGAAGCTGTAATATATAAGCAACAGGCTTTCCTCCACACTTGTGTGGTGGCTTAGCGTTGTAAAATAGTTTGCACTTCAAGGCCTGAATTATTATTATTATCATTACTTGCAGCATATTGCCCATCTTTTGACATTGTGCTATTCTGTTTTTAATCACTTCCTTACAGTCTCGCTCCTTGTCTGACAAAATTACTCGTGATCACGTTTATTGTGAATGAACAAATTGAATGTAAAACGTTTTCAGTTTAGCAACTGTGTAAAGAATAACATCAAAAGGATGTTCCCATCATGATCAACCAGTGGGAAAATGATTTTGAAAGTGTTCATAAAAAATATTCTTGTTGCTGTATGCTAGAGCACATAGGCATTGACCAACTGTTGGGCAAAGGGTTGGATTGAATTTAAAAACTATATCAAAGGATTTGATTCTGTAACTGAACTTATACAATCGATCGCCATTGATAGAGATAGGAGTACTTTTTGTCTTTTTCCAAGAATTGTCTCACTCAGATAACACTATGTTATTACTTGTTCAATCAAATGTAACATTGTTTTTTTTTTTTTCGATTGTTCATTATTTACTTCTGAAGCTTTTATATTTCTTTTTTTACTGAGATGAAAACTCAAAGGACAGACCTTGCTACGTTGTAAATTTTTCTTTGTCTCCTCCCAGTGAAACGGTTACCGGAGAAAAACGACCCTGTGGTGTTTGCCGAAAGGGTGGGCAAGCTACTCGGGGATATCTTTGGCCCAGAGAATGTGATCTGCTTCGGTCCACACATGAATAACTTCAGGGTGGCCCTCGAAAGTGGAAAGACTGCAGTACTAGATCTGGAGACCATGGTGAGTTAAATGAAATGTTACAAGTGCTATATCAAGACAGTTGAAGGAGAGATAAGTGCTGCTTTCAAGGTGAATGAGGTCACAAAGTTAGTTGCTCGTGTGAAATGGTGTTATGAAGGTAGTTGCTAGTGTGAAAGATACAGTCAAATACCTCAGAGTTTTCCTTTGATAAGATTGGAAATTGATGTGTTGCACACAATTAAAAAATGTTCACTGCATATTTTTACCTCAGCCAGTGCACCTGAAATTTTCACATTAAAGAGGCTCATTGAGTTGTTTCTGTGAAATTCACTCAATTTTTCTAAACCGGTCAAGTTTCCTTCACATACTAATGACAAACAGTCAAACTAAAAGGATCCTAAAGTTTTACATACGTTGGAACATTAATGAGTGAGTAACCAACGATTAAATTTGGTTTTTGAAACTTTGTGACCAGACATTTTCACATTGGTACATTCACATTCACACAATCAGAACAAGTAACGGTCAAAAATTCGAAAAAATTGACAGTTTTCATATAACTATTGGATGTGAAACTTGATTAATTATGCTAATTGTGAGTATTGTCGTGTGTTTGTATACTTCAAAATCACTGCAATCTTTACTGATATCAACTCAATGAGCCCCTTTAAACCTGACAAATCAACTGAAAGACTCTTGGTCCACTAGTATTCAGGTTTCTTGTGGGGCCTTGGAAGCTGTGGAAGTACTTGAATTTTAATCTGTCATTTTGGCGAACCTTAAAAGTGCTTGGATTTTGTTCCTCTGCATCAGATTGCTTCAAATATGCTTGGATTTTAGTGATTTGAAATATGGCTCTACATTTTTCCTTCACTGTCATGTGCAGCAAATGTTTGGATTGGAAAAGTTCTCGACTTTTATCCTCACAAAAGGGTACAAACCCTGAGTACTGGTCACTTTCCTAAAAATACAAGGTGTGGCAAAATTATATCATAAAATGTCTTACTGAGTTGTAATATTGTTAATTTCTGATACGTCTGTTCAGATTCATGAGTTTCAGAAGTTTTGAGCACCTCAAAGACCTTTCTCTCCAGATCGTATCTGTTTGGAATTTTTTTTTCTCTGCTCGTTGTTGTTTTTTTTTCTCCTTCTCTGCTTCATATTTGATAAGCTCAATTAAATTGATGTCGGAACGTTTTGGATCGTTTCATGCTGTTGTTTTTCTCCCTCTATCCAGGAGGTGCAAAGCGACGATCCTTCGATGAAGAAACTGGTCGAGACTTGTTGCACCAGGTTACAGGAAGCCATAGAACCAAGTCTACCAAGATGATGATGATGATGACATACCAAATGACCTTTGACATCACCAGCAGACATGGCCTCCTTCAACTAACAAACAACACAAACTGCAGATACCGGTTTTTGATCAGAGGGTCTCAGTCTTGTTAGCTCTCCGCTTCGATGAGCTCGATCCCCACGATGTACAAAGGGGCTTAGGCCGGTCAAATATGTTAGGACGCTACCTGACGGATGTGTTGCCATGGCAATTCACTGGATGTGCTAGCAGTAATACCAGTAAATGTGTTTGTTACATTAAATCACTGACTTTGAAAAAGCATCAGGAAAGGTACACCTTTGAAGGAGAATGGGGGGACTTGATCACAGTTATGTGTATGAATGTAGGACTTGTATTTGTCTTAACTGTACTGCAGTGTACATGAGTGTTAATGTGTTACACTGTTTACAAGGACAGGTTTGTTGGTATCCCCTTATTCCTTCCCAGAATATGGCTTTGGTACATAGAGAAGTTATATGAATGGTACCATAGGTCATGTAAGGAAGAATGGAAGAAGGGAGTAAATGGAGGAAGGACTTGGAAATGGAAGATTGCCTGGAAGGTTGAGGGGAGGGGGGTACAGTGTTTGTTACCAGACTGGAGAGACATTATGAATTTTCAAAAGACTACTATATTTATGAAAAGATGCACAAGTCAAAGACTGGATTAACCATTCACAGCTCTACATTCAGTCCATCTCGTGACAGTGACAATTGTGATATGATGCCAGAAGCAGTATGAACGGTACTCTATATCACTGCAGGAAGAAAATTAGAGGGACATCACTAAAAATTGGAGATTGCTTGAAAGAGGGAGAGGAGGGGGAGGAAGTGTTTGATACAAGACCGGAGACTTCTTTTTCGTAAGACCCTCTGCTTTCGTTCAGTCTTGTGATAGTATGAATTGTGATGTGATGCTAGAGGTTTGTGTCGGGAAGAACCGCCAAGAACAAGAGTCGGTCCTAGGGAGCAAATCGTTTTTGACAGTTGCGACAAATGAGAACAGGTTGACCGGTAGAGATGGAAGGGTGGGATGTGGGGGAGGTGTGACACCTATCTGGCATTTTTTTTTTTCATTTAGCTCCCATGTGGCGGGATGTGATGCAGCATTTGTACAGGTTTTCATGATGCATGCAAGTAAGTTGAATACAATACAAGAATGTTTAAAAACTGATGGATGAAAGGATTTTTGCTTTTGCACTACAGTAGAGAGCCCTATGCATAAAGTTAATAACATCATGAATATATTATATCATTCACCTTATCTGTGCACAGAGCTTCATAATGTATCTTAACGTAAGAATCTGTACCCTTTTCCCTAATTTCCGCACCTGTTGATGGTACTGTACATATCTAAGTGGGTGTCTATGTTTAGTAAGTAGTAACATTCACTCCCAGGCTGCTTAGAACCAGGAACATCATCACCCGATGTCGAATGGGGGAATGTCAGGCATCTTAAATTTCTTGTTCCAACACCCTCAATAACAGACTTGCAATGAACTTTTTTCACGCTTAATTACACAGGAGACGTGTGTGCAAGCTCTATATGAACCACTGTAAACACCTGCTGTGTTAAAACCACTCTGACACAGGTAGTTTTGCAGTGCACAGAAAATCATTGTTTACATCACAAGTTTAATGAACCATTCATTCAGGGGAAATGCAGACGGCGGAGATGACCTCTGGGTGTGAAATTGGGAAATACTTAACCCCTTGAAGGGTTATTCGTACTTCTAGGCAGAATAGTTCCTAATGAACTCCCTTGTTATGTTTGATGTCCCAGGTGATTTTCCACAAAATGCTGCATTCTTACTTCTGATATGAAGTGTTATAAGTATCTTGGTTCAGAATGTGATATGGTGGTATCTTATCAGGCTACTGTAGAACCTTTGTGAAAAAAAAACAAGAATGCAGAAGTGCATTGTGGTTGCGATGATCCTATTATGAGCATTTTTTTCTGAATCTGATATTATAGCATTAGTATGTATCATATGAAGCTACGTATGCTTTAAATGAAATATGAGATCTGTTCAAGCTTCCTTTCTTGGGGTCATGTCTACAAGGCTTTCACAATGTGATCCTTGTTGACACTGAATGACCTTTGAACTCCATTAGAGACCTGGTTCTTGTGTTCACTGAGATACAACCACATACTGAATATGACATCTTTCCAAGCTTTACGTCTTGAAATAAGATGGTTACAAGAATTCCATAATGTGACTCTGTTGACCTCAAATGAACTTGAACTTCCCCAAAGACAATGGCATTCTTGTATACTCAGTGAGATACACCTACAATCTAATCAGGAGATATGCCCAAATTTGCATTCTGGAGATATGGTACTTACAATATTTTCACAATTTGACCCCTGCTGACTTCAAATGACCTGTGACCTCCATCAAAAATCAAGAGGGATCTTGTATTCAACGTGATACACTTACATACCAAATATGAGATGTGTCCCAGCTTCTTGAGATATAGTGTTAACAGGTAAGGTGCGTCAGTAAGAGCAAAAGCGGGTACCGGTGAACCGGCTGCTCCATACCTGGTATACCGGACATTTTCGTGGAATCACTGTTTACTGTGTTACTTGTATGTACCATAGTGTTGTCATGTAGAAATGTACAGAACACACAAATGTCTATTAATGTGTTTCATGTGTTAACTCTGCCTTTAAGTGGATGTTACATTGCCATTAATCCCCGATTCTACTCGCTGCAATTTTCCTTGGGTATAGAACTACCTGGTATACACGTAGCAGCAGTAACTAGAAATTTCGTGAAATCACTGCTTTACTGCATTAATTACACATACCATCGGGTATGCATGATTACAAAGGCTATGATTGTCAACGCAACCAAACAGACAAGTTTAAAAAAATCATAGATTTGCCTAGTTTAAACCTACAGACTTGGTTAAAACATAATCAGCTGAGACAAAGCTTGATCTGTAAAAAAATGCAACATTTTTGAGGGACTGTCACACGAAATCATTTCCAAAAGTTTGGAGGAGTGTTTGTCACATTCAAAAAATAGCGAAAATTCGGAAATCTTGAATTTTCACTTGAAAGAGTTCTTTTTGTCAAGCAACCTGCTACTGACTTCACATATCTTCTAGAACAAGCAAAATACTTTAAAAAGCTGCCCCGAAAACATGACGGTTATAAGGGATTGTCAATCTAAATTACCATAAAAAAATGTTGACAAAAATCGTCAAAGAAAGTGAATGAAATCGTAGAAGAAAGGGAAAACTTTGCCCTAGACGTTTGGAATTGTATTTCTGGCAAATAAGATCCCCTTAACTGCTGTGTCTCGAAGTTTCCAGACAACACAGAAACAATGCAAAAAGAAGGCTTGAATTTCTCTTTTTATTTTCCTTTACATGTCTGATGTTATATTTCATTTTTTTCTCCAAAAAAAAAAAAAAATACAAAATGACCGGAATAATCATAACGATTAGAACACAGAGAGCAAAGACATTCCAAACGAAGACGTAAAGGCCCAGGATAAATTTGTCGTCCTCATAGTGAATTGATTACATATATATATATTGAAACTGTGATTACCGAAAAAAAAAATCACTTGATAAAACTTAGATAATCTGACCTCAATTATATGAAAATAAAAGCCGAAAGAAGAAATTAAACGGGCGTAAAAAGAGAGCCATATTGACATACAGTTACACAAACTGAACTGAAATTACGACGACGTGTTATTAATGAACCTATATTGTTTTAAGTAAGGATCATCATATTCATTGTTATATGATGAAGACACTCAAGTATATGAAGATTTAATGCCAATTATGAGATGCGAAAATAGATTTCAGAAAAAAAAAATTTACAGTCAAGCCTAGAAATTTGCCAAATATTTAAATTTGAAATTCAAAGAGAGAGAGAGGGGGAGGTCTGGCAGTTCAGTTACAAAGATGAAAATAACCATTTGATCCACAACGTAAGATTCTGTGCCTATGTTTGTCCTTGTGCATACAACGACTTATAATGAGGGCAGGGTGGTTATATGAAAAACAGAATATTTATCTCTCCAAATAACCCATTGACATGCACTCAGCAAAAATTAAAAATGAATAAAAAAGCAAAGCAATTCTACCTGTTTGTGCACCACTCTTTCTAACCCACCAATCTATACAGCATTGTTTTTGCTGATGATTACGGGACCTTTTGGTCAGGATTTTGGCGTCCGAGCCAATTTTTGTCAATCTTTACAGCATGAATATTCATGGAATTGATTTGAGAAGAGATTCAGCTTCAGCATACCAGAAGCTTTTATCACAAACTATCATCTTTAAGGTATAAAACAGATTTTGGTAAATGAGACAATTTTACCAGGATTTATTGAACATTGAATATTTATTACCACAAAAACTTTTCCCAGTAAACCACTTCCAGACATTTTTATTGATGGCATTGCAAATGACTAAAATAATTTCAATTTCTCCTTTCCCTCCAAGTTGGCAGAAATGTCTAACTTTCTAATAAATATTCTGCCACAGTGTTAAAATACTCAAGTTACAAAAAATACCACAGTTTTAAAATAAAAGCAAAAAAAAAACAAAAGAAAATGAAACAAAAGGATGGTGCCATTTACTGGAGCAACCACAATTTCTTCAGGAAATTCCCAAATTAATTTTCGTTCATCGTCAAAGAAATAGATTCACTTTTACACTTGACCAATATACAGTTGATTGTTAGTATCATACAGCTTATCTTTAAAGTATCACAAATTTTACGTTATAAAAAAAACAGAAAAATATACATGTGTCAACATATACCCACACAAAATACATGATAGAAATGTATAGCCACATGGGGGGGGGGGGGATTACCAGTAGACTCCTAAGGGATTCCACAGAAACCGAAAAGCACAGACACGAAAGGCAGACTAACAAACAGAAATCTCTTTGAAGACACTGACACATCAGACCTGGGGACTGCATGTTTTAAATACGTACTTTAAGGCAACCAACCAAGCTGGTCAAAATTTGTCCAGAATCACACTTTCATTCTTAGTACTTCCGGCTATATCTGAAAGTGATGCCACGACGATCGAAAGTGACTGCATCGGAGGCAAACACACAAGAGTGGAGCGACATACTGTATGAATGGTACTATCGTGGTCATTATGAGATACTCCGTAGGATTTAGGATGGCAGAGCCAGTCAATGATAACATGGGGATAACATACATGTTTGACCCTACCCCTAAAGTTATGCAGTTAGCATCACATGAACATTGTGACATGCAGAAACAAGATTCTAATACAATGGGGGAAAATTATGTGAAAACCCACCAAATCCTCAAATTTTGTTTTAAAAGGTTTATGTCACAGGGCTAGGTTAGAGTCAGAAACAACAGGAAAGGCTGAAGTTACATCTCTCAAGGCTTACTGTCATGTAGCAAATAAATCTCTACAGATTTATTGTAATGCATGATATCAAACCATGCCAATCCTCTCATGATATCATACATGTTGATGCCTTCTAGAGACAACACACAGAAACCACTAAGGTACAGTATTTCTGGATATCTTGTCATGTTCTATCATGCAGAAAAGCACTTCTCAAGACAATACTTTGGCACATTATGGAATTATGTGAGGAATAGGTGTGTCCATACAACTTATTATCCTGACAGGGTTCTGCTTGGTATGAAAATCCAAATCTTGAGGAGATTGTCCTCAACAATAGAAAATCTGTCTACCAATCAGAGCTCGGGTTTGGTTTCTCAGTAAGGTTTAAAAATATTATGCAATGTAGAACTGACCAAATGGCATCATTGATGATCTATGAATATTCATGACATGCTAATGCCCATGTTATCAGTATAGTGCACCATTTTTAAGGGCAGAGGTTTTATGGACTTCCACTGCCATGACAACAATTGCTTCACTCCATAAAAATGAGGGCGCAATCAAGATGGTCCAATGTGATTCAGGGTAACCATGTATCCATAGTGACATTATCGGAGTAATGCACAGATTAAACCCTTCACATCTAATGTCATACATCCTTGACACTTGATATTTGACCTCTCCATGGTCCATTTTTTTGGTTACTGACTGGACCCCCCTATCGCTATACGACGACCATGGCAGAGAGCATTACGGGAAATCAGTTCATAGTTACTCAAGAAAATTAGACCTTTAAAAAAATGCCGTAAAAGGTTACAACAGCCTGTAGTACACTACCCTGCCACTGTCAAACTCCTATAAAGCAACCAAGAATGCCTTTACGAAGGCAGTCCAGAAAATACTACGAGTCAAAAATGCATGAGCAGAGAAAGCTGGTCACATCAGCTTATTTTGCAAAGACCAAGTCCATGAAAAGTAGTACAAAGAACTAATATCTGGATTAAAATCTCTAACATTTTGCTGTTTCTTTTTGCATATTCCATATCTACTTTGTGCTTCAAAAATTAAGAATAAAATTGAACTTCACATGTCAATTACTATAAAAATCAAAAGGATCTTCCGATCATCTATTCCGTCTCGTTTTGAGGGAATGAGTGTCTCGTTACTTTCATACACTAAACACCCCATCTTCAACTCCACAAATTCACAGAACAGCTCACCATGGGAAAATAATCTTGAGACTTGCTCACTGTGTCAAAAGTAAGATTTGTTAAGGAGACCAAGACTCCCAAATATTACTCATACCGGGACATGAAATGAGGGACGTGCTAAATCAATGTAAATCGGAAACATCGGTGCTATCCCTACAGCAGCCTACACATACCAGCGTCAACTGTAGTCACACAGCTGTGACATCCATCGATGTGAATTATACCAATATAGTAATCCAAACAGATTTTCTGTGACAGACTGATCTCTATGGTTTGCATTTCAAACTTGTCTGAAAGATAAAAAGTTGAAAACTTTACAATCTGATACTTCAACACAGGGACTCGCACTTTGTTCCTTTTCATGATATTGTCAAATGTTACACGATTCCCACAGGGAGAATACTATTGCCTGCTGCATTTCCAGTACTGCAGACACTTTCAGAACGTTGTCCATGTACGATTCGCTCAGTGATGTTTCTTTTAAGCTCTGACAGTGTGCAAATATTTCCGGGCTGATAGAAGAGAATGTTATGAGCACCAGTCTCAGAAACTGAGCGTTAAACTCAGCTAGATTATCTGTTTACAGATCAGGCTTTCAGAACTGAAACAAAGACATCCAGGAACAGACCATTCTGTAAAAGGGTATGAAATGGCTTCAAACAGAAAAAACTGTTGCAAAATAATACCAGGCTTGCATAGTGGATGATGAATTGCTAATTTCCGTCACCGTGGGGCCATGTAGTAATTTATTACTCATTTAATATTCATGAGATAATGGTGAGATATTCCACAAGCTCAGAGGCTGGCCATGAATACTAAATCAACTTCCAACTTCCGTCCCTCTGATCATGTGATGGTAATGTAACAGTCATGTGACAACTCCATCGAGTTCTGATGAATACCAAAACCCTGATTACCAATAAATATAGGGCAGTGACCTCTGACCTCAAAAAGTTAATATTTTTCATCATTTTTGCTGTAAACACTATTCGTCCAAGACATTGATAGTCATAGATTTGCATCAGGAAAATAATAGAAACTCATGTAGCTTCTCTTGTTGGTATTTATCATATAACTGAAAATAATGAGAAAATATAGGTTTGTTGGGCCTGACAAGGATGTTCAAAACACACACACATAGCACAAAGATGGAACAGTCGCTTTATTGTGAGGTGAGATGAAATGCTACTGTACAACCTTTTTTCAACCAGGAGTGCCAGTACACGATTTTGAAATCAGATTTAATGCATATGCACTTTTAAGCAAATAATGAAATTTTTGGGGTTCAATGAAGACTTTGTGCCAGAAATTTTGGAGCATGCGGAAGGCCGATGCAAATCTATGATCTAAATCTTCCGACCCAGTGAAAACCCACGTCAATTCACTTCTTTGTTGAGACACAACTCCATATGAGAATTCATTACAAAACGAAGTTGAAATTCATATAATTTTAATGACCTAGGAATTGATGGCAGACTTAATCTATTTAAGGAGTTAGAAGACTAAACAAATCAAGAAAAACAAGCACCATAATATTATCCAATGTTACTTTCATCATTGGGACCCAAAGAATGGCACACCATTGACCCTAACCTGTATCAATGTCAGAAGGTTAAACGTTACATTTTTATCAATCCCCTCCTATTTTTTGTGATCTTCCGATCTCCTTACGTAGCATATATCTTTCACAGTGTCCAATTTAATTCGTGAGGATTCCCACAAAGCATCTGCAAAAAAGTCACCCATGCCACAAAGTTGTAACTCTTCATAGTCTCAGTCTGCGAAACTCAAGCTGACCTACGACCCTTCTGCATAAATCAGGGACAAGCCTTTCTCCAACAAGCGAACTACATCCACAGTTTCACATCTGTTTCACAAAGGCATCTTTCTCCAACCACTTAATCCATGAATCAAAGTTGTCATCTGACTACAACCTCCCAAGAAATTTACTTGGACTACCTCATCTGCTATTCTTGGATAGAGAAGCTCCGTATTTCCAGCTTGCAGTCAGATATTGTAAATTGTCAATTCAAATAACATCTTCCTGACCCACTACTGGTCAATAACAACTCTCTCCAGTACTGAACTTTCAACCTGTCATGAATATTCATTACATAATATTTCAACCATCCAATCAACACATCTTGTGGCCATTTTCCTCTCAATTCCAGGTAAGACGTTTGCCGGTGCACCTCGTTTTGGAAAGGTTCCTTGGTGACGACCTTCGACCTCTCAAACTTCTCCGACAAATCCCTCGTCCGTCTGATTTGGGAGGAGAGCCTGCATGTCACCATCTTCCTGCGCTTCTTCCTCTTCTTCCATTTTATCGCCAAAGAAGAAATCCGTCTTTTCGATGAAGAGCCTGAAGATGTTGGCGAGCTGTGCTTCTATGGCGAGGTCCTCAAATGACTGGCTGCGAGGATGTAACATGGACGGCCACCAGCAGGTGGAGATGTTATCTGCTGTCATCTTATTTTCATTACTCTGTTGCATGATTCTGAGAAATTTAACAAGAGAGAGAAAATCGTCAATAGTTACAGCTGATAACAATCCCATCGTTCCTTCTCATTTGTTCACAATCGGACCTCTCATATCCTCTCGTCATAATTGGTCCAATTTTCTTTCTCAGCATATCCCCTAAATTCCTTATCCATTTCCTTCATTAAGTTCTGAATATTGTCTCTCAACATGTCATGATAAGCCTCTCTTCACATTTCTGTCATATCCTGCTGATATTTCCTCATTCTGTATATCCCTGTCTTTGCGTCACTACATATCCTTCACCTAATATATCCACATATCACCGTCATACCATCTATCTTTTCGAAAACCCTCCTGATAAACCCTCTTCCATTCTTTCTGTTTACACCCCATCTTTCATATCTCTTTATATCCTTTCATTTCCAAACTGAAAAATCCTGTAACATATCCCTCTCTGAATTGGCTGCATATTACAAGCACCTTCCTAACAATCTCATAACTGATATTATTATTATATTGAGATACCCCCAAATAACAATTAACAAATATACAATTTATGTTATAATAAGTAACCTTCTTTTCAATTTAATCATATCCACACACCCCTGACAAATCTCCATAATGCCATGCTCTGCATATTCATAAGCACCTGAATGTCCCTCCCCCTTGGCTCCACCCAAACAACCCCCTCCCACCTTTCAAATTCTCAATCTAGTCCCATCGACACTCTTTTTGCATTTTACCTCTCCAAGTGGAACATCATAAATTTGAGGATTTCATATCTTTGAGGTGAAATACTTTCGATGGCAGTCTGAAGTTCTTTGCAGAATTCATCCTCCGAGACCTCTGTGGAAAGAATTTCAAACAAACGAGGATGTCAAAGAGATTTTAGAGACCAGAATGTTAATAAAAACAATAGCCTATATTGTCTGGTATTGCTTTGGCAATTGGCTAATGCCATTATGTCTTCTAACATTTTCATTTGTAAATCTCCTGTGGAAACAAATGTTTGTCCAAGGATGGATACCACTGCTTCTGAGACCACAAAGGGCAAAGTGGTAGAGAAAAGAAATTAGAGAATGAATGTTAACATTCTCAGGAATCTACAAACAGCATTTGAGAATTTTTCTTTGCCTTCATTAATATTCATTGTCAAACAACTTTTCTGGGGGGATAAATTACAGAGTGAAAACACTCAGACAAAATTGGCACTCAGTTCCAGTCTCTGGCTTGGAGGTACTAGCCAGTCTATCAGTTGGGGGTTCTACCCAGTCTATGGGGTGGGAGACACTAGTAATTCTACTGTTGAGAGGTTCTAGCGAGGTATTTCAGTTTTACTAGGTATTTTACTTTACAGTGATTCTAAAAGAAACAAGAATTGTGTCTTAAAGTCTTACCACTTGTCATGAATGATGATTGAGAGGGGGGGGGGGGGATTAATGACCACGATCTATTCAAAACTGTTTCACACTGACGGATCAGCTGTTCCAAAGCAAACATCCTGTCCAGAGGTCTTTCCATTTCTTGTAGTCATAGCAGACAAATTTGGTATCTGGTACTTGCAGGTTCTACACCATACCTAGAGGTTCAGTCTTATGGCAATCATTTTGTCAGCAAATATTTTTTTCCGTAAGAGTCTCAACTAAAAATACTGGACATTAAACATGGATGCAATATTCACAAAGAAAGGTGCCCTTTGGAAAGACACTAATAAATGTCGTTACTAAAACATTGTAGCACACTACAAGTGAAAATAGCACAAACGCTCAAAACTCTCAGGAAAGAAATGAGATATTACGGTTGAATCTTTCGATGAGATCGTGCTGCATATCGTAGGGAAGGATCGGCTCCGGTAGTCTCGTGAAGAACTGCTTGATGGAAGAGGCTACAGCATTGACCGTGACGTCCAGAGATTCCAAAGGAAAATCAGGATCTGGGGTAAAAACAGAGAAAAATGTTACTGAGGTAATATAAAATGGTGGCAATGTTACTGGAAGGGTTCAACGACTTGATTTCATCTACTGACAAGTAAACAATAGAAAACCAGAGGCAGACACAAAAAGTGACCGTTGTGAAAACAGGACGACACAATATATTGGCAACGTCACTGGACGGCTCAATGACTTGATTTCATTTAATGACAAGTAAACAATAGAAAACCAGAGACAGACACAAAAAGTGACCGGATGTGAAAACAGGACGACACAATATTACAAGTTCTACGTGTTAACAACTGGAATTACTACCTGTGCTATTAACCTATTATATATGATAGTACTTTATTAACGACTTTACTGACACAATTTAAGTACGTGCATAACGGCGTTACACAAGAATTATGAAATTTATTTTAACTACAAAATTGCTATGTGGCATGTGGCATACCAATCACTCTCTCCCTATTATTTCGATGCGACGTACCACCCCCCCCCCGCTTCCCCGGGCATGACACTTACTTTGGTCAAAGCTGGTCAATATTTCATCAATGTCCTGCGTCTTCCCAGGCATTCTGTAAATACCCTCAGAGGTTAGACCTAGATTGACATAAAAAAAAAAAAACGAAACATGGAAAACAATAAGACATAGTACGTCATCACTTTACACGGAATCCAGTCCGATGAATTCCCTGACATGGAAAAAGATGATACGATCAGTCCACTACTGCCAGTCCCATCAATATTGCAAACATGGTAGGGAACCAGCTACCATACATACATACATACACTAGCCCAGACTTCCCAACGTCCTGTTCCTTTCAAATTGACGGGTCAGGTGATGCTCACAAGATCTAACTGGTCGATAGTTCTGTATGATGTCAAAACAACTTTACTCAATCCCAAGAATATTTGGCACTCTTAATTTCAGACAGAGAAATAACCAAAAAATATGAAAAGTGAGTAGACATGAACTTTGAGGGCATCATTTTAATCAAATCCTTCGTAGGGCAGTCCCAAGCCATTGCAGTTTCCTGGCTGCAAACAAATATTTTTGTGGCTTTATCTATAACCAAAACTTGATTCACAGGACATAAAATAAACCCTTTGGTAAGCCACTTCTAGACATTCCTTGGCAGATCGAACAACTCCAAAAAGAAATAAACTAGTAACTGTTTCACCTGTTCATACATTATGCTACCGTCCATAGGACTAATTAACATTTCCTACTCAAATTGATGAGCCTCCAACTGGTGGAAAAAAAAATGTGATTAACAAGCTACTCGGATGTAACCATGACTAGCACTTCACTATATACTATTCATGAAGGTCACACTGACAGGCCACATAGGTTCATCGTCATGGCAACATTTAATGGGTAATAGCTCAATAAAACTGTAACATGACTCTTTCACTGACCTTCTCTCTCTATGAATGTCGTGCACTGCTCGATGAAGGGAGGGACTCCCGACTCTCCAAATTTCAGTTCCTCTATCTGAAGATCTCGTAGATGTCCCTTCGGCTTCCCTGGTTTGCTCTTGGGTTTCTTAGTCTAAAATTAATGAGATGCAAAAAAAAAAAAAAAAGCTAAGGTCCATATCCTTGACTTCATACATATTCATCTTATCTGCAATACTGACAGGCATAAACTACTTCATTATATGCACATTTACCTTATCTGCACCATTATGCACTTTAAACAGCTAAGTGCGGAATTAAACTATCGAAACTTACATCTTACTGCAGAATCAATTTCTGCTATAATGTCTTTTTTTTTTTGTAAATTTCAACTTAGCACCAGAAAAATAATAAACTGTTAATATTTTACACAAAAACATGTCATCCAATGATACTTATCCTTTTATGAAGCAAATACATGTCAACGACAGTGTTTTATCTTATTTTTACTGTCTTTTCTTTCTAAATCACAAGGCCTGCTCAGTCAAAAATCCTGCTCTTCCTCATTTTCTGAATAACCATTGGACTCCAAATTATAGTCAAATAAACCCTGCAAAGCAACTAAGGTCGAAAGTCCTGCTTTCCACATATAGATGGGGCCATCGCAATATTGAAATTGGAAAGAAAATACACCACGCAGTCCTTTTGCAGAGAGAATTTCAACCAATGCAGGGAGCTCAAGAACACTTCAGGGTTCCTTTAGATGATCAATGTACAATTTGAAGAGGATTACACCTGTCCTGTGGCAAACAGCGAACAGACAATAGGGCTAGAGTGCTCACTGCGCACCGTGGACGATCGTTCGAAGCTGTATTGTTGCTTAGCTTGGGGTTATGTGACGTAGTTTTGTGCATACGCTACAGGAAGTATATATATCCATTTTACGCAGCAGTCTGCACGTAGCACAGGACAGATATATACGTCTTACTCAGCTGACTGGTTGTCACCACACAGGGGGTTGTCCTCAGATGACATGAATTCGATGTAAAAGGAAACTCTCAACTATTAAAATTTATGGTCATCAGCTACCGTTGTTATATCATCCAATTTATTTTCCCATTTTTGACAAATCACATGAAGTTACCTTTTTATCTTTCTTCTTCTTTTTACTGTCCTTCAGGGTCTGGAAAAAAAGAAACAAAAGCAATTTGTACCTCACTGATTCATTGTAATGGCAGCTGTACTTTACTGCTTTATAACATTACAAAGGTAAACCTAGTTAATGAGAAATGCTACTAAGTGCTGAGAGAAAGGGATATAGAAAAAGCATGTTATAGACTGATAACCAATTGCTCCAAATGGATTACAAAATCTAAATCCACCAAGCTAAATATCAAATTGAAGAATCAATTAAGGGTTGAAACTACAGTCTCCTCCCATATTTATTTCCTGTCCATCTCCCTCACCCTCTGCCTCCTTCTCTACTTCCTCATCCCTAACACGTTCTTCCCTACACCTTTCTCCACACAACCATACCACTCCATCGACTTTCTATCTCTCCATCTTTGTTCCCCTCCCCATCACTGCATCCCTTCCACATCTCCTTCCAGCATATTAAACTGGACCTATGGTTCTACAGGAAAATCCACTGTCATACAGATGACAGGTACATACCGGGAAAATATCCACCCGATTGCTCTTGGGAATTGTCATGTCGTTGTCTGCGGCTTGTCCTACAAAAAGGAAAAAAAAAAGATGGTAATGGCACAAAAATAGACAACAAAAAATATCGGTAACACGCAAAATAAAGTCTTAAAATGATGGTACAAGCAACTCAGGACAGAGATGAATTCGCACCTGACTATAAGACAATGATGATTCAAATGTGACCATTAATGTACATACATATTCATGATATAATGAATATTCATAAGTGGTCTTACCAATCAACCTATTGAGTTCCTCCAGGAATTTATCATTGTTCTCCTTGTCTGAATCGTCAACCCTCTTCTTCTTTTTGTCCTGTTTCTTTCGAGCTCTCTGCTTATCCTGAGGGTGGCTCGGGGTGGACTTCGGAGATGATTTATCTGACGACTTGATCCTCACTCTTTGATTCTGATGAAGAGACAAATACATCATCAGCAAATCGAAACCTCACATCTGCCTAATGATGCAGAGAGACGGCAGAATTGTTTGTTTAATACGTCAACTGGTTGAGGAAAACCCCACATCGTAAAGATGATCGGCCTCGTGGCAGTGAAAACCCGAACTATGTTAGTGAACTTTGAAGAGAGGGGTTTGTGAATACTCTCTTCAAAACTAAATAGAATGACTGGAGGTTTAATTGATTATAACGAAAAGTAACACTTACAAATTCATGGGAGGAAGCATGTGATTCATGTAAGATTATGTTACCCACATTACACTAACCATGATATCATACTAACAACAATTACATACTAACCATAGCATAACACTAACCATGATATCATACTAACAACAATTACATACTAACCATAGCATAACAATAACCACGGTATCATACTAACCATGATATCATACAAACCACAATTACATACTAACCATAGCATAACAATAACCATGGTATCATACCAACCATGATTCCATACAAACCATATCATCACACTAACCATGGCATCACATGAACCATATTATCTCACTAATCACATCAAACTAATCATGATATTAACTAACCACGACATCAAACCGTCAAGTATATCACACAAACCACAATAACAAACTAACCATGACATACTAACAATAACATACAAACCATGACATACAAACCATGCCATACAAACCATGACATACTAACCATCACATACTAACCATCACATACAAACCATGACATACTAACCATAACATACAGACCATGACATACTAACCATAACATACAAACCATGACATACTAACCATAACATACAAACCATGACATACTGACCATGACATACGAACTATGACATGCTAACCATGATATACAAACCATGACATACTAACCATGACATACAAACCATGACATACAAACCATGACATACAAACCATCATATACTAACCATCATATACTAACCATGACATACTAACCATAACATACAAACCATGACATACTAACCATAACATACAAACCATGACATACTAACCATAACATACAAACCATGACATACTGACCATGACATACGAACTATGACATGCTAACCATGACATACACACTGTTATATCACACCAACCAAAACCTCATGATCATGATTTATAGATCACACGTATGACTTAACAATATTTTACGATGACTCACCTCTAAGATGACTCACGTTCTCTGACTTAAGAGTCATCCGTACTCTGACTCAACTATCCTCAAGATCACTTCCATAGACCCTGAAAATGGACTCTTTCAACATCAAGATGACAATCTGCCGGACCCATAAACCAAGATCAGATGCCTCCATTATTAAGATGCACACATGGTGAAGACTAACGACTGCCCTGGCTGTAAATACTAGAAATATGACTCACCTGTCCAAGGGAACCTGATTCCCACCAACCAAAGTCAACTCCCACAGCTCAACGGCGTGGGATCCCCAGTAACTATGCCTACCCCTTCCAACTAATGTAATGAGTAACGTAGTGTGACTCTTTCCCAAGTAAAGATCTGGCACCGTGCAATCTACGGTCTCCAGTCAGCCTCGTGTAGCTTCTCTGCAAGTTACGAGGTGCTCTCCAAATCCTAAAAGTGTGCTCACAGAGTGGAAATACCGATCACAAAAAGTGGGGAAGCGAGGCAGATTCTGATTGGCGTAGCAGAACGATAAAATTAAGATGGATTCAGAGTGCAGGATTAATCAAGGGTTACGTGATCAGTGCTAATGTTACGTGATATTTCAGGAACATCATAAATGTTAACTCACTGAAGTAAAGATAAATGAGGCAGATTGAGAATACAGAGGATACGGTGCTAGAACCTTATTTGGGAACATGTTGAAGGAAGTTAAATAATGCATTAGTGTAAGCAAGGGGTAAGTGCGATGTCAAAAATGTGAATTCATTCACCCCCCCACTCGATTCCATTACTCGGAGATGGCTCAAATAAGAAGGTGGCGACTCACCTGACCACTAGCTAAGGCATCTACTGGTTGTGAATATACTCCTGTGCCAATTCTGCAATCAGTAAAGAGTGAGTCCAGAGGTTGGGAATATCCACTTCCATCGTCTTTCTCGGGGGACTTCAACATCGGGTTGAACTGAGGGGTTATAATCCTGTGAGAGGGGCCCTGGCTCAGTGTCTGCTCGATTTGTTGTAGCTTAGATGGATCCAGCTTCTAATGCAAAATCAGAGTAAAGGAAAACAGTGATATTTACCATAAATTATCCATGTGTAAAATCAAAATCAAAAATATTTGTCATTCTCGAATCTCGTTGTCGAGAATTTCTTGTTTTGTTTGGAATAAAAATTGAGCAGATGAAAGAGAATGCAAACAAATTTCAGTAAAAAAAATAAACTTCAGATAAACCTTCAGCGTCTCTCCTTAGTTGCAATTTCATCATTCCTCATCCTCACCCCCTCCTCCCCCCCCCTCCCCAATGGTACCTCTTCATCTCCATAATACAGAGTCCTTCCAACATTGCACTCTCCTGGTCATATAAATAATTTAAAATTGAATGAAAAGACACTTTATAAGCAATTGTGTGCATGCAATTTTTTTTCTTCTTTTGTTTCTTCTCTGCCATTTTTCTTATGCTTTTCAAAGCAGTTTCTGCCACTTTTGATCACTGAATGTCTTACCGTATCAATGAAAAACCTCACAAGTACATTTAAGAAAATAAAGAAAAAACTTACGATACAACGAAACACTATCCTTCTGGTTTTTTTGTACATGCTCAATCACTTGAAGCAAACTTAACTTCATCAACTGAAAGGGTACTTCCCAACATTTTAAGGAAATGATCATCGTCAATTGTGGACATTTTCCACTTTATGTGAAAAAAAAAAAACTACCTGCAATTGTGGACACATAACAGGACGCAACTAAATTATTTTTATCAATGACAGATGCTCCCAAGCTTTAAAAGAAAATTATTATCAATTTTCAGTGAAATTCCCTTTTCCCAGTTTTAGTAAACAAGCAAGCCATCAGTCACATAATAGTTGGTAATGGACACATATTAAGTGCAAATGCCTAACAGTTGAAATAAAGAAATTGTTATATTACATGCAGATGCTTTCAACTTTCTGTAAGGACATAACTGTCACTTGCAGGGAGTCAAACAATTTGCTATATTTCCAGCATCAGCTGAAGATAAAATAGTTTTGGGAGGAAAAAAATCTTTTCACTGAATCAAAGAGTGATTGCTGTGTCATTTTGATTAACATGAAACTTTGGCAGAGATCCCATATAATGACCAAAAGACATTTAACTATGTCATTTACGAATACATCATCTGACTGCCTTTTTATTGGGTAGACATGACACGTCAGTCAGGTTGGTTGTCAAACAATTATCCCCCCTCCCCCAGACAGATAACCCCTGAACAAATAAACCCACATACAGGATTATTTTGTAAGGTATTTGTCCAGGGGTAGGTATCTGTCCAGATAAGAGGGGCATATTAAAATTCCATCACAGGTGAAAACATCAGCTTCTCTGTCCCTTTTTGCACGATTAAATTAATTTCATCCAAGACAATAAAATCAATACTCTTGCAAGCACATTACTCAATTCAGAGTAATGTGCACTTATCGTCATAACATGTCCATCTGAATGTTCTGACCAAAATTGACAGAGATCTCTGAGGTATGTTCACACATGATTACTTATGTTGCTGAACAGGAGGACTAAATAAATCAGAAGCCTAAATGAACTGGGACGGGTAGGAGAGGACTTATGGCATAGCAGAAGAGCTAGAAGAGAATTTATGGCATAAACCCCGCAGAACAATACCTGATGATATCAAACAGCTGCGAAAATAACGAGCAGCAGTTTTGTCCATAAGGAACGTATAAACCTACCAATTTGTGAACTTTCAATCATTAATATTACACTATCACCAACTCGCAATATAGCCTATCACAGCAACACACTGATAACATAGGGTACTAATCAGGTATAGGTCCACACATTCCCACAGAATTTTCCAGACCAACCTTCAGTACTCTTTGTCTTAAATTGCTCTCTTAACTCAAATTTTGACCAACGACAGCTGCTTCTGGGTTAGTAATTAACATTCTCTTTTAAACTTTCAAAAGTTTGATTGCCGGAGCAAATTTTTCCAAGTTGTTGAACACATGCATTACAAGAAAAACTCAGATGCAGAAAGAAGATTAAAATAAATTTACTGCCCGCTGAAAGTGAGACAGTGCTAACCAACCTGATCCACAAGCAGACAGTTCAAGTAGGATTTGAAGAGAAAAAATCTCAAACAGTAAAGAAAAAAGTCTTTTTTCATGCTCCTTAGCTTTCCATCATTTTATTTTTTTTGGCCTACTGAGGTAATTAACTCTTCCAATATCAATTTCTACTAAATTTAAAAACTTTAAATTAAAAAATTTACTGTTATAAGCCTAAGAAACTGCTTGCAAGATAATGCTATTATAGGGGTAAGGGAAAGGGGAGGGTGGTGATACATGGGCCAAGCTGGAATATAATATACATCACAAGGAAACTATCTCTAAGGTAAGATCACAGCATAATACTGACAATCTTTTAATGATATGACGATAATGTCTTGAACAGCTTCAAGGAGGGTCCACGTTCTGTTTTAATGTCAGGCCATTACAGACCTTGGAGAGAAAAAACACATTAATCTCTGCCAGTTTGTACCTCACTAGCTGAGACACAACATGCACAAAATGAAATGGAATGAAATAAAATCAGAAACATCCTGGGCAAAAAAAATTTGGAGCATATTCCAAGAAATGTTAAACCATGCACTGAAGAATGATTAGAAGTTATGAATATGCATGAGGGAAGGATAGCTCATACATAATTGCATGATTAATTTTTAATCGTGCAGTGATCCACGCCTACCTGATACGGATTTGGGGGTCTAAAAAACTCTAAGACCTGGTGGTATGAAACAACACAGGAGATGTAAAATAAAGAAGAACATTCAGAGACTTAACGTAAAAACGACACAATCTGGTGCATCACTATAAACAGGGACACTTTTACTGACTACAAATTCAGTTAGTGATTAAAAAAAAAAGAAAAAAAAAGGGTACGGTCAAAGGACCAAGAAATTGAATCTGTTCTGTAATGGCCAATGTTTGCTACCAAACAGTATTCTTAATAACCCTCTTTGCACCATTTAAGCACCTGATGTACAGTATTTGGTATTACATGCCAGATTTACCTGGAGAATAAAGAGAAATGGCAAGAAAACTACCAAATACACCAAGACATGTGACTGGATAGTTCAGCCATCTGCTGATATACTGCCACATCCGAACGTAATATTTTCAACATCTGGCTGGGTGTTCTAGATTTCTAAATGAAATAACTAATACCAAGAGAAAAGTAGTCATCAGGCAGAGGCAGGGAAGATTTTGAGTAAATGCTTCGACATCTGACTGAGTGGCTAGTAACTGACTGGGAGTCTAACCTCAAAATCTGACTGACTTCTTTGACATGTGACTGAGTAGCTAGTACCTGACTGGGAGTCTAAACTCAAAATCTGACTGACTTCTTTGACATATGTGACTGAATGAAAAGATACCTGCAGGACTGAATGCCAACACATGTGACTAAGCTTAATGCCAAGACATCTGACTGAAAGAAATACCTCGGTGCACGTCTGAAATGCGGACAAACATTAACACCTTGATGCGAAACCCCTTTACCCAAGACATAAGAATAATACATCTTTTAAATCCCCCCCACACAGACAACTCTTATGCCTAACTACAAACAATTTCAGAGTGGAATACCTACTTACTGTAGCAGAGCTACATACACACAGACATGAAATGCAAGACAGCTACAGATCTTACTTGAACACAGATCTGTGACTTGAACACACCTCACTGTAAGCACACATCTGACAAACACACACCATCTAACTGGGACATGCATTGATCTGACTAGGTCACACACCTTAGTGCAATACACAGATCTCTGACTGGAAAAACAGTCACACTGGAATACATGAGAGATTAGAACACATTGCTTAACTAGAACAAACACCTAACTCTGAACATACAGACAGAAATGCACATGTGACTGGAACATCCACCAAACTGGAACACACAGGAGACTGGAACACCTACGGTATCACACTGGAACACACATATGATTGGAACTCACATCTCATGTATAATACACACCTAACTGAAACACCTACTGACTGAAACACACATCAGACTGGAACATTCACCAAACTGGAACACACATCACACTGGTACACACACATCCAATGGCATTAAACTTCAACCTGCTACTGATCTAGTTATGAACTAATATACGACGGAAAAGAGGACAAATTTATCTGAGAAGTATGCACAGTCTACAGACATGATTAAATTAAGCTCAATGAAGGGTTTTGTGAAATACACTATATTTTTCTTAACCTGTCAAGTTTCCTGAACATACTAATGACAAATGGTAAAACTAAAAGGATCCCAATGTTTCACATACAAAGGAACATAAATGAGGGAGTAATTAACAATTCAATTTGCTTTTTTTTTAAATTTGTCATCAGACACTTTTGGTACAAGTACTTATTCACATATATACATACATACAGTATGGAGAAGAAAGGGTCAATAATTCAACAAGTATGACAGTTTTCATAATTATGGATGTGAAATTTGACTAATTATACTAATTTGTTGTGAGTTTATACCCTTCAAAATCATCACAAACTTTTTTATATCAACTCAACAATCCCATTTAAGACACATCTTGGGACACATGAATATGTGACTGAGATCAATGCACACCTGACTGAGGACACAAGCATATTAAGTGACAGAGGACTGAGTCGAACACACAGTAAAGATAAAAATGCACATCTGACTGACGTATATTACACCCACAAATCGGTATGAGTCATTTACATCTCACAAAAACCTGACTGAGAATATACACACCTGACTGAGAATCATACACACTTAACAAAGAATCATACACACAGCTGACTATGAATGAAAAACACTGTTCGATAATTAAGACAACTGTACAGAACAAGGCATCAAATATTAATATTTGACTAGGTAAAACACAGTACAAACGAATCTTGAGTGAGATGCATACATATAGATATACATCAGTGACTAGCATATCTGACTGACACACTTATAAATATGACTAACACATGCACACAATGGACTGGTACACCTACACAAATCTGAGTGTTACACCTAAACAAGGGAATCTTCACATCACTCTGGCAATCTTACGACCTTGGTTTCTGAGATACATCGCCATGGCAATGAAACACAAAGAGCACCGACAGATGTACCTACATATAACATTAACTGCATTTACAAGGTAACCTGGACGCAAAGTGCTGGAACATAGTCTCTTACTAACACACCTATACATACCATTAACTGCATTTCCAAGGAACCTAGATGCAGACAACTAGAACACAGAGCTCTCTCTCTACTAACACACCATCAAATGCCACAAAGTAAGTTTATCCTGCTTACCCTTGGCCTTGGCTTCACCGGTGGCTTCTGCTTTTGTGGTCTCGGGCCGGCCGCAACCGAGTCGTAATGTCTCTCTTCTGTGACCTCCGGTCTGAAGATTGGCACCACCCCGTAGGGTCCTGGCGGTTGAGGTGGTTCTAGAGCAGGTGGAAGACACACTTATTACAGCCTCACACTGTTACTAATACAAGACACATGTCAAGGAATTACACTAACGTTACAACATTAAATGAACTTGTTGAGACAGAAAGTTACTGGACAGGTACGGGGATAAGAAAGATGAAAAGTTTTTAACTTTCAGAAGAAACGAAAAAATTCCTTAATTGACTGATATATTACAGTACCATTTATGCTACAGGATGAGGAGGGTGCAAGGGGGGGGACTATTTTAACCAGAACGCCAAAAGGCTTTGTGATTCCTTGCTACATGGTTATATTATAACAAACATGAATTATCCACATGACAAGTATAACATCAACAGCAGTTATTTTTCTTGATACACCACAAGCCTTTAACCCAAAACTGACCTTTATTTTGGTGACCTAAAATAACCGCGACATTTGACGTCCACCAAAACTTAGCAATAGGGATCACCTACCCAGGCCATACAACCCACACATCAAGTACAGTATGAGTATGACATCAGTCAACATTATCCCTGAGCTCCAAGTAACACACAGCAATCAATGCTGCTTCTAGCCTTGCCTGTTGTTAATTGAATCAAATAACTCAACCTTACCTCATCTGAACTCAGCTTGTCTGCCATATTTACCTCAAAATTCTTCATAAAGGACCAGAATGTTGTTGGGTCTCCATCGTATGGTGGAATTTCTGCCTTAGGTAATTCCAATGCTAATTTGAAACTCATTTTTCCTCCTTTAACTTTTTCAATGCTTCCTCCCTCTCCTCAGTATAATGCTTTTGGCATTCCAACATCCAGCTTTCTGCTTGCTCAAATGCTTCATCAGACAACAGCCCAGCCAGATCAGCATGAACCTCTTCGATTGCCTCAAACTGGCGCTCTGCCTTTTGCAAATTTTCCTTTATCGACTCAGCGATAATTTTTTCCTTGTTACAAGTGGCTTTTAACACACTCAAAGTCCTCGTAAGTTGACACTAAGTTATGATTCCTCTTCAATATTTTTGCTTCCTCCATCCTTTCCAACATTGTGAAATATGATTGAAATCACTCCAATTTGATTGTTAAGCAACCTCGTTCTGCTACCAGCTGTTCCTCTGAATATTGATATTAACCAAATAAATGACAGAACAAATGGTTTTTTTTATTTCCTTCATTTTTTTTATAAACCCATTAACATTCCAATGCATGAAGAAATGACACCTTGTCTATCTGACCCATGACCCACCATACCGAGACTATCTCTCTGGACAACCTATGGAGGTCCCTCACACTAGAAGTTACTCACCAAGTTACAAATGCAGTACAGTAGCCTTGAATCGGAGCAAAAATGTTATGTTTGACCCCATAACCTCATTAATATGCAAGATTTGGACACCAAAAACAATAGGGATCATCTACTCAATATGGGCAACCTACATGCCAAAAATGAAATTACTCAGAGTTACCCTTCTTGAGATAGAGTGTTTACGAGCAACCGTCACACACACATGCATACACACATACATACCCACACACGACATCAGGACTGCATAGATTCCCCTGCCTACGGCAAGGAATCAAAAACGGAACGTTAATATTTACTTCAGTTGACAGGTCTGAGAGACAGGGTTGGAAGAACAGTCAGGATGCGTTAAATAAGGATCAAGAGAATAATGCAACTGTTCTGGAAATCTTGGTCTGATTAGAGTATGAAATAGCTATGAAAGTGATAAGAATAAATCTGAGTTGAGGCAGGAATGGACTTTCATACCTATTTCTGATTGAATTCATACTCTATCTTGAACAATTTCTGATCCCAAACTGAACAGATATAGACAGGAAATTTCCTGACTACATCCAGACTCAATTCTGATCTAATTTGACCTAATTTCCTGATTAAGCAGCTGAAATCCTGACTTAAAAGCATGAAAGGAGTCTGGAAATGTGTCAATTTTGGACCTAATTTTCCTGCCCTGAAAATCCTGATCTTAAAACTTCCAGCAGGGAAAGCAGGTTGAAAGGAGGCAGAGAAAAGGACGTAGATTTGTTGGAACTTACCCGTGCTAGGAGGTGGGGGTATGTTACCTCTAATAGGTGAAACATCATAAGCCACATTCTCTGCCCAGCCTGGAAATAAAAACAAGTCAAATTGTGTCAATGAAGAGTACACCAAGATAGTATCCTCAATGGGGATACTAAAAGTATCAAGGATAGCAGCAACAGACCCAACTTTATCTATACAACCATCCTGTCCCTCCCCCCTCCCCCCCCCCCCCCCGCTCTCTATCAAGCTGCACCCCTCACCTAGAATCAATCTCTGCATGATTTGAGATGACAGCAGTGACTAAGATAAGACAGATCTCCTGTTGCAGATGTAGCAAGTTTGACAAGGAGTTTAGAACCAGTAGTGTAGCAACAGAGGTGTAGCAACTGAGGTGTAGCAACTGAGGTGTAGCATCTGAGGTGTGGCATGTTAGTATAAACTTGCCTGTGGCTAAATTACAACAGGATCTCTTCTGACTGTAGGGGTAATGTTCATTCTATCAATGAGAGTCTTCGCATGCAAACTGTCTCTAAAATGATAAATGCTGGTGACGGCTCTGATAAAAGTGAGCAAGTGGTAAGCAGAAAGGTATGGAAATGTTTACATCATGTGACTAGATTGGCAATGTGCCAACATTTTCCTTCATAACACTGTTATTAAAGTTATTTCTGTCAATCTTGGCATAATCAGCAGACCATTCATCATCACCTGAGCTTTCATAGAACGTTCCAGGTTGTGGGTCCACACCTGTCAGCTCCAATGGTATACTTCCCGACTCAATAATGAATCATACATGGTGATACCACCACACCAGAGCCTTGCTTTCAATCCCCTGCACCCCCCCCCCCTCCCGTCCACTTTCTCTAACTCTCTCTTTCATGAAATCAGTCAATAAACGAAATAAAGCAAAGTTCTTTTCCTTTCCTCTTTGTGGGAATTAACGATAAACCTTAACCAAAATCTTCTCCATTACAATCAAGAAGGGCTTAAATAATGACATGATAAAATTGGTTACAAATATGCAAAGAAAAGTTGGAGGACTTTCTTGGAATGATGTGATACAGATGCTTATCATCTCTTGGTGAGCTCCCATCACCATTATGAAGCTTTTGTGAAAATTTGCAAACGACAGATGGACATGTGTACAAAATATACGTACTGTATGGATCTGTGTAGCGGTATGAAAGACAGAAAGAAATGGACAAATATCTGAATTTTTTGGTCAAACTATCAAACCAACCAACCAAGATAACAAGTACGTTATTGTGACTGTCACAACGGTCTCTGATAAAATGACAGTAAAACCAGTCAAGAACACACGTGCGTCATTCCAGAGTATCGACGGCAAAGAACACTGCAATACGTAATGCAGTGGTACATGCTTAATGATAACGTACGGAACAAGAACGTTCAGGGAGACCATATACTATCAACCAACCTTCCCAACATCACTCAATTGCACCACAACACCAATAACACATAAAAAAAAAGAAACAAAGAAACCTATGGATGAAAATACAAAAACACCAAAAGTATGAAAAATAAGCACAGTTTGACTCTTATCTTCCCCCCCCCTCCGACCTTTGACATTACAATCTTTGCAGTCCAAAGTTGTACCATAAATTTTATCACACGATGGAATGCATGCCTCAACCTGTCAATCTCAATATAAACTACCTTTCAGGGTGTCTGAAGTCAAAGTACGAACTCATGACGGCCATGTTTTATCATGGCCAGCAAATCACAAGCAACACATGTGATGTCCATGTGATGCCCATGTGATATCCATGTGATGCCCATATTACCATCTGTACTTCTGTAACTGGTTCCACTTTATAGAAAAGGCCTGCAGTGCATGGTGAGACTCCCAACACATACAGATATGATCATACATGACTCCTTTGGTCTACAGTACCTAACCCATTCGTTAGGAGGGAGATGGGCACTTCCCCAAGAATTTGAATTCCACATGTTCACTTTAAAAATGATGCAGGCAGATTGTAGGTGAAGTTATTAATAAAAGCAATCCCATTGGCTCTACAGTAATTCTATTTAGATATTCTTTCATGTCATGAGATGGACAAGAGTTGGCTAATGTGAACACAAAAGTCAACCAAGACACAGTGTTACCACAGGTCTTTTTTCAATGTATTTATTATCAATTTATAGCACTCTCGTTGCAATATTGAGGAGGCTGTACAGACAACTTCAGGCCCAGAGGATCTATTCCTTCTTGAAAATTGTGCAAGGGGTCGGCTGGGCTGGTTAATTTGTAGTAACTGGGGCCATTTTACTCTAGCTGCAGGAGGTTAAAGCAACTTGAACAAAGATACTATCTCAGACTTAGAATATTACAATTTAAGGTAGGAGAACAGACCTCTACTAAATTTTGGTTTGCTACATGAGGAGATATCTCTTATAACCTACACCAATCATGATGAATATCTGTGGATGGGTTTGGGCAACATCAGTGATACGGTTCCACTGCGATCCGGTGATGTTCAACTGTGCATTGAATCGGTGTGCAGCGTCAACTACAGAACAGTGTTCGATAGCAACTCATTTGTGATTTGTGCATCAACTTCTGCAGTACCATACCAAAACCAGCTAGATGAAGCTAGCAGAAACAAATACGCAGGTATTGGAATTCAAATGAAATTCATGCAACCAAACTAAACGAGATATGTCATTTTAATGACCAGTAGATCCTTGCCCATTACCATATTTGAAACTGTACCCAAAGCCACTGTAAACATCTCTTTTGTTCTGTTTGACATTTATATCCTAGTATGCAAGAGTTTCAAATTTGCAACTCAAATTTAACCTTCGAGAGGGTGAGTGGAATTTCTGCTTACTATTTAAGTCCACCTCTGTAACTAGGACACCGACCTGATTAATACAATTCACATGGGAACATCCAGACAAACACATACCAAGAGCCCGATGAAGACTGACAAAAATCAGGTATTAGCTGGTACTTTTCCTCCTCCCACCCCCTAATATTTACCCCTGCCATTTAGGGAGTAACTGTATCACATCAGTAGCCTAACATAATACCCTGATCGATTTCACACTGCTTAGAAAAAGGCAAACGTACTAATCCTACCCTTGCAACTGATGAAAAGACCTTAAGCACTGTGTAATACAAAAAACCAGTCTATGGAGGTTAATCAGAATCAGATCTCGGGAAATCGACACATACCCATTTAAATCGATGCTTTTAGCATGAAATAGATGCTTTTAGGTGTCAAATCAATGCTGCTAGCCCCTAAATAGACACTTTAAGCACTGAAATCCACACATACCGATTTGAATGGACGCTTTTAGCACTGATATTGACACATATGAGTTTAAATCAATGCTTTTAGCACTGAAATCAACGCATACCTTTTTCATTTGGCATATACAAATGACGTGACAAGCCATAAAATTAGCTACAGCGGAAATGTCAGGTCTAAGTCCATCAAATGCAGAGGAAATTTAAGAGTTACATAGTTATTAAAGATGGCCTATGAATTGTACTGGTAATTGGTTGGTCACCTTCCTTTGTTCTTCGTCAGTATTTCAGGGAAGGGAAAGCACAAGAAAAGATCACAAAATCTGAAAGAGAACTATGCATTCACCTTCCAGATAGTTTAACTATAAAAATTGTCTTGATATTTTTGTTGGCCCTACAAAGTTCAAACTATCGGAAGAGCAAATTAGTTAATCACCTTCACTTGAAACCAAAACAGATCAATTGGGAATGGATATAAATATTCATCTATGCAAAAATAGGTCTTAAACAATCTTATTGTGCAGAGGCTATGACATATTCTGGAGAATTTAAATTTTCAACTCATATTCCATCTTTACTGTCCCATCAATATCCTTCATCCTCTCTCCCACCACCTCCCCCCCCCCCTTCCCCCCAGCAACATTTGAACTTGATCATAAATGAGTCATTTAATATCAAAGTCTGTCGACTATGAGGGGATTTTAAGCAATGTAATACCGTTTTGTCTCTATTCTTAACCTAAACCCTCCTTTCAATTTATTATACATGGATGGTATCAATTATTCCTACAAGAAAAATCGAATGGTGATTGCCGAGTCCTTTCTCTCTAATCGAGACATCATTGACCTACACCTGTACACCCACCTAGGTGAGGGTGAAAGGTGGCGTGTAATGAAAATAAAACCTGGTTGTGATAAATGTGTGCAAAATGTTAATTCCAAAAATGAACTCCCCAAACTGAAACAAAGAAATTGTGATCAAAATTTTAAAAAAAAAAGTTGTTGTTATTCTGAGTGGAAATAGTGGAGTTCTGAGTGGAGTTTACCTTAAGTGGATGCTTCAGTTTAATAACACTGCGTGTTTCTACGATGTTGGTTAGTACACGGCTGTAGAGTGTTAAAAATGTGAACATAGGTGAAGGAATAACACAGATAATCTACAGAACAAACCATCCATGAATACTAAAAATAGTACTTCAATTAGAGGATGAACAATGAATAATACCACTATCCTCCTTGGACAAGAGAACAAATTAATAGCGAATGACACCAACTTTCTCCTTTGGTGACTAGAGAATGTACCAATGTTGAGCAATCAAAAGATCCTCCTAAACTAGAGAACAAACCAAAGCAGTGAGTGATTGTAGTATCCTCATCCTCAGACTGTAGTGCATAAAGAGACAATGAATAATCTTACTGTCCTCATTAGCCTGTAGTGAATGAACTAACAATGAAGAATCTAACTATCCTCTGTAGACTAGACAGTGAAGTCACTGGTGAACTGGTGAATGACTGCCCTAATTGTCAGACCACAGTGAAACTGTGCCTCATGTTATAAATTACAGACAATGAACAAAGTTAATATCCTCCTTAGACTATAGTGAATGAACTAACAATGAATAATCTTACTATCCTCTTTAGACTAGACAGTGAAGTCATTGGTGAACTGGTGAATGACTGCCCTAATTGTCAGACCACAGTGAAACTGTGCCTCATGTTATAAATTATAGACAATGAGCAAAGTTAATATCCTCCTTAGACTATAGTGAATGAACAAACAATGAATAATCTTACTATCCTCCTTAGTCTGCAGTGAATGGACAAAAAATGAAGATGAAAAATCTTAATATCCTCCTTAAACTACAGTGAATGACCAAATGTTGAATAATATCACAATCCTACTTAACCTGTGGTGAATGAACTAACAATGAATAATCTTACTATCATCCTAGACTAGAGATAGAAGTAATTGATGAACTGATGAAAGACTGCCCTCATTGTCAGACCATAATGAAGCTGTGCCTCACGTTACGAATTACAATGAACGAACTTAAATAATATCCTCCGTAGACTATAGTGAATGAACAAACAATGAATAATCTTACTATCCTCCTTCGACTGCAGTGAATGAAAAAAACAATGAACAACCTTAATATCCTCCCTAGACCACAGTGAATGAACAAAAAATGAATAATCTTACTATCCTCCTTAGAGCAGAAAATGAATGAACAATGAATATTCTTAATAAACCTTTTTAGACATGTCTCTCTCTGGTCGTCTGTCTTTTTCATTGTACGTTGAATGAACCAATCTGTTGCTTATTCACACATTCTACAGACAGCCCTGCAACAATAGTATCCCTCCATTCCTCTATCAGTGACTGATGAGAACGGGGAAGTCTTCATCATGGGGGGATACCTCAATGATGGCTACAGAGTCGGGATGAAGTACTACCATATATGACAAGCACAATATTTTAAATGATGTAGAGAGATTTGTCAAACAGTTTGAGTGGAACTGGTACAAATTAATCTCTTTGCACTTGAAAAAAGGGGAAATAATCATATTAACTACAAGTGTATCAAAACTGTGATGTAAGAGTGAACATCTTTAGCACATTTTAAAATATGCAGGTCTCTACACCATAAAATGTTGACAGCTATAACGCAGGTGAAAATTGTATTGTTTCCTTCATAGCTGCAATGAAGATAAACAATAACTCTATGGAAGAGTCAAAAGGAGAAGTTTCACCTACACAATGGAATCTGTAATAATGTATGAACCCTGTTTCACAGAAAACAAAATAATTCAGCTGAAATGGAAATGAGATCAGAGAAAGGATAGCAATAATGACTGACAAGCTCTAAAGGAGGGGGAAAAAAAACTATCATTCTAATTTGAAATCAAACAGAAAAATTCAGTACTGGAAACAATTCTAAAAAAAACAGAAACATGTTCATGGCATCAGGTTAGCTCAAAGACTCAATTTCTTTGAGATCACAGCTAAAAATAAAAAACGTTACTCATCGAAAAGCTTTCCCTATCAGTTGTTACACTTTTGCATCTCAATACTTTTGTCCACGTGACCCAATTGCCCACAATACCATACATAACATGCTCTACCATCTCAGCATATTCTATCCTGAGCAACAGAAACTTATTCATCTGTAACTCTATCCGCTTTCAAGTAGCGGTCTCTATGATAATAATAATCAGATCACCAACGCTCCAATTATTCCTAGCCGCTCGGTTATCACTAATCTGACACAGTCATTAAACCACGATCGTGGACCCGCAACGAGAACTTGTTTTCATTTTTTTTTTTCTCTTCACTCGCTGTGAAACATTACTATTCCATAGACTATATCTTCCTGCACCACACATCTACAAGCTCTTTGTCGATCCACTCGTTTGCTTTCACTGATAACAACTTCACAACGCTCCACAGTGATGTAATAGGTCAGTTTGGGAACATTACCAACACAATAACAGAGTTTAAAGTAATATACAGTTTTAAGGTGAAAGGTGACCTATGACTGTAATGGCTAATTCAATTAAAGTGTCCCTTTAAGGAATTTTTTTTCCTTTTTCATTTCCTTCTTGTGTTATTGCTCTGTTTTTCAAATCACATAGAAATGTTTTCAGACACTATGATTTTCAGTACATCAGTAACATCACCAAAAACTTTGTTTTTATGAAAATACTGACAATAAAACTTAGAAAATCAGACAAAAAAACATTTCACAGGAATAAATCTTTAAGGTTAATCTAATGAACTGAGTCACCACAGGTTACAAACTTCTCAGATCACTGTTCAACCATAAATAAAGACCTGCACGAAGAGACATCCTCAAACTAGGCTTTCGTCACGCTATCGTCAAAACAATCATACAACTATTTATCGATTAGTCAAAGACGTCTTTGACGATGATACGAGGTGTGCTGCACAAATGTAATTTAATGATTTGATATGTGGACCTGGAGAAACTGGCACGGCAGAAGAAGACATGGTGTAAATGACGGATAGAATTGCACAGCAAATGGGATGAGAGGCAGGAAAGTTGAAGAAAGAGACGACTGACACCTGTTGCGAATGAAAGACGGTGGAAAAAGATGGAGAGAATACACAGCAACTGGTATGAGAGGAAGGAAATATGAAAAAAAAGATGACTCACACCTAGAGAAAGAGGGTACAGAGAAGTGCAAAAGAGGATACCAGTAGTATGAGGATTGGTACAAACTACCTTGAGGAAAACATTCCATATCAGAAAGAAAAAAAAAAAAGCCAGGAGAAATTGGCATAAAAAAAGATGTGAATGTTTAGCATCATGTTTGCTAGATATTATAACATCATAAAAGTATGATATTTCTGGTGTCTGTATTTCTGTGTCGCATCCTGAAATTATTATGGAAAAACACCACAACAATGGCATCTGAAAATTTCAAAACTATGGAATGTTTTTGTCTCTCTGATGTTGCCAAGAAAGGATTTTGAATGACAAGGAAGAAAAATTGAGAAGCAGATGATTATAGGAGGGTTGCAAGGTGGAATCTCATGAGAGGAAAAGAAGCAAAAACATAGGATAATTCTGGTACCCTCAAACTCGTCGTCATCGGTACTTATGGCATCTGAAGGGAGGGGTATCGGTGCACGGTGACTCATGGACGGGGGCCTGTTTTGGTCGGCTTTAAATGCAACCTCTTCGTACAGATTGCCTTCATCAGCTGAAAGAAGAGATGCAGTCAAAGCAAACAAGAGTAACTGCATCTGCTCCTCCTAAAATCAACAACAGCAGCAGCAGCAGCTGGTCATGTCTCACTGAGGACATGATGTCAACACAGTATTCAAACTGGCCTTGCCAGTTCACTGACATGTTGTTCATTAATATTCATTATTCACTTCTTATGAATAATCATTTGGCCATTGTGGATTTAACTATTACCACACTGTTTATCAACACTGTCCCCCCCTCCAAAACAAAAAAAACAAAGAAGGAATTGTGACGTCGGATACCATCCAACATACAGCCAAAGATATTTGAATGTTCACTTTAGTTTCTGGTAATGATAGATAGTTGCTCCATTTTTTTTTCTGTCTTTTGGTATTTGACTCCTGAGAGGAATTAGGAAGGTGATGAAAAGCCAAGGGGAAAAAAAGCCAAGGGAAAAAAAGCCGAGGGAAAGGAAAATGAGTACAGAGCAACATTGGCTGAAACCGAAGGTTTCTGGCCACTAAGACCAACGATCTAACGATGAACCGCACCAGATAATATTGGAGATCATTCATGGAATCTGATTCAAACACCACCGTGGCAACCTTCATCCCATTAGTCACCGTATATGGAATCACCTCCCACAACCTGCAGGAGCATCTGATATCTGATATTAGTTTTTGAACTTGTGTCGCCAAGTAACACAACCAGCTGCTTTTATTACACATTACAACTTAAAAACTGATTTGTAAAATAACAACACAAAACTTGGTGCTTTTGCTTTCATAACTTTTAAAGAGAAGACCAAGGCGGTGTGACATTAAAGGTGCTTGATATTCGGAGAGTGGTGATGGAGTCACCTCGATAATACTGCCTCCATTCCAGCATCCCTCAATACTGAGATGAAGTGAAAAAATAAATGGCAAGAAGTCATTCAAATATTTTTATCTCCAAAATTCACCTAAATGCATACCTTTGCTAAAAATCAGAACTGAGTAAGTTTGATTATGACATTGAGAAAAAAAAAAATTGAGCAAGGTTCACAACAAAGTATGCTTCAGAAAAAAGGATTGTTTGTGAGTGAAAGTAACGCTTACTGACCAAATCTTAGAGACGAGAGGAGGTGCCTGACTCGTCTTTAATCGTTTTATTCACCAGTGCTACTAGAACCCCCTAGTAAGGGGCAGGCAAAAATTTTATTTCTCTTTTCCATAAAGCCATAGAAGTTGGTTGAAACTGTACATATCTATATAAAGAGGGAATGAGACATCCTTGTACACACATTTTTTTAGGAGTGCCTTCCTTTTACAGCTCATGAATAAATCATTCTTGAAGCATTAGCTCATCATTGTATAAGTATTTATTAGGAGTGCCTTTCTTTTACAGCCCATGAATAAATTGTTTTCGAAGCATTTGGCTACTGCTTGCAGCTTCTTCACCCTGACCTACAACTCCAAAGGGTCATCTGAATTCTCATGAAAAATAGTGAAATATCAAGATCTGGGAAGATTTTACTTCAGCGTTCCATAAAACTTTATCCCAAGAAATGCAGCAGCAAATATTTTGTCGATGGTTGGTATCAAGTTCAAGACTTATGACTTTCTTCATGAGAAAGTAATACCAAAAAGGAATGCTTACATGTAAGATAAAACTATCTTGAGAAAAATATACATAAAAAGTAATGAGAGGAACAAGAATTGTGGAAAAAGATGAGACTCAAAATGAGACTCAGGCCATGTAATAAAAACCTGAAAAATTTAACAAGAAAACCTTTCAAGGAAAGTCTTCAAAAATCATATTTATGCTGAATGGTTAAAAAAGAGAAACTATTTCCACCTCCAACCAAGAAAAACAAATGGCATCGCAACAACACAACAGAACAGATAAAACTGGTCAAATAATTATGACAAACTAACTCAAGGTGAACTGCAATGAGCCTTCTTTCTTTTTTTTTATTCTGTTGTAACTGTTGGGCTTCCCTATGTCATAGTGTTAAAAAGGTCAAATAATACATGTGAAGTAATTACTGTGATTACGTTTTGTTCATTTGGGGGTTGGAGGGTTTGCAATGTGGGGAGAGGGGGTGGAGGGGAGGTGGACTTATGAAGCTACAATTAAGCCTTGAAAGAGATAAAGAGCAAACTTCCCTTCACCTGGATGTTTTTCTGCACTAAGGCATACAACCTGATGAAAATTGTCAAGCACACTATAATTATTACCTAGACAGAAAAGAGGATGGACATTTACCCTACAAATAATCACGTAATCACACGATGGTAGATGGTTGTGAAGATGCACTGATTCAGGGTTCATGCACTTTCCCAGGGAATCAATTTTCATGTCTTTCCCAGGAGCAAGTTAAGAATTTAAATGACCCTCCTACTTATTTTGTACTTTGATTGTAGCAGTGAAACCCAGAAGCAGTGTGAGGTGAAGAGAACATCATATTTTCACATTACCGGTGGAAACACACTTTGATATTACAACTAAGAAAGGACCAATGTCATCTTGAGAAAATTGACATTAAAGGACTCACAAGTTCTCTAAATTTCAAAACTTTTCCCTCTCTTGAAATAATTTTATTTTGTTTTCAACTTTCCAAGACTTTCCCAGAGTTTCTGTGATAGTGGGAACCCTGTTGATCTGACTTGTAATTATAACCTAGGACTGTTCTTAACTATCTCTAATTGACAGGATATTAAACACGGTTCAGAAGTCAATCCTTACTATCTTATCAGGCTACGAGAGTCAAAGTCACTCTAAACAATTTAAAATGCTTCCCTGAAACATGGAATGAAGACGACTTCAGTTTAATGAAATCAACCAACCTATTATATCGATATCTCACATTCTATCAACACATACGGACTTTCACCATTTGCAGACCTTTGAGGAATCAAATTCATAACATTTTCTATGTGATTTACAATTAACAACCGAACAGGTCCACCACAAGATAATAACCATTTTTTCAAATAAATCAGAATCTCGTTCAAATTACCATCCTTTTCTCTGCTTTCCTTGGTAGAGCTAGCATGATACTAATATGCAAACAATCCAATGATTGCAGGGTACCAAAAAACTGATTTACTTGAAAGATGGCAGATAAGTCAAATTAAACAAGTCAGAAAGAGTGTACGATCAGCTCCCCTCAAAAATAAAGGTACACCCAATATCTTTTTGCCTGATGTCCAGACAAACGTACCCTTACTGTTAAAATTGTGACAGCAAAGTCTGAAAATGGACAGAAAATACCAAATTATAATTAGAGATAACATAGGCCACATCAACTGACTTTAACTTCTACAAAAAAGAAAAAAAAAACCCTTGAATCAGCCTTTATAGACTCTGTCTTGAAAAACAAAATCAATATGTAGCAGTGATTTTTGTACTCTCTGTTCTAAAACACTGTCTATTTAATTAAATGCAGGAGGGCCTCTACAGGCCACATCTTCCGGCAATGATAAAGAACATTAAATGAAGAGCTATTGGATCAGCTTATTTACATGCAACAATGAAAAACTACAACAAACTACAAACAAAAGGCATGAGTTCTAAAACTAATTTACCTTCTTGCAATCTGCTGGGAGGCAGCTCCGGCGTGGCATAGGGGCTGCTTCCCCTGCTCGAGTGGAAGGAATTCACCCGGCGGGACGGCATTCCGGGTGGCTTTTGAACTAGGGAGTATGGAGAATCTTTGGGCGTTGAATTGAAGAGAAGGAAAGTAAAACAATGGCAGAGAGCGTGGAATGGGGATTCGAGAAAAAAATAAAAGGATGAAAGAGACTACTGGGGCAAATATCTGTCACGGACATGCATTCAATCTCAAATCAATTAAATATCTACAATATGAATATGAATAAAAAAAGTTAAAAGTATGGAAATAGCAAATGCACTTTGTCATTCAGTGAAGTTATAACATGACTGAAAGCAAAATATTACTTTCCAGGCCACTGCAAAGCTCACTTTGATGTTTCCATTCTAGCTTGTTTTGCTGTTATAAAAATGATACCAATGAAAGCTAACATTTTGAAAGAATCAAAAGTATGACTGGTACAAACATGGTGTGCAGCAAATCAATACATTGGACATATAATGAGACACTGGACATCCAATGAGACATTGGACATCCACTGAGACATTACACTTTCATTGAGACAATGGACATGCATTGAGACACTTGATGTCAATTGAGACACTGACATAAATTGAGATACTCAACATCCATTGAGACATTGGACATCAAATGAGACATTGGACATCCATTGAGATATTGGACATCCATCGAGATATGAAACATCCATTGAGACAATGGACATCCACTGAGACATTGGACATCAATTGAGGCATTAGACATCTATTGAGACACTGCACATCCATTGAGACATCGAACACACAATGAGACATTTGACATCCATTGAGACAATGGACATCAACTGAGACATTGGACTTGAGATATCCTCTATCACGTAGACAATGCATTAGCATTTCACCACTGCCAGAAGTGTGAGGGGCAGTTTCACTTTGGACTCTCTCAAAATAACAACAATCAGTTGCAAGATTCACGGTAATGTACCTTTGTTGCACAAAAGAATATTTTGATGGTGACTCATAAATTGATGGCTACAAATATTTCTTTGCAGTAAAAAAGTGAGGCAAATAAGAGAAAGTAACATATTTTTTTTTAAGTTGATGATAGAAGCATTTTTTTTCCCTTTGTTGTTCAGTCTAGCAAAGTTTACACCCCCCAAAAAAGTTAGTCATATTTGCTGTAATATATGATAGTCATTTCATCCAGAAACTCACCATTTATAAGCAAATCAACTGCTAGAGTAGTTTAAAGAGATGCAAAACCCTAACTTCATAGCATGTTATGATTCCCCCTAATATTCCCCCCCCCCCCATTTCTGTTCTTCTGACCTTCCATGAATATTCACCAGCAACCACACTAATGAAAACTAATGATAGAATCAACTTACCAACAGAAAACTAAACCCTAGTAGACACATTCACCAAAAGTTGGTCCTCTTTTCTATTTTTCACCCCTCCCCCCCTCTCCCACAAGAAAAAAGTCCTGTGTCTGGACAGCAAAGATGTTGCATTCACGCAAATATTGCACTCATACTACGATACTGAGGTGAAGCCAGCATCAATGGAAGAAGTGAAAACTTTTTTCCTTCCACTTTTTTTATAAAATTTCTTGAAACGAGCTGTGATAAATCCTCATGGCCATTCAAATAAACCAACAAATGAAGCGTCTGGTTTTAACCTTATTACAGAAAACTTCTCATTAGAAGAACAAATGTATCTACCAAAAAGAAAATGTTAACAAGCTAATTAGAGAGAACACAACCAGCTGGTTTAATTGAGTAAGGACAGCTTCACATGACACATGGATGATCAAAATACCTTTGGTGGACGACGGTGGAAGAACCCAAGGATCCACTGGGGGCCTAGCAGGGTAGGCCTTAACAGAACCGATACGACGGGGCTTATTGATCTGTGCATAAATTGGGCTAGGAGGAATGTCTTGCGAAACTGAGAGAGAATTAGAGAAGCTGTTAGCTTTAAATGATGATGACGACGATGAGGTTAGAGAAAACTTCAACACAAACTTAAGTTCGTGAATGAAAAAGCTATCAATAAGATGCATGTGAAAACAATATCAAAAATGCAAAAATGAAATTATTTAAAAAATAATGATATGACAAAGAAAAGAAAATGAAATTTGAAATCAAGCAGATATGAAAAATCTAACATTACTTGAAGCCAAAGCACTTCACATGCAACTTATGTTGATGCACGTACAACAAAGGAATAAAACAGCTGTTAGCTTATTAATTATTATTCTTTTTTTATATTGTAAAATTTTATTTTTTAGCTAAAAAAAGGGCAATCCAATGCATCAGTTGCACGGTAAATATGAACTACATGCAGACCCAATAGGTCAAAGGTTGCTACCCTTCTGAATTTGTAAATCAGAATATAAGCAACACCATAAATGTTACAAATACATGGGAAAAAAAAAATAATAGATGAATAAAATACACTTATTCAACTAGCTGATCGACTGGCTAAAGTCACTAGTGCTCATGGATAAACTGGTGTAATGTCAGTTCCTGCCCAACATTAATACCACCAAGTTACCAAGATTACTTCCTGGTACCTTCAGAAGGTGAAGCTCTGCAAGTCAATTTCAAATGTTATCTCTCATATGTGATTTATTAACATTTGAAGTCAATCAAGATGTGAGATAATTATGGTAAAATGATCTGATAGGAAGGATATCAAACACATCACAGACCCCCCTCCTTGCCCCCCCCCAAAAAAAAACATCATCTACAAGTAATTAAGGCACTGTCAAAGGTCAATGTTGACGATGGGTCCCACATTTCCACTGGGTATCTACCATGAACAAGTCACAAATTGCGCAGTCCTGATTGTGAGAAACAATGCAGCAATGCATTTAATTGTAGCGTTATTGGCAGGAAACCAGGAAAGGGTAACTATGGTAACAAAGACGGTTGCTGATACACCAGGAAAAACGGTTTAAGATTAACAGAAGTAATGTCAAGGGAAACAGGTGCATGAAATTTAAACTAGGGATTGGTTGTAAGTTACAGCGATGGATGCACCATCATTTATTGGTAAATAGTGTGAATGAGGAAATACAAAATGTCAGAGAAACTGAGTCAGAAATATAGGCTGGATTTGGGTCTTTTTTATGGAACTTATTATGGATGTTTTCATGGTCTAGTGATGCCAGAATAGCAAGAATGACCTGCTATGGAAATAAAAAAAACAACAGCAAAAAGAAAGGACCATAGACAGTAGGAAAGAAGAAAGACAACATCAGTAATCACAACAGAATGAAGTTGCTCAGGGGGAAAAGCGGTTGCCATGACAACGATGGCAAAGGTTAACAGTGATGGAAGGGGTGGGTCAACAAAGGGGAAGGGGCTGGATTTAAGAGACACGTGAAATAGGTCAATGAGGAGAGGGAATGGCTTTATGAGATACTGGGGATTGGTCAATGAGGGAGGGGATTAAAGGGGAAATCAGGGTTTATTTTCACAATTTACTTCACTACCATTCCCCACCGGTATCGTACAATGAGTTATAACTAACAAATATGATCAAGATTATCTCAAAACATGTGGACAATTTCGAGAAACGAGTCAAATTTGCAAAAAATCGGTGAAGAACTCCGAAAGTCTGTAACATCCATATTCATCGAATCAAATATGAATGTTGAATACTATTGCCTTTTCAAGGTATGAGGAGGTGTGGCTGAACAGTTTTATACGTAGCCTACGTGTGCTGTGTATCAACACTATCACTAAACTCGTTTACTTAGCATTGCGCAATTCACAAACAGCATAGGAACCGTAAACATTCAATTATGTTTATTCATATAACGTCATCTCAATCTTATGCTGAGATTGGTCATCGTACAGAGGAGGCTGTCTTGCACGTTTATTTTTTGTACCTGACAAATATTAAGAGTTCTCATTCAACAGTAATTAACACAATAATTACCGTTTCTTCTACTTTCAAACACCTCCCCGACATCTCTATATTTCGGTGAACAATCCGTTTAGAAAGAAAAATCAACTAAAGGTGAATTTTCTCAGTCAAACCCTGATTTCCCCTTTAAGTAAATGAGGGGATAGGTCACGGAGGGACGGGATTGAGTGAATGAGGGTAGGGGGTAGGGACAATGAGGGTATGGGAACGGGTCAATCACAGGACGGACTGGGTTTATGAGACAAGGAGGATGGGTAATTGAAGGGGATGAGTTTACAAGGCAAAGGGGGATGGGTCAAAGAGGGGAGGGGTTTGGTTGATGAGATAAGGGAGTAAGTTTAGGAGATAACTGAGATAGGTCAAAAGGGAGTGGGGAATGGGTCAGCGACAGAAGATGTCGGGTTTATGAGACGAGTGGCAAGTGACAAGTGTCAATGAGGGATGGGGGGGGCTTTATGAGTAGATGGTTGTTACCAGGAGGCAACTGAAAGTGAAGGACAAAGAAGCTAGTACTCACCATCAGATGAAGTAGATGATACCCTGGGCTGGTTAGTACTGGAGAAATGTGACGGCTGAACGACGTCATAAAGAGCATCTGAACAGCAGAAACAGGATAATCAAGTTTTATTATCCCCAAATGGCATTTAAAGCCAATACACACAATGAACACTCATGCACAAGGGCACTCAAAGGATGTTAAATCTCAACAACGGTAAAACACTCCTTTCTTATTGCACACTGTCACAACACTAACGATTGTGTCAAAAGAAAAGAAAAATTCTGTTGCTAGGAGATATGTTTTATGACCTCTAACTGTGAAAAATTCAAAACGAACCATGTTCAAAAAACACTTTTTTTTTTTCTTTTACTTCAAAATGCATACCTTCAAAGGTTTCTCAACTCGTCTATTTAAGACAGACAAGGGTGTGACGACACACATTTTGACACATGCTGAGTTCTATCACGAGTATAGGATGACTAGTACTGTGGTATAGAGTACATTCAGCGTAGTGATGCACAAAAGGGCGACATCAACATACCAATGGCATACACATTGAACTCTGTACAATGTGAAGTTTGCTATAACTTGAACGATGCAGATAAGAGGAACATTTGCACTTAGGAAGTTTGCCTTTTTGCCTCAAGGCTCCATTAAAAGCAGAAAATGCAAAGCAGGTTTATTGTATAACAGAAATTAACCTTTATTAAAAAGTTTTTTTTTTCCTTTTTTCCATTTTTTTCTTTTTTTTAGCAGGATCAGATGAATAAATTGAAGGGGTACAATTCATTCTATAGAATGTGATTAGCAAAATGTAATATAAGCCTCTTTGGCTGGATAACACATAACACAATTAAAGACTATTAAAAGTACTCTTTCATGATTTGAAATAACCATCACACACCAAAACAAAATCTCTCTAAAGTTGCAATAAATCAGTGTAATTTGCCAATTTTTTCCTGACCATTTGCATCCAGCACAGTAGTAAGGAAACGTTAAAATCATATATTGGTTTGACATGGAAATCGGATCTTTCCTCCAACTTCTCTGAAGTCGATTTGGCCGCTGATATTAATTACTGCAATATGAATATTCATGATATGTTTTATATCACGAATGCACGAAAATGGACTTCCTCACAACGTCTCATCCAATTCTTTTAAACAAATGTTGAAATTTCAGAAATGAGTTTATTTCCAGAACGAATCCGATATGTCACTGGATGCACACACATGCCATTCTGAAATGAACTGTTGGGGCCTCTGATCGATCCTTTGAGTGGTGAGATGGGCATAACAATCGAACGATTTGAAGATCTGATCAATTTGTTCACCGCAGTGATGGTTCAGTGGGGTTCATAAAACTCGTCTTTCAGTCTCCCATGTTGGTCATGAGACATCGAGCACTCGACGTTACTTTTAGGTCTGACCACGATATTGGGGTAACTTTGCACGGTAAAGCAACGATGAGAAAGCGTAATGGTTAATGTGACATTCGAATGGTTAATGTGACATTCGAATGGTTAATGTGACATTCGAATAGTTCATTCACATATCGCTTCATTAATATGTTAGTCATGGCTGGAGGTAACATGCAACTTAAACTACTAAAGACTGACGACAATCACCATTCTATCAACGATGGCTTGTTTTGAAAAAAAAAAAAAAATTGATTAATTTAGCAGATTTTCTCACTGCACCCCCCTCTTAGACCTTTTCGCAAATTTCTTCCAAATCAGGCCAATGAGAATTGAGACAGATGAGACGCTACGACAAGACAACAAATACCTTTACTGGTCTGTCTTTTTCTAATGTCACTTGGTTTAACAAGGCGGTCGTGAAGGACGCTATGACCTGGGGACGATGTGGTGTCCAGCGAGGGCGTAGCGTCCTGTCTTGGCACGGCTCTTGTGGGCGGTAGTGGCTTAACGGACGAGGTTGCTAGTTAGTGAGACCAATCACATGCAATATCGTGAAATGGAGCCATTTATCATCAATTAACAAACAAAAGTATTTCATATTCATGACCTGACGTATACATATTAATGGCATAAATATTTATTAAAGATTATTCAAAGCAGTTAAATATGATGTGAAAATATATATAAAAAAGGTCACAATTAAATGCGTTAACAACATGAAGCGTGATGAAAGATTAGTATTATGAATAAATGCATACAAATGTATACATACAGAACTCCACTATTCTCATATATTCCCATATTTTTTTGCACATTTTTAATCAAACCAAATACACACTTTTTTGCAATTTTTTTGCATATTTTTAATCAAACCAAACTTTTTTAACCAAATCTTAGAAGAACTTTGGGACAAAGAACACTCTTTGAAAGTAAAAACATAACATTTTTTTTTGGGGGGGGGGGGAAATTTAACTCCATTTTGTCAACAGGAAACTATGCACGGGTTTCAAATTTTACGCTCATCCTCTTGGTTAGGCCTGCAAATATTTGTATGTGTTCACAAGCAACGTAGCAACTTTTTTGCAATTATTTTACATATTTTTTTTTAAAAAAGACTGTAGCTTCACCTCAGTCTGTCAGATCTTTTGGCACAGTTTATTATTCATGTGCAATTTGGCTGTTTTAACCGAAACATTTTGAATGAGCAGCCAGCAGTTTTTAGTTAAGGTACAAAACAGAATAGTCCGGTGTCCACACCGTGCAGCCTTTTGTGTACCTGCAGATATATAAACGGCATATCCCTTAAATTCTTGTGGCTCTTAAATTCTTGCACCCACTGATAGCGACAAAAATTCTTCACATAACATAGACCTTACATCAACTAAAACGTTCTGCAGGGACTTTCCTTCTAAAATGACACAACCCAAGTTAAAAATGTCTCCAAAGCAGACCATAAGCACCCAATTTCTGTGCTTCATGAAGTACATTGGCCTACTTTCATCAGATATCAATCAACCAGCCAAGAAAATCCAGTGTTTTTACCGATTTGTTTCGTTTGCATCCAGCTCCCCGTCGACTGCAAGTTTGAAAAACCTAACCATTTTGTGTCCTCAAAATTTTGTCTCATGCCCTGATCTTAGACCGAGGGTAATACATCATTAACGACGATGATTATGAATTAGGAGCTCACTGAGTGTCAAGCCATTTATGTCGAAGCTAACGATAATTAACTATCTCATCAGACACTGGAAATCTTTTAATTTTTATGAAATTTGGCAGGTTACCGACTACAGACATCATTGACTGATACGTAGAAAATTTGAAGACTTTAGGAAAATCAATAGCTGAGATCCGATTAAATCCATGTCAATAGCTGCACAACATTAAGACCCACTATACAACTTTATACAATGCAGCACAAGAAATAAAACACAGAATCAATTCAAATCTAGTCTTGCTCTTTTGTTTTTACCCTCTTTTTGGGGGGGGAGGGGAATAGCCTGCATCCTTTCATATAATTCACATTTGGAGATTTTATTACTTTCTCTTCTTCAATCAAAGAGTGATGTTGTAATATCCAGTTTGTACTCATTCTCATACTCATTATATATGTACCAGTCACAACATTTACTTTGGGAATCAAATATTTAGAACTACCTTTAGCCAGCACTTACTAATCTTTTAAGTTTTCATGATTTTGAGAAATGAAATTTTATCTGGTAGCAATACTTCTGTCTTTTTTTTCTCTACATTTGTTGCAAAGAGGGAGGTGGGGGGGTGGTACCACACTGTGGAGGGAGGTTGGAGTTAACTACTGGTGGATGGAGGTTCACTCTGAGGGGTGGTACCACACTGTGGAGGGAGGTTGGAGTTCATCGTGTCATATGGAAATTACCAACACGATCAAACTTTTTATAGTCTGAAAGACCATTGTGGCTTGGTTTGAAAATCAGTCTTGAAAAAGAAACGTATATGCAAAAATGCCAAGATACAGCAGGTTAAGATGGATCATTTTAAAAAAGTTAATAAGCACTTCATGCAAATTAAAAAAAAATTGTTCATAGAATTTCTTTTTCTTTGCAAAGCCATGTAGATTGATCAATCCACCCACAGCAAGTTGACAATGAGGTTGGATGAAATATCACAGGCAAAGGTGCCATCAGACACCAGCAGCTGACTAAATAGACAGAAGAATGGTGTGGGGGGGGGAGATATTGTTCGTCCACATGGAATATTTTCTGATGACCACACACCAAAGAGAATACACTTTTTTATACACAGCACTGTTTTCTCTTTTACGAAATGGTACTAAAAGAAAAAAGTTATTTCACATTTACATGTTAGAATCAAATTAAGCATGCTTTAATATTCTGAGGGTTACACTAATAATAAGCCACCAGTGGCAATATTTTGAGTATTTCCACAGTACGAGGTGACGAGTGGAGTAGAGGTACTAAGTAGGCAAAGGATATTGAATGATTATAAGTCTTAAAGAACAGGATCAGATTACAGGTGGTGTGTTGCGACAATAATCCAGTCGTGAAACTTGATGGAGAGGTTACATGAGCCATGCTGTGTCAATCAATAGATAACAATCTGCCGTGGCGGCCAGGTTCAATTGAACTCTGATTGGTTAAGGATGTGATATCACCAAGATTAACACTGGTGTTGAAGAGTAAATAATGAAAGCCACAGACGAGGAAGCAAAACAAAAACGAGACTATTGGAGACTTACCACTGTCATCCCTATAACAATGAAAGGGAGAGAAGTTAAAAGAAAGAAAAAAATAAATGATGATTGGAAAACCAGAATATATCTTTCTTTGTTCCCATCTTTTTTTGGGGGGGTGGGGAGTTGGGGCAGGGAAGCAGTTTATGATGATGATTTACAATGTTCTGACCAACTTCTTGGTAATTCACTACATGTTTGAACAATTTAATGTTCTGGAGAGATGGTCTATGCTTTTCAATATTGTTACATAAAACTTCACAACGTAGCATTTGACCAAAATCAGGAACCAAATGAGCATGTGAGCTGTCACATGTAGCTATAACAACTTGGTATTTAGGTACAGAGGTTAATTCAAATAAAATAGCCTTAAATGCACAAAATTGAAACTTTAGGGAGAAAGACTTGAAAAATGAGAGCTTATGCAAGAAGTCAGAGAAATAGTAGCAAGGGCGATGTAAGTGACCTTTTCATAATATCTGAAAGATACCTCAACAAGGTGCTAAAATTGAAACATGAGGTGTTGGTTTTTGATCTTTTAACTTCATATGGAAAGGACACTTTGGTACTCTTATCTTCACTAGGTGTTAAATGGTGAGTTAAAGATGGTGTTGGTTATTTTTGAATTACAATACTTACTCAGAGAGGTGATCTACTCCACATGGTGTTAGCGGTGAATGAGGCGGTGTTGGTAGTTTCCTGAAATGTTGGTCACTGTGTATCCTCTCTGTCTCGTGGCGCTTGTTATAAGCCTCTCGGAGGAATGTTGAGTATGCTAGAGCTGAAAGGCAACATGGTCCCAGAGTTAAACATGCAACACCGCTGAAACACGCAACACCATTGCAATATACACAACAAAGTGCCAATATTAAATATGCAACACCACTGAACTACACACAAAATGGTGCCAGTGTTGAACATATGACACAATTGAAATACACACATTTTGCCAGTGTTGAACATGTAACACCGAAACACACCAAACCACTGAAATGCACACAGCATGTTGCCAGTGTTAAACATACAACACCATTGAAATGTACACAGCATAATGCCAGTGCTAAACATACAACAATACCAAAGCAGACAACACCATTGAAATGTACACAGCATGGTGCTAGTGATAAACATAAAACACCACCAAAGCACACAAGACCACTGAAATGTACACTGCATGGTGCCAGAGTTTAACATACAACACCATTGGAATACATGCAACATGTTGTCAAAATTTAACGTAGATGCCTCCAAATGGTAGCACTGAACCAATAGATGACAGTACTGACCATAGCTCTAGGTTTCCAACAATGGCACCACTGTAGCAAACATCAAATATTGTGATAATATTAAAGCTATATTAGTACTAAACCCTGTACCTCCTGATTCACATAACTGTTAAGACAACTAATAAAACACACACACCTCTGCTATGTCACCTAATGACACACACGCACATGTTACATAACTTGATAACACCCATCACACACCTGTTTACACCACTCTTTTGATGATATTCAATCATTAAACAGCAAGATTGGGTACCTACTCGTTTACAATAAAATCACACCCGATATGATTGAGATACGCCTCCTCTCTAAGCTTTAAGATATCGCTGTATACTGCTTTTCATCACATCCTATGTGATCACAAGGATGCCTGCAGTATCTGTACAGCTGGCCTGACACATCTCTTCTCTAAGAACAATCACACCCTGCCTCCATCATCTTCCTTTACCTGTGCTCTTCTGATTGCCAATCACTCAAGGAGAATAGCCGAATCTAAACAGATACTTACTCTGAGCTGGGAAATTTGCCCCCGCCATGAGGAACTTGACGTTTGGTATGGAGTCAGCCTCCTTGTTACCCTCTCTAACAAGGTACTCATTATTATTGCTGGAGAACATCTTCTCATCGACAGCAACCATCATGACAGGCACACGGGCCAGTCTCTTAAGGAATGTCCTGAAAAAGAGAAAAGATCAAAATATAGTACTTTGATTTTTATGTGGAAAAATAAAATTTTCTTGTCAATTAAAACAGTGCTACTCTAAAATCTAATCTACGCAACTACTCTATTAAAAGTCATCTGTGCTATTGCAATTACCACAAGTCTACTCTATGCTATGGTAGGCAGCGATAGTGCAATAACTGTGATATCTAGCCAGCATGTTCACTTACTAGTTTCACAATGCACTGTAAATAGAATTGGATTTATGCGGTTTTTGTAGCACAAATCACTAGGCGTTACTGTATTTTGTCAGATGCAACATTATCCGCACATGGTTTAATGAGTTTTAAGACAACGGCGTTGCAAGTAGAGAAGACACATCTTGTCTTGTACTGGGAGTGTTTTTCCAGTCCTTGTAAAGTTTTGTATTGCATAATTAGGTAGCTGTCTCAACAAATGGTGGTTGGTTTTGGGTGGCAGTAATAATACAGACACTAAGACTGGTCAGCCAACGAAGTGTAGAGAGGTTGGTTTTGGGCGACAGTAGTAATACAGACACTAAGACTGGTCAGCCAACGAAGTGTAGAGGGGTTGGTTTTGGGCGACAGTAGTAATACAGACACTAAGACTGGTCAGCCAACGAAGTGTAGAGAGCTCAGAACAAGCGTTGGGTAATGTCGCATGTGCACACGCACACCAGGCAGCCATTTTGTATGGCACATTTATTGTTACAGCAAGTTAGTAATTACTAGTAGAAGTAAAAATAAACAAGACGAAAGACCAGTTGAAGGTCACATCAGACAGGCGCACGCCAGAGTGGGAAAGTTCCATCACGGCTCCTGCTGGTGAGTTTCAAGTTTCTATATTTTCATTACTCACACTCACTCTACCTACTTACATATTATATGCAGAACAGCTTTCTACCTTTTGATTCTACATATCATAAGATAGATATTGATAAACTTAAAAAAACATGACATCTTTCTGAAACAGTAACAAGACAATATCTGCAATGGTGATACAATCTTGGCTCAATGAAACGGTGTCTGATGTGACCATCAGTCACACCAGATGGAAAGTCTTGTGTATTTGATATTAAATTATTCAATTCAAAACATGCTCATATCCTTCCCCCCCCCCCTTCTTACACCACCCAGAGGATGTCAATCTCTGATACCAAAACTGGATAAAAGAAAAGGGAATATTGTCCAAATGCAAATCTTTCCTTCCACTTGTCCCACCTGGGATGGGACCACAAACTAGAAGAGAGAGAGTGAGATGAATTTACGACAAAACGACTCACTTGAGAACTTCTAGTGACGCCTTTCGCTTGGCAGAGTACGCCAGGATGTACGCATGGGTGAAATCCTTGTGTTTCAGGAGAGCCTGATGGAAAGACAGCACCTCCACGTCCACCTTCCGTCTATCCGTGTCGATGAACATCTCGACGGATATCCCCTCCGGTACGTTAGGGGTGCGGTAGCAGTTATTCTCCTTGATCAGGGGTGAGAGGATAAAGTCAGGGGAATAGGGATCGCCGCACATCATCACCACGCGGAGCCTAGTTGACAACGGAAGAGACGAAACAGGGACATCATCGATGATTGATGACGAAAAAAATATCAGATGACAGAAAAAGATATTGAGTCAGAATTGACAACAATGAACAAATATGAAAACTTAGGCTTCTGTGTTTTCTGAAAGTCACGACAAGAACAACGTATTTCCAGCCATCATCAGTTGTATGTATGTAGTCCAGCTAGGTAAGAGTTTGTACAAAAGTTGAACTTTGAAGACAGTTTGCATAAACCAATGTCAACAAAATCTGCGGTGGCCCAACTCAGTGAGCCAATCCTCAGAAGATACCATACATGTTAATGCCTTACTCGGGAGGAACATAACCTTACCATTATGGTACAGCTCAATATTACGTCATGTTCCGTCATGCAGAAAAGGTCTTCTCGAGACATGATTTTAGCACATTCTGTGTATTTTGTTAGGACTAGGTGCTTAACCGAATAATGAGGTGAATAATCACAAGGATAATTATCAGAAGATGAATAATCATTAGAAGGTGAATAATCATCAGCTGAACAACCAGAATGTGAACAATCAGATGAATAATCATTAGCTGAACAATTAGAAGATGAATAATCATCAGCTGAACAACCAAAATGTGAACAATCAGAAGATGAATAATCATTAGCTGAACATTTAGAAGGTGAATAATCATCAGCTGAACAACCAGAATGTGAACAATCAGAAGATGAATAATCATTAGCTGAATAATTAGGTGAATATTTTCATTACTTACTTTAAGACTGTGCCTTCAGGGTCCTTGATGGACCCAACCCATCTCGCCCTCTCGTTCATCAGCGGCACCATGAACTGAAAAGCTTTCGATATCTGGCTGTCGTTAAAACTCTTGTTCGGAAAGAAGCGGCCCTCCACTGTGTCCACTATCTCACAGTCGTTGATCCTACATGAAGGAAGACAGACAAACAAGAAGTTTGACAAATGGACAAAAAGAGACAAAAGACACCGAGGGAGAATTTTTCATGCTTGGTGCAAGAATTTACATAAAACAGGGAAACGGGCAACAATTTTACGACCATGCACGTACATCCATATTTGCATTCATCTCTCCAATTGTTGATCTTTCCTGTTATTTCCGGTAAAGATATTAACCAAAATGTCAAATTAAGAACACATTTCATATTTGACTGACTGCTGAATTGAGCTGAATGTGTGTAGCCAAGGCCATGGAACCTCGTAAGATCTTTGGTGGATTCTGGGGAGACAAAGCAATATTTGTGACAACTTTACTTGGAAGATTTTTTTATCTGCTTCCAAATTCAAAGCAAACCCATGCCTTTGAAAATTATTGGGCAAAACTAACATCAAGATGGTGCACAACTTAAGGTCATTCACATAAGAGTATTTGCACAATCAAAATGAAGCCTCTCACTTTTCTTTTTTTTCCTTTGGTGCCTGAAAATCAGAGCATCATATTTGGCAATCTATTTTGTTACAACTTTGTAACTGCTTAACTAAGACACTGATACTAAAGAAGAACAGAGACAAACATACAAACAGACATACATACAGACAGGTGGCACAGAGGCACTGAGGGATGTTCACCATGTAGTAGTCTTATCGCACTTAATAGGACCTACAAAGTGAGCAAGTAACAACAATTTGAGCGGACCCAAATTTCCAAATGTCCAAGTTACTGTGTACATGTATCCTGGAATGCGTTTTAGGAGTAATGAAGCTACAGTTGGAGCAGCTGTTCTTAGACCTGGACAAATTTGAACATGACCTCACAGTATACTTCTGTTTTGACTTCCAGACTGTTTGTATTGGCTCTATTCTCGACATAAACCACAGCAATCCGAGGAGACAATCTCTAACACTTAAAAGGTTTCCTCTCCATTCTTGTATTAGTTCATTCAACAAGTTTCCCCCATATGAGTGTCAAGACTTTAAAGAAACACATACTGATAAAACATATTAAAAGAAATGTTTAATTTCAAGGTTACCACACAGCACACAGCCAAAATTCAGATGGCATGTGCCTTCCAAAAAAAAAGAAAAAGACTGATTTCTGGGAAACACTCACCATACAAAGAGATGATTGCAAAGAAATGTGGGAGTAGAGGGGGGTGTATTTCCTTTGCATCAATGGCATAAAGAGTCAGAAAAATTGAACATAAATTTACCCTTAAAGGGGAAACCCTGGAATAATGTTACTATCAAACCACAAAACCAAGTTTTCATCACATCACTGCACAAGTCAGAAAAAATGAACAGATATCACCTTACAAGCATAGAACAACTATGTTGCAACATTACCACAAGCTACATCATACATATTAAGGGCAACTCTCATATTAACACCAAATCTCTTCTTTTTAGTTGAGGAAAGCGACCATTTAACCCTTAGTTTCCCATTTTGCAAAATTGTTTTAGTCATTTCCTGAAGTTTAAAATTCATGGGAAAGCTTTTTCTCAGTACCACGTGGAAGCATTGCGTAGCACCTTTCAATCCAGCCTAACCTACAAGGGCAACCGTAATTGTTCCTTTGTGAGTGAAAGCTGATAGCCTGAAAGTCTTCAGGGTAATACTGTGAGTGTAGTATATAACCTAATGTTCCTCTGTGGAGAGAATCTCATCGTTGAACATTTTCATCCGACCTTTCATTTTCGACAATGAAACATGAGGCGGTAACGATAACAGAAAAGACACACTTTCCGAAACTCTTGAAATAGAAGAGAGAGTGGACAAGATGACTCCTCTAAAATGTCTTTCAGAAAAAAAAAAAAAAAAATGATAAACAATATCCTGAAAAAAAAAATACTGTGACATTATAAAAGGAAAGACTTTGTAATTGAAGAAGGTCAACATGACAAAAATAAAGTATTTAACACCCACTCTTGTTGTCATTTAAAATGAAAATGCCATTATCAGGTTTCAAAATATCCCCCACACATTGTTATGCATTGAACTTTTTTCTTTTAGGGTAGAGGGTGACGATGTACACAAAAATTTTCTGAACTTTCTGTTTATCTTTTGTTTTCTCATATTCCTGTCGGTATTGTTATTCCTAGAAGTGCTACAACGAGAGATCTGTTTAATCTGCGATAGAAGGAAAGGAGGAGACACGGTTTAGAGAATGACCTCTGAGCTAGCGTCTGCGCTTCCTCCTGGAGGGCCAGCACATCAGATTCTGGGATGGAAGAATCCCGTCCAAACATCAACGTCACCGGCAGGTTCCGGAGAGGTCTGGAATCATCGTCCGTGTTGTCCATCAAGCTGGTCTTCTCGAGATTACTTTTAATATTCTGAAAACTTTGCAGGGAGGTAAAGACGCATATACAACCTGGGGGAAGAAAAGTTCAAAGAAAAACAAAGAATAACTTTTGAGATAATTGAACGTAAAAAGGAGAGCATTCTCAGGACCAAAATGATGACGAGTCTGTGCCGTATTGTCTGTCCACTTCTGTCTTCTGCATCCCCTTCATTTACTGACATGACTGTTTGTTAAGCAAGTCTGAGGGTCCATCCGATATTCAGTTTTCTTTTCAACGCTCTCAATAAGTGAAATAATTTTTTTTTTTTTTTCAAATTTCAATGCGTTTTGATAAAGGATCCAGTAGTATTTGTTTGCAATAATTGAGTACACTCATTCTTCCTCTAAATCAACTCCAAACATGCATGGTGCACGGTGTATAAATAATGACAAGTTAATCGACCTAACAGCCAAAAATATTTCACGAACGAGTCATTCAGGGAAGAGAAGATATACTTCAGTTTCAAATTTCTCCAAAGTGTGGGTCCCACACTTAACGTCCACGTACATCAACTTCAAACTTCGAATTCCTCCCTCCATTCAAGATTAATGTTTCCTCTTTCCACTCTACTTCACCGCCTTTCAAAACCGCCTCCATCTCCTCCTCCTCTGATAATCCCACCTGTCTCCATCTCCTGGTTCTCCCACATTCCTGTTCTCCATCTGCCTTGTCGATTTTTCCAACCTCCATCCTCGCACCACTCTTCCCCCCCCCCCCCTTCCCCATCTCTCCTACAAGCTTGAGTCAAAAGTTTCACAGGTTCTGACACTCACCTTGAGGAGTAAAATCCCCGCTGAACTGGTTATACCCTTGAATAATGTCCTTGTCGACAGTCCTGATGTCCAAATTATAAACGCTGTCATTGAACGCAAGCTCGTCTTCAATGCACATGGTCTGGAGGGAGGACAAATACAAACTTATCAATACTCTCCAAATTTTCAGGGCTGACCACTGTGACTTTCAGCAGGTTCTACTTGGTAATTTTGGGTGCGAATGCTATGGTTAGATACATTAACCAGAAAGCCAAAAGGCTTTGTGATTCCTTGCTACATGGTTATATTACAACAAACATGAATTATTCACATGACAAGTATAAGATCAACTGCAGTTATTTTTCTTGATACACCACAAGCCTTTAACCCAAAATGACCTTTATTTTGGTGACCTAAAATGACCGCGACATTTGATGTCCCCCAAAAGCAATAGGGATCACCTACCCAGGCCATACAACCCACACATCAACTACAGTATGAGTATGACATCAGTCAACATTATCTCTGAGCTCCAAGAAATACACAGTAATCAATGCTGCTTCTAGTCTTGCCTGTTGTTAGTTGAATCAAATAACTCAACCTTACCTCATCTGAACTCAGCTTGTCTGCCATATTTACCTCAAAATTCTTCATAAACGACCAGAATGTTCTTGCATCTCCATCGTATGGTGGAATTTCTGCCTTAGGTAATTCCAACGCTAATTTGAAACTCAATTTCCTCCTTAAACTTTTTCAATGCTTCCTCCCTCTCCTCAGTATAATGCTTTTGGCATTCCAACATCCAGCTTTCTGCTTGCTCAAATGCTTCATCAGACAACAGCCCAGCCAGATCAGCATGAACCTCTTCCATTGCCTCAAATTGGTGCTCTGCCTTTTGCAAATTTTCCTTTATCGACTCTGCGATAATTTCTTCCTTGTTACAAGTAGCTTTTATCACACTCAAAGTCCTCGTAAGTTGACCCTAAGTTATGATTCCTCCTCAATATTTTTGCTTCCTCCATCCTTTCCGACATTGTGAACTATGATTGAAAGCACTCCAATTTGATTGTTAAGAAATCTTGTGCTGCTACCAGCTGTTCCTCTGGATATTGATATTATCCAAATAAATGACAGAACAGATGGTTTTTTATTTTCATTTTTTTATAAACCCATTAACATTCCAATGCGTGAATGCCACCTTGTCTATCTGACCCCATGTCCCCCCATACCAAGACTATCTCTCTGGACAACTTATGGGAGGCCCCTCACACTAGAAGTTACTCACTAAGTTACAAATGCAGTACTGTAGGGAGCAATCCCATTGAGTTAACTGTGTGCAACAGAATCCAAAACTGAAATTGCACAATGTAGCCCCATATGCATTTGTACGGTAGTCTATAACAACCACAATAATGGTGTTTAGGCTATTATTATTGTTTTATAGTGAAAAATTATCACTTCCTCTCTATTGATAAGCATTAAATTTCACAGGGTCGTGAACCTGTTAATAACAGACAACCTTATCAAGTTTAAAACAAATCTGACCCATGGATAAGGAACTATGGCAGTTTTAACATTTTTTATGTTTTACCCCATAACCTCATTGATATGCAAGATTTTGACACCAAAAACAATAGGGATCCTCTACTCAAAATGGGCAACCTACATGCCAAAAATGAAAATACTCAGAATTACCCTTCTTGAGATAGAGAGAGTGTTTATGAGCAACCGTCACACACACACACACACATACACACACACGACATCAGGACTGCATAGATTCCCCTGCCTACGGCAAGGAATCAATAAGTTAAATGGATTAGGAAAGCAAAAAAAGGTTTGCCAAACACAGGGCTAAGTTCGGTAGAGTAGCTGCTTGTCAGCGTAACACAACAAAATATGAATTTGATTACGTTTTCAGAATATCCTCTGAGACATCAGGTACAATTAAGACCTTTGACAAACAAAACCATTGTTATGAAAGGCTGCAGTGGACCTATGAGAGGCAGGCATTCTTTCTCTTGTACAGGGCAATGCTTCATCTTGCCAATGAATTTTGCAGGAGATAAGTAAATTTCATACGTGCTTCATGGAGCAATCTTACTCTATTGTTTTGAAATATTACACTATGTATTTTATATGCATTTAATATTTTTTTTTGGTAAGTGATTGTGTGTGAGGCAAAAAGTAAAAACATTGGAATTTCATGTCCAAAGGTTTAGTGAGGTTTTTAATTGCAACATTCTGACAATTTGGGGAAATTACTAGGTACCAGACAGTAAATATTCTGCCACATGATTTCAAATTCTTTCCCCACAACTCACTGGTGAGGGTATTCACGTGTGACTATACTTACCCCTTGCCACACTACTGCATCAGTTTGACCTATGCTCTACAAACCTCGAAGTCAATTCTGACACCGCGCCCTCTAAGGCCTAGCTCGCCCTCGTTTGCCTTTTGCTCGAGTGCCTTTCCAATGTGCTACATATACCTCGCTGTTTTGCCTCACGCGAAGGCGACTGTACCGGGACAAAACCCTGGGTACCAGACGGTACATATTCTGCCACATGATTTCAAATTCTTCTTACATAACGACACAAAGTGTAAAATACGATGATGTAGTGGTTGACAGTTTCCATTCCAATCAACTGTGTGCTTCTTTGAACTAGCCAATGGGAAGTATGCTAGTGTTGAATATTCAGTTGGTCACAACAACTCCAGATCATTGATACTGCAATGGTGTGATCAGCTTGCAGGTTATTTCCAAATAGCACCCCTTTTCACAAAATACTTCAAATCATAACAGTCTAATTAGCGATGACTTGAGTGGTATGTTGTTGATACACCACTGAGACATGTGCTGTTGCATATTCATTACGTAGGTGCCTTTAGTAAGAATCATCAATATTTGAATATGATTTCTATGTTGAGCTGTTCTTATGCCAATCCTGTTGCTTTCCAAAGTAGTTCCTGTCATTTTCGTTCATTGAGAGACGTATTCCGTCCACATACGACCATGCGTATTCATTTAGAATGAAGAAAAAGTTAAGAATGATCAAACATAATCTTATCCTTCTGGTATTTCAGCACACACGCAATCCCTTCAAAGTATGTTGTTTTGTCTGTTTTACTGAAATGAAGTGAACACTAATTCCTTTTATTGTCGATTCTCTTCTTATAACTTACTACAGGAAAAACAGGGTCCTGTGATACATTCATCAATATCACACATGATCGGGAGACTCGTGCACTGGCACAGATAATGCCCTGTTATTTAATTAACAATTCCTTTGTTTCCATAAATCCTTGTGTTTCCAAACAATGAGATGTTTGTGTATGCACAGTAACTTTTATTTCTGGATGGGAAAAGTCAATGCTACGTAAGATTCATACCCTTTCATCAGACACAGTAAACATTCAATGTAACCCAAAAAGTGCTGTTTTCAACCACACACAGTGCAAATCTTTGGGCACACAACTGCCAATTCAACATTTTTCAAACAGCTAAATAAACATTGTGCCACAAATTAAGGAATCCCACACTTGGTTGATAGTTGGTCAAATGTGAGAGGGAAGATAAAGAAAGCAACATGGAAGGAAACGGGAAGAAGAAATGTGTAGAGGAATCTTTCTCTTACCACCAATAAAAGCTGATGTCCTACAGCAGAACTAATTTAGGTCACAAAAGCTCCTACACATTGCTACCTACAGGCTAAATAATATTAACTAGGTTAATAACATACCAAACTTTCAGAATTTGAGCACAACACTGTTTTTCATCTGTTGATTGTGACTTTCCCGTGTACCTTTACCGTTACCGTCAAACGGTATTTTGACCTTTGACCTACCTTGATCTCACTAGCTAACTCTTCCGCGAGACCATCCTCGCCTAGGATCAGAAGTTGAAGCCTTCCGTTGACGTTACTCCATTTACCAAGGGCATCTTTGATTGGTGTTCTGTTTTAGAAAAATGACAAGAGAGAAGAGAAAATAGTTTCTCAATGCAATTCCTTGTCATAATGGTTACTGAACCAATCACAGTACCACAGACGTTGAACAACTAGCCAGCGTCCCCACAGGAGGGGGGGGGGGAATTATCCAGACAGGGTAATAAACAAGAAACAAAATTTTTACGACGGATACGAGGATGTACCAAAAGGGGAGGCCCTTTTGCTCTGAGACAAAAAAGAACTCTGAGAATTCGCAGAGTATGGAAGAGGCAGTCATTTTGAACTGGAGGGGGAAGAGAAAACTCTGACAATATTGACCTTCCAAAATACACATTCCTACAGCAAGGTGGACCACTACCTTCGAATGATTAAGTCTGTAACTGTTACCACATTGAGAAAGTGTCCATGGGACACATACATACATTTCTGCTTATCTTTTATGTTAACCACAGTTCAGTTTCATATTTATCCATGACCATTCTATTTACATATACGTGCAAATCATTTTATTTTTGTCTTTTTTGAGGGGGTTGGGGGGGTTTCAGGCAGGTAGGAGGAGCAGAGGATGGGGGTGTAAAGTAACGCTCTTACTTTTGAACCTTCAACTCTAACGTCTGTTGTATTATCTTGTCCATACAAGCCTCCTGGTCGTGCATGAAGCAGGAGTCCCAGACAGGGCTGTGCGTGAAGGCGAGGTACTTCAAAAGCATCACGTAGCGATCCGATTCCAACTCAGAGAGGATTTGATACCTGCAGTAAAACAAACAAATAAACAAACAATGAAACAGAGAAACACTAAATTGTTACGTACTCAGTCACGTCATGTAATTCAGTTGATGGTAAGACCAGTGATTACCTTCATTACATATGCATAACAGTTTACCAGCTGATATTCCAAAGTCTTGGCATCAAAACTGACTTGTCATGAATATTCATAAATAAAGTCAATGTCATGAATATGCATACATGCACTGCCATCAGGTAGTTGTTATGTCTAAAACTTTCATCAAACATGGTACAGTAAGAGGAATTTAAATCAAAGAGGATAGATCTATAGATTAATCTAAGCCAGCCATTCATTTACAAAGGGAAGACAAAATTTGTTTTGGTTGCTCTTTTCTTTCGTTACTTACAGGGATTATGTTACATACAGGGATATAAGTTACAGGGATATGACATATCTTCTTTGAAATGACGAGAGAAGCCCAGTTCAGAAACTCTTGCTTCGGGGAAACAATCAACAGAGAAGTTTTTATGATGAAAGGAACATCAGACCTCTGAAGTAACATGCTATGCAGCTGTCATCTCACTTTGGAAATCTACACCAGATTAGCACTTTGTTTGGAAACAAGATTCCCCAATATTTTCATGATCCTGATGAGGAAACACGTTAATGATCTTTCTGAGATGTGACAAACATTGTGTGACAAATATCAAAACAAGACTATCCTAAACATTCTGTCAGCTGTATCAAAACGATCTCAACCATCTGGCAGCCAGATGGCTTGAAATCAGTTTCAAAAACAAAATCTATGTTTAGTTCTATGATTTGTTTTCACTAGCTGCGAGCTTTCACTTCTCTGTCTGACAATGGACATTTTCAATGAAATTGAACACATCAAGACCTTGAAAGAAGAATATTCAATGGTTTCTGACATTTTTTCAGTACTGTTGAGCATTGAGACCACAAATGCAATGAGTGGACATCTTGCACTGGATATGAACAACTAAAATGAGAACAAGAGCCCAAGGCCACTACGGTTCCTTGTTCTTGGAAAATACACACTGTAAAATGATATGCTGGGCTCTAAATATCAAACAAACCATTTCAATCAATGCAATAACATGAAGTTATTAAGTCCCACGATATAAAGCAATAAGGACTCAAACTACAAAATACAGAAAAAATGGGCTATGCAATGTGGCAGCCAATGTATTTATTTGGTCCAACCGGTAATGTAACTTAAACTTCATTTATCCCATTCCTATTACAATGCACAAACAGATGTGAATCTTTCATTTAAAGCCCTAAAAAAGGGGTTCTGCAAATTGCAATAAGGATTATCGCATCTATGCCCCTGAAAAGTCCACCACACAACACTGACAGCATACCCAGGAGGGGGCTGCCAGAGTCTAGTTTCCACTAGTAGAAACACCAACAGACTTATTTTCTTTTATTGTGTGTATTTTTTTTACTGTGTGTTGTCCACCTTACTAACTGAAAATCATTTACACCGATGCACACATCACCATAATAACACAAGGACAGTAACTGGTCCAACCAGACTTTTCTGGTATGACCACCTACAGTGCTTCCCACAGGACTGCTGCCTCTTCTTTTGATCATGAAACTGCCACCTTGAGCAATACTTCCATGATTTGCTGGAGGGGGACTGATGGAACATTTAAGCATCCATAGCCTAATAATGGAGCAAAGGAATTTCGGTATAAACCAAAAGTCAATTGTCTACAAAATGCACAAAAATTCTAAATTTTCTGCACACTCTTACACACACTGAAGTAAAAAGCCCCATGCTTTCCCAAAAATGCTAATGACACTGAAAATAAAAATGCCATGGCCATGTACCTAATATCTTATGACACCTTCCTACCACATATGAAGCAAATCGGACACGGCATTGTAAAGACATTGCTATATCAGGAATTTTACATTAAGTCCCACACACTCATTAACATGCAAGATATAGGCACCAGAAACAATAGGGCACATCTACTCAATATGATACACGTACGCACCAAGTTCCAGAAAAATTGCGTGCTCAGTTATCACGACACATACCTTGTAATTCCAAATGTGATATTAACCCCCATTCACTCATTAATATGCAAGATATGAGCACCAAAACAAAAACTATAGGGCACATCTACCCGACATTATTCAAGTACACACCAAGTTTGAGAAAAATTGGGCACTCAATTATCGAGCAATCAAGTCACATACCTCACATTCTAATGGCGTCAAATACACACACCGACTTGCCTGCATAGGTTACTTTATTAACATTGGGAACCACAAATTATGTACCTCACTGATATTTCACAGTTCAACCAACACTGATCACTGATCATACTCACCGGTCCCTAACCCCAATCCCCTTCACACACACACTCAAATCTCAATACCATGGCAGCATACCCCACCCTCTTTCTCACACAGTCAAATTTTAATACAGTACCTTGTTACAAAAGACTGCTGACCTTTTGAGACTCAGTCTGACAGGCAACCAAAGCAAGACTGCTGACCTTTTGAGACTCAGTCTGACAGGGAATCAAAGGAAGACTGCTGAACTTTTGAGGTTCAGTCTGACAGGGAACCAAAGCAAGACTGCTGACCTTTTGAGATTCAGTCTGACAGTGAACCAAAGGAAGACTGCTGAGCTTTTGAAGACTCAGTCTGACAAGGAACCAAAGTTCCATTTTTGCACAACATCCTACCCCCCTCATTCTTCCACCACAAAAAAAATATAATATATAATAGACTGCTGAACTTTTGAGATTCAGTCTGACAGGGAATTAAAAGAAGACTGCTGACCTTTTGAGATTCAGTCTGACAAGGTACCAAAGCAAGACTGCTAAACTTTTGAGATTCAGCCTGACAGGGAACCAAAGCAAGACTGCTGACCTTTTGAAACTCAGTCTGATAGGGAACCAAAGCAAGACTGCTAAACTTTTGAGATTCAGCCTGACAGGGAACCAAAGCAAGGCTGCTGACCTTTTGAAACTCAGTCTGATAGGGAACCAAAGCAAGACTGCTGAACTTTTGAGATTCAGTCTGACAGGGAACCAAAGCAAGACTGCTGACCTTTTGAGACTCAGTCTGACAGGGAACCAAAGCAAGACTGCTGACCTTTTGAGATTCAGTCTGACAAGGAACCAAAGCAAGACTGCTGAACTTTTGAGATTCAGTCTGACAGGGAACCAAAGCAAGACTGCTGACTTTTTGAGATTCAGTCTGACAGGGAACCAAAACAAGACTGCTGAGCTTTTGTGACTCAGTCTGACAAGGAACCAAAACAAGACCACTGAACTTTTGAGATTCAGTCTGACAGGGAACCAAAGCAAGACTGCTGACCTTTTGAGACTCAGTCTGACAGGGAACCAAAGCAAGACTGCTGACTTTTTGAGATTCAGTCTGACAGGGAACCAAAACAAGACTGCTGAGCTTTTGTGACTCAGTCTGACAAGGAACCAAAACAAGACCACTGAACTTTTGAGATTCAGTCTGACAGGGAACCAAAGCAAGACTGCTGACCTTTTGAGACTCAGTCTGACAGGGAACCAAAGCAAAACTGCTGACCTTTTGAGATTCAGTCTGACAGAGAACCAAAGGAAGACTGCTGACTTTTTGAGGTTCAGTCTGACAGGGAACCAAAACAAGACTGCTGAACTTTTGAGATTCAGTCTGACAGAGAACCAAAGGAAGACTGCTGACTTTTTGAGGTTCAGTCTGACAGGGAACCAAAACAAGACTGCTGAACTTTTGAGATTCAGTCTGACAGGGAACCGAAGCAAGACTGCTGACCTTTTGAGACTCAGTCTGACAGGGAACCAAAGCAAGACTGCTGACCTTTTGAGATTCAGTCTGACAAGGAACCAAAGCAAGACTGCTGAACTTTTGAGATTCAGTCTGACACAGAACTAAAGCAAGACTGCTGACCTTTTGAGATTCAGTCTGACAGGGAACCAAAGCAAGACTGCTGAACTTTTGAGATTCAGTCTGACAGGGAACCAAAGCAAGACTGCTGACCTTTTGAGTCTCAGTCTGACACAGAACCAAAGCAAGACTGCTGAGCTTTTGAGACTCAGTCTGACAGGGAACCAAAGCAAGACTGCTGAACTTTTGAGATTCAGTCTGACACAGAACTAAAGCAAGACTGCTGACCTTTTGAGATTCAGTCTGACAGGGAACCAAAGCAAGACTGCTGAACTTTTGAGATTCAGTCTGACAGGGAACCAAAGCAAGACTGCTGACCTTTTGAGTCTCAGTCTGACACAGAACCAAAGGAAGACTGCTGACTTTTTGAGGTTCAGTCTGACAGGGAACCAAAACAAGACTGCTGAACTTTTGAGATTCAGTCTGACAGAGAACCAAAGGAAGACTGCTGACTTTTTGAGGTTCAGTCTGACAGGGAACCAAAACAAGACTGCTGAACTTTTGAGATTCAGTCTGACAGGGAACCGAAGCAAGACTGCTGACCTTTTGAGACTCAGTCTGACAGGGAACCAAAGCAAGACTGCTGACCTTTTGAGATTCAGTCTGACAAGGAACCAAAGCAAGACTGCTGAACTTTTGAGATTCAGTCTGACACAGAACTAAAGCAAGACTGCTGACCTTTTGAGATTCAGTCTGACAGGGAACCAAAGCAAGACTGCTGAACTTTTGAGATTCAGTCTGACAGGGAACCAAAGCAAGACTGCTGACCTTTTGAGTCTCAGTCTGACACAGAACCAAAGCAAGACTGCTGAGCTTTTGAGACTCAGTCTGACAGGGAACCAAAGGAAGACTGCTGAGCTTTTGAAGACTCAGTCTGACAAGGAACCAAAGTTCCATTTTTGCACAACATCCTACCCCCCTCATTCTTCCACCACAAAAAAAATATATGCTTGCAATATTGCTATTGCAAGTTTTTTAATCTCTTTTTTTTTTCCTATCTGTGATATCATCAACATCAGCTGATTATTCATTTGGTTGATCATGGTGCAACCACAATGCAGGAAATAAAATCACTTCAGTGTCATTACCATCTATCATTTAGTCAATGACCACATCACAGTAACATATGTATGAAGTCACCATGGAGGGCAGGAAACCTAAAGTCAAGCTCTCTTTCTATTAGTCAATTGAAACCACCTCCAGCCAAAAAAAACTGGTAACAGGTACATCCCCCCAAATCTATCAGCGCCGTACATGAAACCTAAAACCACCAAAAAAATATAACATGTTGACGTTCACCGGTTTATATGAATAACAAAGCAAAGAAGTTTGTGACTAGGAACATACTTTAAGGAAATAAATCAATCCATGTTTGCCTACGATGTCTCAGGGATACACTTCCTTTTCTTTTTTTTTTTTGGCAACAATGTTTACCGGGAATGTACGACCACACTTAAAACAATGACTATTAACCAACTGGGGGACCCAGAAGGGACAGATTAATAAAAATGACCTCCATTAAAGCTAGGAAATCCCCCCTGATAGGAACTGGAAGCTACCCAACAATTCCATGTCTATGTCCAACCAGCTTCCAAACACCATCCAGCCAGTTAATATCAATCATTATGGTCACTAGCATCACTATCAGATTCATCTGTCTGTTTTGTGGCCTCACATCCTTGTAACTGGACCCCTTAAAGGGAAATAAGGTGTTTGTTTTAGAGAAAACAGTCATACTTTTAAAACCAATGTTTGTGGATGCAGAATGATAGATTATTCAAAATAAGGATGGACAGTGGTTTTCTTTTTCAGGCAATAAGTTTCTAACACATGGGTATTCAGTTATTTGTTGTTCAACAATCATTTGTTCACCCAAACTTTTCAAAATTCAAATGATGCATCTTCCCTTACTCATTACATGCATAATGTTTTGAAGAGATGAAGCTTTTGCAGATGTTTATTGTTCAGACTGGATGGTTTCAATTTGGTGAAAGCTATTTTCATTGTATCCCATGTTGATAAACACCCCCCTATTTCCCTTTAAGTTGCATAACTATACTTTGCAAAACTGTAAAATACTTTATTCTTAGGCACAGATCATGAACTTCATCACATGTACAATTTACATTTTAACAGTGACAGTTTGGGTACAAGTAGAAATTTCAGATGCAGGCCTTGACGTCGTATTCGGATATCTGTTGCAAAGACCACCTTAAACCACTGTGACAAATAAGGGCTAATGAAGCCTGACAATGTTTCCAATAGAAAAGAGCGGTAAAAGCAGAATCTCATTGTGACAGAAGTATCTTGAACAAATATTGGCATATCAACAGTCTTGCTTAATACGTGTTCACATGTGGCATCATGTTTGTTATCGAGACGTCAGTGCACAAGTTCAGTTAGCCCTTTTAACTTGACTGCATGAAAATGCAGAGTGGAAGTTTGGAGGGAATATTTATAGAATTCATGTTGTGTGGAGATTCACCGCGATATTTTGTTCACATGGGAATGAGACTTTGATCATGAACTGGATCACAATAGCCCATAATTATAATCACAGCAGAACATTCTGAGATAAGGAGTTTATGGGTTTGACAAAACATAACCTTTGACACAATCATGAATAAAACATGACCTTTACCCTGATCATGAATAAAACATGACCTTTGACCTGGTCATGAATCTGAATAAAGAAGAGGACTAGAATGAACATAAGTAACTCTGGTGAACATTTTACCATAAATCGTATTAAACTCGAGCTTACACCCAAGTTAAGCTTGAGTTACCAAGGCAACATTTGACCTTTGACCTGACCTTGAATCATGATGTAGTTCCTCCTGCAGGTCAGCAAGGTCTTCCTCAATGTTCCCTTCTCTGTTGAAGGTCATAAACAGGTGAGACTTCTCCAGGAGCAGCTCCAGGAATTCCGTCTTTGCCCTCTTTATGATCTCCTGCTGGTGCTGGACGAAGATGGCGGCCCGTTCTTCCTCTTGAAGTTCCTTGTAGCAGATGCTCTGGTCCAGCTCAAGCTTCACCTTGTGAAAGTTACTTCCCGGTAGCACCACGTCACTCATCTTTTCGAGTAGATGCTTGAAATCTTCCTTCATCCTGAGAAGATTTGAAAAGAAACAGAGCGTAAGGAAACAAGAAATGGAGAAAACTTAGTTAGATAAAAAAAAAAAGATATGTAAATAAACACATGGAGGGACAACATTAAAAGGGTTCTCTTATCTTGGACAGAGTGTATAAAGCCTCCTATTGGTTCACTTACAACAACTGCCACCCCCCCCCCCCCCCCCCGATCCATATAAGAACTGCTGCTGGTGTATGCAGGCAATGGACAAAGGAATTCTAGATAACTTCACTTAATTCAGACCATGAATTAATTCAGGGCTTGAGGGGCAGTTATTTAACAACCCTTTAGAAATTATACAAATCCAGAGGAACCCCTGTGGATTACATACTACGACTTCACATTGAGTGACCATTAACTCTACACTTTTAGATCAAATTTGGCCTTTTTTCTCATAAGACCAATTCCGAAAACAACATTAGACTGCTTGTAGATCGAAAACCGATCCAACTGTGACCCAGCCAAGGATCAAACCATGAACCTCCCACTTGCTACCCGTCAGTGATTCAAATGCTACTAAGTTACCCACTCAGTGACAGCACTTATCCCTTCCTTCTACAAAACCGTAAAATCCCGAAGGAATGCAAGACACACTCTACCTCTCCTTCCTCTTTGCTGCATTAAGTTGGTTGACATGGTCCAAAAAGATGTTTTCCGCCCGTCTCTCCTGAGCGGTGAGGAGACTGTACGGGATGAAGATCTCGGCGGTATTGATGTAGTCATTGTCCTCCCAGTTACCATCCAAGATGATGAACCATTTGGGAAATGCATCGTGGTCCTTCAGAGCATCTCGACATGCGGCCCAATCCCTGAGGAACAAAACGAATATCAATCGTGATAAATGTTGCTGTGAGATGGATGCTACTGAATATCTAGGGTCAAAGAAAAAAAGGGAACCTGTCTTTCTTTGATAATGCAACCTTAAATTTTGCAATTTTAGCTATGTAATTTGACCATTAAATGAATACTTGCCATTCATATATATATGAACAAGCACACTGACACAAATTGAATTAACTCCAACATTCAATGGTTGTGAATGTGGCCTACTTCAGGGTCTGTAGCAAAAATGGTTAAATAATTCACAGACATTTCACAGACTTTTCAAAGACCCTTTGGCAAAATTCCATGACCAGGGAAAGACGTGCGTTTTTTAGGGACTAAGTAGTTGATGAGGAAATTTTGCATTCTTAACTGGCACTTTACACATGAAACTGAAAGAATGGACAAATTCAAAGACTTTTCAAACACTGCTCAGTTTACTGATGAAATTCACAGACTATTCACATATTTTCAAAGACCTCAAAAAATTCACAGACTTTTCCAGATACTACGGACCCTGTACTTAATGCTTGGCCCGCTTAATGCGCTGTTTACCACATGCAACTAAACTCTTCTAACAATATGTAACTGGATTTAATTTTGCTCACTGCCACACTGACTGACTACGTAACCTACCCTACCCCCTTACAGGGGGGTACAGAGGGGACATGATAGCCACTGAGGATACAGAGGGGACATGAAACGGTCGTATAAAGGGGCCGATTAAAGAGTTAATTTCCTAATATACTTGACAAGTGCAGAAGTCTCAGCAAGTCCACAAACAATGTGATGGACTTTCTTGACAAATGTCTGGAGAATTTACCTTAGCCAAGGACCATTTTCATAGGCTAAGTATGTTCTCACTGATACCAAAGCTACTGAGGATTTCCCATTGCCTGCAGCAGATTGCTGTAAGGGACTGAAGACAATTTTGTAAAAGTTTAGAATTCATACAGACCAAGTGGCAACCGATACCAACGTCCAGCGGAAAATGTTCGACAGAAGAACCAAAAACCGAAAAATGATAAATCAACCTTTGAATTGTACACACTGACTCAAAACCAACGCCAGCATTGAGTCAACCTACCAAACAAACACACACCGACTGGCAAATATTAGGACAAAGTCCATAAGTGCAGGCAAAACAAGACATATCTCAACTTTATGTAAACTATCAACTTAAGGACTACAGTATATCGTCAGTCTGGAAGAATATATGAATTCCTGGGGTATGAACATGCATCTATAGACAAAGTGGGTGTCAGAATGGTACAATAAAGGAGAAAAGGGAACTATATACGTCTAGCAACAAATTAAGGGAAGACTAACCCCAGAGAAAGAGAACCCCAGATCACTTGGTCTCCTCTACACATTAATAATTGATGTGACCCCACTTTAGCTAACTATTGCACAAATCTGTTCACCCTGTACACTTGTGTTTCTTCACTGGTTCCCCTAAAAACACTACCAAGGCAAATATTTCATGAGAAGAGAAGAATCTATAAGGCTTTTTCATCCATCACGACCTAACTTGACTTCCTTCGATGGAGTAAAGCAGTCGTTAGGGGAGCTGCATACATCTGCAGAGCTCCTTTCCACAGCCACAGAGAAATTCATAGATTCACAAGATGTCACCTTGTAAGGAAGAATCTCATCAAGTGTGACAAAATAGTGCCTTGTTAGCAAGAATGACTCTTATTCACACCAGTCCTTCAACATCCAAAAATGCAAAAAGAAAAGATATATATGTCTTTCAAAAACACATCAAAAACCTTGCCAGTAGGTTTGAATACAATTACAAGCATCACAAATGTGCACTCGTGCAGGAGTCTCAAGCGAGAAGACCCTGGTATTGGGGTGACTAATAACAGGCAGGTTTCATCGAATGACAACCCACGCAGGATCTGAATTTGGTCAATACTAAGAAAGAACAGGCTACATGTTCTGTTAAAGAGATTAAAAACTCACAAATAATGCATTACTAACATAAAACGACATTTACCTGGGGAAAGCCCAGGATTTAATGGTGCTGACTTCATCCTAAATTGAGGATTGTTAAAGGTCAAGATGTGGCTTTTCATGCCAACTTCCACAAAAATGGATTAAAAATTGTCAAGTGCATTGCTGAAAGTTCAGAGGCAAATGTTTTTCAGTAGTAATAGTAACGTCCAAAAATATCAAATGTGGACAACATTAAAGGTTGTGTGACATGAAAATGACATTTTTGAGTATTGGGTGCATCCAGCATTGAAAATGTTACAAATAGCCACAAATTTACTTCAAAATCTGTCAGAGATTGACCAATTCACAGGTTAATTAGTATCTCACAGCCGTATCATGAATAAACAATGGCTAAGTATGCAAATATGTGATGACCAGAGTTGGACTCCTATGATATGTCTTATTTTAACTCTTTGTGTTTGTAACCTTTATTTCAATGACAACTGAAAATTTCATATAACCAGAGGGTTTTATTTTGGAAGCATGTATTTTCTTCTTCAAAAATGTCCATATCACTTTAATACCAATGTAAACTCAGTAATTAAGAAATTATGAGGTAAAATAATATAGGCTTAACAAAAGAAACACTGACATCGGGCAACACTCCACGTCATCTGTTTCGCATTTTTCTCAAACTCTCACCACAGATCTTCAAAAGAGGGGAGCAGCCACATGTGAAGTGCATTTGGGATTGTTGGGGAAGGGGGGTTGAAGGTTAGTTGAAGGTTAGTTGATAAAAGCTTCCACTGCAAATGTGCAATGGGACAACAAAGTGGTGCGCAGTCTGTGCCGTGTAAAATTACCGCCACAATTTTGTGCATTTGTATTCAACTCTTCAAGCCTTGATCACCATTGTCATAACTTTTACCTTTTTGCGATGGATTCCAAGTCCGGTAGAAGTTCTCTGAGGGCACCCGGTAACTGTTGGAAGTACTGATCCATCTTCCTCTGCTGGTGGGCCAGTTTCAACCGCTTGGTGTGGTTCCTGAACTGTTTCTTGGCCTCGGCAGTCCCTGCGAGGCGGATGTACGTCCGGTAAACGTCGCCGCTGTCGAAAGACTTCTTCTTGTTGGAGAAGACGTTTCGATAGTCCGTCACTTCCTTCTCGAGGAGCTCCAGGTACTGATCTGTGGCCACCTTGAGGTGTTCCTTGAACTTACGGTTGGCCTCCGAGAAAGACAACTCTTTGGGTTTGCTTCGTGACTTATCGACCAGAGCGGCCAGGTAAAGGAACGCCAAGTCAACGTTGACCCCGAGGGTCGCGGAGGTCTCAATAAGCGTCAGCTTGAGCTTACTTGCTAGCTGCTTGCACTCCCTCATACCAACGTCCTCTGCATTGTCGCATTTTGTAGCAACCATGATGGAGGGTTTCCTGGCCTTGTGGACATGCTGGTGGAGCTTTGAAAGAAATTCCGACTGCGATTCTAACGACCTATTTCTGACACGACTAACATCAAAGACAATGATGAATCCATCCACCAAAAATTTACCCTCTGGTAGTAACTTCTGACTATATCCTAGGTCGTCACCTAGGAGACAGATTAGAAACAGAAATACCCATATCAAAGAAAATGTGCAAATTTGGAAACACCTCTCACTATTATTACTGCAATGCTTGTCTGTTCAAAAATTTTGTGACACATTGCTTAAAAAAAAAACATATCTACAATTACACTGCTATTGCATATTGTTTAAACATTTGCAAATGTTTACTTTGTTCAGTTTAAATACTACCTCATGCGGTCAATCAGGTATGCGTATAAATGTACACATTGTTAGTGACAAATCACATTGGAGGATACTAACTTACAGGAGCCTTTCCCTTTGGCAGCTGTTACATTGTCTGCAATAGACTAACCAGTAACCTCACTGGATACATACAGCAGGTTCACGATGCCTAATAATATTGTGTCCAAGCTATGTCAGTATCTGTGATGAGCAAATCTCTCAACTTGAAGACTACAGCAAGGTAAAAGGATCATGGAAATTGTCAAGCCGCAATTTAAGTACACTCAAAGGTCACACCATGTAATATGACACATTCTAACAACTAGGATTTTGGCAACAGCGATCTGTGTTGTATAAGAGATGTTCAACTGACATACAATGAAGGGATAAACCTCTCTATCCCTCCCGCATTGTCTCTTCCAACTTTCACCCCCCTCCCCTTCACCTCCATCCACTAGTGCAGAATAATAATAGAGAATAGATTGACTATGAAGGAATCAGAAACAAGTGGTACAGTAATACCACTAGCTAGTAAAGTTGAGTCAAAAGTTGAGCTGGTTGAATGCAACCTAACAAGTAAAACACAGTAACAGCAAAGTATTGAGGTGGAGGTGGGTTGTCATAGAAAATCATAGTTTTCAAGCCACTATAGGTGTGATTTCTAAATATTTCTGTAGATATTACTATAAACTACATGTCTACAACTATCACATATATATTTAATTCATGGAACAGAAAATGCCAGATAATTATGGTCTCTTAGTACCACCTGCAACATACAACCACCTTTTATTCTATGCAATTTTAAACTTTCTGCTGGTCCCCAAAAGCATTCCAATGGCTTTAGTATAAATTTAGACAAAGGTGGGAGTGCCAGTCAAAGCTGACTATCGTAATAATGAGATTGTGAAGAACCAATCAGCACCTGAATGAACTTCAGAAAAAAATGACTACCTGAAAGAGGACAGGTGTTTACCATAACTTAATTATTAAAGAGACAAATTGTAAATTAAAACGATATAATTTAGATCATAGCTGTGGTACATATGCAGTATTTCTGTATAGACAGCAAAGGGAGGGAGTCAATTCAGCCCCCCATCCATCTATCACTCTCGCAAGTATAACAGTATATTATAACTACTACCTGTACATACTAACGTAATTTCCCCAAATCCATTTAATGAAAGAATGAAAGCTCACAAAACCTTCTTGCCAAAACTTTCAACCTGACTGTGCGAGGAGGTGGTTTTGAAAAAGAATTTACTACGACTTGACCTACAGCTGATTACGACAAAAGCAAAGATTTCGAGTTCAAGATTCCGAGTTCTGGTATTTTATCTTCTGTGAAATGAACTTGTACCATGCCCTCTACTTCACCTTGGAAACAATCTTGATTCCATTAAAGAAAGGGAAATTGGGCATGTGTTTTACAGAAAACATCCATATTTTTAAAACCAATGTTTGTGGATGCAGAATGATAGATAACTCAAAATAAGGAAGGACAGTGGTCTCTTTTACGAGATCATAAGTTTCTCACAGATAGAAACTCAGTTACTTGTTGCTCAACACTAATTTGTTCACCCAAACTTTTCAAAATTCAAATGATGCATCTTCCGCTACTCATCACATGCATAATGTTTTGAGGAGATGAAGCTTTGGCAGCGGTTTATTGATGAGACTGAATGGTTTAATAATGACTAAAGCAATTTCTTTAGTAAGTCATGTTGGTGTATTCTAAACGCCCTATTTCCCTTTTTAATCTCTGGGCTTCTATTCTACTCACCTACTTGATCCTTGCATATGTACATCAATTTCTCCGAAGACGACAGCTTTGTTTCGGCTGCTCTTTTAATGTAAGGCCTTGTATTCGACCCCCTCAGAGGCACAAAGGAGGAGTCGTCTATGAATTCCGTCTGTTCCATGATGCGGAACTGAGTCTCGTTCCCGTCCATCACCTTCTGGGCATCACCCCAGTAGATGAAGTGATCATTGTTCACGATGCGACCGCTGAAATCGCTCTGGCTGATCACATTGATGTGTTCCAAGTAAAATTCGTCCGTGTGCGGCCTCACGAAGCGATTGCAGAGGCACGATTTGCCGACCCCCAGATCCCCGCGGACCTGGGTCGGGCCGGACATGCCGAGCACGGCGATGTGAAAGATACGGTCTTTCCTGTTGGCCATGGCATCAAGTCTTGTCCACAGCCACTGGAAATCAAAATTCCTGTAACTCCTATCTGTCTTCTTTTTACTTAACTAGTCTGTGAAACAACAAAGACAGTTTTTCATAGTTTTTTTCAAAGTTTTTCAAGTTTTCTCAGAGAAGAGACGTGACCTGCAGTTTTCCAAACGGGTGATACCGGTAGAACATAGGTGCATGATGATGACTGGTTAGATCAGTAGTTTCCATGACGATTCCTACCATCTATATCTACAGCTACACCCTTCACAATCACGTCCTTCCCTATCTCTCTTTGAGCATGGTAGCGTCAGAATAAAAAGACTCTCTGTAAATTTTAAACTTCCTTCTACTCTTCACTTCCACGGATCCTAGCCGACGGTGAGCTCATTCTCCACGACCAAAATATTTCCTAAACCAAAAGGATTTGACGGTTTCCTCATTTACGTGAACTTTGCCCGACAGCAATAAAACCTGTTTGACAATGAAAACAGTTTTAAGTTCCTGTCGGGTGCGAGATAGTTTCCCAGAGTGCGAGTCCCACTGTGAATCTGACAGCTTTGAATTTCACATAGGGCATGTTTGAATCTCCTCAACATCGGCGAGGTACGGTGACGACATGGAAGAGATTGCGGACGAGAAGATCAGAGGTAACTAGATCTACTGTTCCAAGTTGTTTCCTCTAAGTCTGACTGACCTTGAGTGGAACAGAAGTCAGTTCTTCCTTTTCCTCCTCCTGAAAACGAGAGAAACATGAAGCAACAGTTACCTTAAAAAGTGGGTCAAAAGTGAAATAGAACTTTCTCAAATTATGATTGTTTAGCAGCTTAATGTTACAGTATACTAACTGTGCTGTGTGATGTTGGCCTTTTTTTTTCCAAATTATAATCTTTAACTGGTAGTGATTTTAGCAGATATGTAATTCTGATGTGTGAACAGCAAAATTGGTGGTGGCCAAAAGAGGGAAAAAAAGAGTTTTCAATCACTACTTTGGCAGCATATGGTCACAGGACAACTACTGACCATTCCAAGTACTGTATTTCTTGAACATCAGAGTACAAATCTTGGCACAGCTTTTTATGATCCAGTCTACATTTTGGGTTAATCATGTATTGCAACAACCCCAAACAACACCTTTTGCCTCACTGATTTCACAAGTTCCTGATTACTGAATCGTTGTACTGTAAGTTTCCCTGTAATGTAATGCTATTGAGCATGTCAAAAGGTGCAACTGCATGTGCGTTGAAGAAAACTTCCTGGTGTGGGTATTCACAGTGACTTTAATAACCCTTTGCCATATATACATCTGACCCATGCACAAATCACCCGCGAAACTAATTCTAGCACCGCACCCTCTAAGGTATAATCAAAAGTCGGAACTAGGACACTAAACTTTCAATGGTGTGGAAATGTTGTTAAAATAATATGAACTGAAAGAAACTACAGAACCTTCAGATTGATAACCATCTCCCACAAAGATGGGACCTACCGTTAGGACCCGCCAACATTTCGGAAAATTGCAGTTGTCAAACGTTGACTGTAAAGTTAGTTAATGTACAGAGTTCATGTAAACTTTCTTAAGGAATCAATTTCCATGACTTTCCAATGACCAAATAAAATTCCGCAACCTTCCCCCATTTCTTGTAAACATAGAGTGTTCAACTGTAATAGCAAAATCCAAAGCAAATATGACGTGAAAAAATGATAAAATCTGAATCAAATACACTATTATTATGCATCTAACATACCACAAAAACTACAAATTTCAAACTCATTCCACACACCAGTATAGTACACCAGCAATGCTCCACTGAGCAATGCACTGGTAGACACATTAGGCAACTGAATATGTTCTAAAGGTCACGTGACATAAAAATGACATTTTGGAGTAGTGAAAGCATTACAAATAGCCACAAATTCCATCATAATTTGTGAAAGATTGACAAATTTGCAGATAAAGTAGTGTCTCACAGCTGTATCATGAATAAACTTTCGCAAAGTATGCATATTTGTGATGTCAAGAGATGGAGTCCTATGATACTGTACAGTATGTCTTTTGTCCTTTGTTTATGTAACCGTCATATCAGCGACATTTGAGAATTTCCTATGCCCAAGGGGTTTTACTTTGAAAGCATGTATTTTCTTTTTAAAAAGTATCAATATCCCTTACCAATGTGAAACTCAGTAATTACATAATTAAGAGACAAAATATATAGGCTTTACAAAAGGAACACCGTGACACTATGCAACAATTTCACGTCATCTGCTTGGGATTTTTTTCAAACTTTGAAAAGCAACATCTCCAAAACAGCGACAGGTAAAAACAAAATTCTGGCGGATTGTCACTCTGAGTTGCACTGTGCAACTTCTGCATGAAGAGTGCTTTTTTCTTGAAGCATGTCACACAACTTTTAACAACAGCGCATCTCCTGTGACAGCCTGGAAGAGGGTAGCCTGTACGAATGAGAAGTTCAGTTCTAACATTTATTCAAAGTCCTACAAGTGATGTAATTCCTCATAATGTAGTGAAAAATTATTTCATAAATGACTGGGAACAGAACTATCTGACAGGTAACCAGAAGCTGAACGCACACATTTTGGCTGAGTCGTGGCTAAGTTATAGCCTGTAAAAAATATTGAACTTACACACAATGGCTTTGCAAAATATTTTACTGGTGAAATTCTACACTAGTGAAGCCCTTACTCCTGGTGAAATTTCTTTGTGAGTAGGTCCTATCCAGTTGTGCGAACAAATAGACCAGGTGTTACAACTAGATAACATCTCTTTTGGTGATCAAAGGTGTTTTTTTGCAGTTCGTATGTAATTCATTATCCATGCAGGCAATGGTGAGATATTTAGAAGCAGCGCAGTCATATTTTTGAATGGCCTAACCACATGGCAATGTTTATAACTAATATAATTTATAGTTTGGTTTCACACCAAATATAGTTATGACAAAAAAATCTTTTTTTTGTAACTGTTTTACCCTGGCTTGTACTGCCTATGTGCATTCTGGGACTAAATGCTGAAGTGAGAATTGTGTTTAATAGTAACCTAGTTACATATTTTCAAAAGTCAAAACTGAATCACTATTTTCTTTTCAAGTTCATGTATATGTGATGTAGATGGGGATCAAAGCTAAGTTTGACTTTTTGTCATAAAAATGTTAAGTAAACTTCACAGGTTTAAAGAAAAAAAGATATATACAGTATGTATGTATGTATGTATGTATGTATGTATGTATGTATGTATGTATGTATGTATGTATGTATGTATGTATGTATGTATGTATGTATGTATGTATGTATGTATGTATGTATGTATGTATGTATGTATGTATGTATGTATGTATGTATGTATGTATGTATGTATGTATGTATGTATGTATGTATGTATGTATGTATGTATGTATACATACATATATTCATGTCACAACTCACTGTGCCCCCAAGATTGAAGGCACAAAGCACCAGCTGTGGAGAGGACCTTTATAGATATTTTAAATTTTCAATCATACCATTCCTTTTAAGAAGAATTACAATACATTACAAAACTGTACCTACATGGAGTAACTGGACAAAGTCACCGTTGCATTCACGACACACAAGTAGTGGTTGCATAAAGATAACAATAGACAGAGAACCAGTGAATGCAGAAAACGATGGAAGACAACAAAATTATGAAACTTTAAGCAAAAAAAAAGGGGGGTAAAAAAAGGGGGGGAAGTGGATCTTTGAAAAAGATTTCAAATGGCTAATCCAGCTGTAAGGTCATCTGTGGCCGATTCTGATGACTTTGAAAGAACAGCTGGTGTGTGTTGATTCTACAACTGTATGGGTAGCCTTGGAGATATATTTCCAACAATATTTACAAACAATTGAAAAGGGTCAATTAAGGTAACTTGACAAATGGAATGGGCCACTGCACTGTGGAATTATCAAACAGAGATCGCAGAGAGATTTGATTAATGAAGGAATTTTTATTTGTACTGGTAACAGGGAATTTATTTCGAGGTAAGGGCAGTTTATTAGTACCGTAGAGATTACACCGCTTGATGTCTGCGATTCTTTAAGTAGCAATTTTCTTCCGTCATTGGGATTTTACAAACCGCAGTGACCGTAAGCAATATACAGTGCACACGTCTACAGACATAAGGGGCTTATCTCACCAATTGGAGGTCCTTGTTCTCAAGACAACACATACATTGTTCCAGGCCAAATAACCACCACTCACTAGTGTGGGTATTCACAAGTGACTATACTTACCCCTTGCTTGAAATAGAGCACTTAGTTTTGACCTTGCTCAAACTGCACCAGAAATCAAGTCTGACACAGTGCCCACTAAGTCTAGGCTCACCCTAAGGCTGAGCAGAGAGGGCCAAATTTTAATAACCCCAAAGATGACAGAAACTGCAATGCCATACCAGTGTAAAAGAGACAAAGGACACACTTTTTGCCAAAATTCCTATTAGAACCTTCCAATCTTCAATACAACCAGGGATTTTGTCAGAGGGAGAGAACTCAGGGAATCTTTTCCCTTCCAAGGAGAGGGTAAAATATCCCCCCCCCCCCCCCACTCCTTTTTCATTTCCATAGAATATAAATAATCAATTTATCTGGGTTTAAATTGTTAAGAAAAGGACAATTTGCAGCTTTGTTTAAACTTAAAAACAAACCCTTCAAAATGTACCTTAATACAGATCTTTGAAGCAATCTTTTGTTCCCCTGAACCCCACTTGTAATTTTTGCCAAGGAGAGCATCATTTTGGAATCATGATATAGCAGTTACAATTTTGACTGAATCTCTGACAACCTAAACACTATAATGGAAAGAAAATAGTGTGTGTACAAACGCCTGGCTGCTGTACATTCTCACTTACTGTAGTTGGGCTAAATCACAACTTTACAAACTGAACTTTTAATCTGCTTGCCAGGAAACTATCAATAATTACTGAGTTTGACCAGGAAATAACAATTCTTACAGACTAGACACTTACAATTTTTAAGACAGAAAAGATATTAAATCAAAGTTTGAGACTCTGAAATTGGGACCTTCTTTCATTGGAATTTAGTCGTTAGCCATTTGTTTGTTTTGTTAGGTAAATCCTACACACCACATGGTGTCCTTGGTACTTAATTAAGCACACACTTTTACATATTGCATTTGATGTGTTAGAAATCAAATACATATTGACAAAACAAACACGTACATTTTGCTATTACTCATCATCTTTCACATGTGATATCAAGAACTTCCATTGCCAAATTATGAACCTTTTGTATACTAAGCCACTTACAATCATTCAATGGATTGTGAGGAACGAGAAATTCTGCTGAGAGAGACGTTAAAATAAACACTGAATTCTGATATAAACAAATTAACCGACTTGAATATTAAGCATGTAACTGAAGGCTCACACAAGGATATTGAAGTCCAATAATGGTGCAAATTTTATAAACAACAAGCGTCCGATGCTTTCTCTCATTGAAATGTTTGTTTTGTTATTGGCAACTTCACCTTCTTTGGTATATTGTTTATGAATTAGTAAAGAAGCTGCCTTTAATTTGTTTATGTAAAAAGTAAAGGCCTATGTACTTCTGTTAATGCTGTTAGGTTAATGATCCCCACCATACGTACTACCACTGCTTACTTTTCAATGTTGTGTCACATGAAAATGATATTTTGGAATATTGGTTGTATTGGTCATTATAAATGTTGAAAATAGCCACAAACTCCAACAAAATCAATCAAATATTGACAACGTTATGAATTATGATTCCTGCCCGACAACTGCAGCATGAATAAACATTAGCTACAAGTATGCAAATCGATGACGTCACGAGACAGACCAGCTTGAAATACTGACACTGTGCAACGTCACTCCACGTCATCTGTTTTTCCATCTTCATCAAACCTTAAATAGTCATATATCTCAAAAGCCATGGCAGACAGAAAAACAGTTCCAATGGATTTTAATTCAAGGTTTCACTCTACAACATTTGAATAAAGCCAGCAATTTTCTAAATGCATGTGACACGACCTTTGAGAATTAAGTTAAAAGACGATTCCATTTTTGTCACATTTTGGTCAATTTGCCCTTTATTTTTTGTTTTTGTTTTGATCTATTTTGCAACCAACAAATTGAGCAGTTTCAGTTCTGGATTATGATGCTACATAGCTGTACAATTATCACTATCTATAATAAATACCATCATTACTATATAAAGTACACATACCTGTAGCACTGTTTATCACTTATTTTCTGAGGTTATTGATCCTTGCATAGGTGCATAGGTGCCTTGCTGGGACAGAAGGCCAACCTCGACCTTCTTTCTTCGCCCTATACACATTGCTAAATTCCCCCAAACGTCTTGACTTGGGAAGTCACTGGTGACGTACTCACCTCATGTGACCTATCTTTGCAGTACAGTATCGACTATGGTCTAGCAAATTGGCTATGAATACACTTCACATACAGTAATGTGCTGTACTGTAAATTAGAATTAATGCTCCAACCACGACTCCACAGTCTCTGCCTTGATGGAGGAAGGCCATGGTACCAGCCTTCCAGCAAGGCAGAGGAAACTCAAACAAATAAATAAATCACAATGATAGAAGTAAATGGTTTTCTCTTTTAGAAATTGTCTTATTTTTCTTTCTCCTTCTTTATGATTACACAACCTTTGTGTGTACACTGCAAAATTATTTTTCAAACCTGGCCATATAGACCTAACCAACACAGATCCTACGCTTCCCCGGCGAAAGCCTCCGGGCAAGCCAAAACAAAAGCTAACGACTAGCAGCTGAAAATACGGTGTGCCACTGAATTCATTTCAACCAAGACAAAAGGTTCTAAAGTTTGCACAAAAAGGCAACAACAAAAATAAGAGTCTTCACCTTTTATCCAAGCTCAAACAAATTGATGAAATTCCCCCCAAGGGAGACACAAGTTCAACTGCATGTGGATTTTTTTTCACCATATTCTCTCCCTCACAAGATTCAATTTTTCTTTTTCTTTTAGTCTGTGCCAACTCATGGAGTCTCCTTTAGTTGTTGGCTAGCATGGTTCAAGAACTTCATTTAACTTGACACATACTCAGAGCAATATTTGTCAACTGTGCGTACATGAACAGAATGTGTAGGTCTTATAACTGTTATGTACACAAACACACACCACACACTAACAGACACATACATGTATGCACTGATGTTGGCTGTATGTGTATAGTGCCCCACAGGGTATGAATCACAAAGGTACAATATAGCCTTGCTTATAAATACATTTTACGTACAAAAAGCATGCATAAGTGTGAGCGAAGGGTAAGTACATGTCTTCGATATAAATTGTACATCAGCCATGACCTTGAGTTTTCCTTGAAATTCACACAAATTTGATCAGAATATTAATTTAAGCACTGTGCATACAGTACATCATCCAGGCAAAAAATGCAAGACTTAATTATTTCAGATTGTGTTAATTTGTATGCAGCAAATTAATGAGCACTTTACTAACATAGAGAAGTGTTTATACCTTGAGCAAATCTTACTATGTAACTGGACCTGGCACCTGGCCTTTGAAGCCACAGGTGTTGGTCTAGTGACAGGATTTAAGGACCAGACTGCATCTACAGTACTGTACCAGTCTCACAAAACATGCACTCCGTGTATCTAGATGCACATTTTGAAAAGTATTTTTCCCTTAGAGATAAACAGATTGTAGGTCTTGCTGGCCCTGTTTGACCACATTTATGATGGATCTTTATCTGGCTTCCACAAGAGAGAGAGGGGGGAAACATTCAAACTTGGGTGTCTGACTTCAGAGTGCAAATGGGAGACGGAGGGAGAGCCTTGATGCTGTAAATGTCCCACAATGTGAAAAAATTCCAATACCCATACAGTAAGAGTGTACAGTAAGCTTTTCAAAATAACGCTGCTTTACTACAAAAAATATAATGTCCAATAAAATGAAAGGTTTGGCCAGTTTAGTCTCACTTAATACAGTATCAAACTAAAATAGAACATGTGGCTTAACATCATCAGAATAGATGAATTTTCAGATTTGCAAGTGTATTCTGTCCTTTGCAGCTATTGGGGAATACAGTGACCACCACTCCGGCTTCACAAAAGAATAAAAAGTATCGGAAAGATCTCCAATTACAATATTGCTCTGTGTTTTCTTCTTCATTGCCTAATGCATTCCATCATATAGCAGGTCTGTCCTGGTGAAACTAAAAATTTCATCAGTACCACAGCACCATGATTTTGAAAATGGTCAGTCTGATCTTTTCATTTTTGGGATGCAGAACCCATATATTACATCCTTTTTAAATGGTTACGTGTGGGTCCTTAAGACGCAACTGGTGGTCACCAAAAATCTTGACAGTATTTGGGAAAGACAGTACCATGGTTTTGAAAATTTGTCTCTTTGGAATGAGGAGCTGTCATTTCATAAATTGTACGCAGTATACTGCAGTTTTCGTTTTTCTTACCTTAAAATGTGAATTTCTTACTTTAAAATTTACTTGGGTGTGGCTTGTGTGTGTGTTGGGATTTCCTGCACTAAGTAACAAATGAAAAAGGAAATTTAGGTCAAAGAACAATTCTAAAACAACAATAATCCCTCCGGGGACCCTTGGGAAGACTCTCACCACAGAACCACTGGATTTAAAAGAATAATATTTGGAATGGCTTATAGATCAACAACCTACAGTATTACAAAATTACAAATATACGTCTGTGCATAAATTAACCCAGCATTATTTTATGCCGTGCAAAACGTTAAAATTTTCATTTTGCATTCATTTTTTTTTTTCCTTATAAAGTTGGCTTGCAAAACTCGATACCAAAGGGGGAATTAGTCATCAAAATTGTGTTCATCTTCATCAGATGGAGAAATATTACCAGGAGAACTCTAATTGCCTCTGGTTCTAAGAAAGCGTGCACCTCAAATCCAAAATAAGTACATAAATATACATATGTGTAAATACATTAGGTTAATGAAAACAATAAAGATACTCAAAATTGCTTGATGTAGCGCACAAAATTGATGGTGAGCGTGGCACTTGTTTTTCCAAACACGTCGTTCGACTAGTTACGGTGCTTATTTGGTAGACCTGCGTAATTTGTTGAAAGTATAGCTGTTGAGTTTTTAATCTATATTTTGATGAATCAATGAAACTTAGCCAGACAGTAATCGGTACCGTCTCCATAAATTCACATTTGCTGCCTAGGAAAACAGCGCACCCCAAAAAGCCATGGAAATGACGCGACATGCGTCAAATTTTGTTTTGTTTTTTTTTTTCTCTTTGAGAAGATGAGAAATTCAGCAGCTAGTCGCAGAGGGGAGACAGTCCGTGAACTTGATTAAGCGTGTTAAGACTGTAATAAAATGTACAAGTAGGGAGAGATGCCTGCCATTACAGGCTGCATTGCTCATAGCTACATGTCCTACAACTTTCTACCTCTCTCATCTCCATTATTAAACATTTATCAGAACTGATGAATCAGAAAGACGTTTTTTCACCAAAATTACAGCTCCATGAGATAATTGCATTTACAGATGTGATAGCTTGGACAGATTTTTTTTTTTTTTCCCTTCCCCGTGAACGAGAGCAATTCACTTTCGTGGATGAGAGGATGACAAGAGACGGTTAATATGTACGACCGGTACCTAAAATGCATACATGCCAACAAGAGGCGAAGAAAAGGGTACAAAATTCTGGCGTCTGTCGCCGGAATTCGACGACGCGTGATTGACTCAAAAAGCCATGCTGCATGCAGCCAGGTCTGAAAGCAAATTGACGAGTAAGTTAAACCAAGACCCTTAAACGTTACCAGGAATGTGAGCAGTTTGTGAACTGTTGTGCATCGCACCATATGGTGTAACCATAACAGGCAACGAGAGTATGTATCAAGTACAAGTATTACAACTGATGAGTTTTTAACCCATAATAGGGCTTTAAAGTGACAGATCTGGGAATCAGGACAAAAATTTGAAAACATTCAAAAATTTTCACTTGACTTTGAATTTTGGTGGAAAAATTAAAATAATCAACAGCAAATCGTGCCACAGTGATGAAGTACAGTGCAGGAGAGTGAAGGACTGCATACAGAAGAAAGTGCAGCATACAGTAGCTGGCATGTAGCATTACCTTTGATCACCAAGACAACTTTTGGGCTTTGAACTTCATGACAGTTTAAATTAGGGAATAAACTTTCAGCTTAAATGAGGGCTTACTTCAGATGGAATTTGATGTTCAAGCACATTCTACCTCCGGAAATAACCTTTTTCAATCACTAAGTACATGTTAAACAAACAAGCAAACACACATCTACATCAAGCACAAGCCATCAAGATTAAATCTTGTCAATTTCATTTACTCCTCCAATTCATTTGGTGAATGTACCAAAAACCAACTCTTGATATGAACAAAATTAAAAAAGATTTATACAGAAGGTTTGTTCAGTACCAGCCGGTGCAAAACCTCACTTTTACAAAATGACAACAAAAGACTCCACTTCTCACTCTAGATCCAAAGAAAACTTTTCTCAGGTACAAATTTTGGCCACTTGACAATCACACCAGATGAGCAAGATTCCCCTTACTGTAGTTTGCTTAACAGGATTCCCGTTCTGGTGTTCTACATACACCTGTACATTAGTTGTCATAGTTCTTGATTTCAGAGAGCGGAGCTGGTATATGAACTGGTAAAGACATCAGATGTCACGGCTAATAACAGCATTCCACGGAGGAAAATAGTCTAAACCAAAATGGATGAGGCAGGTTCCTCCATCAATGGGTTACGATAACTCATCCGAAGCGCAGACTCTGAGGTTGAACTAATTAAAATGTCTAAAAGTTGCAAGATGGCTTCATTCTCGGTTCTTTTTTTTTTTTCCTTTTTTTCCCCTTACATATTATGCTTTGGAGGCAGATCTGTGCGTTTTAGCTTGTTCAAACTGTATCAACTAGTGTGAATGACTTAGGACATGCCAAGTTATTTTGTCCCTGTTTTTCCATTCAACTTTTCCAAGCTACATGATCGTCTTCACATTTTATGATCACAATTCACTTGTGGTCCAGAGACAACACTTTTCAGTACTTCCGAACAAATATATTCCCCACAACTCACTGGTGTGGGTACTCACGAATGACTATACTTACCCCTTGCCACACTACCGCATCATTTGACCTTTGCTCAAACTGACCTCGAAGTCAATTCTGACACCGCGCCCTCTAAGGCCTAGCTCGCCCTCGTTTGCCTTTCGCTCAAGTGCTGTTCAACGTGTTTCAATTTGCTCGCTGTTTTTGCCTGGCACCTTTCGAACAAATATATTCTTTACCTCAAGGCTTACTGATAATTTTCCAAACTTTGCCATACAGCTAGTTGGTAAGTACACATCTTTTCCTTGATACCTCCAATTTCCACAACGAATAAAAAAAAAATACATTATCTGCTATGAATATCAACAGTGATAGTGTTTTGTTGTGTTATTGGAGAAACATTGGCTATAATGTACAGTACCTTTGGCCAGTTACATTTTATCATTACAACCAGAATTCTGACAATAATTCGCGTTTATGGAAGTAAGAAAGTAAAAAGAAGCATGCAGTGTGCTTCAAAAATCCACCACCACCATCATCATCATCATCATCACCTCCATCATCATCATCATCATCACCACCTTTATTATCATCATCATCATCATCATCACCACCTTCATCATCATCATCACCATCATCATCATCATCATCATCACCTCCATCATCATCATCATCACCTCCATCATCATCATCATCATCATCCTCTGACATACCAGGCCCTACATGCGGTCTTTGCCTTTGCTGCCTTTCCTTTTCTAGTTTGTTCACTTCTTAAGGTCTGGATGATCCACTCAATATTCATCATACATGGGGGTAACAATAAAACAATGATTATTCATCACAATGACTATTCATAACATTGTGTAGTTGAACCCAAGGAGCCTACTGTACATGTACATAATGTTAGGGTTTGCTCCACACGGTACTGTAACTGTGCACATGTGCAGTACCGAAGATCCATTGCAAATGTGTAAATAGTAACAATCACATACTCACAACACTTCACTGGAACAGTATGAGTCTACAGTATAGCACACTAATTCAACATAGTGGTATGCTAAATGGGCATGTTCTGTTGACATATGTTCACATGGGTAGATTTAAACATATCCACAAATCATGGGCCATCAGAATAAGCAACTTCCTACACTCCGTAGTAGCAGGCACATGTAAAGATCATTGACTATTGGGCTCTGTCGTTACTGTATTTTACCGTATATGTAAAAATATCATCAAGTACAGTATATAGGTAAGAAACTGAGAGAAACAGCTGTACATAGTGTAGCTACAGTACTGTACGTCCTGCAGGTGCATCCTTGGTAAAAACCAGCCCTGGGCCAGATGTTTGCATCATAATTGATTTTACCCTGCATTGATTTTAATGAGCATACTGCAGTATGTGCTGGTACAATATCACTTTCTTGGTGCTAAATAGGATTTACCATGAAGACAGTCATAAAACATGAAAATATTAGAACACGCATAATAAATCTGAACATTTATGACAGCTTGTCTGATAATTTTTCTTTTTTCCATTCCCTCTCAGTTTTTCTATCTACCATTTCTTCTCACTCTGCTGTCTACAGTACATCTCATTATTCTCTCCATCTTATTGGTATCAATCTTCACCTCCCCCTCCCCACTGTCCCTTCATCACTCTTCGCTATCACTTTTCCATTCTCTTCACCATCTTCCTGTCATCTCTCCACTTCATAGTGATCTTTCTCTTATTTTCCTCTTTGTCTCTTCTCATAGTTCCCTCTTTCCAGCCTACTACCTCATTTACATGGTTCCCTTCATTCCCCTTTTTCACTATCCCCACTGCCTCATATCTTCTCCATCTCTTCCCTAATTCCATCTTCTCCCTTATCCTATTTCCTCCCTAGCTCTCTCATATCTCATAAATCTATTCCATACCTTCTAACTATCACCTCCCAGTCTGTTCTCTAGCTCCTCCCATTTTTCTCTTGATATGCCATACCAATCCTACCAACCCACACCCATCCTACCCACCCACACCAATCCTACTCACCCACCCACCCACACAAATCCTATTCACCCACACAAATCCTATCCACCCATACCAATCCTATCCACCCACACCAATCCAACTCACCCACACCAATTCTACTCACCCACACCAATCCTACTCACCCACACCAATCCTACCCACCCACCCACACAACTCCTACCCACCCACACCAATGACTTGATATTCCAATAACGATGTGTCCTCAAAGTGCCTTTTTTTTTATTCCTATTTTCTTTTTTGAGGGTGGGCTTTGTAATATGCACCATTAAATTGGTTTTATTAGAGGAAGTTTTTCTTTGCAAACATATAGCAGGTTCATTTTAAGACACCGACAGAAGGGGACAAGACCAAAACTGTGAGAGGAACCAACCAATGTTTCACAGCCACATAGGTTGCTACGGCATCCAGTTTGCATTGATGGTAAGCATCTACTCGGATGCAAACTGACTTAAGCTCATGACTGGCTTAGATGAATCTTGGCAGTGGAGCAATATTCTATTCCTATCATCATGCCTATTTCTTTTCATTGTTATTGTTATTTTTTTTTTATTTCTTTGTCTTAGTCCAGTGTTCATACTCTAGCTGTCATTCACCTTTCAGATTCCTCTCTCTCCCTCTGTCAGATCAAGATGGACTTCAGATGGTGGAAAAAGAAAAAAAAAAAACTGCAGGTGTTCAACTCTGTGATATTAGCAGGAAGTCAATTAGTTCCTGTTTGTAGTAAAGTCCAAGTCAATGTAATTTGGAACTCAAGAGAACAGACAGTCAGATATTTACCATATAAGGAATTCTGTGGACTGCTGGCCCGAGACTACTGCAGCTAAACTCCATTGATCATTCATCTGAAATGTGGGATCAGTCGAGTCATTCAAGGTCATGTGACTAGTTCATACAATTAAAATCAATGTAAGCCCACTGTAGCTGCGGTAACCAGGTTCGCACAATAATTTTCGAAGCAGACCATGAATAGGCCAGATGAACTTAAATGCACGTGCACTATCAAATTCCGCACGTGACGTACTGATCTTAATGTTTTATTAAATAAACCCCAACACTGTAAATTTGCTACTCGGAGAATGCTCTGATGTGAACTTTGGTATCTGTTTTCTTTATTCTACAATCTACGCAAAAGAAACATGGCCGCTTTGAAATCCATGGACTCCCAACAACTTACTGGTACGTGGGTTTTCACGAGCGACTATACTTACCCCTTGCATCACTACTGCATCATTTGACTTTTGTTCAAATCGTCCTCGAAACTAATTCTAGCACCGCACCCTCTAAGGTCTAGCTTGCAATCGTTTGCCTTTCGCTCGCAATTAGTGATGCAAGGGGTAAGTATATGTCTACGATGTAAATTACGCATATATGCAGAAGAACAGACAGTCTCAGCAATCCCTCCATTATTCCTACATCCCAATCATTTACTGGTTTGGATACGAGTGACAATGCACTCACATATTTCCACACATACACTGCACCAAATAGTAATCCCCACCTAGAGCTGACTTGGTCATCTATTGACACTGCATGACACCTAGGTCTCATCAGGACTTCTAGCGCCCTCCTTCTCAAACTACGTACCACTCAAAAGTGCTTGCCAACCTGAACATACCATAAACTTATACAGTGCTGAAAAGGTACGCTACGAAAGAACACTGATGATTTAGTAACCTACTCTCTTAATTGAACTGGCTGATCGTGCAGTGTCATGCAAGACGTGAATCCCCTGCAACATAAATTAATTCGCATATTCATATACTCTCATCGGAAATAAGATATAACCAGCACCTTTTTCCACTTACGATGAATTTCAAACAATTTTGCTTAAATTAATCTATAGTGACTTAAGGCACGTACTGTAGATGCTACACTGCAAGTTTCAGCAAATTACGCTGCTAGTGAATCGTAAGATGCAGACAGAAGCTACAATCCCACTCTTAATTAACGAGGCACTCGTTAACGAGGTGGTCCATAAAATTAATTTATGGCTCAGTGTTAAATGACAAGTCATGGACAGCTGGATGGACTGATGGTAAAAGTAGGTTACAAGCCTTACTTGCAGGGTAATGTGAATGTTTTTAACCAAGTGCATTTCTGTTACTAGTGGCAACTGGGAGTTAACTTTATGGATTCCTACTATGTTACAGTCTTCACTGTATAAGTACCAGTATCTTGGTTACTAGAAGTATATCACTGAATTTACAGGTTGACTGTTTAACATTACAGATGCACTGGATCCATATTCAACTGAAGTTTCAACATTGAATTGGGCTTAAACTTTAAATCATCACTGAAAACTGCAACATGTACTATGCCAGGTATGCAGTTTAATTTAGGAGCTGCCTGCACAAACTTCAAACTGGTGATAGCACGAGACTTATCCCTTTCATGTGTAAGGTTCCTTCCTGTGAAGCAGGTACTTTGTCACTGAGGTGGCAGGTTGTGCCTAGAGCTTCAAGTTGGCCAAATCTTCACATAAAGAATGGAAGCCACAAACAAAAGGAAACCTCACCACCCGGAGGAAATTGCAACAGCTTCCGTTTGCAGGTACTCTGAACAGAATAAATGGCTAAAATAAAGAAGCAGCCTGATAGATACAGAGGGTCAAAGGTCATCTGACAAACCCAAGTTGGGAGAAAAGGCACCCATCATAAGTGTGAACAATATTCACTAGCTAGCTGTAGTACTCATGTTCAGAGTGCTATATACTGTAAGCCCTCTAAACTCTATGGTATTATCAAATAATGACTTTGAAATAACATTTACAACTGAGCTCATTCAAGTATCTTCACAAGCGAGTGGCGAGAGTATGATTCCGAGGCACAGAAAAGTTCAACGAATTAAACTTGCAGGAGTGGATCTAGCACCCTGGATGGATTTTCAGTCTCTCTTTTCTCTGTCAGACGGTTGCTAAGGGAGAAACTCGTCACCACATTTTTAACGTTACTTTGTTCTCTGTGAGTTTAACGGATGTACTACACTTTACTACACACGCAATAAGACGAAAAGCTGTCTCTAAACGACAAAACTACAGCAAGACACTGATAAGACTGGTAACTCAAAAACACACTCCGTCTGACAATTCTGCCAAAAACAACAGGTAAAACAACAGGTAATGTATCTAAGGTGCACATTTTGACAGTGGAGGAAACCGGAGTATATATTAGTGCCACCAAAAACTTCATCTATGGGGCTGCCACCGGCCTTCTTCATCTATGGGTCTACCACTGGCCTTCTTCATCTATGGGCCTACCACCGGCCTTCTTCATCTATGGGCCTGCCACCGGCCTTCTTCATCTATGGGCCTGCCACCGGCCTTCTTCATCTATGGGCCTACCACCGGCCTTCTTTATCTATGGGCCTACCACCGGCCTTCCAAACTGATGTGCTGATACTCACTGCCATCTGATTTATGTATGCATTTCTATTATCTATAAAATGTCATGGCCAGCCAAGTGGGTAAAAATGATTTGACACAACTTCAAAATACATAGAGTCAATTTATCTATGTTAGGTTGACTATTTTAGTACAGTAATAACAGTTATATTGTGTGAACATCCTAACATTCATGAGTACATGACTACAGTGAATTTTTATGATTTGGTCACAGAGCTGCGTACAGTCGGCTAAATGAATGACATAGATTATATGAGGCGAGGGAGTACGCGCTGTGAATTGACACAACCATGTAAGGCGGAAGTGCATGGCATGTGGCGTACATAATGACCTTTACATCACACCACTGCTGCATTATGTTCATTGACATCATTCCACCTGTTCAGAAGTTATGAAGAGTTGAGACAAAAGGGTCTTTAATTTTAACAAACCACCCAAACGACACATAAAAAGAAATTAGGATTAGTGGTTCAACGGGTTTGTAAGTAGAATAGTAGAGATACTCACACAAGTTACTCAGGATGTTCTGTCAAGAAGAAAGCAAAGACCTGAAATCCTGAAAGAGCACAAAAATGAAAAGAAGAAAGATACATAAAATTGAAAGAAAAAGAGCTGCTAGAGCGGGCAAATTCAGGGGCAGTGGTTACTGCTACTGCACATACAGCATACAGCATGTATACATGTGACATCAGCAGCTACATTAAAAATGGAACAACATTAATCATTCAATCTACTTCTAAGTGAATTTCAAACTGAACTGCCAGATGCTTCTAGACCTCTATAAAGTATATGACAGATCATCCATATCAAGTATTGCACAGTACTTCTCAGCCTGGTGAGCGACCGGGAAAGCCACGCTACACGTACAGAAAGAGGTGTGGTATATCAAGTAACCATAGCAACCTAGAGGGCTTCACTATGACAGGTGGCCACGGAGAAACACCTGTAAGAGTCCAAAAGGCAATGTTCTGAAAAACTAGTAGCAGGTGACCATGGATACGTATGAGGTAACCTTGACGATGCGGTGAAGTCAATGAAAGACTTTCTCAAACTGAGGTGACTGCATATTGTGTGTATGCAGATTGTCGTTGGTGTACTGGAATGTGACTAATTCCGCAACAACATCTGTGAAAGAAATTAAATATCAACACTACCTGTATGATTATAATGTCCTACTGAGCTGTAACTGAACTTTGATCAACAGTATATATACATACTTAGTGAAACCAAACAAATTAATTGTAATGTTTACTTGTTATATGCCATGTACTGATAAGCAGAATGATTTTAAGATGACTCACAGTCTAGAGTCTAACCATACAGCAGGCCTGTCAGGCCTGTAGGACTGTAGGGCCCAGATGCAGAAGGCCTGTAGGGCCCAGGCTATAAACAATTTGGGGGGAGGGTACACCAATGTTGGAACTTTGCTACAGGCCTGAAGAAGAGTCTAAGGGAGGGGGGGTTCCCTGCCCTTTGAAAACTTTTTGCCCTTTTGAAGGATTCTAAATAGTATGAGATCTTTCATCCTATCTTCAGATATTGTATAATTGCATTCCAAAAAAAGCTGGACCTTTTGTAGGGAATGTTGTTTGGGTACATGCCCCATATATGTCCCAAACCACCCCTATGGCCACTGCCATACAGTACAGCCACACATGAACAAACTACAATCTTATCATCTGCAAAGAAACATTAACACGATCAGAATGACGGAACACATCGGGTAATTTAAGGAGCCTAGGGGCCCAGCATGTCCAAGTGTGCCCTACCATATATGGTCCAGTATGTACAGTGCTAGTGTGGCCCAGCATGTACTTATCTGGCCAAGCATATCCTAGTGTGGCTTTGTATGCACTTATGAGGCCACGATGCCCCAGTGTCAACAAGCCCCTACTAGCATGGCCCAGCAGTACCAGTGTGGTCTAGCATGTCCAGTGTGGCCTGGAATACCTACAGATGTGGCCCACAAACAGACCCAGTATGCCCATTACTACAAACACGATAAAGGGTATTTGCTTTGCTCTTTTCTTAGCATTATAAAGACATGAAAAATTAAAATGTCTGACAGATTCTACTACTGTGCATGAAGACAAACAAAAGCAGAGCTGTTTTATTTTATAATCACAGAGTTTGTGAAGTCAAGTTTATAAAGAGCTGTTAACTTTCAGTGAAAAGTGCCACAAAAATTGGCTCAAAATCTTACGAGTACTTTTTGCTTTTCTTCTTTTTTATTTCATTTCACATAATTAATGCAGAAATAAATAACGAGATTAACTTTTATAATATTGTGAACAGTATGCTCCATGTGTGTTAACTATCAAATTTTAACCCATTCTCCTGGAACTGTTGCTTACTTTACTGACCTACATAATTATGGCAGTACTCTCTGCCGTCACCTTCTTCCGCATACCCTTAAAATTGTGAAAAACGGTGACAACTTCTGACCATTCCCATCCGATGATACTCTTAAAGTCCCCAGGACATATTTTTTTTTTTTTGCTTTCATCACTTTGTCTCACATTGATACCGAACAAGGTGAATTTTTACCTTAAAAAGAACTGAAACATCAGAATCAGTTTCAGTCTTTCAGAACTAAAACAAATTTTAGAATTCATGAAAGGATATTCCTTGAAGGAATACAAAGGACCTAGTGTGTGCCTGAAAAGGTATTCACAGTAAAGAGAACAAAAAAAAAAAAAATTATTTGAGAAGGCAAACAAACCTGCTGTACTCAAACACGACTTTGGAATTGTGTCCAGGATTACTTTTTCATTTTCACACGATTTGTATGGAGAGCATTCACCGCTGATCAAATTCATATGAATACAATGAGAGCAAAGTACACATTAATGAACAATACTTCAGTGACTCAAAGCTACGACAGCACGAAAATGCAATGCAGGCACACATACATACAGTACAGTACACACACACGTGGTCACCGATCGAGTACTGTATGATGTGAACTGAAGTGCTATGTTGTGCTAGTTGTAAAGTAAAATCATTCATTAATTTATCGACCAGATATAATCATCCCACGAATTAATGCATTGATATTTGTTCACGATGAACGCATCTGGATAGTCCGATGACTGCCAGGGGTGGGGCATGCGCACTTTACTGCACTTCCGGGATCTGAACAAACATCACAGTAACTTACTGTAAACGAAAATATTGCTATGTGAAGATCAGGACGTTATGGTGAACAGTATGTAAATATTTAAATGTGTTGCTTATTTTTGTTGTTGTTTCAAGATAACAGCTCGAGAACAAGACACATCATCACTCTAGACTGTTACGGTAAAATGCCAGACTGGCCTTGCTGTTCGATTCATTCAGACTATTAAAAATAAGCAAACAATCCCCCCAGTTTTTCTTGGCAAGATCTATAGATACTGTACAAGTCTGCATTGTACACTCACAGATGTATAACAAATTCCTTTTTGGTAATTCCATTATTTGTATTAAATTCGACTAATAACAGTGTGTGCATGTGTGTGTTTGTATGTTCGTGTGTGTAAGCTTCGTCATTGAAGCAATTAGTCCGCACGGTCGCCGTACATCTTCGGAGAAGAAGGAAACGCATCGGAAATGCCGACTTCCTGACAATGTCAGTTTTCCCACACCAGCTGTAGGTTTATAATCCCAGATTTACAGATTTCTTTTCTCTCTCTCTTTTTTTTTTTTGGCTTGTCCAATTGTGGGTACAGTATGTTGATCCGACTTAAATGGCAACCATCCACACAGCGGAACAGCACAGAGACCTTGCATATGGTGGTGACATACTGTACACACCACAACATGACACCTGAAACTTACACGGACATGGCTTGTTCCAGGTAAACTGCTCCATTACAGAGGGTTGCCAATGGTCCTTTACAAATCTGATCGAACCCTGAAAGAGGGCGACATTTTGCCCAATACTGTACTTGACAATGGAGGGTGTCACTGTGCTGTGTCGGAACATTCTTGGCAACAATGCCTCACAATATACAGGTGCGGGTATTCAGAAGTGACTATACATACAGGGTCAAGCTGGAGATTCTTGAAATGAACAGAAAAATAGCCAAGATTTACCTTTTTCAACTCTACTCTGGAATTAAAAACTTAGTGGACTTGAAATTCCACACACAATGGGGCTGTTGGGGCAAAAGTCAAACAAGGCCAACTTGGGACAAAGAGGAAACCATGTTAGAACTTCATTCAGGGGTTCATTGCACTTGGTTGAGCAATGCATTGATGTGAGTACTGATAAGAAACCATTGAATGTTTTTCATGTTGTGAATTAATGTTTTAATGATACTTTCAAGAAACCGATCTATGGGATGTTGAAAGGAGAATCAACATGCACATAAACCCGAGGGCAGAGTATAAGTGACGCTGGAAGATATAGGGGGGAGCAAATTATCTCACTTCTTCAACTGCTCCATTTTTCCATTTCAACTGCAGATTTTGAAATGCATCATCTTCAGTTTCTGCCACAAATGCAATTCAAGCAGTCAAGCTGGCATTTCAAAATAATTTGAAACACTTTCCTAAGTTTGAACATCTTTTATTAAACACTGGAAGTCCGCATTTCCAGATCATCATGTTGCAATTTATGCTAGCCTGCTACTGTATATTTTCTCTAAAAATCAGTTTTTAGAGCCTGAAATTCTAACATACAGGTTGGCACGATTTTCTAATGCAGTGCGAACCTTCCATGTTTTTTTACCCCTTCATCTGATAGTCCTTTTTTTCTTTCTCTTTTTTTTTTTTTTTTTCTGGTGCAGTCATCCTGGCTGTACTTCCTCGAGCAGTGCGGATTTCCTGCCGTAACCAACCACATTGAGCAGATTCGCGGGGCAGTTGCCAAGACCTCGTTGGCTGATCCAACAAGCACATTTTCCTCTTTACAATTTCTCTATGGATATGTGTAACCACATCTGGGACGTTTTTATGTGCTTAGGCAAGGTTCTGATCAATTATCTCACAAACACATGGCCTTTGATAGTCCAAGGATATATCTACCTGCAATTACTACATATTTTTATTGTCCAAAATGGAACGAGTACCTCAAAAGCATTATTTTAAATACATGTTAGTACTTACAAATTAAATCCAAGCACCATGTAGTCACATCACAAACTTAATAAGATAAACTCCAAGTTCTCTTGCAGCTTACGTGAATATCTTTCACAAAATGCAAGAATGACGCCGGGTTGTTTCCCCACAACTCACTGGTGTGGGTATTCAAAAGTCAAACTTAATGCATTAGATAAGCAAGGGGTTACGTATAAGTCTACTATCTCAATTGAAAAACAACAGAAACACCAAATTGAAAAGTTTTCAGTTTGTATCTAAAAAAAATTCTTTTTTTCAAATTACAATTATCACATTTAAACTGAAGTGTTTCCAAAGAAAATCACAGAACAACTCCATGTCCATAACATGGTTCCAAAAAGAAAAAGAATCAAGTAAAAGAATTAATCAGAGTTTCTTCTTCTCTCGGTGTTACAAACAAATGCACAAGATACTATAAAGCACATCTTAAAAACTGTTCCACTTGTACAAAAGATCTACTGTATGGAAGAGAAAGGCATATGGAACGGTAATAATAAGATCCAGAGGTAGATGAATCCCCAAAAATTAGACAAAACCCAACCCATAGGACTATAGATATCAAAATGTGGAGGTCCTTATGAAATTTAGATCAGAGAGCATACGAGGTATTGACTAAGATTTACAAACAGTTGAAGTTCACGCTGCAAGTCTCAAGAGCTGGCAATTACCAAAGGATGGTGACCAGATACGCAGACACGTAATTGCCAAACTTTGCCAGGTTATGGTCGGTACAGCAATGCATAGGATATATACGAAGGAAGGGTGGTTTGCACTGTGAATAACGGGTTACCAGCACTGCTCACACAGTAGGTGAGAGTGAAGCTGTTGCATTGAGACAGGTGTATGATGAGTGAAGTAAACCAAGAGACTAACAGATCACCATCATCAGAATTCCTGCCAGTGAACCTCCAGCAAGAGCTGAAATTCTCGGTGATCAAACCCACCCACAGGGCAGCTTTTAACAGTTCTCCCAATCACGATCATTTTGTTGCTAAAAATTGCACGTTTTTACTCCAAACCGGGGAGCTTTGTTCAAAATCACGAGCTTAAATTATGATGTTCCCTGCTTAGTCGTTTTTGCCCATAAAATGTTAAACAGTGGGTGAATAATGAATTAATTAGATTCTGAGATATTTTATCTCCAGGTTGATCCAGTCACCCTGTATCAGTGACTCATGTTGGAAACCATTACAGACAGAAGTGATAACCCTAACAACAGATACTTGTGGATTTCCCCCAAGTTTTTTTTTTTTTTAATTCTTTTTTTTTTTCAGAACAATTTCAAGTAACTATGAGACAGCTTTCTGTGGCTCATAAATTAGAAGCAACCCAAACAGTCTAAAACGTTTGCAAGGAGAGAGTAAAAGAAAATGAGAGAATGAAAGGATCAATCATCACTTGTATTGTTGTGAAAACTGTTTCGTCATACACTGAATCATAAAGTGTTAATATTCAATTAGTTAATGTACTGCACACAGTACACATCCATGCTTTCTGATTTAACGCTGGAAAAAGCAATTTAGCATGAATTGATACAATTACACCAAGTATTCATTTTTTTTCCCACGTGACTTTCTGGTTTCTATCTGACTGACACTTAAAGGGAAATATTGCATCGACATTGCGCACCAACACGGCATCGGGTGCATTAGCAAAAACACTTAAATCATTCTTAAACCGTTCAGCCTCAAAAATAAACATCAGCAAATAGCTTGAATCTCATCACAAAATCATGCATAAGATGAGTGATAGAAGATGCATCATTCGAATTTTGGGAAATTTGGGTGAACAAATTATTCTTGGGCAATAAAATATTAAACATGATTTCTGTCTGTGAGAAACTTATTCCACGAAAAGAAGGCGCCATTCCTACCTTATTTCTTTAATGATCATTCTGTGTCCGCAAATATTGGCTTTAAAGCATGATTTTTTTTTTCTTCTGCAAAACAAACACAACATATCATTTCATGAAATTAATGACGAAGATGATCATAGAATTATCTATTGTTTTTATCACAGTTAGGTCAACATCTCAATCACAAACAACAGGGGAAAACCCCAGATGACATCGCTCAAGTGAGGATTAGCGATCACCGTGGCATCACCTGAACAATCCACGTGTACATGAATGTAATGCTCCAGGTAGTGAGATATGACCCCCGATCACAGTGAGCATAATTAAGATACACATGACTGCGTGATTAACCTATCTCCACATAACTAATGCACTCATGAAAAGAAACTCTTAACTAGAACTTAATCTTGAATCAATTAGGCCTACAATACATTTACTTCAACTTAACTTCTAGAGGGTAGCTTGGTCAACCATGGTTATCTTTCCCAAGGACCTCAATAAAGAACATATGGGGATGTTACAGTCTAGTCCAAGATGCCTGAAATGTCCGTGAAGAACTGGTTTCTGTTTAAAGCGGTGCCCTCAGAAATCCAAGTCAGTTTGGATGTTAACCAAATTTTTCCTTTTTTTGTTCAGACTACAGGGTATACGACAAGCATATGAAAAGTGGCAACGAATTTGTAATGTACTGTATTAAAAAAAGGACATTTAAGCGTGCACAACACAACAAAAAACAACTTCATAACAATAATGACAATGCAAAGTCAAACGTGGACGCTAGAGCTTAACTTTGGAAAAGTCGACAACATAATTTTGCATGGTAGGTTCTCTATTAAACCACTGCCGCTAAAAGTCCCTGTTGTTTGTGTCCCTAGGTCTTACAGTATCTCAAAGCATACTGTACATGATTAATGTACCTTTATCCACTCAGCTGCCAGTTTCTGCAAGCAGCTTCCCCCTCAGATTCGAAATTATTCTGACTTGTCATCTTTTCAGCGTCCAATTGATAGACTCGCTTTTCTCGATCCCCGACAGTTAACTCTCTCCTGTGATATACCATGAGCAGCTACACTTGTGTGCTGAATTGGTACTATACAAATCAAACTAAACCTTATTAGTAAACCTAAACAATGACTTAGAACCATAGATTACTTCAACCATGACTGACCTACTATTTTTACAATATCCGTCATAAACGAGAGATCGATGACCAAACACAAAAACCAGAAAAGTTGAAACTAACATTGAGAATGAAAACATAGAGAACAGCTCCTCTTTAATGTTCCGTTACTATACATGAATCAAGTACTATTTAATTTGTTTATTCACCGTGTACCTGTATACAGGTGCAGTGATTCCACCTGTCATTGTTACAAACTGGAGGGGATTTTCCCTTGTGAATTGGCACTAGAAGAGAGTGACTGACTTGAACTGCCACTAGCAAACAATGATTTACATCTTTGCTTGCAGGAAGTAACTTCTAAATTCCTTGATACAACAAGTGGGCTAAGATCTGTCAAAAGTCTAAGTTGTCTTGTTTAACTACCGTGCTACGGTACCATGTGACGCAGAAGCGGTAGATAGGTGCTACTGCAAGATGCATGGCAACATCCAACTTTACTTTAATCATGTTAGTCATATGACAATGTAATGTTAAAATACCGTTATCAGGCATGATGCAGTCAAACAGTTACATTCAAGTAAGCACTGTTAAGAGTTAAGCTGATGTTTACAGAAGTACAGTGGTGCAGTCACAGAGAACTACAGTGATGGAGTCACAAAGGTACGTAAGTACAATGACACAATCATACTGCCATGTACTCATAGAGGTACAGTAATGCAGTATTAACAGTGAGACTTTAGGTGAGGCAGTCACAGAGGTTAAATACAGTCACAGAGTACAAGGTGAGGCATTCAAAGGGCACAGTGACATGCAGTAACAACGAACTGCAGCGATCGATGCAGTCACAGAGGCATGTACAGTACAGTGACACAGTCACTATGGTACGTTGGTACAGTACAATCATAAAGGTACAGTGATGAGATCACAGGTACAGCACATGACCTGATACATGTCTACAGTATGGTGGTGCAGTCACAGAGGTGCAATACAGTGACACACTCACAAAGTGAGGGTGATAGTCACTCAAACATGTAAGGTGATGTAGCCAGAAGGTCCTACTGTATGGTTAAGCATCCAGAGGTATGGTACAGTGACACGGTCACAAAGTAAAGGTGATGCACTGATCGAGGTAAAGTGATGCGATCACAGAGACATACAGCAAGGTGATACTACAGCCATGGTGATGCACTAACAGAGGTAGACGTGATGAACTTAAATAGAGGTATGGTGTCCATGTAATAAATATGCAACTTTGTAATTTAATAAAACTTCAGCCTTCAGGTATACAGCACATTCACAAGTGTAACTTACAAGCCACAGTTGTGCAGTACAGGTAAGTACTGTGCGTAAATGTGTGCCACAAAATTACTGTGATGCAGCCACAAGGATGCAGTCACACCTGTATGTATGAGGAGGTGACAGTGTTCATGCTATGACACTGGGTACAAGTCCAATGATCATTATACCAGAAGTGTCATTCAAGAAGGTTAAAATAGACTGAAAATTCATAGATTCAAAACTTTCAGATTCCTTTTAAATTTGGTAGCCAAACTGATGAAAGATGTAAGGCACGCATGAAATGATTCATGAAACAATGACGTTCATCCCCAGACCAATGGAGCCCAACCCCAACTTCTTACACTCTCTCCCCTCACCAAAGATTATACATGAACAGTTTGCCTTAATTATGAGAACACATCTACAAAAGACTTTCCTTGTTCACCTGAAAAGATTCTTTGGCAGAGTCGCTGGAAGTGGGGGGTGCTCCTAATAGTGTTATCACTATAAACAAAAACATCTTCCTATAATTGTGGATAAAAGGATATATGCAAGATATCTTATCACTATCCCACAGAAATGACATTGAATTTGATATTACTGTCAATACAGTATCACTTTAAATGTGCAATTTGCACCATTTCTTTGGCTGTATTGACAAAAACATTCACAAACAGCCAGAAAAGGGAAGTTAAAATGGAGTTGCGTGGAAACCAAATAATACTCTGCTGCACTGTAAATATAAAGTAAACAGTTAACAACTGCCAATGCCAAATAGAACTACTCAATAAGTAAACATTACACTGATGTATAAAAAATAAAAAGTATGAACAATAGTAAAACAATACACACATTACACAAAACCAGACCACACAAATGCATTATGCTTTCGATGATTTCATTATGAGGACAACTTTTCATGAGTCTGACCTATTGCATCAGGCAAGGAAGTGTAGTATGCCTGAATGTTGTAATATTACAGTAATTTATCTTATTACCTGAACAAAGACATCTACTAACCTACAGTGAGTTAATGGCTGGTACTGTAGGTAAAGACGCACAACTGCATACTACAGTACATACTGCATACAAGAGCTTCCCTATATACCAAATCTGTGGAAGCTTCCCTTCTTAAAGATAGAGAAATACAAGGTTGTCTTGACTTTACCCCTGTTGACCTCAAATGATCTTTTACCTCCATAAAACAACAGCTGGGCTTTTTATACTCAATAAGGTACAGCACCATCTTGGTAATTAACTGGCTACTTTTGAACATTAAAGAAAGACTACTTGTTGTTCTTTTTAACATACAGTACATACAGTATGAGATCATGCAGAATGTGTTGATCTTCCGAAACCCCACAGCAGCTCATTCTAAACCTACCCACATCCACACCCTCACACCAACCCTTGCCCTCATACCAACCCTCCCCTCATCCTAGTCCTAGACATTTCAACCCTCAATACAGTCTATTATTACAAAAATTGCACCACAAAATTCAACAGGAACATTGTAGAGTGTACAAATGAGCTTAATTAAGCACATTAGACAGAAAACAAAGGCTCACAGTCAGCAACCTGAATACGATTACCTTCTAAAACATACTGAACAGAAGTTAACCTTTAACACTTCATTTTGCAAAAACTAAGTCACATACTTCCTCACAGTAGGAACACAATAAAGGTATACTTTGTATTTTTCCACCATCTCTGCATGCATGGCTGACACACCTAATGAACTCTGGGTGTTTGTTCATGATCACATGATGACGAGTATATTCAACATTCAGCATAAGGCTGTTAATTTAACCGTTGTTCACATATCATACCCTACATCAAATTAAATCCACAGAGCTCTAAACTTGTGCATCAATATTGTAGGTACAATATGTATGAAGTTCCTGCATAGCATGGTTCAATATACACACCATACCGTAGAGTTATCTGTTAAAGCTGGAATATGAGTTGAAAATTTGTCCTATTTTGCCACTGAAAGTCAAATGTTAATAACCACCATGAAAAAACATTTTTTAAGCCCCATTTTTGCATACATGAATATTCATATCCATTTATTGGTCTGTTTTATTTCAAGTAACAGTGGCTGACTTTAATACTAGGATTTCTTGAAGAGTCTGGATTTTGTAGGGCCAACAAAAATGTCCAGACAATTTTCAAATTACAATATCTGGTACACAATACAAAGTTCTCATTCAGATTTTGTAACAGGTGTTCTTTCCCCATACTTTCTCTTCCTGGGAACAAGGCCAAAGAACAAAGATAGATGACCTGGCGATTGCCAGTAAAACTCAAATTCCAGCATAAAGGAAGACCCAGATGGAGTTCACAACAAAGGGGATTACCCTGTCACATACAGACAGCACATGAGATGGTGTTAATTGGTTGTTATCCCATTCGGGAAGTAAATAGCACTCTTCATCCATTCCCCTATCACTCATTCACATTTTGGGGTTACTATGTCTTCCTTTTTGTGGTGATGCATTGTGGGTCATGTGACCCAGAATGGAAAGCAGACAATATCATTCATGACCTACCACATAGCAAGTAGCACAATAACCTACAGTATCACAGAAAGCACTTACCACTACTACAGGTATCATTGCAAACAGTATCATTAAATACTATAGCAAGCAGTATTAAAACCTACCATAGCAAGCAGTATATTATTACTACCATGTAGCCAAGCAGTATCAATACCTACCATAGCAAGCAATATCAACACCTACCATAGCAACCAGTATCACTGAATATGTCAGAATGCAGTACATTAACTGATATCCATACAGGCAGGCAAGCCTACAGGCCAAGCAGGTACTCCTTGCAGACAATAGAACCTCATCAAGTTTCTTTACAATTCTTGGAAATCATCTTTCTCCCTTCCCTCCCAACAGACCATCTCGGCTAAGATGTATCTCCATGACAACACTGCCATCACACTGAACAATCAGGATTTGCATAATTTAGCGTTTAATGCACAGTTGTATGAGGAGCTGCAGCCATCTGACCGAACAAACTGTGGGGGCCTTCCAAGTTCAAAACTCCTAGCCATAACGCATTCACATCCATCAAGCCTGTCAAGCCCCCCTTTTTTAATGTCACCACTTTTTCAGTGAGAAGAGTGATTTAAGGATCTGCATCTACTCATGGATCTCTGCCTCCGGCCTACTGTTACTGTCTCAGTACAGATGCTAGATTTATTTCAAAGATATGCCAATGTTCAAACAACTTGGCCATCAATATTAAACTCCATACCACTAAAGGTATGTTCCCCTTCCAGTTAGAGTACAGCACTGGCAATCACTTGTGACTTCTCTGGTATTTCTGACAACTGTACAGTAAATCTCAGGCCATGGCGACAACTTTCACCGATTACTTTTGATATTTTTAAGCTCTTCTCTCACAGTACTCCAAAACTGTCACAGAGCATGGAATCAGATACTGTACATCGTGCTATTTGAATAAATTCCCCACAGTTAACTCAATGGTGTGGGTATTCACAAGGGACTACACACCGACATACCCCTTGATAACACTATTAATTGTTTGACCTCACATACAGTGCACCAGACTTAAGTCCTAGCACCACACCCTCTACACCCCAGCCCATCCTCAAAGGGTCGAGCAAATAATGAGAGCATGCAGCAGCAAACTAAAGTAAAGACAAAAAGTGTACACCAACAAACTAGGTTGACTTCTTTTAATTTTGAACAGTGGATTGTGCCCAAACAGGGTTAGAGCAGGTGATAGCAGTGTTTCTTACATTGTAAGACCAATTCTAGAGTAGCAGTCTTTGCCACAATTGATGCACACATCAGTTTTGAAGGTGCATACATTTTCGACAAAGACCTACCTTTACGCTAGACTCTCTAAGGGGAAAAAAACAAACCAGGCTCAATTTTTATCTGCTGCTGACTGTGTTCTTCCAGCAAGCACGATCTGATGCACGTAGCTCCCACATCCTCGTGTCTATATCATGGTTGTCACCAGCCTTTATATGCCTCTTACAGATATCTTGGAATGGTAGTGATGGTCACTAAACTGGTCTCAACCAGTAACGCCATGCAGGATGTCACAGAAAACAGTATCACCAGAAAACTGTCCGCAACACTCTTCTCAGCTGTTTTACTATTTCAGATAAAGTTGACAAACTGTATCCTTGGAGACATAAATTCCACTCTTAAATTTCTGAGAGAATCCTTCAAAAATGTTCTAAAAAATCATTAGGAGCAAACCTCATCAACATCACAATGATATGAGAATTGAGGAACTAATCATCCACTTGCTGCTTTTCTTAGGTCTTTAACACAATATTTTCTTTCATCTACTGTACTTTATTCTTAATGAAAACTCACAAAGATGTACAGTATTAGTGAGTTACTTTATTCATCTGGTTTTAAATACTGCATTGTTACAAAGAGTTGTTTGCTCTCAGGAGTCTTGAGCTGACTGATCTGAATGGACACAATTTTGCCAAGACTTTGCCCAAGGAAATATCCCGTTGTGAATGACAGTCATAGAATGCGAATAGTGCTTTAATTGTCTCTTAATTAATGAGATGTATCTACGCTAAGACAATAGGATGTCAGACCTGTTGTCTAACGAAAATAAACAACAATATACTTTAAGTAGTCAAAAAACAGTTCAAAGAGGAAACGATGAAAGGGGTTGGACAAAGTAGAAATTAGTGACCCAAACAATCAAAGAGACCGACAAAGCTCAAGATGAGCCCTAGCTACAATGGCCAAAGGTTATCGAACATGGCCCTTCCACTTTTGAGTCTGGAGAAATGATGTACTAGAAGTGATAACACAAGGCAGACTGAAAGAAAAGCCAGAAGTATCAAAATAGCCACAAAAAAATGATGGTAATTTTAACCAAAGATGAAGATGTACAGGTTAGTGTTGCCAAGCAACAAGTTTTGTGGATGTTGATTGCCAGAACAATTTTTCTCCTGACTAATGCTACAATTAAGTGGGGAAAATTTGTGAAATATTTGTTCCCAGCCTCCTTTGATTACATTTTGAAGAAGTAATTCTGTAACAGTTAGACTCAGAAAAATTGCAATACTTGATTTTTAGCAAAACTTTCAAAGTGAGATTGTGGAACACTTCCTGGTGAGCATCAATTACCACTGTCGACCACCAATTCACCAATCCCTGAACACAGAACACCAGCAGGTGGTGGCAGAAGCCTATACATTGGAGTGATGACTTCAACGAGCAGAGTTAATTGCAAAGAATGATGTTATCACAGCCTCAAACCTGCCGCCAACCGATTTTCAAAGATCTTTATTATTGTGACTTGAGTGATAAAGAAATTAGCATAATGAAAGAATTTAAGCAAAATTACCAGAACATCACCACATTAAGTGATCTCCATTATTCTTGGTTCTGATCAGTTTTCAAAGTAACACAGAGAAATAAACTGAAATTGAAAATGTAAAATTGACCAAACAGTGAGAGATCTGATGTTGCGAACTTTGATCGTTTCAAGAACATAACTTAATTACCACTGATTTGATGATCACTGTGGTAGCTGTTGTAATTCCAGATGGTTGGTCATTTCACCATCACATCTCTCTTACCAGCTATTTATAGAAGATGAAGCACACTCAAAGGTAGTCTACAGAGGACTAACTAAATGTCAATTTCTTCGGATTCAGGAAAAGCTGCACCTCATCTTCTCAATGATCTTCCCTTTCCCATTCTGTCTGATCTCCTTGATGTCCATTATTTGCCCAGCCCCCTCCATAATTCCTCATCAACTTCCAACCTGTCCCACCTACCTCCCTCCCCCCCCCCCCCATATCTCCTGCCTCATTCCCAAAACCCTCAATCTCATGCCCACCTTCCATTTCACAGAAAGATGGTTACAAATGAAGTAGCTGGTCAGCTACTGTGGTAAAACAGAGAGCTGTACTTGTACGTTTTACTCTTCCATAAGGTAGCACAATTACAAGTTGTTTCGTTATCACAACAATCTGAAGCAGCGTTTAAGTGCACAAAGTGCAGTATTTAATCCCAACTGTGCATCTGCTGCTAACAGTTCATACTTTAATGTTTAAATTGTGCACGTGTGTGCCTGTAATTTATAATGACCCTGGATACAAAGAACTTAACCGCAGACTGTGGAAATATGGTACCATCACAAATTTACAGTCTTTATAAACCATCAGGGAGTCTTGTAATGACTGAACATATATATAGCCAATAAATACACACTCCACTGAACTATAAATAAACCCTTCCTTCTAGAATTATGAAACTACCAGCCTATTTAAAAAAAGAAAAAAAAATAGCAGCATGACTTGTATTGATTACAGCACAATCTACATCAAAGTTGCTTTGAATCCATTCCAGCCAGTATTTAAACAAAAATATTTCAAAAAAATATTAAAGGTATTTGTTTTACAGTGCTAAAAAACCATGCTTTTTAAGTACGAACCAATATTTATGGACACCAAATGATGGCACGCAACTAAGAAAGGACAAGTGGGCCTTCTTTTTAAGAAATTGACAACTCACAGACAGAAATTTAGAAATTTGTTGCACAAGAATAATTTGTTCACTCAAACTTTCAAAAGTTCACATGTAGCATCTTCTGTTCAAACACATCTAGTGCATAATGTTTTGAGGAGGTAAAACTTGAGCTGATCTCCACTGATGAGCCTAAATGTTTTAATAACTATGTTTCATTGAATACCAAGTCGGTGTATTGAAAACACCCAATTTCCCTTTAAGGTGCCATTGGTCACCTGCTTTACAAAGTATTTGCATTTAAATAAAAAATATTGGCATACATTTGACCCATGCTCAAAGGCGAAGCATCCCTACAATGAATTCCCACAACTTACTGGTGTGGGTATTCACCAGTGACTATACTGTACCCCTTGCTCACACTATCGCATAGTTAGACTACAGTAGCTAGCTCAACACTGACCCAAATCTTGCACCGCGCCCTCTATACCCTAGCTCTGGCTCAAAAGGCTTGGGAAAGTATGAAGTATATGTCTACTTTGGGAATTGCAAGAATGTTACACCACCTCGTCAGCATAGACTTTTCTTTTTGTGTCAAAATCATGTATCGATATACGATGATGTGATTTACGAGCCTATATACTGTCGTCATGGTTACTGTGTGTCTTCTCAATAATGTAAGCATGCATGGCATCATACATGTGAGGATTTGCAGTAACAGCTTATCATTAAGCATACTGAAGAGGTGAGCTGCCAGTGAGTACCTGCCAATCAAGAAAAAAAGTTCCTTTTCTCAACAAGTGTGACAGCCTTTCTTCCTTAAAACAACCACCAGGGAATTCATTTTCTCATAAGAAATTACATTTAAAGTTCTTCTTTGTCATTAAGCATGAATTTCAAACTCATTGGAACAAACTTATTGGCACAAACTTCTTATAATGGTTCACGACATGTGCACTTTAACCCACAACTGTTAGACTGCAGAGTGGGAGCCAGTATGAAACTACCTGTACATAGATACCGGGCTGTGAGGCCTACCAGAAATCAAAAACAACATTACAACATTCTCAACATTGCTTACAACATTCTGGACAGAACATCATTGTACAGAGTCATACCCTCAGATAGTCCCCCCCCCTTCATTGTGTCTCATTAAACGACATTGTATTACAAGTCCAAAGGCCCACTGTGTCTCTTAAGTTACACATCAGAAGAACATCCCTGCATGCCTAGGTCATGAATATTCAATACCATCTTTTCAAGGTCGTGAAAGGTCATCTTCAAGGTATGCATTGCACTTTCCAATTGGGAAATATTCAGTCTCCAATAATGTAAATCATGCTAACATAGTCTTCAAAATACACCAACATGGCAAGAAAACAGCCTCAATCTTTGTTAAAACTAACTAATTTACACCAATCAGTATCAGCGAAAGCGATCATGACCCGACACAATTGCACATCTATTGAAAATGACTTAAATGGAAAGTGTATTATTTTGGATTTTTGGAATGTTTGGGTGAAAAAAAAACTATTCCTGAGCAACATTAAATAACAAAATTTTCAATCTGTGACAACCTACTGCTTGAAAAGAAAGTTACCATCCTGCCTTCAAGTCTTTGAATAATCTATCATTCTATGTCCATAAATATTGGTCTTAAAGGGAAATAGGGCATTTGTTTTAGAGAAGATATCCATATTTTTGAAACCAATGTTTGTGGACGTAGAATGATAAGATTGTTCAAAATGAAGAAGGACAGTAGCCCTCTTTTCAAGAAACAAGCTCCTCACGGATAGAAATTCAGTTATTTGTCACTCAACACTAATTTGTTTACCCAAACTTTTCGAAATTCAGATGATGCATCTTCCATTACTCATCACATGTATCATGTTTTGAGAAGATGAAACTTTGGTAGATGTTTATGGATGAGACTGAATGATTTAGCAATGATTACCGCTATTTTCTTTTGCATGTCATGTCGGTGTATTCTAAACGCCTTATTTCCCTTTAAATACACATGTGTGACTTTTTTTTTTTCAGTTAAACAATCACAAAGTATCTCTTAAAATATACTTGAGTCAAATAAACAAAATTGCCCTTTAACTGGATGCAGTTCACAATGGTCAACAGCACCTACAGGTGACTTAAGATTTGAGATGTATACATTCCAAATTGCAATGTAAAACAGGTCATTTCCATATAGCTTATATACTTTAGATTTATAGACTCCATGCAGGCAGTATATGTGCAACTAAGTAAGTAAGTTTGTCAGGGCTCTCTACTTCCTTGTCTATCATTCTAATAATACATATACCACAACAACAGTTTTGTTTTCAAATAAACTCCTGCGCTTGTATCCTGTATCATATTTACGAGAAAAAGAAACAGTTTGGAACGAACTTGTCTGACCTGAACAAAAGGGCAAACTGAGCCGTATCTACTATCTTCAATGGCTTACAACACTTTTTTTTCCTCTTTTTATGTCCAGTATGTAGCTGACTGATTGTTTTCTAGATGGTCTCATCAACTCTACAACATTCTATAAATGCCCTTGACCTGGTTCCCCACAACTTCCTGGTGTGAGTAAGAAGACACAAATGAGGAGGCTAACCACTACGTAAATAAATACATAAATAAATACAAAAGTATCTGTCTGCGATGTGAATTGACATATCAATGAATACATTTAGCCTTTCTGTTAGCAAAGGGATGGCATGCATGATGCAAGTGAATTAGAAGCCCTGGGTAGAAGTCTAACATTTTGTTAACATGGTGAGAAAGTTTCCTGAAATAGCCCGAAATTCTTTTTCATGTTTCGACATATACGACACACCGAGCGACGACATGGCGAAATAATTATTTCACTTTGACAACTCGCAATGTTGTTGCAGTGCAGAATCCTCCTGACTCAAAACCAATAACTGTAGCAGACGACACATACCATACTATGTCTACATTTTAATCTTTTTTTTAAGGACCTATAGAAATGTTGAGAAGAGTACAAAAGATCTTGGATGTGGTACACAATTCCAAAGAGTTAAATCTCATTCTAATAACAGAGCTCTCTCATACTAATAACAGCTCCCTGGTTTGAGCTACAGTGGCAGATGGGACCAGGTACTGTTTGTCAGAGGATATACTGTAGCTCAAATACTAGTACCACCTCTAAAATCTCTTAACTCCTTGGTTTGGGAATTCCCTAGTGACTTACTCACTTCATATAACCCATGCATTACGGTACTGACCATGGTCTAGCAACTGGCAATTTTGTGTGTGTACAGTATGTGTGCGAATCTGGTCAATACGGTACTATAGGTTATATGAGGTGAGGGAGCACACGCTGCGAATTTACCATATATACTGAGGTTGACCGCTGACCTTTGGCAGTGACCAACATTACGCCAGCTGGAAAACTACTAAAACCACTTTAAGCACTTGAAAACAGGTTGGATTTTCCTGGGATAGTGTTCGAGACCGGCGAGCGAGAAGTGACTGACGTAAATTGGAAATTTACATTAAATCTAATGACACCTAATTTCAACCACATTTTACACCTGACTTAAAAAAAAACTAGGACTCGTGATAGTACTTCTAGTGAAATGGTCTCCAGCATCTTGTAATGCATTCATAAGGATGCAACTTCATACTTCTCTATTACCCTGTAATAGCCTTGAAGGGCAGTTACGTAAAGCTGACACTACTGATTCACAGTCAGGGTGGCTACTGTACCGAATTGAAAATTTACAGTCAAATTTGGTGTCACAATTTCTTTTTCACATGGTCAGTTCAGATGGGAAAACCTTAGTTTTATCTTGGAAATAATACTGTGACCCGGCCACGGATCAAATCCCGAACCTCCGAGTTGCTTACTTCTTTTGCTTCCTTATGCCACCATATTTACCCACTCAGCATCAGTCAATGGTGCTGCCTTTTATACACTGACCACACAAAGTTATCCAAAAACTCACCTGGTTTGGATATTTACTCACTTACCTGTCTCATCACAACGGTGAAGTAAATTTTATAAATATCCAAACAAGCTCCTTCTCTAATCTCTAGCTGGTGGTGAAACAGTTTCTTATCTGCAACTTCAGTGTATGCATACCCCAAACAGAGAAGTTGAAAAGATACATACACATATAAACTTCACTGAACTGCAGTATAGGAACCTCCTTGGTAATCCTTTTAAACTACAGTACATGTACTGATATGTATGGTTACTTGTGTATCTTCAATGTGTGAGCATTGGGATTCTCCCTTATCCCTACCATTGTTCCAGAAATTCTGAATAAAATTTGCATACATTATTTGAACTTATCTGGGAGCCTGCAGCGGCTCTCTTATCACAGAAATCTGCTGCTTGCCCAGATACAATACTGGCATACTAGTAACGGTAAATTTCTTTCCCGGGGGTGAGTTAATTAATCTCCGAGCCTGTCAATTCCGACGTCCTTCTGAAACGGGTCAACCTGTACATCACAAATTACGAGAATATCTTGCTACAAAACTCTACTTATATCAATCATGATTTGAAAGGCAACGAAGACATGTATGTGTCAGGTTTGGAAAATTAGTTGAAAAGCTGACAATCCAAGTCAAAATGTTGCTTTTGTCTAAAATCCCTAAAACTAGGCCTAAGGTACTTGAAACAGTGTATGACACAAGGTAAAGTAGTTTATTGTCTTAACGGATACTGCTCCTCACGTAACAAGATGTCTCCCTTAAACGAAACCTTAATTAAGTTTGCATCCAATCAAGTCATTCTCAAACAATTTTTTACAAACATTGACAAATGACTCAGAGTAAGGTTCCCAGGGGTCTCCTTTCCTCATAAGATGGTCCATCGGTGGGAAGAGACGGAACTGATAGGAACGATGTCTACATCAATCGACACAGAAAGATGAAGATGAGACGTGACACGCAACCTCTTGTTCCTCCTACTTCACCACTTTCTTTTAACTGGTCACAAAAGTGATCTAATTTCAGCTCGGTTATCGAAGGCTGAAACTCGAAACTGGAGGATCTCGCGTTCCACCGGAACACAAAGTAGTGTCACAGCAGCACTTTCAGCAGAATGTAACGAGTTTAGAATCACAATGTGAATCATCCACATGAGACAAATCCAATCACTGATGACTTACTGTTGCTGTTTACTGTGTTATGTGTTACCTCCATCTTGTCGTTCTTGTACACTATACACTGGGCATGTACTGAAAACTAAATTCAGTGTAAGGAACTTCAAAGTATATGCCATCAATAAAGTGACATTCAAACATACTTATTTATCATCAGATTTCATTTGCCACAAAATTTCAGATACATTCAGATTAAGCTCTGCCATCTGCTTAAAGCTCTTACAGTAAAATATTTGCTCGCCTAATGGGCAAAATTGTCACATAATCTAGAAATAAAGTTGTCTGAAACCCTGAGCTTGTCTGAACATGTACCAGGACTCCAGGAGTTCCACTATTAAACTGAATTTCAAGTGGATGGTGCTGATACTGTTCTACAGTACTTTTGTGTGATGGGGAGGAGGGAAGTTGATGGATGGATAGATGGATACATGGATAGATGGACAGATGGAGAGACGGACGGACCGACCGACGGACGGACCGACGGACAGACGGACGGACGGATGGATGGAGAGAAGGGGATGAGAAGCTGAATGGATGGGAGATGAGGGAGGAGAGAGAAAGGAAGAGGAGCGTAGATGAGGGAAGAGAAGGCGAGCAGAGTGGACTGTGCAGAGGTAAAGAGGAGACATTAAAAGATGGGAAGGGCATTGTGGGAAGACAAAGACTGTAGAAAAGAGGACTGTACTTTGGCTGCGATCAATCAAATTCAGACTATAGTCCCCTCTTTGTAAGTGCTATTGAAAATAAGATTTTAATGATCCTTTTATGCAATGTCTTAAAATCAGACATTACCTTTCTTTTTCGTTTTCATCTTTCTTTCTTTGGCAGTTCCACCTGTACTGTAATTTACACTCCACTGTCAGTTCATGCTAACTTCCTTCAACAAAAATACACACTTATTTCGTGTACATACAAAGCAAGACCTGTAAGGATTCATATCCATCAAATAGATTTCATTAAACTTTCTGAGTACAGCCCATTTTTAAGTTTCCTTTGCATCAAGTTGAGTTTTCAACAAATAGCCTGAAGTCTTTTAGAATAAAATGCAAGAAATATGACATGTGATGCTAGTACGGTTGGGCGGTACCAGTAACAACCAGTACCGGTACTTTTCCAGTTTCAGTACCTTCAATCTTCAGCGTAAGTTGAAGTACTGTAAAATTATTCCTGATATTAAACTTGGCCTGATTTCTTATGCGCACTTGATTTCTTCTAAGTTATAAAAGAAATGTTGACATGTCTCCACAAGATTCTACATTCCGCCTATCTTACGTTCAATGTCAATTGGAAAAAATATAAGCTTAGGCCTGCAAATACAATCTGTCTGCCAAGTGACTACAGATCACTTAAGTAGCTGGCATTTCTGCAGTTACTGTACTGTAATACTCATAAAGGCAGAGAAGCCCTGAGGAACAAATGTTAGCAAAATATTGATGTACAGCGTGTATCAAGCTGTTTTGGGAAAAGTTGACAAAATTACATAGGCCAACAAACTTTATCTCCAAGCTTCATTCCTAACGAAATCCTAACTTTAGGCACCTAGGCTATGTTGTTACTGTGCTAGGTGAATCAGCTACAGTTCTACAGTGTTGTAAATTAAACCGCAAAACTTTACATGGTTGATACAGAGTAATGCTAACACATAAAAATCGCTTAAAACTTATTGCTTAAATACATAAACATACTGCCTATTTGTGTTTATTTGATAAAATTCTGCCACTCTTATTAGGCCTGTCGTAAAGGTGAGCCCTATTAAATCTTACCTGTCACCCAACTACAGTAGCTTAGAGCCATAGAAATACACACACCAGAGTGACATACTGTAGGGCCAGGAGCAACAAGTCAAGGACACATTGCGAGTGACTGGGCACATACGCATGGGGTGGAGCAGGACTGTTCTGACTTGAATACAGCACAAGGACTCTGCAAATTGTGTTCGACTTCATAAGTACTGTTGAAGTACTGTAATTTGCGAGGATACTATTATTTTTTTGGAATATCGTGCACCAAACCAAATTAACTCCAGACTGTAATATGAAGTGAAAAAATTTTTTGGAACTGACATACAGTAATTTGAACTCTATGGGAAAATCCCAATGCCACAAAAAGGTGTCTGACCAAGTACTCCTTTTTTTAGATGCCAGGAAGTTTTCTAAAACTTTCCTGAGGGTTATGATGGTTTTTCCTTGAACACTAAAAGAAAAATAAAAAAAAAATTGTCCCAGTTAGGAGCAAAGCTGAGGTACAGTATAGCTGAGTAAAAGGCATTGCAGGATGCATCCATGGTTCAAAAGGTTGAATGGGGACCAAAGCAGTGACAACATTGGAAACCTGTTTTGCTTAGATCTACATGTATTTCGAATCTGAGGTAAGGCAAGAGACAGGTCTTGAAAAACATTCATGTTTTAACATACGGCACATGTCCAAATAATGTGCTTAATGTATGTGACAGACCTTCTAAGTGCCCATGGATGTTTGTTTCTCTAATCGTTGTAGTCTACGGTACGATGAACCTGAATGGCTTACACAAATGGCACCAAACAGTAACATTTTCATGCCACGAAATAAATTAGCAGGGGCTCATCGAAGATATTTGAAAAACTGTTTTCACGATTTCCTGCAGAGAGCAGAGCGGCGGGTGTCGCGACGCACAGCACTGCACGTGGTTATTATTCACACAGAGCGCAATTAAGTTGAAGACTTTGATAAAACAATCAAACATACGGCAATAATGAATTTGAAACGCACCAATGGGTGTGAACTGATTAATTTACAGCATGTTTACAACCACTGCTAATCAATGGACCATCCCCCGAAGGATTACAAAATTTGGGAGTGAGTTTAATTGGCTGTTGACCTACAGTAATTAAAATGAAAAAAGAAGAAAACGGCAAAATAGGCAATCACAAAATGAACGAGTATTTGACCTCTAAACCAGCAGAAGATTTGAGTCAATGGAGCTGTGTTATTCTGTCAGACAGATCCAACATATATAGAGTCTCGGAGATGACTGTTACTCACACAGCGATCATAAGAACTACAGATGGGTAGCTTTGAGAATGTTTGGTTGTTTGCAACGATTTCAAAGTGATGATTGAAACGTTTAAAGATGAGAGTGCATTTGTTATGTTGAGACAGGTTATAGGGCTTGTATCAACTTTGAACTGATGCTGAAAGATGGAAAAGCAAAACAATGTGTAAAGTTTCAACGTAACAGTACATTTAAGGTAGCAAAAAAATTTTTTTTTATCAAAAAGACTTGTGTAAAAAACTGTACACTTTTGTCTACAGTGGTTGTTTTAACAGGCTGTGATCAACACCGGGTGTTTTTGACACCAAGTGTTGCCTAAGCTTCTGCTTATCTAGATGGGATAAGTCAAAACTTGTCTTATCATGTAATTCAGTTTAAAAACATTACTTGATTGTCACTGATGATCAGTAACTTTTTATGATTGCATTCAAGACAAATGTCTTGTAAATGTACACTGCTAAAATCAACAGAAATTGAAAAATAAGTGAACAGACAACTCCTTCTGGAAACTCCCCCCCCCCCCCAGACATTTTCCTCCCCCAAAAAGAAAAATTCCCCTTTGGACACCTCCCACTGATAAATCCCACCCAGAACAATTCCCAACCTGGAGAATTATCCCTGGGACGATTCCCTCCTGATGATTCCTTCAGTGGAAGGGTTATTTTTAAGGAAATGGATAGGGAAATTGCCAGAGGGACATTGTCCATTGGGAGAATTGTCCAGGGGGAAAACAAAACAAAATGCATAGCCCAGTTGCCAAAAGCAGAACTTTAAGACAACATGAACTGACAAAAGATGTTTTGCATATTCAGTGAGCTGATGATGTTTCAACGACGATTGGCAGATAAGCTCTGAGAGAGTCTAAAGGGACAGTCCCTAAAGGTTGAGAGAGTATGGAAGAGTTATGGAGCCAGACAGATCTCTTGAGAAGAATCCTACAGTGACAATGAATTCTGGACAAATTTACATAAACCATATATACTGTAAGTATATAGCCCACGCAAGAAAAATTGATACAAAGTTACCAACTAAACTCCACACAGACAGTCAGATAGACAGTCACTTGTTTAGACAATGACAGCCAGTGTAGCCGCCATTAAATACGATAGATCAAAGTTTAGGCATAATCAACATGTAGGCCTAATTGGACTCAGATATTTCAAGTGTATATATCAGGAAGTCAGAGCTATACTTTTGACCCAAGTGAGTGGCAGATTATCGAAAGTGTTTTAAACAGGACTAACATCCACTTTAGAATTGATGGTCTGGTACTCACAGGTCCATGTCATTCTTCCTTCCTGTTCTACATTCACCAGACAAGTTTTCATCCCTTACTGTCGCTGACATCTTATGCACTCCTACAGTACAGGTTCACTAGTACAGGTACAGTATGTCAATTGTTTTCTGGACCGCAAAATGGATGCATGCATATATTCACCTTTCTTCCTTTTTATTCTTACAAAATGCAAATCATAGATTTGAAAGCAGTGAGCTGTAGCATGTAGCCAGATCTTTAGATACAGTAACCCAAGGGGTGGGCAACCTTTTTGACTGAATGGGCCAGATATGAGGAATGAAACATTGTCCAGGCCGCACTTGACCTGCTCCTGGTCAAACCTTTAATTCTGAGGACTTTCTAGCAGAACAAGCTTCAAGTCACAAAAACATTTTCTTGTTTGATAAGTAACAGGGAAATATAGGCCCACCTGCTAGCATTCAATAAGCCTTCTGGTACTGATGATTTTTCTTTTCTTGAGACATCGGGCGGGCTGCAAAACAAATCACTGACAGAGGCCCGCGGGCCGTAGGTTGCCCATCCCTACAGAAACCTCACCACAAGACTGGTTTAGGATGCTTGTCTTGTGTAATTGTACTGTAAGTACCATCCTCTAGTTTACCAAGTGCTGCATCTAGAACTGTTACATACTGTACCTCGAGGAAAAACGAAATACGAATTTACAGTAAAACTTACACAGCATGAGAAACGATCACAACCAAACAATTCTCAATGCTAAAAATACTGAATTCTAAGTCAATACATTGGGTATCAAGACAATCACACAGTTCACAAGCTCTGGCAACTATTCACTTGGGCCTGTTTATGCTGCACCGTACATATTATGAGAAGAAACAGGATGGGGGTGAAAATGGAAAGGTGAAAAACCTCCAGCTCTAGGCCAATGTTAGTACTTCCTTTAACTGAAGGAGCTTATCTGTTGTCAAGTCACTATGGACAATGAAATGATCAAAGTTTGATCACTATCACTTCCTACATCACGTAATACATTATATGTATTACATTATCACGTAATACGTACCAGAATCGTTGGAAGCACTCACTTACACAGTACCAATACAGTAACTGTCGACATACAGTAGTATCTAGACAGCATTGAAGTACTGTAATCCAAGTACGGTACTGTGTGTGTTTACAGTACGGTCAAACAATTCATACAAAAAAATTACACCATACTGTAGATCCACAAGTCATACCCCCTCCCCCCCCCCCAAAAAAATAGGTAAATAAACAAATACTGTGCACAATTTTTTTTTTTTTCATTGGCATTCTTTGTTTGTGTACTTTAATCCTCTTTACCAACACAATTGTTTGATAGCAATAGGTGCATTAATACAGTATTTTGTACATGTACACACTGATGAATGTGGTAAGGCATGCATGTCCTCAAGTATGATGGTGCACTCAGTGCTGTGTTGGACATTGTGAGATACTGTACACTAAAAGTGATTGTGAGACCTGTGCAATACTTCCCTACAACTGTACGCAACAAATAGTAGATGCATACAGAACAGTATCTACATTTTTCCACATCATCACCATCATCATCATCATCTACCATGCATCATGGATATCCCAACTCTACCACACCCCCATATACCTCCTTATGACCCCATTTTAATATTGTCAACTTTTGTCTAATTCCCAACACTGTGCCACATTAATTCCCCAAAACTCATTGGTTTGGGAATTCGCTAGCGACGCACTCAACTCATATAACCTATGCATTACCGTATTGACCATGGTCTAGCATCTGGCAATTTAAGTCTCTGCCAGATGCTAGACCATGGTCAATACGGTAATGCATAGGTTATATGAGGTGAGGGAGTACGTGCTGTGAATTTAAAGTTCACTACGCCTTCACTTTTCCACAAGATCACCTATTCTACAAACATTTGTAACCTCATGTCTTTAAAGGGACTCATTGAGTTGATAATATTGTGACTAGTTTGAAAGAAATCATAGCATGCTAATATGTATAATTAGTCTCATTAGCCATGTATCCATCCTACATTTTCTGAAAATGTGATAAGTTACAGCTTTTTATGAAGAGAGGTTGCCTATGGTTAATACTTTATTGAGAAAAGTGTCTGGTCACATATTTACAACTTGTAAGTAACTTCAATGGATAATTGCCCTATCATTATTGCTTCAGTTGACTTTCATATATCTGGATCATTTACCATCAACATATGGGTAATACTCAACAGTTGTGACAAAATATTATGAATTTTGTAAACCAACTCAATGAGCCTCTGTAATAGAATTGAATAGTTGATTATATGGGAACTGTACAGCCCAAAGTACTCTAATTCAATGCTAAATTTGTGTGTTTTTGTGCTATTTTACAGAAAAGATATCTTTACATTTTTTTTTTTTTAAATTACGCTTAATAATATGCTGGTAACTTCTTTGTACACTTTCAACTAGATACATACTGTGAGGAATTAGCAACCATCTTGTATAAAAAAATATCCTGAGCTATACAGCTGCACCCTGAATTGAATACAAAACATAGCAACCACCTGCAAGCTCCGTTAATGGAGCTGTAATTACAAAAGACCGTGCATGCAGCTAGGCAACGGTTAATATTACGATACAATGCCGACTATGTCACAAGCTAGAGAACTGTATCATGACACATGTATACATACTGAATCAGGGCATTATAACATGATGCAAGCATGCCGTGTATCTGTACGATGACACACGTGTACTAATCCAGAGCCGGCCTAGATACATACATCGATGCATAAATGATGGGTTTCATTTAAGTCCTAGTTGATGAACATTGTAGTCAGGCACACCTGTGTAATACTGCAGGTAATTCAGGCTTGACCTGTACTGTACAAGTTTACACTGCAATATTCAGCAAGTCCTGTGTAGCAATGTATCACATCTGAATTAATAGATCATCACAGAGAACAGGGCTATACCGACTGTAGGTATGTCACAAAGGCAATGGAAATTTTGTCTACAATATTTAAAGGGATCTCAAGCAATGTATCGTGTTTTGACTAAAATCTAGATCTTGTTTAAGTATGAATATAATGAGATATGGTTCTCAAGTTTGCCTCATATTAAAGAAACAATGAGGAATACAGTTTTTTCTACACATGGTTTTGCGATGCAGAAATACATCAAAACATAAAACCCATTCAAACGGCAATAAAATGATGTCCGAATTTTTAAGGGAACAAATCGACTTTGGGAAGGACAACGATCAATATCACTTGCATGTTGAGTATATGAGATGGTATTACTGAGATTTCAATACTGGTAGTGTAGGGGAATTGTACAGTATGTACATTACCATGTAACACGAGTGTTTCATCTTCTTAACATGTAGGCCTGGTGCACACACACACATCTACTGTACAATCTTGGTAATGAAACAATTATGTACAGCATGAGTAAGAATCTACAGCGATACTGCCATAACATACTGTATGACAAAAAAATTAACACCACAATATATTACTGCACATCTCTCAATGTATGAAAAGTGTGGCAAAATGTGACTAACATGGATGTGACCAGCTTACCATGAACATCTTCTTTCTATTGCGACCAACTTCTACATCATCACTTTTTCTATAATCATGTGACCAATTTTACACCATGAGATGAATCATTTGACATCATGTATGGGACAAACTTCAATACCATGTGATTAATTTCTCTACCATGTGACCAACTTTTGCATCATGTGATCACATTTTATACCATGTGACTGACCACATGATCATTTTCTGTACCACTTGACCAAATTCTACACCATGTGATCAATTTGTTCTGACATGTGGCTCACATGATAGTTTTTATTACCATGTGACCATCTGCTTTTCTGGATGAAAGTCAAGAGCTCAAACACACAAAGATAGTAATTTACTTCAAAGAACCTTTGTAAAAGTTTGTCAAGGATAGAAAGCAACACATTCTGATAATAAAAAAAAAAAAAAACCCTAAAAATATTGGCTGGAAAATGAGCGCAGCTACTACGTAATATTGATGACTACTATGCCAGTGGAAAAACTGTGCTTACCTTGTATGGATCTAATTAAGATCAACCCAGAGACATAGGACAACTGACTTTCACAAACACAAACTGTCCATGAGAAACCTTCAATCTATCTGGTGATGAAATAGACAAAAAAAAAACCTCAAGTATTACTAAAATGAAATGTGATCTTCCTGATTATCATGACTGGTTTATTTTACCACGTATATAACATAATCACTTTTGTTTTTACTAAATTAAAACATTTTTTTAATCAAAATAGTAACGTTAGTGTAACATCATGATCAAAATGATGAAACAGTCACTGTTACCAAATGTTAAGTTGACTACATACAATTACTCCAATAGACCTGGTCCTTGCTTATAATGTGTGCTAGAATCTTTTAGCCTTGTGACTCTTTTTGATCTTTTTGAACAAAATCATTGCCACTCACATCACAAATATTAAACAAAGCCAAGACAATACAGAATAATGGAAACAATGGAATCTAGCAGCCTTCAAAACCCTGAGAAATTGATGGATATGTGATCACTTATTTGTGAAGAAATTGTTTGCAAAGGACCTCTTAAACGGAAGACTTCACTGAAACCCCTTTAAAAGCCATTATTACTTGTGCTACACAAGTCAAATCAACAAATGTTATGTCACATAGGTAACAAACAATATACCCTCTCACTTCCTTAATTACAGTACATAGGTGTTGTAAGATAAAATATAACTGGGCTTGCACAGATCAATAGACAAATTAAGTATTTAATTATAGCTCAGGGCATGCCTACACAATCCAATTACTAAAACTCAAAACATTTGCAAGGTTCCAACATTTACATATCATGAAACAATTAGACGCTTGAAAGAACTTCACCCATGTAGAACAGTACTTTGCTAAGTTATGTAGATCTACGTACACAGTAGATTTCATTTTAATATACAGTTCTGTACATACAGTACATGTAGACAGCATACATGCTGATAATAAAATGTACATGCATGTTAACAGTACATGGATTCTCCGATGTGAGGATAATTATCATACCGATGACTCGGTCCATGGTGGCTCTCTCTCCCCCCCCCCCCCCTTGATGCAGAACCTTGCACTGACCACTGAGATTGATTATCAATGTGACACCAGACCTCCTAAATCCCTGACACGTGAGTACCTCAGACCGTCTGGCGACCCCCACAATCAATTATTGCATCGTTGCCGCCGAGAGTACGCCGAGACGATCGAAGATTATTTACGAAGAGACTCGCAGACGTCACCTAATGGTGACAAGACAGTGCACTTAGAAAGAGAAAAAAAAGGCTGATCAATGAAATCTAAAACTGGCTGAAATCAAACCAACCTTCTCTACACAAACATGGGACTGAAGACAACACACTGTATGGAACAACAACCTGGGTGTTGCAAAGTGGTGCCAGAGAAACTCAATTAGAGTCACATGGACCTGGAGCAACGATAGTAAATATAATAACACCGGCAAGGAATATACACCAAACATGACATTAATTAAGGAATATAACTTTGAGGCCAGACATGAATCAGTGTGTGACATTTATGAACAAAGTCTATGAGTTCATTGTCTACAATAGTACATTGTACATGCACAGTAATGATCTTAGTAGTACAGCAGCCTCAGCATCAAAGATGCCTAAAAGTTGTACAAGGCAACAAGATTTTGTAAGGATATTGTTCTTCAGAGAACCAAATCATTGCAACCAAATTCAGATTTTTTTTTTGTTTAGAATACCTGAAATGAAACGACAAAATTTAGCGAAGAATTTTCATTGGAAGCAACTAACACTAACAAAAGTTCATTCAAAACAGGTGCATACATGTACAGTACGTAAACTATGATGCACTACTGACATACAGTACAGTACTCTTGCCCCCTCACACCAACGCCTCATTAACTACATCCGGAACATCCAAAAACTTGTTGACTGGCACATTTCTAATTGTGTCTTTTGAATTCATAATTTGGTTTCACTTGACATCTTTTGGAATGAGGCAATTTACAGCCTCCAACAGCACTCTCAGACTCTTCTCAAGTGCTATTTGTCGGGCAGCGTTACCACGGAGATGGCAGGGACTCTGGCGCACCTGTTGGTTTCCTAAGACTCCACGAAAAAGAAACCTGAGATAACGGTGTAACATGACATAGCAAAGGGAACTAAATATCCAACATGAATTTAATACTCTGTGCTATAAGTAGATAACCTCCAACTCTTCAATGAACCGTGCAAGTATTAAAAGGAAGCAGAGTAGAGTACCTCTGTGTATTAAATTTTTATAGTATGGTACTTGTTAGTTGGGAACATATCTCTACCCTCTAGGCTTCAATAAAACCAGCTGGAGGAATCAGAAGACCATGTATGAATCCAAGAATCACATTTATAATACAAGTTTTCTGACTCACAAACAGGCCTACATGTACATACAGTAAGTACTGCAATAATTGAACCCAATACTCATACAGTATTCCCCACAACTCCCTGGTGTGGGTATTTAGGGACTATACTTACCCCTTGGTTTCACTAGTTCATACATTTCACCTTGCTCTAAATGTCCTCGAAACTAATTCTAGCACCGTGCCATCTAAGGCCTACATTAGCCCGCCCTCGTTTTCCTTTCGCTTGAGCACTTCACATCGTGTTTGGAACCAAACCAGCTCTGTTTATTTCCGATACGTAGATTGTTAAACCACACTTCCACAGAAAATATGAAACTACCATGTATGAAACTATTCTCAGATTTGTTGTAAGTATACACTGCATTAAAAACACCTGCACCATATGAGGTGAGACAGCTGAATACACATATACTGTAGCAGGGTAGCTACAGTATGACACTTCTCACAGTCCACAATGTACAATCTAGTATAAGAGACAAATTATCCGAGTGAATTCACCAACAACGACAAGGATACTGCTATCAAAATGAGTTAGAACTGAATGCACTAGCACATACAAGTATTAATAATGTATTAAATGCTGTCAAACAGCTCAACATTATGAGCTTTGTGGTCAAACTACAGTATGCGCTGTAATCTTGAACGAAACTCAATGACAGAGGTATTTGTACTGTCTCTCTAGTTTGATCTGTGCCATTAGCGGCGACACACTACACTTACGGTTGATCACCTGATGCCGTAACATGTGCACCCCTTAAATCTACCCTCCTTCGGGGAGATTCACAATTTCACACTTCTTATGCATTTTCTTAATTGTGCTAATCTTTGCGTGTTTCTGCGAATCTCGTTCGCCTGAAATCTACACCAGACTTCTGTAAAGTGGCTTAGGAAGACATGCTTGTGTCAGCATATAACACATCTCGCACGCCTGAGGGAAGAGTGAGGTAAACAAACTACTACAGACTTAGATTCTGTCTCATGTTGTTGGTTGAAATGCGTTTTGTACTGTACAATTAGAGACTTCAGTATCTTTCAGCTTCTTTTGCTCCAACTCCACAACTATCACCTGGTTTGAACTTTTGAAAATGACAAACTGTTCTTTCCAAAGACAAACATTAATATTTGCAACACCAAAAGAAAAAAAAGTACCCTGACATTATCCATGCATTCAACAGGTACTTTTAGGTGATGGTTTGAGAATACCACTGTAGGGTGCTAGCTCAGAATGGTATAGGATGATACAGGCATGGACAGGGGTCAGAGTGACTTTACTGATACAGCAGAGAGATACACTTGTGTGGAGACATCTTACAAGTAAACCAATGTTAAGTGTTGCTTTCTGTCTGTGCATGATCCCAACTCAGTGGTAGCCTGGGTAGGGTAACAAATTACAACATCTATACTGTATAGATGTTGGCGGTCTTATGGGAGGGTGGCCTGCCCCTAAGGGACTACCCCTAAAACCTGCCCTCCATCCCACAAAAAAAAAGCTCCAATCCACTAATGAAAGATGACAACAGGCTACTGCCATGTCAAAAACTTTCAAAGTGGTTCAAATGTTGTCTCACTTTAGCATCTCAATTCTCAAGTTTCTGGAGGTGAGGTTGAACCCTTTCCCCTTTAACACTTACCCCACCCCAACACTACCCAGCCCTGGGTGATTACTTCCATAGCACATACTCTCTTCACAAGTGGCTAACTCCTACTCCCCCCCCCCCCCCACCTCTTGAAAATATGTGGAAAACACAGTAATGAAATCTGCCAATGAACTCATATCATTTTCACTTTAATATCTTTTTTTTTTCATATCCAGCATGTACGAACTGAATCCATGTCATGGTATGCACAATCTGCCACTTAGTTTTACAGAGCAATTTTGTTTGGTGTTACTGATTTCTGACACCATATAGTACAGAAAACACAACTCTGGCTGGTACAAGGCCAATGTTCACTTCACATGTATATTGAGCCACATCTACACAACATTTCACACTTGTCAGCCAAATGAGACCATGAATCATTCCTGTGATACCAGCCACTCATAATGGCAACCTTGGGGCAATTCTAGAGGGCGTATTATATCCTTGATCGGGAGTGTACAGCTGCATATGGCATCAAACAGTCATCTATATGGACCAGGGAATTGCTACTTTGCGTAACAGTTGCCAGCATATGTTTACTCACATATCAATCATTCATTCTTTTTTTTTTACTTTTCAACTTGCTGACCATGGATATAAATAGTTGTGAGGGTGGGACACTGCCCCCATCCCCCCATCCCCAGGAATCAGAGTATTTGGAGGGAAGTATTGAGAGAAACTAAATCCCCTTTTGTTTGCACAGAATTTCTAAAAGAATTTGTGGTAAAAACTTACACTCCTTCCAAGACTATAAACACATTTTGCAACACTGCTCTTAGTTCACACATTCATATTCAATTTAATACATTGATATTTTAACATGAACCCAAATTTGCACTGACTGAAAGTCATTTATATCTGACTAAAATGTCCAGAACTAGATCCCATCATTGCCAGAGATGACTCCTCGTCTAGTGCTGCGGTACAGATCAATGCTTTCCATCGAGTGTTGTTTTAAGTAAGCACTGAAGCAAAGACAAACTGATGCCAGGAAAGTGAAAAATTTAGCAAAACGATATTAAAATTCTACCTAAAAAAAACATGAGTTTCCTGCCATTTTCTGAGCTTTTAAAAGTCTCCACATCTGGAAAGTGATCTCCAAAATTTCTTGCAAGAACCTCGAGGTTTGCTATTTGTGAGGTTGGCAAGTCTTGAGCTAGTTTAGTTGAAATTGTGGAGTGCCTACCATACCTATCGTGCAACGGAGAGGCTTTCATTGATTCACTACCACAGGCTCAAACCACCGTGATCATCGCTTTCCTTAAAGCTCCTCCTGCTAGCAGTCTGCTCATCTCTGGTTGATCATCGCTTTCATTAATGCTCCTCCTGCTAGCAATCTGCTCATCTCTGGTTGATCATCCCTTTCATTGAAGCTCCTCCTGCTAGCAGTCTGCTCATCTCTGGTTGATCATCCCTTTCATTGAAGCTCCTCCTGCTAGCAGTCTGCTCATCTCTGGTTGATTATCGCTTTCATTAAAGCTCCTCCTGCTAGCAGTCTGCTCATCTCTGGTTGATCATCCCTTTCATTAATGCTCCTCCTGCTAGCAGTCTGCTCATCTCTGGTTGATCATCGCTTTCATTAATGCTCCTCCAGCTAGCAGTCTGCTCATCTCTGGTTGATCATCCCTTTCATTGAAGCTCCTCCTGCTAGCAGTCTGCTCATCTCTGGTTGATCATCGCTTTCATTATTTCTCCTTCTGCTAGCAGTCTGCTCATCTCTGGTTGATCATCGCTTTCCTTAAAGCTCCTCCTGCTAGCAGTCTGCTCATCTCTGGTTGATTATCGCTTTCATTAAAGCTCCTCCTGCTAGCAGTCTGCTCATCTCTTGTTGATCATCGCTTTCATTAATGCTCCTCCTGCTAGCAATCTGCTCATCTCTGGTTGATCATCCCTTTCATTGAAGCTCCTCCTGCTAGCAGTCTGCTCATCTCTGGTTGATCATCCCTTTCATTGAAGCTCCTCCTGCTAGCAGTCTGCTCATCTCTGGTTGATTATCGCTTTCATTAAAGCTCCTCCTGCTAGCAGTCTGCTCATCTCTGGTTGATCATCGCTTTCATTAATGCTCCTCCTGCTAGCAGTCTGCTCATCTCTGGTTGATCATCGCTTTCATTAATGCTCCTCCAGCTAGCAGTCTGCTCATCTCTGGTTGATCATCCCTTTCATTGAAGCTCCTCCTGCTAGCAGTCTGCTCATCTCTGGTTGATCATCGCTTTCATTATTTCTCCTTCTGCTAGCAGTCTGCTCATCTCTGGTTGATCATCGCTTTCATTATTTCTCCTTCTGCTAGCAGTCTGCTCATCTCTTGTTGATCATCGCTTTCATTAATGCTCCTCCTGCTAGCAGTCTGCTCATCTCTGGTTGATCATCGCTTTCATTATTTCTCCTTCTGCTAGCAGTCTGCTCATCTCTGGTTGATCATCGCTTTCATTAATGCTCCTCCAGCTAGCAGTCTGCTCATCTCTGGTTGATCATCCCTTTCATTGAAGCTCCTCCTGCTAGCAGTCTGCTCATCTCTGGTTGATCATCGCTTTCCTTAAAGCTCCTCCTGCTAGCAGTCTGCTCATCTCTGGTTGATTATCGCTTTCATTAAAGCTCCTCCTGCTAGCAGTCTGCTCATCTCTTGTTGATCATCGCTTTCATTAATGCTCCTCCTGCTAGCAATCTGCTCATCTCTGGTTGATCATCCCTTTCATTGAAGCTCCTCCTGCTAGCAGTCTGCTCATCTCTGGTTGATCATCCCTTTCATTGAAGCTCCTCCTGCTAGCAGTCTGCTCATCTCTGGTTGATTATCGCTTTCATTAAAGCTCCTCCTGCTAGCAGTCTGCTCATCTCTGGTTGATCATCGCTTTCATTAATGCTCCTCCTGCTAGCAGTCTGCTCATCTCTGGTTGATCATCGCTTTCATTAATGCTCCTCCAGCTAGCAGTCTGCTCATCTCTGGTTGATCATCCCTTTCATTGAAGCTCCTCCTGCTAGCAGTCTGCTCATCTCTGGTTGATCATCGCTTTCATTATTTCTCCTTCTGCTAGCAGTCTGCTCATCTCTGGTTGATCATCGCTTTCATTAAAGCTCCTCCTGCTAGTAATCTGCTCATCTCTGGTTGATCATCGCTTTCATTAATGCTCCTCCTGCTAGCAGCCTGCTCATCTCTTGTTGATCATGGCTTTCATTGAAGCTCCTCCTGCTAGCAGTCTGCTCATCTCTGGTTGATCATCCCTTTCATTAAAGCTCCTTCTGCTAGCAGTCTGCTCATCTCTGGTTGATCATCACTTTCATTGAAGCTCCTCCAGCTAGCAGTCTGCTCATCTCTGGTTGATCATCGCTTTCATTAATGCTCCTCCAGCTAGCAGTCTGCTCATCTCTGGTTGATCATCGCTTTCATTAATGCTCCTTCTGCTAGCAGTCTGCTCATCTCTGGTTGATCATCACTTTCACTGAAGCTCCTCCTGCTAGCAGTCTGCTCATCTCTGGTTGATCATCGCTTTCATTAAAGCTCCTCCTGCTAGCAGTCTCCTCATCTCTGGTTGATCATCGCTTTCATTAATGCTCCTCCTGCTAGCAGTCTGCTCATCTCTGGTTGATCATCACTTTCAATAAAGCTCCTCCTGCTAGCAGATTGCTCATCTCTGGTTGATCATCACTTTCATTAAAGCTCCTCCTGCTAGCAGTCTGCTCATCTCTGGTTGATTATCGCTTTCATTAAAGCTCCTCCTGCTAGCAGTCTGCTCATCTCTGGTTGATCATCGCTTTCATTAATGCTCCTCCTGCTAGCAGTCTGCTCATCTCTGGTTGATCATCACTTTCAATAAAGCTCCTCCTGCTAGCAGATTGCTCATCTCTGGTTGATCATCACTTTCATTAAAGCTCCTCCTGCTAGCAGTCTGCTCATCTCTGGTTGATTATCGCTTTCATTAAAGCTCCTCCTGCTAGCAGTCTGCTCATCTCTGGTTGATCATCGCTTTCATTAATGCTCCTCCTGCTAGCAGTCTGCTCATCTCTGGTTGATCATCGCTTTCATTATTTCTCCTTCTGCTAGCAGTCTGCTCATCTCTGGTTGATCATCGCTTTCATTAATGCTCCTCCAGCTAGCAGTCTGCTCATCTCTGGTTGATCATCCCTTTCATTGAAGCTCCTCCTGCTAGCAGTCTGCTCATCTCTGGTTGATCATCGCTTTCATTATTTCTCCTTCTGCTAGCAGTCTGCTCATCTCTGGTTGATCATCACTTTCATTAAAGCTCCTCCTGCTAGCAGTCTGCTCATCTCTGGTTGATTATCGCTTTCATTAAAGCTCCTCCTGCTAGCAGTCTGCTCATCTCTGGTTGATCATCACTTTCATTAAAGCTCCTCCTGCTAGCAGTCTGCTCACCTCTGGTTGATCATCGCTTTCATTAAAGCTCCTCCTGCTAGCAGTCTGCTCATCTCTGGTTGATCATCGCTTTAATTAATGCTCCTTCTGCTAGCAGTCTGCTCATATCTGGTTGATCATCCCTTTCATTGAAGCTCCTCCTGCTAGCAGTCTGCTCATCTCTGTTTGTCACATTTTGGCCACCTGGCAGGCAGCAAAATACCTCCAAATATCAAAATACCTCCAAATATCATTCACTATAATACAGACCTCACTACTTCAAGAGGTGAGGGCCTCACGACCATAGCCAGGGTGAAGAAGAGGGCCTCATCGTAACAATTCATCTGGTTGGGAGACAATGTATTTAAAGTAGACCTCACTCTCCGCTCTGTGCGGATTCCACATGTATACCAGACCAGTCTGTGATCTCCACACACACAATTACTGTATGTGTACAGGATGTGTTCACCCCTTGCCTCAAGTCACTCTCCAGGTATATTTGACAAGCTGAAGTATTTACACAGTGTTCAAGGGTCTGGCAATGTATTGTAAATTGAATTGAATGCAACAGCATTTAACCACAGGATGGGATGGCTTTAGTATACTGTAGTAATATTCATTTAAGCACAATCCAGCACAGTAGTCTATACATGTCAACTTCTACATGTAGAATCTAAAAGCTTGGGTACCCCTTACAGCAAACTTATCTCCCATGTTGACAATGTGAATGCGTAATTAGATTATCTTTGTTACTCACATCACACCCGCTTACACAAACCGCCTTCGGGATGAGAAGAATTGAAAAATGCCATGAGGGACGAAGAAAGAAAGTCCCATCCATATTCCAGCGTTCAATTACAAACATTGTCAAACCTTTCCTGGAGGCACAGCTTTGTTTACCGTACAACACTTACAACACTACACATTCTATGTGCATACTGTACATGATGCACACCAAGCATGTATCTCATGTACAATTCATAACTAAGGGCCATGTTTTATTCATAAGCAAATAGCACAGCTGGCTAAATTCCACAGAGGTGTACGTAACTACAGTACGTTGCACACAGTAATGAAGGAAAGCAAGGCAAAAAGAAAAAACAAACATCTTCTGCATTTTACTCTTATTTACAAACTTAAAAAGTGTCTTACAAAAGACCCAACTGATTCCCAGCACTGGTTGGTACTGGGGAAACGTAGTGGTGACCAAAATGATCTTGACAACATATTTAAACTTGCATTTAGTTTTAACTTGAATATGACTTGTATTTTCAAAGAAAAACAAATGAAACAAATACATGTTACTTACTCTGGACAAACCTATCCTTTTTTGTTACACCATGTCAATTTTGATCAAGTTTCCAGTTTGCAGGGGGTCACAGTAATGTACATGTTACCATTCTATAGTCTATGAGAATCCACACTACATCACTTACTATTCCAGTTTGCAGGAATTCAAGTTACCTGTCACCAGGCTTGTAGCTATGGGGGGGAGGGGGGCAGGGGGGAGGGGGGCAAAGGGCGGCCATGTTCAGGTCTGGTAATTCCCGCCCAGCATTCGTGATCGGTTTATGCCTTACTGCCCGACACAAACTCCACAAACTGTAGTAAACATGACAGGGGAAGCAGCCATTTGAATTCACATTTTCCAAGTACTTTTTCAGAACACTGCTTCACACAAGACAGAGAGTACTCCTGGATCCCCCAATGGATTAACCTGGACCCCCCCCCCACCAGGAGCTAGTCTGTAGTGAGCTTTGGCACCCCACCAAAAGTGGCTGGTGCGCTTGTCTTGAGCCCGGCACTAAAATTTGTCCAGCTACAGTAATGTATAACTTCAAACTGTACCGCTTACTGAATTTCAGTTTGCAGGTATCCACATTACCTGCCATTATAAGCCTGTGAGTATTCAAAGTGTAGTTTGGAGGCTATCTATTCACATTACAGTGCAGTATGTGTTACCATTTAAGTTGGTGAGCACTAACATTGTGCCACTTACCACTCCCAGTTTCCAGCCTGGGTTTACAATAGCTGTCACCATTTTAAGCCTTCGAGTATTCAAACTGTAAAACTGCTATTCCAGTTTGAAGGGGTTCACATGAGTCTGTGAACATTCACACTGTACCACTCACTAATTCCAGTTTGCAGGGGTTCACAGTAACCAATCACCATCCCGGTCATGGTAACATTCACATTAACTTTCAACATTTAAGTTCAGGGCTTCAAATAATAAACATGTGAAAACATGTGAGTATGTGAAAAACAGCCATCGTGCCTATAAGACCGATAATTATACCATCCCAACAAAGGCAATAGTTGGTTCATACTGTTTTCCTGTCAGTAACCTTTCACTTCACTGCATTGATAAGTTGATAACAGAAATTTTCAACGCAGAGGGACTACTGTATTTTTCCGCAGACAACGTTTGATGCAGCTTACATTTTTCACTTCCTTGTTTTTCTATTCCAAGAAACACAATTTTGTGGGTCTGCACGTACAGTATGGTATTGTGCTTTTTATTGGTACTTTGTTGAAATAACACTGCCAAGTAACGGTTTCTAGCCCTGCAGTATTTGCTGTACCCTTTTTTAAGCTAATTTCAAGTGGCATAAGTTTGCAGGCATTCCAACTTACCAGTGCACTACTGTATTTCAGTGTGATGGGGACCTCAAATTACTTCTACAGTTAATAGAACTGTAACACACACATTCTGACTGAACATGACTCAAAAAAAAGTATTGCTTCTTAAAAGACTATAATGAATTCTATGTCTGAATATCGTAAGATGCATTCTCCAGAGCGATTGAAAAACATGGTCTTTGAAAATGTTATTTAAACTATTTTCTCAGGTTACTGGACACAGTTTACAAGATGACAGTCGTGATACGTCGTCAGAAATTGAAACACCTGACATGAAGCCCATAAACTGTTCACTGTGTCGTTTTTGTACATGAAATTGTTTAGGTTTGTTTTCTGCTTCTTTTTTTCACTGTAAAGTGATTCAACTTTCAAATGTGTAAGAGAGCTAATTCGGAAGGTAAAGCCATTTGACAAACTTTCAACGATTCAAACTGCTTGACTAAAAGAGATAACAACTGCTGTCATATCACTCCGTAGTCGATGAAATGAAACCTGTTGTTTGCTACTTGCAGTAATTGACATTCGAGAAACCAAATTGTCAATTACAAGTACAGTGGCTCTACTGGTTTAATTGATCATATTTCAATTCAAATTTTAAGGGTCCTGGGAAATTTCACCAAAATGTCCTCCCAGGATGCAATGCAAAAGAAGGAAAATCACCTAGCATGCAAAACATCTACAGCATGAATGATTCTCTGTAGACAGCAAACTACTGTACTACACAAACAGTCAATGCAAAAGGTCGTGGCTTGGTACTGTGACTGGTTTGAAAAGACAAAATATGCAAAACTGACATTGCTACAATTACACTGAACCCTACGTATACTGTACATAGCCTTCAGTATCGCTACTGCTGCACATCACCCTCAAAATTTGATCAAACTTAAATTCCACACAAACTTTTTGTTACTTTGTTGTTGCTGCAATTGCCTGTTTGATTGCTTAAGTTCACATGCTTACCATGCAGCACATGAAATTCTATTCATTCAACAATTAAGGAATATGGGGAGAAAACGAAAACATTTCTTTTGTCTTTTTACATTATAGGATTGTAATTGCAGAACATGGTTTTCTTTTCCTTTTCTTCATTCTTTTTGAGGGAAAGGACGGCAGATTGTTTAATTCATAAGTATCAAGTAAACCAACAATTCTGCGAAGCACCATTTACTTGTTGAGAAAATTATCGGTGAGCAGGACATGTCGACCAATAATGGCGTTATTGGTAAGATATCCGTACCGGCAAAAACGGACCTGTCATCTCCGATAGTGGCAGCTTCAGACTGGTCTACCAAGCAGATATTCTGTGATGACGAATCTTTGCTATACATAAAGAGCGCTGTATCAGGATGAAAATCACCTCAACGCGACGAAAGGTTGATCGCTGATGTTGCCTCTGAATTACAGTGATCCCAAAAATGCTACACATGTCGTGCAAATCAAACTAAAAAATTTTCTACAGAAAATGCACAAAAGTGTCTCGTAAAAAAGACAGAAAACATCTTGAGATCTAGAGACACTTTTCAAATTTTACTATTAAAGTCATGCGATCATATTATAATCACGTGAAGATCTTGAGACACTTTTCAATTTTATAATCATGTGATGAGATACATGGTGAAGCTTGACTAACCACCTCGTAAACTGCGTCATCGTCAGTGAAACTAAACAGTCATCTAATATTGTAAGTTATGGAGTTCATGTTATTTAGGGAAAGTCTAAATGACATTGTTTTGCTTAGAAATCCTAGCGGCTTAGTTAAAATAGTTTTACTCCAAAATCTTTGAATTTGTACAAAGGATGACTTTGTTGAAGTTTATGACATAGGGCCTACCGTCACGTTGTAAGCTTACAGTACATGTGCAGGCCAATGGAGTACTGTAACTGTAAAGTATGCATCACAGCAAAGTCATTTTTGTTAATGATTTCTTGTTATCAATATTGGGCCAATGTTAACTCTGACTCATACCAGATTATACCATACTTTTGTTGCAAAATATGAAGATTTTGTACATAACCTTAAGTTTCCATGGTGAAATGATGAAACTGCTTTATATACTGTAAAAGATCAGGAAATAAAAACCACTGATTCCCTACCATCTTCTTTCTTCCTGTGGAAGAATTTCGTTTTCCCCTTTTCTTACCCAGCAAAAAATATGTACAGTGTGATATTTCCTTGTCACGTTCACTGACTCCAAGGACAACCACTCCCCCACAATGACCCTATAACCATACACATTACCTGTAGCTTGAAAATAATTTGAATTCAACAACAGCCACATACTCTGTACTGTCTACAGCACAGCTGAAACTCCGCTGTTTTACTCAGTGATGGATTACTGTACAGTATGCCATCAATCAACTTTCTCTCAGAAGTGAAAACCAGATTCTTTTTTAAACTTGACTTCTAACCTACATATGAAAATATGCACAATTGCACACTGCTTCAACTGGTAGCTTACATTTCATCAGTGTCTCAAGGTGAGACCATTATCTTTTTTCTTTTTTCTTTTTTTTTTGGTCTTGGTGTTTACATGTGTGTTACTGTGTATTGTCCTCTGTTTACACTGTGTGGGAAGATGGTTTCTATAGCCTTGTGCATGGTACCTACTGTATAACAAGTAGGATAATACAGCAGCTCATCAACAGAGCCACTCACTGACTTACAGGGAGAGGTGATGATCGAAGGGTCAACAAAGGGTGTACCTACTGTACATGACAGCTGTCCCAAAAAACAAGGTGGTACTTTTTTAGTGCTCTAGTGGGGGTGACTTCCCAAGTTAACAGTAGATTAACCTCAGGTATGTGGAAAGGACAGTAAGTACTGTAGACTCAATGTATGGGAATGACTGAACTGAAAGGAAAATGGCACCTGTAGCCATATATGTACTGTACTACAGGTACATGCATTGGAAGTACAGAAAACAAAGCAAATTCAGCAACAGAGTCAAGTAGCAACAACACAAGCTGTTGCAGTATTGCCTACATCATTCTGCCCACTTTTTAGCATTGATCATTAAATTGCTATAAATTCCTTTGAATACCTTTTTCAAAACACAAATTACATGAACATTCATGGGAGCCATTACGTCATACAGCGTGCTGTAACGTATTTGTTATAATTGTACACTGGATGGCAAGAGGCACTGTGTCGGTGTTGGAATCTATTAAACTCTTTTCATGGCTGACAAGTAATACTCGCTCTGTGACATCTGTGGCATTATGTAGCCTATCATAAATAAACGGATATTACAAAACCACACATATAAAGTGCCATGCTTCCATACAAACCATTAGGGTAATTGCTTCTTGTCATGAAGTTCACATTAAGAAGATGATCACCATCTTCAATATTTTTCAAAACACCGTGTTTCACTGACAAAGATTCAAGGTATGTACCGCTTGCCGTGATAACGTCCGTTACGGAGGGTAGTTAAAGCTTTATCAATCTGCTGATTGAATGTTTCTCAAAACTTGTGGAATCCCCAATCTTCTTGGTTTGGGAATTAACTGGTGATGTACTCACCTCATATAACCTTCTGTATAGATGCATTACTGCATTGACTATGATCTAGCATCTGGCAATTGTGCGGGTCTGTGTCTGGCCACCATCATTCCATCATTGAAACAAGGGTTTCACCATCCAGCCTACTATCAGAACCATGCTACAACCTACTCTGCACAAGTTACTGAATAAACTGGATTTGTCTGTACTACGGTACGTCACAACGTGTTGCTACCAACATTTACTAAAATGATTCATTTCTGTAATTACTTTTTTTTTAAGTACTAAGAATGGTAAATTGCATTTTAAAAATTTGCATTTGCCAAAGATACCAAAAGTGCCAGTGGATGATGTACTTTCAGAGATGCTCAGAAATGCTTATAACAGACCACTCACAACTCATCTTCTCCATATGCTTTCATTAAACTGTACAGTTTATAAGCAAGGCTAGGTACAGTACAGCATCTGTCCTATGTACTGTACACCCTCTGTGTAAATTGTATGCGGTGACCATAATAACGCTTGTTTTGTAAGGTGACATTCATGGGCACTTTGGTTGATTTGGCGCAGTACAGTCCTACAGTATAGCAAGTCTTACTCTATGATTATTATTAACATATATTGAACGTTACCCATGACATTGTGTCCAGGTTGTAGTATATATTGAATTAATAAACCTACATTACAAGACTTATTTGGCAATATCCATCTGTGCCATCATGAAACATGTGTTTGATGAGTAAACAGTAAAACGTTTATCCTTCATCACAAAAGCCTCTCCCAAAATTATCCGCAGTGAGGGACATTCCCTCCCCCATCTAAAGAGCTGAACACAAACACCATCATTAAGAGAAGCATGGACATTTAAGCATAACAGCACACAGTGACTTACAACTTAGGCCTTCATACTGCATGACATGTACATTCAAAAGTTCTTGGTTACAGTAACTCCAAGAGCCAACTGTCGACAGTAACTTCAAGAATCAAGACATCCTAACTTTGCTACCTAACTTCAACATGTGACCTGCATTTTCGTAGGATGTGATTGGTACTATAAAGCATAATTTGAATCGGGATCAGATGTTTTTGTTGGGGTTTTTTTTGCGTCTCTGATGCAAATAACTCTAAAAATTTCAAGCATTCACACAGGTACAGTATCTGACTGACGAAGATCATGTACAGTAACGTCGTCACTGTTGTAATAACAAACTTGTCACTGCTACAATAACAAACTTAATGACTCATGTACTTGCTGATGAATGTTTGAAAAAGGGAAACCTTGCAAAAAGGAAACTTCCTATTGTTCTGAATGTTCTCTGACAAAAGCGAGGGTCTTACAGGTTCGAATAAGCACTGTAAAGGCACAGTACTACAAGGTAAAAATAGCACTTGTAATATGGAGTTATGGGTAAAGGACAAAGTTCAGCAAAATCCCTGACCACAGAAATTTCAATCAAGAAAGAGAATATTCAGGTAAAGAAGGAAATGTATCATATATAATGTACATTGGGCAAAATTGCACAGAGCAAACATTGGTAGTTTTTTTCTGAAAATGAACACATACAAACTGTAACCCCCCTTTCACTCTCTGGAACAGAACAAATATACAGCACAGGAGATCAATGAAAAGAACATATAGGGGGAGATAAATGGAAACTCACAGGCTGCACCCTTCAGGAAGGAAATTCTGGGAATATCTTTAAGAAAACTAAACAAAAGTATTTGACAAACATCTTCCCAAGGCTTAACTCAATATTACTGTTTCCTTTGAAAGCACTGTACATGTATGAAATTCAGACGAGGGCATTGCCATTTTTGCCTCAGTTGAATATGTACAGTAAACCTGTTACAATGTCACATGACCAAGTGACAGCAGGGCTTTTAATGTACTTCATTATTTTTTTCTTCACCAATAATTTCCATCAATGCACCAAAATATTTACAAATTTATTGGACGTACCGAGGTGAGAAATAATTATCCATACCATATATCATTGGATAGGCCTGCATGTCTTTGAATTGCGTGTACAGCAAAATTTTACTCTTCATGAAAGTGACATTATACAGTCACAATCTTACCACATACTGTGCCCCCAAGTATATGCTACTATATCAGGGATCATTCAACTGTTATCAAACATCCTCCACTCCTGGACAAAAAAAAAAGGAAAATAAGAAACAAATTTCCTTGATCAACAGGCCTAACATCAATAAATCTGGTACTTTTAATTGTAATCAGCCAAATTATGAAGAGTTACTACTCTGTGGATAGCAACACAGCACTCTCATCACCTAGATAGCAGATTCCAATCTTTCAGTCCAGCATCTTTCCTTTCTCATACTGTATACATACAGGCTACAGCAACCACTGTGGTTACCATCATGAATGACCTTTTGTACACAAAGGTCTTTAAAGTGGTTGAAGACTACAGTATATAGCCCCCAATTAATTTGCTAACTTCCTGTCCATTGGATGGTGGACTGTTAGGAAGCCAGTTCAAGTCATACATCAGCATAGCAACTACTGTTATAGTAGCAGCATATTAAATCGATTGGCAGAGCATTTGCTGTAATACAGCTCATTTAAGGTATATGAACTTGTTATCTCATGAGAACAGGAGCCTGCCATCTTGCTGATAAACTCGTCTCCGACTACTAGAAACAACTTTGATTTGAACTAGGGTCATTGGACCAATTGAGGTCAGTCGTTGTTAGTTACCGGATATGTGGGACCGGTCTAAAATATTGAAAGAGTATAGATCATCAGCAACAACAACATCACCATCATTGTCATCAATGTAAGTTTAGGTTCTACTGTACCAGTATCTTCCTTACATATGCACAGCACTATGACATCAATGTACTGACCTTTAGAATCCAAAGTACTCATGCAATGTTCTGGCTAGCCTGGAATCAATTAAACCTCCCACTATCATCCATCACAAGGTACCATGTCTACAAAAACATACTGTGTCAGACTGCAGAGTACCTATTAATGGCCTCAAGTTAAAGCCTGTATATGACCACACAAATCAATTTTTTTTTCCCCCTATTTGTAATTCAGTATTACAAAAGACTGCACGCTACGGCACCATTTTGGACTTACAGTACTATTTCTGTCATTTTCCAGGACTGTACTAAGACCAACAAATCCTTTGACAGAGTATCCTTCCCCACCCCCATTTGAGGCTTTGACATAGTGCCATCCCCCCCCCCCCCTCCCCCAATCTCTTCTTTCATTCTTGGTGGACATTTCTGGACAGGTTGGCTGATGACTAAGCTGAGTGTGCAAGACCTCCCACATCCCATTACAAGAGATGCCGATACCAGAAGCCATCCTTTTGGGGTCGGGGGCCTGTGAAGTGTTTCTGAGGGGCACGTAGGGGGGCGACTTATACTGTATGTCTGAATACACAAATTGGCCATGCATCCTAATGCTGAGGTTTGGGTTTGAGTAACTTTACCACAAACAGGAAAACTCAGAACTGTGTAGCTCAGAGGTATGCCCAGCAGACTCACAGTCACTGGAAAGAGCAGGTGGGGACAGAGATGGCCTAACAGTCTATTAACCAGGATGAAAATAGACACAACCTAGGGCTGTCTACACGGGAGGGGCCCACAGATCTGGAAATAAGCAATGACGGCATGAAAACTAGCAGTAAGAACTTGACAAAGAAAGCGAGATAAAGAGTTCCTCCAATTACAGGAGAGAGAGAGGCAACTTAGACATTGCATTTGCAGTAGCGCTGTCTACAGCATGTACTGTAGATGACTTCACAGAACTCCACAGCAGTGTACACTGTAGAACAGGTCTACAATTTCATACTACTGGCCCTGTACCTACAGTCTTGTACCCCACTGTATACTATAACTAAAACTCTCATAGCTCAGTTAATTCTACCCTGCAGTACATATAGGGATGACTGCTTAAATTCCCTCTAAGATGTTTTTAATTCAAACTTACTGCCAGTGTATGTCGAAACACTGTGGGTCAGACGAATACATTTATAATGTAGGATACACAGCAGTAGATTATTTCAGAGCTGCTCTGTAGTTCAACCGATATGAGTGGGTGCTGCCCTCAACTAAAAGACACAAACTGCCTGCAGGCTAAGTGTACATTACTTCTGTACCTACATGGGCCACGACACGAAACACTTTCAAGAAAACAGTCCGTGTCCACTTAAGGGCTCACGTCAAATTGTTCCTGTAAAATTCATGTCTGAGACCACCTAACGTATACAGTAACCCTGGTAACATGTAAATTGATATGTATTTCAAATAGCAGTCAATTTCACTTTCAGTCACTTTATCGATCCATCAGTCAATTTATCAGTCAATGCATTGATTTAAAATCCATCTTCAATCCGTCAGTTCATTTAATATTTTTTGGTTGATTTATCAGTCCAGACACCAGTCATGTACAGAACCAAACCTTCATAACAGCAGGGTTGGAAAACCTTGCAAACAGGTCTTCTGAACGTGGTTCGCGGGAAATCGGCGACGCTCGCAGGAAATCTTGCATGTCTGGACACATTTTTTTTCTTAAAAAAACAGGGGAAAAAACCGGGAAATCTTCAGAGGAACAAAACAAATGAGGGAGAACTGGGAAAATGTTAAAAAAAATATTGAAAGGAAGCTCTGTTAATTGTTATAGCTTACGAAATTCCCATAGGCAAATACAGTAGCACCACCATAGTGTACGGTATATCCACAACGACCACGCAAGTTACCAGAAATTATCGCCAGTTCACTTTTTAGCACACTTCAGCCATTGTAAATACCCAATGAACCCCAGTGCCCAAGGATGATTCGCCCAGTGCTCATGCACAATTTCATCTCTCTCGGTTTTCGGGTTTTTTGTTCTGAACTAAGCACAACAGTAAATAAATGAAAACAGAGTGCTTCATACACAACATACATAGCGAAGCCATCAGACCCACACAGAGGTTCTTGAACATTCTACCTTCTTTACGTTTACAATCTTACACCCAGATGCAATGGTACGGTAATGCCAAACACTTTTCTGGAAAACATAACATTGCATGCAGTAAAAAGTTGCGGCGATCAAATCATTTTGAAAAATGGGGGAGATGACTTTTACTTCTAACTTTTTTTGCTGCAATTTTCTACTGCTTGGGAATGGTCACATTCGTCAGGGATAACAAGTTTGGTACAAATGTCGTGGCCGCAACAGGTGGCTAATTTTGAGTGCTATGAACGCGATAACTGTTACAGACCTGTGCTTTGTGTGAGTTAGACTGGGGTTAGCATCCAGACAGCAAACTACAAGGATTCCGTGCAACGTTACCACACGAAAGTTTCGTTTTATTATTTGCCACGGGACTGGTGTGTACAGAAGCGTTTTAGTGAAGAACGTTGTGACCGAGACATTTATTCTAGACCTATATTGCATATCTATATATAGCATAATATCGGGCTCAAGTTTCACTCGTTTCTGACATTTTGTAAGTGAGTCTTCTTCACACTGAAGAAAGTACCGTATAATGTAACAACGCAAATAGCCTAACGTCAAGCTTTCGTCGTTAATTTTTCAAATATTGCAAGTTTTCATTTATATTTTTTGTGCTCAGATGCAACAGTTTTACCCCTACAATATGCTAGGAACCCCAATCTCTGGGGGCTTTGCCCCTGGACCCCCACAAGGGGTTTCACCCCTATGCAAAATGTCAGCGGATAAATTGGAACTATCGCGTTCGAGGGAAATTTAGCCATGTTTTCCAACTCTGCATAACAGGATACGCAAAGCATAATGCTGCTTTGATTAGTAGCTTGAATAAACAATTTTCTTCATTTTTGGATGAGGCAGCAATTAAAACTCTGCTAAAATGTTTTGTTTCTTAGATAATGTTTCAATTATGTACACTGTATCCATATTCACTACTCAAATTACACGCATGCCAATCGAAATTCAACTTGATCTAGTCTCCAAAGAGATTTTAATATCAATGTTACATCAACCACTCCGATCGACGTCTACTCAACGGGACACTGAATCATTTCAATTTTAGATGAGACAGCAATACTTGCCCCGACAATTGTTTCCTGAAAATGAGTATTCTGCAGCACTGCACTTTGACTACGGTAGTCTCAAAACCAAACAGAATACAAGTATTTGATGCAGCATTACATTTAATCAGTGAACCAAACGATCAAATGACCCATTAAAAAGGCTCAGTGAGTTGCTTCTAGAAATTTACCAAATCTTCCTACACCTGTCAAGTTTCCTTAACATACTAATGACAAATGGTCAAACTACAAGCATCCAAATTAATATTCCACACAAAGGAACATGAATGACTAATTAGTGATTTAATTTGGTTTTTGAAAAGTTTGGACCAGACACTTTTCTTAATTACAGTACACTTACTATTCACATGCACACAACCAGTACAAGTAAGGTCGAAAATTCAACCAGTTTGATACAGTACAGTAGTTTTCGAATGAATGTGAAATGTGACTAATTATATTCTTTGTAATGTTTTTCTTCACTACAAAATCATCACAAACTGATTGATATCAACTCAATGAGACCCTTTAATTGATCAATCACTGTTTAATGTGATCAATCACTAAGGCGCATTACTGTATATACTTGGAGGAAACGTGTTCGGTGAGATGTTGATGGTGCTTGCACGATGCAATGACACAAGCATCTTTTCTTCTTTCCCTTTTCTTTTTTCCAAAGCTGATAGGGCATGTACCATAGGCCTAAGTTTGTGAACATACCCTCTGCTGCACAGTGTGTACTAAATGTGAATCTAATTTGCCAACTCACAGATTATGTACTCTATACAGTAGCTAAGCACTGTGGGTGTGAATTCTCTCCACCATTTAAGATTTGTGTTGATTAGATAACTAATGATGTATACATGATAGATACAGTACCTGTATTCACATGTACAGAATTGATGCAATGTACAGTAAAGCAAATACTCCAAGCTCATACTGCAGGCCAGCTCTGCCTGAATCTCTGTCGGTTGAATGCAAAATACTAATTATAAAATAGCATTTTTCAGCACAAAATTTAGCCTCAACAAAGGTTAAAAACCAGAACAAGTTTTTATGTATCTTTTTTAGTTCTTTTCAGATCTATCACAGCATCACAGTAAGTTTTTAATTAATATGGCATAGGATAAACCACCATCACTCACCAGATCAAAATCTCACTTTTAAAAAAGTATTTATTCAATGTTTTCAATACACAGACATGATATTGTACATACTAATCATACATGTTCATACAGTACTGTATGTCCTATATCAAGGTGGGGAACAGGCTAGAGAAGTCTAAAGGGAGCATTTTCACTTTCATATTAATAGGTCTGTGCAAAGAGGCTATCACAATCTTTCTGCCTCTTCTGCACCTCCTCAAGTACCACAACCATGAAGGTTTCACCTCTCAGGCCACATTTCTAACTGTGCAACTAAAACTTAACTGTTCCATGACCAGGGCTGAAATTTAGCACTCGTCCGATCATCCGAGACGAGTGAAAATTGTGTCGGACAGTACTTTTCCCTCCCCAAGGTTGTCCGATGGCAAGTGACTTCCTAACTGCAAAAAACTGTCAAACTATGAAAAAACGTGTTGTGTTTTCTCCTATCTATTCTGCTGTACTGTATGTCAACAATATTTTTAATCCTAAGGTTACTTGACAAAACCCATTGTGTTAGTTATATACGGGAGGGATGATAATACGCATCCAGTAATACCAATATCATTAGTTTACTGTTATAATCAGTGTTTTAAAGTGTGCGATTTGGGGTTTATTAATATCGAGTCTTAAAGGTTCTCATTTGAGTTACAACGTTATGTGTAGGCCTAACACTGTACAGTAGTTGAGTATGTTAGGATATAAAATGCTACAGTATATGGAGTTACGACGAAACAAAATGTTTTTAACACGTAATCAAAATTTCTATTCTTGATTTTTTTTTATCCACATTAAAATTTCTATTCTTGATTATTTTATGTCCAGATCATATGATAAATACCAGCTGGAATATTTTTCAAAAGAATTTGCCACATTTAAAAAGAAAAGCTGTGAAAGAATTTTCAACATCAGAAAGTTTTACTTCGGGTTCTAAAGCAAGGGTTATGCAAATTGTCTATAACGCCCAATTACTAATTAGGCCTATGTTGCAATTGGGATAAACTCTTAGAGCCAATCTGTGGCCCACAATAAAATGCATTTAGTGCCAAACCTCTGACTTATTAGTACAATGGAAACTAACAGCAAAAAAGTGAAATTATAGCATAATTTCATTGGAAAGTGGGTTGAAAGGCCCCTTTGGTGAAAGTTATTGGCAATAACTTCTGTAATTAACAGTGGGTCACTTTCGTGCAACATTCTGAAGCCCAAGAAAAAAAAGAAAAATGAAAATAAAAACAGTGAGGAAAGAAGTTGGTAGGAGATCTTATATGTGTTACGATGACACTGCAACTTGTGACCGTGATTCCAACACAACAAGCACCAATTTTAAAGTCAAACTTGAGACATGGGCAGTTGTGGTGGATCACCTGTGGAAAGTAATATATGCTCATAGGGCCATGACCACATGATCACGGAATGCTGGTAGTATTTGGTACATTCCCTCTACATGGCAGGGACTCCGTGGGAGAGAGGAATTAAATTACACTGGTCCTGCAATGACGACCGGCACATGGGTCAGTGCTGTACAGCACCGGCAGCCTGCTAGCGCAATAGTGTCCATACTGCACACAATATTTTCAAGCGGGAAGATTTGTTCCTTTTTTTATTTCATTTGGAGAATAAAAAATGGTGCGGACAATAAAAAATTGGTTCGGACAACAAAAATTCCAAAAAAGGTTGTCCGAAGGACAACACGTTCTTTTTCTTTAAAATCAGGCCTGATGACCATAGTTCATTGATATATTTAAACTACACTCTATCTGATCATCCTTGCGTTTTACACGGGTAAAAAAAAAAACGGGTACCCGATGTCCAACGTTCCCATCTGGTACCCGGATGTCAGGAAATTTAAGGTGTGACAAAAACTTTCTAATTAACCAGCAACTCCCTTATCATCCAACAATTTAGATTGTACACCGTTGGTGCTGGTGTAGCTTCAGTGAAGCAGGGTTTCCTATTGTTTTGACTTTCTTGCCTTACCACATTTCTCCGTAATTTTTATCTTGCAAACAACATTTCATCTTTATTTTGCTTCGTTTGGGAATGTACAATTTTCATTCCAATTAATAGCAAGACGTTCCACAGAGACATGTATACATCACCGTAAGGTGATCACAGTTTGTACACAAAAAGTATGTACAAAGTATAGATGGCATTTCGCACTACTGCTACAGCCAGAAAATCCCTATGATTACCTCAATGTGATTTAGTCGTCGCAAGTTCGCAATCTAGGCTCCGTTCACATTTAGTAGTCTAGGCAACAGAGAGACTCCTGAGTGAACTGCTCTTCTGTGCAGTAATAGCATTTACTCCTGAGAGTGTTGTGCAATGTCGTGCACTTGTCCAAAGTTGATTCTTGCATACAAAACAAGATTTTGATAAAAAAAAAGAGCTAATATTCAAACAAAAGAAACTTTGGATTTGTGGATATCCACATTTTTATTGAAAACGAACACCAAGAAAAAGTACACAGATGATACACGGTATGTTCACCATTTTCGTGTGTTTTATTCGACAAAGTACCACACTTGTTTTGTGTAATTAGATAGCAGATCACAGAACAGTACAGGTGATCAACGTTTTTATTGTATTCATCCGTGGGCGATAATTCTCTTAGAATTGATCACAAATACTGGTAGGATAATGAATGCAGGGTTGAAAAACCTTGCTAAATTTCCCACAAATATGATGGAAAATCTACCAATTTCCCGCTGACATTTGTGTAGGGGTGGAACCACTTGTGGGGGTGCAGGGGGCAAAACCTCCCGAAGATTGGGATTCCTAGTATGTCAACTTAGGTGTAAAATTGTTGTCGCTGAGCACAAAAAATATAACTGAAAACTCCTAGAGTTTTCAAAAAATCCTGAAAGCTTAATGTTGGGCTGTTTGCGTTGTTGCAATATACGGTACTTTTTAAATGTGAAGGGTAAGTGTCACCAACAAAATATTAGAAACGAGTGAAACTTGAGTCCGATACTATATATAGTGTAGTATCAGACGTAAGTCAACCTTATATTTCTTTTGTAAGCTTTTATGCCCCCACCGACTGGAAAATGTACTTCTCTTTCAGAATACCACTCCCAACAAATACAGAGATTTATGCATGCATATATTGATCCAGCTGTCATCAAGTTCCACTCTTGTATTTCATGTACTGTGTGCTACTCTCCACACTCCTGAACCAACTTTACAATCATCAATTTAAGGGATATGAAACACTTTTTTAGGGGGTCGAGTTTTGCTAGAAATGAAAGAAGAGAACAGTAAATGTTTTGGTACCATCACAACTCTGAGGGAAAAACTTTTCTCATGCATTCAAGTAATGACAAGCAGTTTGTATTTCCTATTCCATTAGCCAGATTTGAACAAAAAATAGATTTACAGGGTAGGAAATTATATTTAAACCATAGTAAAGTACCAACATTACTTTGCAATGCTACTATGCTGTTGTGCTATTGGATCATGGGGGGGAGATCTGGGATACACAATTTTGTGACAGATATCTATAACTGCCGACAATGCATCATTGTCTGCGGCTCTAACTAGACTTGGCTCAATTAAAAAAAAGTATACATACCAAATTTGATATAATTTGTGGATTCTAATGAATTATTTAATAAAAATGATCTGCATCACTTGCCGAGATGTTCAACCATCAACAGAAACATGTTTGAAAGTTTCAGTCACCTGCATCAGTGGTTTTATTGAAAATTTTACTCTATTGAGAACTCCCACCATTATTTGTGATCTTCTAAACTAATTGGGATATGTTCTGAAGGAATCATAGCTACTGTAGAAGTAATAATTTTGATAGCTGAACATGTTGGTAGCCTACAGTAGGCTACATTATGATGTAGCCTTGAGGATACACCTTTAAATGGAATATCATTTACCGATTTACCGGGATTTACCGGAGCCCACCGGCATCAAATGTCGATGGGGTCGTGAGAACTGGGGCAGACAGCCATCTCTGGCTTATGTAGAGCCCCCTTCTATTCTGGAAAATAGGATCGATGATGTTTTTAAATCCATTGACTGTTGTGGCAGTGACAGCCTCCCGTGGCAGATTGTTCCATTCAGTAATAACCCGCTGACTGAAAAAATACTTCCTAATGTCTAGTCTACAGTAGTGCTTCTGGAACTGATGACCTCTTGTTTTACTAACATCCGACAATTTAAAAAAAGTAGCCTGATTAACATTTTCCAGACCCTTAACGATTTTAAAAACTTCGATCAAGTCGGCTCTTAGTCTACGCATTTCAAGAGAAATCAAACCAGTTCTTTCAAGCCTTTCCTCATAACTGAGAGTAGACAAGTCTGGAATCAATTTTGTAGCACGACGTTGTACCTTTTCAATGTTATCAATATCTTTCTGTAGATAAGGGCGCCATGCCTGACAACAGTATTCCAGATGTGGTCTAACAAGAGATTTATACAATTTCAGTATATTACTACTACTTTTACAATCATATGTTCTATTAATAATACCAAGGACCTTGTTGGCAGAGCTCACAGCCTTAGCACACTGTCTACTAGGGCTCAATGACTTTTCAATAATAACACCTAAATCCTTCTCATACTCAGTGGTTTCAACTTGAACACCACCAATAAAGTAACTAGCTTGGGCATTTGAATGACAGAGGTGAAGACACTTGCACTTCTGTGCATTAAATAGCATTTGCCAATCGCATGACCATTTATACAATGTATCCAAGTCCTGTTGCAACTCAGTCACTTTACCCATGGAAAGAACATCAGAAAAGACCTTAGTATCATCTGCAAACTTCAGTACTGAATTATTCAAATTGGCATCCAGATCATTAATATACAATATGAAAAGAATAGGACCTAACACAGATCCCTGCGGTACGCCACTAGTCACTGGAAGCCAATCGGAAAAATGACCATTTAATACAACTCTTTGCCACCTATTATCCAGCCAGTTTTTCATCCAGTCAGCCACTACTAAACCAATACCATGAGCTTTAACCTTTAAAATAAGCCGCTTGTGAGGAACTTTGTCGAAGGCTTTACTGAAATCTAAATAGACAACATCTACAGGATGACCTTCATCAACCTTTCGAGTAACAACTTCTAGAAAGCAGAGAAGGTTGGTAAGACAAGACCTCTGTGACCTAAAACCATGCTGAGAATCAACTATCATGTCATTACCCTCCAGATGGCTAATCATACTTTCCTTCATAATTGATTCCATCACTTTACAGACCTGGGAAGTCAAACTGACCGGTCTATAACTACTAGGTTGCTTCTTAGGACCTTTTTTATACAAAGGAGTCACATTTGCTAGCTTCCAATCCATAGGAATCTGGATACATTGCAAACTCTTGCTAAAAATAATGCTTAAAGGCATGGAAATGACTTTAGCAAGATTTTGTAACACAACCGGATAGATACCATCAGCACCAGGTGCTTTGTCAGGACGTAGATTCTGCAACTTTCGGAAAACCACCTCCTGAGAAACATTTAGATCATTTAGTGCATGAGTTACACCACTGACACCATTGACAACCGGAAGATTATTGACATCTTCCGTAGTGAAAACCGACGAAAAATACTCATTTAACAATCTGGCACTGACATTATCATCCTGAACTGGATGGCCATTTTCATCGATCAAAGGACCCACTACATCCTTAGTCTTGACCTTACTACAAACATACCTGTAGAAAGCTTTGGGATCATTCGCCACATTCTGAGCCAACTTACTTTCAAAATTGCGCTTCGCTAACCTTACAATTCTAGTAGCAGAATCAAGCGCACTTTTGTACCTTACATGATCATGATAGCTACCAGTCTGCTTGTAAGTTATCCAAGCTCTCTTTTTCTTCTTTCTTGCTACTTCCACATTGAATGACCACCAAAGTGGCTTAAGATCCTTCCTTCTCTTTTTCCTTGGAGTATACTTTACTACAACCTCACTTAACGTACTCTTAAAAATATTCCACATACTTTCAACACTAACATCACTAAAACATTGAAACCAGTTGACCGAGATCAGTTCCTTTCTCATTCTCTTGTAATTAGCTCTTCTGTGGTCATAGTAAAATTCTTTCCATTTCTTCCTTTCAACATTGCAAACCAGGTTGAAGGTTAAAAAGTTATGGTCACTACTTGCAAACTGCTCATGGACATGCAAATTGTCCACCATGGACACATCGGAAGACAGAACAAGATCCAGAATATTGTCACCCCTGGTGGGCTCAAAAACATGCTGATGAAGGAAACAGTCTAAAGTAAGATCCAAGAATTTCTGGCCTTCGGTACTGGAGTGTAAAAGCTCCCAATTAATAGACCTGTGATTAAAGTCACCACATATGAGGACACTAACGTACCTACTACATGCTGTTCTAATAACGGAGTGGAGAGCCTCCTCATTAACATCTGAGGCAGAAGTACTATGATAGCAAACACCAATGGCAATACTAGACCCGGGAGTAAAAATTTCACACCAGACAGTTTCAGTGCTCGGAAAATAAGTTAAATCCTCAATCAAAGTGCTAGAAAAGAAATCTTTAATGTATAGAATGCAACCGCCTCCTCTGGAAACTGTTCTATCATTACGGAAAGTCTTGTAGCCCTTAATACTAAGTTCAGCATCTGCAATAGCATCACTGGCCCAAGACTCAGTAATCATAATAATGTCTGGATTATATTCATAAACATAACACTCAAGATCACTCATTTTATTGACAATACTTCTTGCATTTGCTAAGAAACATTTTAGTATTCCATAGCTTCTGAAGAGATGTGACATAGGCCTACTGCTATGAATACTTGCTGTAGGAAAGGACTGCTCGTCTATACTATAAGGCTTATCAGGGACAGAATTTACAACATTTACATTATTACTATCCTGAGATTTATCAGGAATACTATTTACAATATTTATATTGGTAGCATTGGCCTGTGCTAGGACACATCTGAAGTGTGCCCTCTGTGCAAAAAAGATGCACCAGTACTAGTGTGAGATCTTCTAACAATTTCACCACGGCGCAAAATTAAATCAGTCTCACCACTTCCCCTTCTACGTTTCAATTCGGTTCTAAGCTCATAGTCCTTTTTTCTTTCCTTTAACGTTAAATCAGGGTTGATGAACACTCCTTTCCAATCTTCCATATCTCTTAGTTTCTTGGCTACTCTTAGAACGTTATGTTTTTGGTTCACAGAGCCGAGTTTCACTACTATTTTACGGTCATATCCATCTCCATGAGGTTTGATTTTTGGCACCCTGGTAGCAGAAACTACATCAACTTCACTAGCTCCTAGCACATGGTGAATCAGCTGGTTGACAATTCTTTTGTCTGTAAGAGACCCTTGAGTTGAGTCACCAGAAGCTTCAGATCCAATATCAGTTTCTTTGATGTTGGAAATAACCACATTACACTCACGAAATTCTTTTTCTTTAGCCTCTTGTATCTCCTCACGGGTAATCTCTCTAATTTTTTTTGAAAAACTACCTTTTACAAGAGCGATGTCATTTACTTTACTACTGACTTCGTTTAATTTAGCTTCCAGTAAGTCATTTCTTTCTTTCAGCCCTTGGACTAACTTCATGACATCAATAGCTTTGTTGTTGCAGCTTTTGCAAAACCAGTGCACTTGATCACCCCCTGTATTCAGGAACATGTACACTTCATCAGAAATACCTTCGCATCGTGTATGAAACCAGGAGGCACAGTACTCACAGCATACAGCTTTTGCCTCATCTTTAACAACCTTGTCACATTTACCACACTTTTTAGATTGATGATGTAAAGCTGGATTTAAACTTGGTACATGCACCTGAGGAGAACCACTCCTAGTTTGCATCCTCTCAGATCTAGTACTAACTCCAGCCATGGCATAGAAAAATAACACAGTTCACCTTGAGGAAAAAGAGACCTTATTACTATAGGCTAAGTAATATTAGCAATTTTTTAGATACTCCTGACAGAAGAACGAGTTGCAGCTTGTATCCTAAGGTGCATGACTTAGTAATAGACAAACTAAGTCATTAAGTCTGTTGTTAACAATCAGGCATATGATGCATGCACCCTTTCTGTTTTACATCAAATACTAGGCCAAGCAACTGACCAATAAATAATCGACGATCATGCCCAGAAGGAGATTCCGAATTTACCCTAAGAACGCCTTGTACAGTAATGTACAGTTGCCCTATTCGGCGTTAGGCCTCGGATTACTGTAGGGTATAGACCATGGCTCCCACCCAGCTCTCTGTGTTACTGTGACTGTGTACGCTACCAGTACCAGTCTATGGATCAAATCAATAGCTCACTCTTCATAATCATATGCCTTGCTCTGATAATCATAATCGTTCGTTTCCATGCATTCTTAAATTTGAAAACTAGATTAATAAATTCTGCTGAATTCCTGTATTGTGTGTGGGTCTTGGCCTCTGTGGGCCTAGGCTAGTCAGTTCTACATGGGCACATTCCCACTTCACACTGTAACTATGGAACTGGAGGCAGTAGCTAGTCAGTCATGCTGAAGTAACAGTGCTAACACTGAGCATATTGCACTCAGTAGTTTGTACTTCACGCCCATTATCAAGCCACTGTAAAGCGATTACCAATTTATAAACTTACCAGAAGTGAAAGGTTCTCCCTAATCCCTTCGATTTTTTTTTCACAATGTCCCAAAGACACAATAACATCTGAGCTTTTGACCAAATCCAAGCGTATAACACTAATATTAAAAAGTTAATTATATAAGATGATGACGAATGTGTCAATATTTGCAACTACAGAGAGCTGCCTGATATTGGGGAACGTAAATCCATAGTATGGGTGCAACGTGATATGATATACAAACGTTCGGTTCATGAGGAGCAGACCAACATTTGACTATTACGCTATACGGGTGTCAGATATGGCTTTGGCTTTTGGGAATTTTTACGCTCAGTGTGAATGCTGTGCGTTGCTCAATAATAATAATTGCTTAATAATTCATTCCGTTCATACTCATATGTATATAGTGATGCAGTAGATAGGGTGTTTACCCCAAAAATTTCTAGATACGATACCCTTTGTGATAAAGGATGACGCTTTTGATTTATAAGTTTCATCCATCCCAGCTACCTTGCCTTCCGTTGTATCTTTTGACATTTACCTCCCTTTTTTGTAAATGTAAGAGGCCGCGGGTTGCGTCGACCCATACCTGTGGAATTTCAATTCCTTTACACCACATAACATCGTAGCCCCACAGTGTTACTTTTCCTACTTTTTTATTCACTGGGGCTCCGGGAACTTCGTCCTGGACCCCATGAGGGGTGGTAAGTTTTTACCTTCTCAACTTAGAGGAATACCCGACCGAACTAAATAAATCGTTTGCATGTGAATTAAATCAATCCTTTCTGCAATCTTTGTGCATGCACTTCGAACAAAATTGTACCTCCCCTTAGATAAAAAAAAAAACCCGCAAATATCTTAAAACCACAGAACTCTAGAGCTTCGACTAGGATCCCATCCTGTTTTTATCCTTGGCCCGCCTGAGTTAAGGTCCCGCCACACGTTCAATTTAGCCCAAGGAGGAAAAAAACTTTTACTTCAATAACAGCTTCTCAATCCCCTCCCCCCCCCCCCCCCAGTTCTAAAATCCTGGTGCCGACATTGGACCTGGCAAAACGTCATGAAACATACAAACATTTCTATAACTCTGAGTTGAGTTTTCAGTTTTTGAATGGCCCCTGGTTTCCTATTTTCACTTGGTTTGTAATTCGGTCTGATATAGGGACCCAACCTCAGGTTCGTTGTCAGGGCAAATTTGACTGTGCAGAGTGAGTGCACTTCTGCAATTGCGGTCAGTTGCCGCAGATCTTCATTATTGACGGCCTTCAACATAAAGTTTGTAAGCCATAAACGTCAAGTAGCAGTAGCCACAGATGGGTTGTTTGCAAGGGGTCCAGAGGCTCGACGTTGGTGGCCCAAGAGGCGGAGATACAATTTTTTTTTCTTTTCGAGTCGGGTTTGGAAAATGAATGGGGGGGGGGTCTCAACGAATGTGATAGGCCTACATGTGGTAAGGAAAATGTAGTATGTTTCTACTGCAGTGTGGCACCCATAAATTTGGGACTAGCGGTGGTCTGAGAATTGTGGGACTATCATAGGGATCTCAACCATGGGTTGACACTGAGCGAACCAGAATTAAAAACAAAAACATGAAAATATCACTATAGATCGTCGGAAATCTCACTTTCAAGTCTAGGATATGGTATACTATCAGCGGTAAGTTTTCGTGGATGGAAAGTCCTTCTCTTTACATTATTGGAAGTTTATTAGTTGCTTTGAAAGTAAATAATAAAATGTGAACATTTCATGATAAACACTATCGTATTCTTTCATGAATCTTGAAGTCAGCGGGATATGGGCAAAAATGCTATTCTCTGGATGCTGGCACAGGGCGCTAAACTTTAAGCAAGGCTGCATTTTCATTTACCTTCCTTTCAATGTTTTCGCCATTTCTTTTTTTTTTTGGTCTTCCAATCTTGTCTTTACTTTGTCTTTGCTTTTGTTTTCAACACTTTTGAGTCCCTGCCTGGTGTATAGGTAGGGTCGATCGACTGCTCCCCCCCCCCCCCCTTATCTCCTCATCCTTATTACTCAATTGATTCTTTGTACAGCGAAACCCAGGAAATGAAGCTGCGGTACATTTGCAAGGAAAAATACCAGCTGCCCAAAGAATGGATGATAAGTTGATCAATGAGTAAATGATCGGTAAACTTACCTCTTTCCCTTTCCCGTGGCAAAGAAATAAAAAAAAAAATAAAATAACCACCGTAAATGATATATAATCATGAAAGTATTACACGTGTTCCAGTCATATCATGTTCCTGTATATATTATCTCTTTGACATGTTCAGGTAATTGGTGTCGTTTCGTTTGTTTGTTTTATCCTGCACTTTGGACGATTAGCAACCTTAACATGTATGTGCTGTATTAGTAGAGATAGTGCACATGATAACACAACCATGATGAAAAGTGTTCCATATCAGAACTTGTTAGTGGACCACACCCCGTAATAGGTGCGACCTTAATCGGCTCATCACCCCATTGTACACTGTTGGCTATGGGTAAGCAAATTCTCAATTGGCTCCCTGCTCTTTGATCGACAACACTTGAAATTCAAAAGATGCCAGACAGAGGCCCATTGTTTTGATTACACATGTGACAGACCTTCAAACTATGGAAGGGAAGGACTAAATAGTTGGGAGAATTGGAACTATATGGGGGGGGGGGGGGGTGATGAGTCACTCTCTTTATGACGTACATAAATAAATACAAAAACAAACGAGCAAACGGACTAGCGATAACACCTGTAACTAATAGGAAGCAATATAGGATCATTAACAAATATTCTTTAAGAAAAAAAAAATATGTTAGTGAGAGGGAAGCCATTAAGGAGACTGTGAGAACATGTTAAATATGCGTATATTGCGTCATACCTATACAGTATTACATGTGAAACACCGCACCATGCCGAGGACTGGCCTTATGGCAGATAGATGGCACTATTGGTTAGGGTTCCTAGGAAGAGAACTATGTATGCAGGTTTCTCTATATAGGGTCCATAATATTAGGACAGAGCCATCTATTTAGGTACCTAATGGTGCAATGACTTTGGTATCAGGTAGTTGCAACTCATACACCGTCTTCTAATGCTGAGATCTTTTCGATCACTAGATCAAATAACTTTTGAATGTTTATTTAAAGGGTATCAAATCCTTTGCTGCTGGTAAATTTTCGAAATCGATTAATTTGTAAACTCTGGTATACGGTGATCGGAATATGAAGAATGATTTGAACTAATCATCTGAATCGTCATGTGAAAAAGAAAACATGAAAAAAACAACAAAAAGAAACAACCCCCCCCCCCCCACTTGACTTGACTCGAACAAAATTTATCTTTTTCTTTTTTTTTAACCAAAGACTGTAACGCAGAGGTACGAAAACGAGTTTCAAACATACCACAGTGCTGTAACTCATGCTTGCCTGTACAGCGAGTAATAGCAAATTCATTCATACATTACATGATTTTAAAAAGACCTCAAGCTGGTGATTGATGGCAGGTTTATTTAATCATCTAAGTCTATCTTATGCACTTTTGCTACTTACTGGGGAAATTAAACAGTTCTACCGGACTGTGGTCTTCATGTCAACGTGGGCACGGATTGTCGGTGAGGTTATTAGCTGTTCTCGGCTTCGTATGCCCATCTCTTCATCCAATGGCTGGTCTGCTTCTCAATGAATTTGTTAAAAGACAGTTACTTCACTCATCTGAATCTTTAAGGGAAATAGGGCGTATAAAATTTAAAATATACCAACATGGCTTACAAAGAAAATAGCCTTAATTGTTGTTAAACCATTCAGTCTCATTAATAAACATCTGCAAACCTTCATCTCCTCAAAACATTATGCATGCGTTGAGTAACCGAAGATGCATCATTTGAATTTTGAAAAGTTTGGGTGAACAAATTGTTCCCCACTTTTTTCTAGAATTGAAAAGTTGGTAGCTAGAAAATCATATTTTCTCATGAGAAGGTACCCATTGTTTCGCGCGCTTGGGGGACTGTGTTATACGTGCTTATGTTTACTATAATACTCGCCACGTGTCCTCCCCCTCCCCCACCAGGGGGCCTCCTCCTCACCCTCCCCCAGGGGGCCTCTGCTGTACCCCAGTTACACCCCCACCCCCACGTTTCGGAATCTGACGCTTCCCCTATGTGACGCCTGATCATCCCTAGAGACATCGTGTTAACATTACAGTGCAGTTTTCAAGAATTTGAGGAAATAAATACTGGGGCCCTGACCATCATATATTCGATGGTAGCCAGCTTCACCATGTTTGGGGCAGTGAGGGGAATCCAGAAGGATGGTGGTTAGCTGGTGCAACAACAATCACCAAACAATGCGTCAACAATCCTCCCTCTGTGTTGGAGAACTGCTACACTTTTGGCATTTGTAAGTAATTCGGTGTGGCTTCTCAACAATTTCGTACCAAACTTTGCAGTAGTTTGTGCGCTGACGAGGTGATCAGTTGGGATTACTTGTATGGATTTCTCAGTCTTGGCTTTTTTTTTTGGTTGACTTGAGGAAATAAAAAACTGTTTGGCTTTGCTCAATGATTTTTTTTTCTTTTTCTTTCTGTCGTGTTGATTTTTCCAACCAATTGACCATTTTGAAAATGTAGGCACTTGGCGAAACGGTACTATGAAAAAAAAAAACGATTGTTTTACCACAATGCACCTCATTACCGAGTATCTAATTCCTGGGCCATTTTTTCTTTAAAATAAAGATCTCCCAAAAAGTTGCATAATGACGTTCTTTCATTGATTGTTTAAAACAGTCCCAGACGGACATCTACACTGAGACGGAATCGTTGTAAGAAAATTTACATTCTCACTGAAGGGGATGACAAACCTGTCATGGCGTATGACTCTATGATCTGAATTTATTACCCCCCCCCCCCACACACACACACACACGCACGAACACGCACACACACACACACTCATCTCATATAGGATATATTGTCAATTGAAAGATCTTGTCTTGCATTCTTGTGCTATATCCATTAATTGGTGGCCTGTACTGTCGGATTTCCTACCCCACCCGACTACAGCCCTCCACCGACAAACCAACGAAAAACGAAAAGAGGTTCTTCACCAAAATCAATGCGTTGCCTTTCTATCTGCATGGACAGCCAGGCTTCCATTGTAGAGTAACCTAATTGCATCCCCTGCATGGTCACCCTATAGGGCGATTCAGCACGCGATTCAACAGTCAAAAGAAAATGTAAACCTCCGTCGAGGTTTACATTAACGAATGTTAAATACGAACTACAAAATCGAATTCACCTATTCCGGAAGTGACCAGGATTGATAAAATTTGCGACGCTTTTCCAAATTCCAAACAGCTTTTATGATCAATTAAATGCGCATTATTAATTTTGTTGAAACTCAGGTTGAATTATGCCTGGGTCACATCGGTCGGAATCCCGCTGTGTGAATCGGACACATATACGGCCCGTCTTGTGCGCGTTTCGATATCGCCGATCTTTGTCGCAAAAGTGCAGCGAAGGGTCAGTATTCCGAGTTGCAACACAGGTGAAAATTTAATTTTTTTTTTCAGAGGATGGGAAAATGTAGTAGGTGATTAAGGTCATTTAATTTATGTGCATCTTAATTGTGTAGTAACAGCCGCAAATATACGATAACAGAACACAGGTCACTGTAAAAACTCAGCCCTCCAGACTACAGTTGCTTTCATTTCAGGAGTATACAGTGCGTGTACTTATTGAATAGAAGTGAAAGTACTGAAGGAAGGGAAGGTATTTGTCATGGTAATCACCTCCATTAAGCGGCAATATTGTTTCCTTTACATCCTCCCTGTCGGAAAATCTTTAAGTGACAGAATTGCTGATGAGGACAAAATTCTGACGGACGTATAGGTACTGGGTCAAGTAATACTTAGAAAAAAAAGACGCATGTCCTACGTGTACAATCCGGTTTAACACTTTGATTAACGTCATGGTAATTCCGGTAACGATGAGTTTTCAAACCCCATCCCCTCCCTACCCAAGGGGTATCAAGGGGGGTAAGGGGTAAAAAGCAAACCGTGAAAGTGTATAATTTCTGTAATTTCTAACGGAGATCTGAGTCGAAAGGCAACTTCTCGTAAACTACCTACGAATTGAAATTTTAATGAAAAAGATAAAAAAAAGAGCAATAAGGCGTTTCCATGTAAATATGCTGATAATGAGCAGGCCCGTATCCGGGGAGGGGGTCAGGGGATTCGGACGAACTCCCCCCCCCCCCACAAGATCTGGAGTTCCGCTCAGCCTATGATAGTAGGCCTACATTAGCAACGTATCGCACAAGTTTTAATTTGTTGGTCATAATTGTCGGGTAAAATGTTCCACTTGTGGTAAAATCGAGTCCCCCCCCTACTGAAAAAGCTGCATACCCTCCTGATGTGCTTATCGTACGTAATAGGAATAGCTACGCATTCTTAAAGTAACACATCTGCCAGCTTCTTCTCAAAACATGTGCAGATAAAGCCTCATAATGCGTAAGAATCACACTGCTGTACTTAGAACAGTGTGGCAGCAATGATCCGCGAAAGCGAGAAAAAGTTACAGCTAAGAAGAACTGATTGAAAGTTGTACGAAAACGGAGTGGGTCGGGACGGCAGGGGGGTGGGCTGTAAGTTCCTAATCGTAGCATGGGATGAATTGGTGTCACGAGAATTGCGTCTAAATTGTGAGGTCACACTACTACTCACGCCATTAGGAATAATAGTCTTGGTCTGACACCCCCCCCCCCTTCGCCCCGGCAGGGCATGGCAGCGCTCAGCCTATCGGCACTGAAAAAGATGAATTAATAGAGGCAATGGCCTAGTTATAGGGGGTGCAAGGGTGTGACAGCCCAGCATATGACCGTCGGCAAAAGAGTGCATCCACTCCGGCAAAATTCGAAACTTTCAATAAGACATAACTCTCGCCTAGGGCATTCCAAAATATTGACAGTGCCATTTCCAGGTGCTTCATGTTGCTAAGAATGGGAAGAGCAGTTTCTTGCGATTTGAGGGTATTTCTGTTCAAAACTTGTTCAGGTACCCTACTTTTCAACTGATAGTGACGCTCGACTAAGTCTTCCCACAATTACACATTGCCCAAAAATATGGGTGCACAACCGCAGTGCAGCGCCTTATCTTTGTTTTAAACGATTGACCACCTCATTTAGTTGCCACCCCTTCAAACTGCAAACCTTTAGCTACGGTCCTGGGTAAAAGTGCTACGGTATATGTGTTAGTTTTTGTTCAGAAGAAAGTGTGGGTTCTTCTTTTGGCATACAAACATAAATCACGATTAGATGTTCTTACTCATATATGAACTACTCTCTCTTTCCTAGTCAACACCATTCGTGTAGAGAAAGAGTAAGTTTAAAGGCTGTATTGCATCACCCTAAGCTATATTTTTACCTCCCTGAAAGGAAAATTCTCAACTGGTTCTAAGTTACAGTACTCTTAGATTGACAGCAAATTCGAAAGATGCAGAGCAGCTCGTCTTACACAGCGTACACAGGGATCCATTGTTTTGACTACACATGTGGAGGAATTTAAGACAGGCTGAGGGAGGGACTAGAGGTAGGTGGTAGGGAGAATTGAAACTGTCTGGGGTGATGCATTACAGCCTTTAAAAACCTGCGTTCTATAAAACAAAGAATACTTACTCCGAAACTTTGAAGGCCAGAGAGACTGGGAAAGTGCTATTTCCTGCAATCCTCGTCATTTATTTAAGAGAACTTATTTGTTAGCCACAAGTCTATCGATGGATTAGATTAACATGCGAAATATCGACGGGCATATTTTCCCTCTTTTGGTTTTTTTTGTTTTGTTTTGCTGTGACAGGGGGGAGGGACAGAATTGAGGGAAAGGGAATAAGTTGAATAATGTGAACCGATTTGTCAAATTTTGAGTAACTGTAGGTAAGGTCTAAGGATGGATATTTCACCAAGCAAGATCTCATTACTTAAAAACTGGGAATTGTGGAGTTATATTTCGTTCAAACCTAGCTACTATCAAATATAGCATCATTTTCCATCTAGACTATCCTATACGAAAAGCAAACTGCAGTTACAAAACGGAACACCCCCTACCCTTTGACCACACCCCAGGACAGCCACCATTGATCCACAAGCCATCGTCAAAAAGCCCCATTTGCCCTAAACCACATCTTACGTAAGCAAAAATTCAAAAGAGAGAGAGAGAGGAAGCAACCATCTAACAAAGGTCATCGTCCACTTGGTCCTGCGTCTGTATTCTGCTTCACAAGTAGATCCACTTTCAAGAAGGAATCAAAACAAAATCGGATACTTTTCATACATTGCCAGTTCAGTTTAACTAGACCTTCACCAATTTAACTGTTAGTGGTGGGTCTTCCTTCCTTTGGTTATATGTTGGGACAATTTCAGAAGTTTTTTCTTCTTCTCGAATTATCTTGGTTTGGTAAGACCAGTTATTCCCTGCCATTTCTGGTTCCATCCACTCTCTTGCAGTAGCAGAGAGAATTAGGGATGGGAAGGGGAATGAGATTCGGATTCTCCCAATGAAAAAGTGACGGGCTAAAGGTATATACGTCTAGTCTCCCCACCTGCATAATTGCAAATTGCAAAACATATGATATCCCTTTTTCAAGTCTTGCTAAGCACAGTAAAACAGTTAAGAAATGAAGTGTCCGGGCATCTGAGTGACACGAAAAGCCAGAAATCTCTACTTAGATAGTCCTACCCTCATTCCCCTCTCTGCCTCCAATATATTCGTTCTGTCGTACTTGTTCTCTTGTGAGCAGGAAGTGTGTAATTGGTTCTGCTGTAAGTACTTTTGGTTTTGAAAAAAACTGCAAGTGCTTTAAACTCGGTTACGGATCTGGGCAACTTTAACTACCTCTTGGTCTGGATGTCAGCACAGTTGCACACCTTACTTACATCCCCACTCTTTTGAACAAAGTCCCATGATAGAGGGTGCAATTCGAGTTTGCTGTTTACACTAAAAATCGCTATAGTAAAGCCGACACCTTAGTTTATACTAAACGTTATTACGATGTTTTCAGGCAGTAGTTCACAACATGCTGTGGCTTGTTATCACATTTCTTCAAGAACCGGTGCAAACTCCCGTTACTGGTCTGCTTGACCAAGCACACATGCACCAAATAGTGTTAGGCTCATTTTGTAGAAAATTTTTGGTATATCGGTCACGGTGGAGATCGCGCATGGTTCGTTTGACTGCTTGCTTAAGATACTGTTTAATTTCGTAACATTCGACGAAATAAATCGTTAGACTTCCAGCACGTGTTGTATAGCTACACCGATTCACAGACCAAAACTCGTCGACATATTGCAACTCTTTGCAATAAGTAGACAAAGTGCGACTTTTCGATGTGAATATCCCCATCTGTAACTAAGTTGATATCTCCCACGTGTACGCGCACTTTTCAAAACACACCAGGCATGAAGGCATAATAGTCGAAATGTCTTTTTTTCTTTCCTGACGAGGGGCAACTTATTTAAGATATTGAAAGTTACACAAATTGTATACATGTTTTCAAGATGGCTCAATTACGCCGTATTGGTCTAATGTTATATTGGCTGAATTAGGATCTCAACAACAAAACGTAGGCTATCCAACCATAAACCGTCTTTTGCACCCATTTGATCATAGACACGCCCGGAGTGTATGGACTTGGTGAGGAATTGTTCGCATTTAGTGGCTAGGTATGTTAGGACTTGTTAGGATCTTTTACTACTACTAGTTTCAGAGGAGGAACATTACTGATTACCATTAGCCCAATCGGTGGCGTTCTCATTAGAAATGGCCCTCAAATTTTGCTGAAATTCATTTTGACAATCTATTCACAGTAGTGTACGTCGAAACGAAGTATATTAACGAAGAAATCAAGAAAGATGTCATGCTTGCCTTATCTATTTATTTATATAGTAGCTTTATTTCAATAATATCAACTGGCCCTGTGGCCCAATGGATAAGGCATCTGACTACGAATCAGGGGATTCCAGGTTCGAGTCCTGGCAGGGTCGGCCAGTATTTTTAGTGTACCGCGCATGGTGGTTAACATTTTAGTTATTGAAACTACGCTTTCAATGGCAAACCGATTTAGGTATTCTTTCGTTAAGATTGTAAATAGTAACATTGTAATTAAACTTTAATTTATTTCCTTATTTTAATTTATTGTATTGTCTAAATTATGTAATTTTGGTTCAGAACCAATAAACAGAGGAAACAACCGAAAAAAAAAAAAAAACGATTAGCTATACACTGACGTTATGTTCGTTAAACTTTAGTTTCATCCTTTCTTTTCTTAATTGTAATGCTTAGTTATGTAATTTATGGTTAAAGATCAATAAACTGGGGGGGGGGGGGGAGTCGCCGAGCCAGCGTTGGAGGGGGAGGAGGGGTAGAAAAATCGAGTCTCCGAACAGATATTTTGGGGACGCGATGGATGATGTTGAAAAATAAAGGAGAGAAAGCCAAAAAAAAAAAAAACAAGGAGGGGGGATGGTAAGTTTACGAAGTTGGGGAGAACTAGTTGGCCTAAACGGGTGGGGGGGGGGGGGGGATTTTTCACCATGGGTGCATGCAATAAGCTCATGTTTTGTCCGGGTGTCAGACCCTCCTCCCCCCCCCCCCCCCCGCAGAAAAAAAAAGAATATTGAATCGGGTTCTGCGTCGCTTCGTCCTATTAGATAAAGATCAAGCGGCGAACCCAATTTTCACGGTTCATTTTCAATTAAAATGGTTCATTATCAACCATTGAAAAAGTCTGGTTCAAAGGTGTGTTGAGCACACCCCTCCCCCTACTATTTGCCGACTGTTCCAAGAATAAATGAAACAGGATGAATACTTCAATATGATTCTTGCAGCATCTGAAACTATCTGATGTAGGCGTATTACCATTTTTCATACATTGATTTTTATCTCATAAGGCCTAATTTAGAAATTGCAGGCATGAGGTAACTTTTTCAAGGCTGGACATGCAGCTTGGACCACTTGGGAAGTGCCTTTTCCGGTCATCCGGGGGGCTTGAAAAGCCAAAATTGTTTTGGACGCTCGTCGCCAACTGATGGCGGCGCTCCGCTTAGTTCTGACGGCACTCAGCCCCTAGCTATTTCAGGTTCATGTGTGCAGGTTTTAAAAAAAGAGGCAATTTTGCATCGTGATTGGGGCAACTGCGTGAGAAAGAAAGGGAAAATGATATTTTTCCAGGCAAAGGGGAGGATGACGCTGAAATCTTAAAACGTGCATTAACTATAGCGCCCCCAAAATAATGTACCTAGAACCGTCACAACGTTCTCTAAATTTCAAAGCAAATTCTGTCCTCATCACCGCTGACGGACCACGGATAGACGGCCGTGTATGCAGGAGACGTCCTAGCTGCAGTGGGGCAGAATCCAAAGTCCAGAAGAAGACAGGCCGGGTACCGGTATTTTACAAACTACCGGGAAGAGAAGCACTTCACAAGCTGCAAGTGACATCATGATGTGCGCTTGAAATGGACCACAAGCGTCACAACCCAATCAGCAATATGTCTGGCGGTTAGCCGTGGCCCCAGGCTGTGGTCGACAAAGTGCCATTGGAGGTCCGCTGGCTGAACCTTGCGTCGTGCGTCACAGAAATTTAACCAATTAGCGTCGTCGCCATCGGCGGACCTCCTTTGGCCATTAGACATTTCTCTGAAGTCAGGCCGTCAGAGCTGGTCCGCCAGTCGTCTGGTCTACCAAATTGCAAGGAATTTGACCAATTCTTGTGAATGCCTCACACTTTGATTAACGGACTGTCGATTTTAATGATGAAAAAAACTTTTGTGTCAGTGGATGGATGGTCGTCATGACTACATGAGGATTCATGACTACATGAGGCTTCATGACTACATGAGGCTTTAGAACATGTGCTCCTCTCGAGCAATCCTAACATGTGCATCGAGCTTTAAGCTTTGTGGCTTGTTGCCATTGTGGTTCATGCTACAGCCTGCATGTAAGCTGTAAGCTTAAAGCAGGATGTGCTGTTTTTCCTGCAATGTCAAAGGCGCACCAAAACACTGGCTATATTTTGTATAGTTGTAAAAAGCTGTGCAATCTACCGTAGCATGGCCTATTTGTCCAACTTAAAAGAAGCCTAATTTCCTGAAGCAATGCGTTTTTGTTGTGGGGCCTTCACACGGAAAAGCCGCACATTTACTACAGGGCCTGGTTCTGCTAACTTTAAAAAAAAAATGAATCACTCTTCTTTCTGCCGTAATTAACAATTTAATGAATGAAGTTTCTCCTGAAAGAAACATATCATAGATGGTATTTTCCAGATTGGTATCGAATGGAAGAGAATGATGGAGAATAGACAATGAAGGCTACTTTTGCTCCTTCAAACAGCACATCCTGCTTTAAGCTGTGAGTTGTAAAAATGGGGAGCCTTGGCCTGCAACTTCACGTCGGATACCAACTTTGCAAGTTAAGATCAAATTTGGTCATTTCAAGTCACCTCCGTAGCCCTACGGTAAACTTTACTAAGGCTTACACGTACACCTGCTGCGACGTAACTTTCTAACAGGGTTATTATGGTGTTGCTATGTACCGTGTGGGTACTGGAGTACACTGACGTCCCATTGTGCGGTCAAGTTGCGAGAGCGAGGTGTACAATTTATAGGTGGGATTTCCACTAAAGATATGCAAGCCTCAGCGCCCATATTACTTATTACCATATGTTTCGTGAGATGAGCGGATCTCGGCATGGAAAAAGTACTTTTCTTTTGCTAAACAACAATCGAATAAAATGAAACCTGTTGGTCAAATATGCTATGACTAGTGACTACAGGAAGTTTTAAAAGTCCCAAATATTTATTGGGGGCGGTCTTCCGGGGATTCCCTATCCCTCCCCCACACACACCTTGGCGATGTCACAGGCTGGAAAAGTACCAGGTTAAGTTGGAGCCAAGCCTGGGGTTCAAGGAGAATATAAAACTGAGAGATACCTGCGGTCCTTGGGCAGCAGAATTGGGATGGGAGGGGGAACAAATGACGACAGCTAATAGACGGCAATAGAAACAGCAGCTGGCGGGCAACAATATTTTGAGCGTAGAAATGAGCTAGAGCGAGTTGGGTCCAACTTGGACAAAGCCCCATTCGAGTTATACGGTTTAAGCATATACCACTGTCTAGAATATTGTCTGATTGGTTCATAATGCATGTTCCATGGCAAAGATTCAAAATTATCCGATCATTAATATATATTACCAATCTAGGCCTGTAGCTTAATTAACAATTATAGGCTAACTTTGTCCTCGTCAATGTTTCTTTGAGGGTGTATAGCCTACGGATACACAGGTCTATTTTTGTTAATCTGTAATCACGAATTTATTGACATTATTATTTATCATTTATTACACATTAACAATTTTGTGTTAATCTGTAATTACATATTTGTAATCCGTAATGACAGATTAGAACACGGCACTAGAGTCACTTTCGTAGATTATAACACAATGTTTGAAGATATTCTTCTTCTTTTTATTTTCGTTCACCGGAGCAAATAAAATGTTGGAGCCGTAGCTACTGTAGACCGTATGATCATGTGACTTGGGCATTATGCATCCTGTTTTTGTGTCTGGATGTGTGCCGTTGAGAAACATTATGGACGAAAAAAAGTGAGGCGACTGTTGCTTTCTTTGTTGTGCCAACCGATGCCGCTCCGCAGTGTTTACATAATCCTTCCACAATCTAAGTTATCACTTAATTGATAATGGGTCCCACTTACCCCTTCCTCCAGGGAGGAAACACCAGGTCCCTGCCGAAGTTTGTAATTGTTCAAATACATCTTAATATAGAGATTACTAATTTTTCTTTTTTCTTACTTTTTGTCGTAATAGCTGTTTTATGATTCTGGTACTGCTGAAGTAGTTAAATATTAAAATCAAACGATGCAGCATACCGTATAATCAGGCTAATACAGGGGGGCAATGTCACTGAAGGAGAAAATAAGCCAGTGGGGGAGCCAAAAATTCAGAGGGGGCCAAATGCATGATGTATTAAGTTAATGGCAACTTTTAAACTCCTTTAAGGATGGGGGAGGCGAAAAAAAAAAAAAATCAGTAGGATTCGCCACTGTCATTCCTTGACTAGGGATACGTGTGTATAATATTCATGTAGACAAAACGATCAAAAGATTTTGTTTCTTCGTCAGCGAAACGTTCTAACTTTATCTCGATACTTTACCATTTATCTCTGTTTTCATCTCCATTCAGTAGATGGTTGATCTATCTGCAGGATTCTTCACTACCTTTCAAATGGTACACATACCCCCCCCCCCCCATGTCTCCAGTGGTACTTGACTTTAGGAGAAATGGTTTTCACTCCTTACTGACTAAAAGTTTTACTACTTACTTTCAATATAATTTACTGTTTTCTTTGGCAGTTGAAATGTTTTCCACTTTTTCATATCATTTTAACCACAATCTTGCAGAAATTTCGTCATCAGATTTTCAGGTTTGAATCAATCAGCATGGATCCAGGGTATTACAAGAAGTTAACAAGCCACTTCACTACTGTAGGTCTACAGAGATATTCACATTGCAATCAAATGTACTTGGCGGTTACAAGGGTGTCACAATTTGACTACAGTATATTGCACCACCCAAGGTCTTTCCGCTTGTTAGGTGGCGGTAATGGTTTTGGCAGTTTGAACTGGTGTTGGAACAATGCCAAAAACCCTTTTACATTCACAGGACTACAAAGGGTCTAGCTGTGACAATGTATCAAATGTTTACTCTGCCACCTTTCCAATGGACATTGCGATGTTGTGTTTTCACTGTTGAGAACGAAATGTCAAAGGGAAAAAACTGTGTTTGTTTTATGATTAAAAAAAATCGAATTTTAAAAACCAACATTCAGGAAACAGAATGATAGAATATTCAAAATAAGGCAGTATAGCAGCCTTGTTTTACTCTGATAGAAATTCAGTTATTTGTTGCTCAAGATTTATTTATTCACCCAAAGTTAAAGGAATTCTCCACCACCGCTTCTCATGTCTCTTAAAAAGATAGTTGAATATTTTTGCATGCAAGTTATCTTTCTCATTTTCATGAAATATCTCACAGAATTCAGAAAAGGATTTACTTTGGCAAATATTTGAGGTATGAGCCTTGTACTAGAAATCAATCGGTTGTGACGTAGTACCGACAAATCTAAATTGACATTGCTGTTGCTTTTTACCTCAAGCTGACGGTTGCAGTGCTGTTCCGATCTCTTATTGGGAAAGGGCATAAACCTAACTTTCAATCGCATTCTTCTGAGCAAGCTAATTGTTTAAGGAATTAGTTGACTTCAATGATATTGCTCATAAATCATACTGAACTGGAAGCGATAAAGGGATAGAAAACCCTTTACGCAAAAATAAAAGAAAAACAGCTTACCTTCCCTCGGTTTAGTGGGTCTTAAAGTATTAGCAGTAATTAATTTTCTGTCCATCTTAACAACAGCTCCCCTGGTTTCACCAGCAAAATGTATCTTGCTGAATGTAGACATTCATAAGGTTTTCATAACCTCTGAACTAAACAGTTTTTGCATTGCAAGATCTTCCTAGAAACACAAAGAGTGCAAAACATGGAAAGCTGCATTTGTCGGTTCTACGTCACACATTTTCAGGCTCGCGCTGAAGCCCAACTTTTAAAGCGTTATTGCACATTTAAGGAAACTTCTTCTTATAAAATTAACATGTTTAACTGATAGAACAGTACAAAATCTCACATTTTACATTAGATTTTCTTGTTGGTGGAGAATTCCTTTAAAAAGAAAAAATGAAATGATGCACCTTCTGTAACTTATCCATGATGTTTTAAGGAGACAATGTTCAATTGCCAACGTTTATTGACGAGACTGAGTGGGACCTAAAAATGTTTAAAACTTTTTCCTTTTCATGCCATGTTGGTGCATTTTAAATGCAATGTTTCTCTTTAACTTTGCCCACACTCAACTTCGTATTGACAACATCAACACAAAGATAAAGAATAGTCAACAGCAATAGCAAATTCCATTTCAATTCATGATTTTATGGATTATTTTCTTTAGTTAGTATTCCCCATGTGATTGAAAAGGAATGGCTATATGTAATGCATTGTATACAATGTATAGCTAAACACATTAATTCTCTGTCCTGTTCAGGTATACAAATTCAGGATGATTTTTCAGTATTTGTTCCAAATTTCAATTTGATTCTTCCTTTAATATGCCTCAACATTTAATATTTTCCTGTCCAAAGTCATTTTTTCAACTTGCCGTGCTTACCATATCATGACCATAAGATCTGCCCTGTCAATTCAGAAGACAATTGAACCTTAAAAAACAATCTTTAACAAAAATACTTTCGAATCTGAGTTTTACCTCTTTTGCAAACTGATTGAACGAATGAAAGTCTTGCACTGATGAGAGACAGTGGTTTAACAAAGTTGCTTCACAACTGGAAAATAGTTCACCGGTCATTTCTTCCGTCCATCCTCCTCCGTTTTAACCCCCCCCCCCCACTTCCCCATGGTTTAACAGCACACAGTCCAAATTGTTCACTGACTGGCTTGATTTCTGAAAAAGCTCAGCGCATTCTTTATCTCTTCCTCTGCATCTAAAACATTTCCCGAGGAAGGGAGTTCTTTGGCAGGTTTCTTTGAACCAAATCCGATCGAAAACTTGATTGGTTTTGAATTTTCCGTCCGTATCAGTGGTGTTGGGTTACTCTCAGCTCCGTCTGCATCTGCTGATTTCTTGGATGGTTTTTCAGCTGAGCTGTCTTCATCCCAATCTGCTGGTTCTTCTCCTGTCTTAGAATTAGACAGAGATGGTCTGGCACGGTGTCCTGAAGATTCCTTCTCTAAACGTTCTTCTGACATCGAGATGTTACTCAAACAGAGACCATCGTGAGTTCCAGGATTGGTGTTTGGGTTAATGTGGGTAACATCTCCATAGCTCCAGTTAACTCCAGACTGGTGTTTGAATCCAGCTTCTGGATGTAGAGGGCCAATGGTGACAGAAACATCCTCACATGGACTGCTCTCCTCCGCAGAAGAAGAAGACTGAATGTTTGCAAATGACCTTTGACCTGTAACAGTTTGTCCATATGTCCCTGGGTCCATTTTTCTATCTCCTTCCTGTCCAGGTTGTCTTTCCACATTTTGTCTCCAGGCTTTATTCAATTTCCCTTTTTTCTTCGATAATGGAGTGTAGTCAGTGGGAGGAGCAAACTCTGAAGGCCTCGCATTTCTGACCTTTGACCTCTCCTCCGCCCAAGCTCTGGGTACTGGAGACCAAAACAGAACGACACAGTTCATGAACAAACTTTTATTTTACGAAATAAACTCAAGAGTTAACTAAGTTCTATATTTACTAAAAAACTTTGCACTTTCTGTATTGTTAAATATATACACAACATTACATTAACATCATGCTTCACTAAAATCTAACACACATCCCACACCAATGCATAACCTCCATATCTCTAATAATGACAAACTATTCTACTGCCAGTGATACATCTTTCTTTTCCGTTTCTTTTATGACAGCCAATCCAATTCAGGTATCCTATTTTGCCTAATACCTACATATGCTAATTTTCTGCAACATCCCATTGTATTTACCTGTGGGATATCCCACCTGGGTTCTATAGCCTCCTGATTATCCAATAAGCTGCAAATTGACAATCCATCACCTAGGGTATATCCTGTGCTAATATGTCACCAAAAACATTTTCCCACTTACTCACAACCTATAAATTATACATCAAGTTCCCTCACTTTACTATTTGTAACATAGCCCTTCCTAGTCTATTGAAAGCACAACAAGGTTATCCCTTTTGAAGTTACTACCTGTAGTATATCCCTTTTCATTTATTACCTGCAACATATCCCTTCTCTTTCATTCAAATACAACTCATCCCTTCTCTTTCATTTACCTATAACATATCCCGTTTTCTTCGTCCACCTATAACATATCCCTTTTATTTCATTTAAATATAACATTCATCTCAAACATATCCCCTTTTTTCATTACCTTTATTCTCATCCCATTCCCTATCATCCTTGGATGATTCTTTCTTTGCTGCCTCTACCAGTCTCAGAGTTCTCTGCCAGTTGGGGTCCATCCTTTCCTCTTTCTCCTCAGTCTTTTGTTCCGCAACCTCTTTCTCTCCTCCCGTGTCCACATCCTCCACCTTGATCTTTTTCCTCTGTCGGACCTTTTCCAACCTTGCAGCCAGAGCGGCCTTTCTCTTTGCTTTCAGTTCCTCCCGCTTCGTTCTTTTGTCAACAGTCTGTCAAAAAAACACACACACGCATAACATTGAACTCCGAGTGAGTGATATTTGCTGGATTTCAGCAAAAACCTGATTATTTTCCAAACCTCATTAATTTAATCGATAAAGTTTTTAAAGACACATCATGTCCTTGTTGGTGTCAGTTTCTACTCATTTACTCCATTATTGGTTCATTTTGAGAAAGGCTGCTCCACCATTGAGAGAGACAAGTCTCTCTCATCAGTTAGCATCCTCCTCCTTCGGTCACATCCTCTGTCGTCTCATCCATTGTTTGGAGGAGGACCTCTCACATTTCCCATATCATTTACCTTTGGAGAGACAGCGTCTCTCAGAGCAGGTAAGTTGAGTTTGGCATTTCCCAACAATAATACCCACAGACTATATAGAACTATCTAAAGCTCATATTCAGAGCCTCTTGTCTCCTACTACTGTGGGTATAACAAGGGTTTGTTTTTTTGGGAAGATCCAACAACATTTCCTCGGATTCCTGCAAAGATGAATAAGACCAAGCATGAGGGCAACAGTTGTCTCGAACTTAGTTACAGAGACTCGCGTGAATTTGTACATTCATTCTTTCGTATGTAATTCCCATCAGTTCTTTGCTAAAACAGTTGCTGGATTATCTCTTTTATTTCACTTATTTAGGATTTAACATGCATCGTGTCTTTTTCACCAACATTACCCACCGGTTATCTATCAATTTTAATGTTGAACGAAAGAATCTTGTACACCTGCATGTACGCTTCTGCGCGTGACTCCCTCCAGTGAAGTACACGCTTGATGCAAGCCACGCCCTCATTTTCACACAGTCTTTCAAAAATACGATTTTACTGTAAAATTGTATTTTCAAAACATATTTGCTCCACAATGCCAAGGATTATTCCAAAACTTTAAAGTTTATTTTTGACAGAACAAACTGGTGTTTCAGCTCACTTCAAATTACATGACAACAATTTGCCTTTGCCTCTAAATACGACCATTAAAAGTCCATCTAAAGTAGTAGCAGTACTTAATTGCAGGGTCTGACTATGTGTGTGGGAGGCCTGGAGCATGCAATTGAGTGGAAGACCCTACAGCACAGCTTAGGAACACTTTACACAGTACTGGAACACCCAAACTTTGCATGATTCTACATATTGGGCATCTGAAAACTTGGGGGGTCCAGGGCAGGTGCCCCTGTTGCCCCACACTTAATCTGCTAGTGGACAATTGCTTTTCTTTTTGAATTAAGAACATGGTAATTCTTCAAGTTACAAAACAACTTCAACGTGACTGGGATTCTACATGACCCAAAGGTAAGATATTTCTTACCTCTTCTCTGAGATACTTCAACGTGTTTAACTGTTCCTCCCTCGTGGTCTGATCCTTTGCGAAGTCAAAGTAACCGACACCGTGTGTACGAACCTCTGTGAAAACAAACCAAACATGCACTTATCGTAAATAATTAAAAATCTCAACATCACGATTGAATGCGAATGAATGTTATTTGTCTGTTGAGTTTTCTTTTCAAATCATTTAAATCAAAGCACTTGAAGTGGAATAATGTGGTTGTCTAACAGGGAACAATCATATTTTTAAAGCCAATGTTTGTACTTGGGCATAGAATGATAGATTGTTCAAAACAAGGACTGCAGTCTTCACTTCAAGAAATAAGTTTCTCACAGACAGAAATTCAGTTATATGTTGCTCAACAATAATTTGTTCACCCAAACTTTTCAAATGATGCATCTTCCGTTACTCATCACATGCATTATGTTTTGAGGAGATGAAGCTTTTGTAGATGTTTATTGATGAGACTGAATGGTGTAACAATGGCAAAAAGCTACTTTCTTTGTATGCCATGTTGGTGTCATCTAAATGCACTATTTCACTTTGGTGAAAGGGGCCATTGGTAGTGAGTATTATGTTCTTTTAGTTTCTGTTGTAAATACCAAATGTTTCTGACAGCACATTTAACATGTTCTCAGTGCAATTCCTTTCCCTTTGTTCATGCTCCACTGTTCCTATACAATGTATGTCATTCTAATCCAGTAAGCTATCCACTAGTCCAACAAGTCCATTAAGTCCTTTCAAGCCTGTCAGTCCAGTCCAGCTAGCCAGTCTAAGAAGCTAGCCAATCTAAACAGTCATCCAGTCCAGATGATAAGTGTAACCAGCCAAGCAGTGTAACCTGACAGCCAGTCTAACCAGCCTGCCTGTCTAGTCAGCCAGTCTAACCAGCCTGCCTGTCTAGTTAGCCAGTCTAACCCAGTCCAGCTAGTCATTCTAACCAGCCAAGCAGTCCAGACCAGTCAGGTTGTCTAGCTAGTCAGTCAGCAAGTCTAGTCCAATCAGTCAGCCAGTCCAGTCAGCTGGTTTAACCAGCCAGTCAGTCCAGTCAGCTAGTTTAACCAGCCAGTCAGTCCAGTCAGCTAGTTTAACCAGCCAAGCAGTCCAGATCAGTCAGGTTGTCTAGCCAGTGAGTCAACATGTCTAGTCCAGTCAGTCAGCCAGTCCAGTCAGCTAGTTTAACCAGCCAAGCAGTCCAGTCAGCTAGTTTAACCAGCCAATCAGTCCAGTCAGCTAGTTTAACCAGCCAATCAGTCCAGTCAGCTAGTTTAACCAGCCAATCAGTCCAGTCAGCTAGTTTAACCAGCCAATCAGTCCAGTCAGCTAGTTTAACCAGCCAATCAGTCCAGTCAGCTAGTTTAACCAGCCAATCAGTCCAGTCAGCTAGTTTAACCAGCCAATCAGTCCAGTCAGCTAGTTTAACCAGCCAGTCAGTCCAGTCAGCTAGTTTAACCAGCCAGTCAGTCCAGTCAGCTAGTTTAACCAGCCAATCAGTCCAGTCAGCTAGTTTAACCAGCCAATCAGTCCAGTCAGCTAGTTTAACCAGCCAATCAGTCCAGTCAGCTATTTTAGCCAGCCAATCAGTCCAGTCAGCTAGTTTAACCAGCCAGTCAGTCCAGTCAGCTAGTTTAACCAGCCAGTCAGTCCAGTCAGCTAGTTTAACCAGCCAATCAGTCCAGTCAGCTAGTTTAACCAGCCAATCAGTCCAGTCAGCTAGTTTAGCCAGCCAATCAGTCCAGTCAGTCAGCCAGTCAGTCCAGTCAGCTAGTTTAACCAGCCAATCAGTCCAGTCAGCTAGTTTAGCCAGCCAATCAGTCCAGTCAGTCAGCCAGTCAGTCCAGTCAGCTAGTTTAACCAGCCAATCAGTCCAGTCAGCTAGTTTAGCCAGCCAGTCAGTCCAGTCAGCTAGTTTAGCCAGCCAGTCAGTCCAGTCAGCTAGTTTAGCCAGCCAGTTAGTCCAGTCAGCTAGTTTAGCCAGCCAGTCAGTCCAGTCAGCTAGTTTAGCCAGCCAGTCAGTCCAGTCAGCTAGTTTAGCCAGCCAGTCAGTCCAGTCAGCTAGTTTAGCCAGCCAGTCAGTCCAGTCAGCTAGTTTAACCAGCCAGTCAGTCCAGTCAGCTAGTTTAGCCAGCCAGTCAGTCCAGTCAGCTAGTTTAGCCAGCCAGTTAGTCCAGTCAGCTAGTTTAGCCAGCCAGTTAGTCCAGTCAGCTAGTTTAGCCAGCCAGTCAGTCCAGTCAGCTAGTTTAGCCAGCCAGTCAGTCCAGTCAGCTAGTTTAGCCAGCCAGTTAGTCCAGTCAGCTAGTTTAGCCAGCCAGTCAGTCCAGTCAGCTAGTTTAGCCAGCCAGTTAGTCCAGTCAGCTAGTTTAGCCAGCCAGTTAGTCCAGTCAGCTAGTTTAGCCAGCCAGTTAGTCCAGTCAGCTAGTTTAGCCAGCCAGTCAGTCCAGTCAGCTAGTTTAGCCAGTCAGTCAGTCCAGTCAGCTAGTTTAGCCAGCCAGTCAGTCCAGTCAGCTAGTTTAGCCAGCCAGTCAGTCCAGTCAGCTAGTTTAGCCAGCCAGTCAGTCCAGTCAGCTAGTTTAGCCAGCCAGTCAGTCCAGTATAACACTCTGGTAAGCCTGTCTACAAACAGCCAGCCGGTCCAGCCAACCAGTCAAGCCATAAAGATAATCTAGCAACCAGAGTCTAGCCAGCCAGTCTAGTCTTTGAGCAAACATAGTGAGCCAGGGAACCAGCTAGCCAACCAAGTATGCAAGTCAGGGTTGTGTCAATGTTCCCTAGGGTTCAATGTTCCCGGGGTTCGATGTTCCTGGGGCTCGATGTTCCCAGAGTTTGGGATCATCAAAGCCTTTGAACACTGAACCCTGGGACCATTGAACCCTCTGGCAAACCCTGGGAACATCGAACCCTGGAAATACAAACCTTGCAATCATTTGCAACCATTGCAATAATACAAAAACAGGGAACATCGAACCGTGGGAACAATGAACCCTGGAAACAGCAGGTAGACCCCTGCAAGTCCAGTCAGTTTATCTAGCCAGCCAGTGTAGCAAGACAGCCAGCCAGCAGCTGACAGACCAGTCCAAAGACCAGTGTGTCAGAAATGAGTTTTCATTATTACCATCAAATCTGACATTTTGATAATGGATGGTGTCCTGTCCACGGTTCATTAATTCCTCTTGCTCTGCCTCCCATTTCTTCCTCATCCTCTCACGGTGCATATCTGATGACATCATCTCTGGTAATTTGTCATCTCCCTGAGATGGACCAACAGATGATGACTCCTCTCTACAAACAAGTGATAAAGAAATGTCAACTTTCAAAAAAAGCTTTCCCATTCAAAGCATTTTTTGATTTGTACTCTCTGCAAACACTTAACTTTTGTTCTGGGCATTTAAAATATCTATCTCTTTAGGTTGACAAACTAGACAGAAGCTATTCAACTGTTATCACAGGATTTCCCAGGTAAACTGCATACAGGGAGAGGCAAATCTGTATTAAAAGTATGTGGAAGGCACAAACATGTTGCATGCAAGGTACAATAAACTGCAATTGAGTTTTGGTGAAATATTCATGGTTTCACAGTCAACTCATTAATTCTCTTCAATTGTTTAGAAACTAAAACATTACAACTTTTTCTCACAAGCTTCAGCAAAACTTTACTGGACCTGACATCGTTGTTCATGGAATTTTCACTCTGCTGGTGAACTTGTTTAAGTCTTTAATGCATGCAAGCCATGTCATAGTGCTACTACGAGGAAAAGGTCACATAAAATGTGGCAACTTGGATGCCAACGGTAGCTGAATGCCATTTCTGTGATCTCTCAAAGTGTATGTTCACAACCGATCTACATCAGATCTCAATCTCACGATTGAATCCCTGATGCGGACGTTGCTGCTCTGATGTCATCTCCTCCACGTGGTACATGGATCGACAACCAGCTACGTAGGGTGAGGGCAATTTTCGTCTTTAGGATCAAGGACAAACTACTACGGCAACATAGCTACTTGAAGTAAACTTAGAACTCACTTGAACTTCATCATCTCAGGTTCAAAGGTGGCTCTGAAACGGATAAGACTCCACCACATGGTACACTTATCAACAACGAGCTACAACGGATATGTGCAATTTTCGTTTGAAGTATTACGGACAAACCACTACCGTAACAAAGCTACTTGAGGTAAATGTAGAACTCACTTAAACTTTTCAGGATTTAAATTTTTGTCCATTTTTATAAGTAACGGCAAATCTTTCTTCATACACCGCCTGGACCTCCCTAGAGTATCGGTATAGTCCACCCTGGCGACAGATGAGCCGGTAAGTGAGGAGAGACGGCGGATGGGCAGGAGGAACAGAGGAGAGACAGTGGACAGGTAGGAGGAGGAGAGAGAAATTTCATCGTTTAGTCTCGAGATTCAAGAAGCTGTTTGTCACTTAAAATACTAGAGAATAAAAGGACATAACCAATAGCAGTAATTTATAAACATAATCAAAAGCAGTCATCTGTAGACAATAATATTAGTTGGTAATCAATAGCAGTAATCTATATAGCCATAATAAACAGCAGTCTTTGACATAACTATAGATTCTGACTTGAGCTGAATGAAGGATTGTCAGTTGTACTTGACTATATGCCAAAAATTAAATACTCGATTATCTGTCTGTGAATTTAGGACTCTGGTCGTGTCGTATGGCTCACTCTTCATTTTTAACAGAGATTACTTTGATGATCCCAGAATGCATCAGTGAATAGCTACAAAGACTATAAACAATGACATTAATTTGTAGTAATCATCAACGTTATTACTTCAATATCCACAGTCAATAACTGTCACTAACAGCTGTAATCAATGGCAATACTTTATGGCCACAATCAATAGCACGACGACATGACCATAACAGCCACAAAAAACCTTAAACAATAACAGAGACTTACAGCTATAATCGACAGCAGCAAGTCATAGCAATAATCTACAGCAGTAACTTACAACCCCCCTCCCCCCCAAAAAAGTAGCATTAATTCATAGTAATTACAGCAGCTGTATAATTTAACAGCAGAAATGATCATGATATGCCTATAAAACAAACATCACAAATAAAGCTGCAACTATGCTCTCTATAATTCAAAGGACCACTCGGTGAGTTCTAACATTTTTTTATTTTTGAAACCTAAACTATGCAGAAAATCTTTGTCATGGTGCCTGTGGTGTTTTGGAGTTATATTATTAATGAATAATCCTTGGTCTCAATTAGACACTGCACCAAAGAGCAACATGTGTCTATGGTAATTGATCCACATATATATGGCAGACATCTTGCTCCTAGCCAGTCTTATTGCCTAATAAATGGTCACCATGAAGATGGTCTAACAATAGATCCAGAAAGTTACATCTTGCAGTAGCCTGCGGGGACACATCACATGGTGACATCAATAAGGCAATACCATGCCGATGAACAAATCACACCCCCACCATCTGGAGCCCCCCCTGCCTCCATCCCGCAAGGTAAAACAATTACATCATCTGTTCTTGCGTGCTGCAAGTACATATCTGATTTGTAATTTCCTTAACTATGTTAACACAGTAAGAGTATGGCAAATTTACAGGAATGGTAAACAGGTGAGATTCAGTATTGCTGAAAGAATGATTTTACTCCACATTTACAGTGCAATTTATGAAGGTATCCTACCATTCTTCATCAGGGTTTGATGGAGCAGGAATATCGCTCTCTGGAGCCAAGACGTCCTCCTCCTCTTCTTCCTCCTCCCCTTTCCCGCTGAGCGTTCTCGGGATTCCGTTCTCTCCATTCCTTTTCTTCATCACTTTGTCCAACTGTTTCTTCTCAAAGTCAACCAGGAAAAGGTTATTAGTTTCTTCATCTGCAAACCACAAAAATTTCTTAAAATTGCACATTCTTGTTTGTATGATACGTTCATGCTAGCATTCATATTTTAATGGTCAGAAGTTAAGTTATTTCAAAAATTAAAACTGAGAAAAGAATTCATTTTGGTTGGTATGTGATTGGTGATGTACAGTAAAAGATACCTCAACTGCCTTTCCATTCAACAAAACTACTATACCAACAATTTTTCAAGCTGTCTGTACGATGTGCTATTCATCACACATATTTGAACCTATTAAGGTAAATGACTAAATAATACCTGTACTATTATACATGTCATGCATAAACTCATTGGTCAATGGCCCAATGATGTTCATACTCATTAATCTTGTAACCATTTTATATTTCATGATACTTCTACTAAATCATATATCCCATTTTGCGTAAAATTCCATGGTATCCCTTCTAGATCATCTTGTATATCCCATTTTGAATATCCTGTAATTCAATGGTAACTCTGCTATAAAGCATATCCCACTTTGGTACAGCACCTATATACTAAAATTATCTTGTACACAGGGTTGGAAATTCGCAAAAAAATCTGGTCAGCAAATTCAACTTTACTGCTGACCAACAAGTACCATTTCCCCAGGTTTAGTAAGCCTGGGTAAGATTCTAGTCAGCAATTATTGCTGAGGATATTCAACAGATGAAGAGTGCACATATCAGCATGGCAACTTTGCAATGTTAATTGTTTTAAGGTACAGTATTTCATATATCTTTTAAATTTTCAACAAATCAGTTTCATTGCTTAAACTTTGTAATGATTTGATTGTTAAAACTTGCAATGATGGAAGAATAAACAGCAAGAAATGAAAATTTGCAAAACTTTTGTTATCTATCTTTATTGGACTACAGAGCAGGTGCTACAGAGTACAGAGTGCCATCAATGTACACCTTCCAACTTACCAGCAGAGCAGATCACATGTATGAACCTTACAGAACAGTAATGATACTGCTAGGTGTAGAAAACATAACATTAGGCTCCTCTGGAGGCTCAGACGTCACACTTGCATGCTAACACGAACACAGTGTTCTAACGTTGATAATCTTTTCATATTGTGTAGGCCACTAGGCTGCCTGTTGTTGTCTTTGTTGAGCATTTCAATAAATGTAGACCTAAATATCGTCAGGTAAGTTTCAGCCAAGGTATCGACAGATTTGTTGGAATAGGGATACTTTTTGTACAATCCTTCTGTACTCGCCACAAACATCTGATGCACAACAGGGTACGTACAGGTATACAGCGCACTGCATGTGTACCGTACGTACAGAATCCACTGAAGCAGCGCGGCGATCACATTTCAGGGTGATCAAAATTACTATAGAGCATACTGTCTACAGCATTGTGGCACAAGATGCGCAGTGTCAGCTGGTGCGTGTATGTCCATTAATGCTGTTGGTTTACGGCATTACTATCATGGTACATGTTCGTGCATTGGTGTTGTGAACTTGTGATGGGCTTACCCAGTACAAAGCTGTTGTCGGCAAACGTTTGACCATACTTTGAAACTCAGCATGTCGGTCATCCCACTTGCGGACCATGGGAATACATGGAAGTAATTTTAGTAAAGCAGTGGTTTATTTTTAGTATTCTGGCAGACCAACAGACCGCGAATTTCCAACCCTGCTTGAACATGTCCTTTAAAAGCAGGATGTGCTGTTTGAAAAAAAGATAGCCTTTCAGGCATTAATTTTCATCATTTTCTCACATTTAATATCAATCTAAAAATAACAACTACGTCACATTTCTTTCAGGAGACATGTCATGGACTTAGAGCACTACTTCCAATAGAATGAAGAGTGATTTAGTTTTTCGGTGGCTGAAAATTTAGTGGAACTGGGCCCTCTGGTATATATACTTCACTTCCATGAGAATACTACCACAACAAAATTCCTACATGCTAACACATTTCTTTTGGAAATTAGGCTCTACTTGGACAAACAGACCGCTGTACAGGAGTTCTTATGACTTTTCAAAACTGTAAGAAGTATAGCCAGGCCTTTCCAGCACTTTGGCAAATGGGGGAACGACAGCACATCCTGCTTTAATACATCATTGATTCCATGGTATATATAATATATGGCAGTGTTTGCCCTAAGGTGCAGGACTGCGTGAATCCCGCACTTAATCTTATTCTGAATCCTGCGCAAACAAAAAAAGAATGCAGAAATGCATTGTGGTTTCGATGATCTATTTAAGAGAAATTTTTTTCTGAATCTGATATAATAGCATTAGTATGTGTCACATTTGTCACATTTTCACAATTTGACCCCTGTTGACCCCAATGACCTTTGACCTTCACAAAAAACAATAGGGTTCCTCTACTCAACATGGTACAACTACATACAAAACATGAGATCTCTACAAGCTTCCTTTCTTGAGATATCGTGTTTTCAAGGTTTTCACAATTTGACCTCTGTTGACCCCAAATGACCTTTGACCTCCACCAAAAAAAATAGCGTTCTTCTTCTCAATATGGTACACCTACATACCACATATGAGATCTGTCCCAGCTTCCCTTCTTGAGATATCGTGTTTGCAAGGTTTTCACATTTTGACCCCTGTTGACCCCAAATGACCTTTGACCTCCACCAAAAACAATAGGGTTCTTCTTCTCAATATGGTACACCTACATACCAAATATGAGATCTGTCCAAACTTCCCTTCTTGAGATATCGTGTTTACAAGGTAGGGCGTCACGGACATACATACACACACACATACACACACGCGCACACACCCTCACACCCATACACACACCCTTACACACACCCTTACACACATATGCATGATTACAAAGGTTACGATTATCATCGAAACCAAAAAACGTTAAACGGAATATCCCACAAACTCTCCAACAGCTGAGGTCCTAGCTCTACAATTGTAAATACACATAAATTGCAGTACAATTTTTATCCGAGTGACAACTCCCTCCTTGACTTTGAAAATTCCTACAAAATTTTTTTTTAAGGAGAGGGATTTCCCTCGCAGGTTCAATTCCTCAGTGTGAATACAGCGTAGATAGTAAAGCTCCCTTGAAGTTGTGTGCTGCTGATATGAAGACACAGATGGCACACTCCTTTCTGTTATAGAAGATCCCTCTCACCATCTTTATGGGAATGGGGGTGGGGGAGGGGTGACACACTAAGCCAGCATCTTTCCTTCCACTTCTTTGATACCCCATCAAAAAGAAACCCATTTGATTACTATTGTACACAATCACACGGAAAAACCGGTGTAACTGTTACCTTCATGGATCTGTAGAAATATCTCTCAATGAAGAATGTTCTCATGAATATTAATCATGTATACATTGTAGCTGGCATGTCATACAGTACCATGAAGAATGTGCATCATGTTCATCCTACTTGGAACACCATTCCCGAAATGAAAAAAGCAACATATCATCTTCATATAACCTGGAACACCATTTCAAGATTGAATTAGTGACATATCATGTTCATATAACCTGGAACACTATTCCAAGAATTGAATTAGTGACATATCATGTTCATATAACCTGGAACACTATTCCAAGAATTGAATTGGTGACATATCATGTTCATACTACCTGGAATGTCATTCCCTGATGTCATTTGTTCGTAGAGCTTGGCTTTTGCTTCCAACATCGCGCGGGATTTTTCCAGTTCGTCTCTTTCCTTCTGGATTTCTTCTGCATCTTTCTCCTCCTGTTGGCCAGAGCGCTGCTTCTTCTTGGTCCAGATGGAAGCATTTTTCTACAAACAATCAGAATCCCACGTTATCCACGTCTAACTTCACTGTCAAACTTCGGCACCCAATATGAACTACAGTATAACATTATGCAACATCTAACGAGTCACAAAAGACATGACATGTATCAACCTCATTAGATTCCAAACCTCCACAGAATCCATACTTTACAAATTTCCCACAATTATCAATGATTTGTATCTAGTTTTCTTGGATACCTTTAACAATACTGCAAGCAAAGAATTAGGCATAGACAAAACCACATCCACTTTTTTATCAGAGGTGCACAGTCAAAAGTGTATCCAACTGAACTGACGTCGTCGACACTGACCATAATGCTGAACTTCTACAGCCCACTACAATCTTAAATGCTGAGCAATCTGCATGTCTCAGCCAGCTCTGTCTTAAATCATCCATTAACTGCCATAGTGACCATGACATGACAAACAGCATCAAAAGTAATAAAAGACAGCTATTGCCTCAGCTCTTCCAAACTTCCATCAAAGAACAATTAAATCAGTGCACCATCCAACCAAAAGTTGAATAGCTAATTAAGTCTTCTTTCCGATGCCCCTCCTCTCCCCCTGCACCTCCTCCCCCTCTTGTACCTTCTCTCCCCCCCCCCTTCTCCATGATGACAAAACAATACAACTACTACAGTGAGAACTCAGCCATTGCAAATTGCACACTTGACATAAAATTTGAATTCCTCCTCTAAAATGTCTTCACATTATTGTTCTGAATATGTGGGATGTTGCTTGTCCTGAGGACAAACCGTTGTTAAAAGTCAGGCCTGCATACAATGTATGTAATCCATCGAAAGTACACTACAAGGAGTCAAATTTATGTTTGCAAAAGGAATTCACTGCTGAACTATATCCAAAATGTTTAAATTTTCAAAATCTTTGTTGATAAATCTAGTCAATAAACAATATCATGTTAAAGTATACCAGCCACACTATCTTGTCATAAGGTAGGGACATGATATTTATTAAAATATGTAAATAATGGAATCCCAGTAGGGTGCAGGTTACCACGACTGACGATCCAACATCACAAGATCTTGTGTTTTTCAACAGCTTCTATTTCTCACTTTTGTTAGTATGCATATCATGAACTAGGTTTTACCAAAGTATAAGGGGAGTGACCTCCCCCTATTTGAAAAAAAAAATGATTTTGAAAAAACATTTGCTTCAATTCATACTCTTGGTATTCATCTTTTTTCACATAACTATGAACTGAAGTAAACAGCCAAAGCTGCATCCACGACAAATACATATCATAATGAAAGCTATCCTAGCTGTTTCTTATTCCATTAGTTCTGATACAGGCATACAGATTATCAGGACATGAAACTGTAAGATAACAAGAGGACACACAACTTGGGTCTTGCGAGGTGTTACAATATCCAGCGACAGAGACTTAAAATTTTGTTTCTCCATCACAAGTTTTATCCACAAAATAGGTTGTTATCAAAAATTGTTTAATATTTGTCAATACACATTCCATTCTACAGTATATTGAAAAAACAATCAGAATTAAAAAATAATAATATAAGGTCTCCAGATGAAAGCAGAGACAACAAGTCATTAAGTAATGGCACACATTTACCTTAGATGATGATGATGATGTTGTAGGCTTCACAAAAGTTGATGACTTCTCAAGTTTTTCCTTCTTGAACTCTTCCTGCTTCCTCAGCAGTTCTGCTTTCAGTCCTACCAGCTGCGAGAAAAAATTTGGTCAATGCCAACATGGAAGACGGTCAAAGGTGAGTCCTGTGGACTGGTTCAAGGTTGCAAAACAAAGTTACAGATGATTTAAATTTAATCTCAACTTCAATATTATGAAGTCTGCTTTGGAAGCATATGTGGTCAGTGGTTCAGAACCATCCCTTTCAACTCTACAGTGTGGTATATTATGGCTGATGCTGCCCATTGCACCATGTAGTGGAATCCTAAAATCATGGTTGTTGCTTCTGACAGCTGATAATGGAGAGGGGGGGGGGGGGGTTACATAACAGTCTTAATGTGTCTCATACAGCAGTGCTGTATGGAGAGACGAAAGTTGCTCCTGTTGATTCAAAGTATGCTAGAAATCAAAATCTGGTCATCACCATACATTGCTTTCCAGTCACTGTCTGGAGGTGAAAAGCATTAATTTCTAGCTGGACCACTTGACTTGTCTAGAAAATGAAGAGGTTGAGAACGTCTGCCACATGGCTTTTGATTCTACCAAACTACATCATAGATAGAGACTATCATTATAAACACAACTAGTATGCAACAGCTGCTCTGATCCAAATTTCACACCTAGAAAATAAAAATGGCCTATGTATGATGATTAGGGATTTTTTTCCTACAATAGAACATAAATTTTAGTCATCAATTTCAAAATTTCCAGTCTATGGTACTGTACATTAAAAGAATTACAGCAAAAGAAAATAGTAAGTCTGCACTAACAGCAAGCAGGGAATATCATGATCTTTTCTAATTTCAATCCAATTTCCTAATCTGTCGGTATAAATATCAAACAGAGGGAATGTACAGCACTGTCATAACCATTGAATGTATTCAGACATAGACATGTATCAGTAAGGTGTGAAAAATGACCATTCTGAGGTAAAACATGACCATCGTTCTGATCTGATATTGATGTGGTTATTTTATCCGCTGTCAGTTTATTTTATCAGCTGTCTACTGTATGAGAAACACTCACCGATGATGAATTTACTTCAATCTGTCTCCGTTTATCCATCGCAACTGTTTCTTGACTGTTTCTGTTTTTTTTTTTCTTTCTCTGGAGGTCAACTAACATACCATACTAGATGAGAAACAAAGAAGAAAAGGAAGATGATATACTGTAGATGTCAATTATTGCTGTACAGACAACAATTATATGAGCACATCCCGTTTCGTGCAGAATTAGCGTGCCATACCAAACAATGAGCTGAATTATCAAAACTTTTCCGAGACGTCTGCTTTTTTTAAGTCTATACATGTGGCAAAGATGGATGGAGATTTGTGCATTCATTAATAAAAACTGGCCTATTTCAGTAAATGAATATGAAGAATTCTGAAGATTGCCAAAGACGAGCTGGGAATATGCACAGGTCATGATTTTGACAGTGCAGCTAAGACCTTCAATCATGTACACTTACAGTAACCTGTACATAGACATACAGCACAGTACAGTAGGCTACATTCATTGCACAGAGCGACAATGACCACGGTTACATCCACTGTATATATACTCAATTGTACTTTGAAGTATAAAATAAAATTAGGAATAATAAAGATTAATTCAATGATACAAAAAAGGTATAAAGTGTGTGTGTTTGGACTTAGCAATAGCATGTGCATACTTATCTTTCTGGGCATCATTACGGACAAAAGCAACAGGCTTGGTACAGCTTAGACTACGTATCATGGGTAATGACTTTCATGGGTGCAATACGTTTGGCAGTGTCCTAGATTTGGTGGGTGTACTAAAAGTACCGCTACCATAAGTGACACACATTAATGGAAAGGTCAGCACACCCTAATGACATGGAACCATGGGTGATATGAAGTGATGTCATTTTGGTGTGATCTGGGTTAACTTTGTTGAAGTGGCAATTGAGGCTAAAAGTCTAGCCTACATAAAGTAACAAGCCTACAGTGGCCTACATTAATCAAATATTTCACACACTATAGGAACTTAAGAAAAAATTTGAGGGGTGGGGGTTTTTCGCCCTGCTTACCTAAGTTATGCCACTATTCCAAGAAGGGTACGATGCATAAATGCCTAGGATCCAGGACTTAGTGTGTGAAATTTCATATGAAGGTACATGTGTGTGTTCCAATAGTCACTTCAATTCGGTCCTTTACACGTGTTTAATTGTGAACAGACCTGTGTAAAATGGCACATTTGCAAAAAGAGGCCTAGTCCCTTATTTCACAATATTTAGCATTACGTCCATGCCATAATGAGTTTGTTGTGTCTGTTTGCTATGTACAGTACCTCAGTGGTGCTCAGAAGGGGTTATTTGGTGATTTCAATTTGGGCTCCTGTTGTCTGATTCAGGTCTCATCCTACGCTTAAAGGTGTTCAGCCACTACAGCTAAAGGGCTACTGAAATGGGCAGGTCCTCCACCTAGCTCAGTCTTTGCGGGAAGTGGCTAAAGATGGGGACAAACCCTCTCGTCCATTGGATGGGGACGTTCATGGTGGTGCTGGGAGCAGGTTTGGGTTTGTATGGTATTGTTGGTTCAACCCCAGCCTCGCAACTCTCTAGACACTGCATATCAAAAAGAGTAGGTGAATTTCGCCACTGGTGTTCATCCACAATGAACATGTTATAGGATCCTCGATCAGTTCTTCAAATTCTACACTGACCCATGCTTGGCATGAACGAGGCTGTTAGACCTACAAGGGCACTTCACTTGCTTGGACTCAGTATCAAGTGAAGTTCCTGCAAGTAAGATCGATTATTGGCAAAAAGACACTCATGCAATATGTGTCTATTTGCCCCTGTGCGGGCGAATAGATGCCGTCTAACTGCACAAACAAGTTCTTGCAAATAAGACTCATTGTTTGCACAAACATGGGCGACGCTCATATACCGACTGTCTATTCGCAAGGACAAGTTTGGGAGAATAAGCACGGTTATTCTCACATACATGGGCATATAGTTGTCTGTTAATTGAAACGAATACTTGGTGCCAATGGTGGAGGTTACTCATCCTTGCATGTGCCATAAGCTTCCTTATTCGCTCGTGTATGGGTGAATAGTCGATCTCAGCCTTATTTGTTTGAGGAAAATGCACTGAGCACTGACAGTCAGGACTACATTGAAATGAACGTCTCCTCTACCAGCAGTTCACATTCAGAAAGCAGTGATGGATTCATGATACTGATTGACTCATTTACCTAACGATAGACTACACATTTGAACTGATATTGATAATGTCTGCACAGTAGATCTTCTATGTAGACGACGAATAATAGCAATGCCAGGATACAGTAAAGTATTAATACAGTTCACTGGCAACTGAAGTCCTGCTTGGGTTGATTGTGAAAACTACCTTCGTCCCTCCAGACTCTTTTCTTGATCATTAATGTACCTTTTCCTCTGTAGCCTAGGGCAAGTTATAAACTTACAAGTTACAGTAACACTAACAGTCAACATCGCTAAAGTCAGAGAATGCATGTTACATTACAATAAAATAACGTTTAATTCAACACCTACTGTACTGTAGGGTGGATCAATCTTGCCAATATAGTCCTTACTCACTAACAACTAATTCATCTTCAGTGTTTTTTTTGTAGTTCTAGCCAAAGCCCAAGTAGTTTATGCTTGATACTAGTCTTCAGTGGTCTGCACTGCATACAGTACCATCATGCCCATTCAGTAATAAGTTAGTAGTTACAACTTACAGTGCTTACTATGTATCCAAGTGTGCTGAACTGTGTGTAGTGCTGTAGTGCAAACTGTAGCCTGTGGGCGTACTGTAGGCATAGGCCTACACAGTGTTTTTGCGATTATGCTAACAGTAGCCTGCATGTCAGCATCGAAATCTACTCATCTCTACTGTACTTTAGCTATCACTGTATTCCGATTTCTATGACTATCAATAGTATCAGCGGGCAGGGAAATTGTGCTTGTGGGTATGGGTTTCACTATTAATTTAACTAAGTCATATGAATAAACTTAGGTTATTCGCTCTGCGACTTACAAGACATAAGACAAGAAACGGAACTGTTAGAAATACATTTTTACATAGCAAAAGTGGGTCAGCGCATAGCTACAAAGCCCATTTGAGCAGTTAATCTCACCAAATTCGGCAAGGCTGTTCGAACGGACTGACCGCCTTACACAGTAGCCTAGTTAGCGCTCGATAGAAGCTAGCAAACAATACAAGCACGGTACTATGGGCGGCGATCGAGGTAAAAAGGACAAAGCACAAAAATGATTGTTTATTTCCAAAAATTAAATATTCATCACAATTCTAATTGAAACATGTACAGTAAATGCAATTTTAAATGTTAAAAATTTAAAACTTCAGTTCAGAATATCGCATAAAGCTGTTGTCCCGTTAGACAAGACATGTCCAATTAAGCTCGTGTTTGTCAAATTATATTAAGCCTCTCGAAATAAATTTGTTTCCAAAATAAGTTTAAAGTTCCCTAAAATTCTTCGCAGAAAACTTAAACTAGTCAGGATGGTGCCTCTACTGACAATTTTTTTCTGACTAAGATATAATTCATCTGTGGATTTGTCAGTGACCACAAACTAGTCAGTGGATTAGTAGGGGAAGTTGTGATCACCGACTAAGCTACTGACTACAATTTTATCCTAGTCAATCAAATTAGTAGTGACATCATTCTGTTTTAAAGTTTCACTACAGACTATTGAAGACAGCTGTTGCGCGGTGAAATAAAACATTGAAAAAACTAAGCTTGTGTTGACAAAGTTACCTTTTTTGCCAAAATAAGTTTGTTTCCCAAAATAAATTTGTTTCCCAGAAGCAATTTAGGTGCAATACAGAACCTTGTATGAAGTTTTTAACCTGTAAAATAAAACCGCTGAAATAAGATTGCGTTTGCCAAAATAAGTTAAGTTTCCCAAAATGAATTTAATTAGCTTCCCCAAAATACCATACGAGTACTAAGATAATTCACTTGGATTGTCTTATCTTATTATTAATCCTAAATGAATTATTTTAGTATGAGTCAGATATAAATCGATGGCTCTGGTAAAGCAACGCCCTCTAATTTACCCCCCCCCCCCCTCCGTATAATCATCCTGGTACCATACCTGCATTCAATCGGACCTATTGCTTACCTGGTTCAGTCCAAGTGAAGAAGAATGAGCAGCAGGCCGGTGTGGCAGAGGGTAAAAACCAATAAGCCGAAAGTCTTAAATTAATAACATAGCCTCACACAGAATAAACACAGAAAAAAGAAATAAACAAGGCGTCTGGGTTTGGATTGGGGAAGCGATGAAGTGAACCCTCTTAACAAGGAAAGACAAACAACATGGCGACAAAGCACCACACTAGGTCTGCACTGAAACTTAATAAAAAGGTTTGGGAAAACTTTAACTATGTTGGAGGGGGGAGGGATCCTTTTGGCAAACGCAAGCTTATTTTTGGCGATGTTTTATTTCAAGGGATAACAACTTCATGTATTCTGGGTAAACGTAACTTATTTTGGGAAACAAACTTGTAGGCCTATTTCGGGAGACTAACTCATTTTGACAAACACGTTTATTTTGGCGATGCTTCATCTCGCTGGGTTACAAATTTATGCTTTATATATTCTGTACTGAAACTTGTTTTTGAAGCATTTAAAATTACATTTACTATACATATTTAAAGTAAAATTTATATACCTATGTAAATTAAATATAATTACTTAAAAATTAACACATGCTAAACTTTTGAAAGTAAACAATCAACTGTGTGCTTTTCTTTTTTGCCCCGGTTGCTGCTCATACGGTATCGGCACGGAAGGGTGAAGAAAATTCCCAGGGACTGACAAATACAAAAAGGCAATCAGAAAATACGGAAATGTGTAATTGCTATTCTAGTGGATGCTGGTTATTGGACATCAAAGTCTGCATATGTCACGTGATACAGCCTACCTATAATTTTCAACATCCTCTTCAACTAGCAAATCAACATATTGCATTGCAATATGATGGGCGTTCTGATCGTAGGTAGACAGTCAGATATGTAGCTGCCCTCCAGAATTGATCGAAGGTGGAATGATTTAGCAGCAAAACAGTAACAACTTTGAGCAGAGAGCAAAATCACAAGCACGCATCAATTTGCGTTTCCATGCAAAATGACGTAATGATGAACGAGGAATCCTTTTGACATTTTGCGGTCGGTTGGATGTCAGTTTGTGGTTCAATCGGTTGTCGGGTAGTTATCGGGGTGGGGGGGGGGGGGGTTTCGGAGGTACGTCCAACGTCGTGCTTTGACGGTGCTTCCACTGGCGTCGTTCTAACCCAGGTAACATCGAGCCCAAATAACAGGTGGGCCATATACAGGTGAACCTGTAAGGGGCAAACGTGATATTTCACCTAGGATATGTAAGGGGAGTATATGGGCCAACCCAGATAACCATATGACCCATATAGGTTATCTGTGCTGATCCACATGGACCCCTTACTGATCTCGAGTGCAAATACATAAGAGGCCCATGTGTTCGTCGCTATGGTGCCCATAAGAGGTCCATGTTGGAATGTTACTTGGGCTACGTTACACCCATTTCTACGACTGACAAAAAAAAAAAAAACGTCAAAAAATGTAAGTAAAAAAATATGGCAGATTCTCTGACATCAAAGGGAACTTAAATGGACCGTTGAAGGTCAAAGTTTACAAGTCACAGATCAAATCTCTAATCTGCAAATTGCTTTGAAAAAGTGTGTCTCGATATCCTGCTAGTGAGTAAGTCCAATGAACTTTGAAACTTTCTCGTTGGAAACCTGATTATGATATGTAGTGTTCACCTCGGTGACGTCATAGGTCAATAGGACACATAATACAGAGGCTCTGTTAGTACAATATGCTACATAACTTACTGAATTTTTGCTTAATGTCCATATAACGTGAACTAATATTTCAACCTAGGCAACTTTGTTCGGACTGAGCGATTATATCTAATAACAATGTAATTTTCCATGCTTCTCGTAATACCCCTACTCAACATGTTTTTACTGTTACATGTCCTGTACACACTAGGAAACACGTGAGTACTTACAATAAGTTTCGTCGGGAAAGGACACTGAGTTATCCAAATGATTGTGACGTGTTTCTTAGAACTACTACAAAAGGGGCAAATATTATTAAAGGTCCCCTGTCAGTTTTCAGTATAGGAGTGGAAGCGTGTGTCAAACTGGTAGAGGTTGACCACGCCCCTGAAATTTCTTTTTGACTTACACATTTTTTTGAAAAGTACTTGTCAGAGGTAAAACATAATAAAAAAATTCACTTTAAATGCAACTTTATCAATCGTTGTCAACAGTCAATTTTTAAGGTTTTTGTTTTTATTGAGACCGAATTCATCTATCTTTCTAAAGCAAGAGTTGTTTCAAGTAAAAGTCAGTTCAATGAATATTCAAAGGCTATATAAGTGAAAGAGATATTTTGCAATAGAGATTCTGAATGAAGCTTCTTAGGGGTGGGGGAATCAGTGTTCAAAAATAGGTTACTATTGTCATGATTTGTCGGTGTGACAGACAATCGTGAAAGAAAGACAGCTGTCGATAAAACTTGGTAGAAGCTTCTGCACAATAGTTGCAGCGTACAGTGGACAGTGGAACAGTTCCCTGGCAAACTATAATAGAGTTTATGAGTAAAAGAACTTGAATGATATGGTTTTAATTTCTGTTCTTCAGTTTGTTTTAGAGTCATTTTACATGGTAAAAGGATCTAATATAAAGAAGGGCACGTGTGATTTTGCTTATTATTTGCTGTTTTTTTTTTCGTCCGGGAACTGATATTTTTTAACTGATTTTTTGATTGACCAAACATATTTCAAAATCAAAGAAGCTTTATTTATCAAACAACTCAAACCTGTTTTAAATAGTCAACTCTTTCAGATTGGATCATCCTATACACTCTATGTGTTCTAAAATCTGTCTCATACGTTATATTTCTAATTTGCTAAATTCTGTTATTACTATTTTTATATATTTTCATTTACCTGAAGAGGAAGATAGGATATCTTCGGAAACGTTTGTAATTAACTCTGACTCTTTTTTTTCACATTTTTGTGTAAATTTGCTCCTTTATCTGGTTCTTCACATGTTTCAGTAACTCCATCTCTTTGCAGAAGTACTAAAATGTTACATTTATAATCGAATCTTACAGTAAATATAGGCTGTTATGTGTCTCTCATTAGACATGCACTGGCTTTTAGCCTTTTAGTTCATTTTTATTTTGCATTTCAAGTACGTAATATATATGCATTCCAAAAAATACCTCCTCCTGCACTTTGTAAGACCAGTATTTGGCAATGAACAGTGCTTTAATCTTAACAACAAGCTGATGCTGCGACATGGTGTGGGCATGGTTTCACAATAAAACAGAAATAAAACAATAAGCATGCTCTTAAAGACGTTTAAGTATGAGGTATACGTAAGAAGCGTTTAATGTATAGACTTAAACATCGGCGTAGACATCGAGTACGGAATACTAAGGACTACGTAGAACATTTTTGGAGATTTCACTACCAAATGTAATATTATGTGAGATGTCGAGTTGTTAAATATCTTTCCCAATTTGAACATAATTTACTTCGATCGATCCTTACACGAATAAGGAAAGTAAGTCTAAACAGAGGGGTGAAATGCGTCACATTCAGTATGAGAGATAGACATGATTAATGTACATTTTGAAATATCCGACAAAAAAAAACTATGTGTATCGATCATAAAGAGACTTACTTTTACTGGTATAGGTTTTTCTCTTTCCTTCTTTTAGTTTTGTTCAATGTGGATTATTTACGGAGAGTATCACGCATTCTCCTTGCTTCGATATTGTTTTTTTTTTTTTTTTTAAGACAAAGAGTCACTTGTCACCTGCATTACAATTGCAAATCTGTTCAATGCTAGACGGATGGAATACAAGTGAAGGTGGTGATCCCATTTTACACGTTATGTAGACCTACTCGTGAGAAGTCAGGGCTTTTAAGACTTGTGCAATCGATAGATAATATATTCCAACTAATGGAAAATGCTGATACGAATAACACGTCACAGACGAAACAAATCATTAAATGGTACGCTATGCAAAAAAAATACCATGTGCCTTTCGAGGTCATGAAATTTAAATGAAAAGCATCGAAAGTAAATGCTAGACAAAATGATATTAAAGTATTTACAAATGGTAACATTAAAAAGCGCAATCATTTGTTTGTTCTTGTCTGAAGTTGAAGTTTAATCTTTACAAGACAGCCAAAGAAACATGTGGATGAGTTTCGTCACATAAGCTATTCCCGATATCTTGAGAAACTATGTGCGCTGTAGGTTCCGTGTGATACGTTCACGTCGAAAGTGTCACACACAACGTTTCAAACAATTTGACATCAAAATGTGTATTTTTTGATAAGATGATGTTGAAGTTGGTAGTCATAAATGTAACACTTAACCATAAATGTAATACCACCGTAAATATAGTACCCTACATAAATATAACAATGTTTAACCATCACTTTAATAATCGTACCACTTGAACGATAAGAATTTTTAATCGTGAATGTAATAATATGACCCACCATAGATGTTAAATGTTGAACCGTTCGTGTTATAATAATAAATAGTGGTTGTTGGAACATCTTCCCTTGTTGGATGATTATAGACAATTAAAAGTCGGTCATTGATACAGGAAATGAGAAACTATAAAGGCCAGTCTTTTACGGCTTGAGTGTGCTTTGAACATTAAGACTGTAGGGAGAACTGTTAAATTAATAGTGGCAATCAAACTTACAAAATTCATTGGTAATATGATAGAAACTAGCTGAGCCTGATCTAATTCTGGTTTAGCAGATTTGAGTCTCTATTGATTGAGATGACTCGAAAGAATGGGGAAGTTAGTACCGTGGTAAGCTGTTAAGATTATCTCCATTGATTGCATTTACAGTAATTACTATAGGTGTCAAACAATGAGATAAGATTTTCTCGTTCCTTCAAGACACTAGTTTTGAGTCGTTCATGCCATGACTTTTACCGGGTGGGACGACATCAGTCTCTGTAGTCGAGAAGATGGAATGAGATTTTAACTTCTAGCTGTTATTATATAAAGTTCATCTGCCTGTGCTTCAAAAGTGTCAGTTGTCTGATTGATCATGCAACGCTTGAAACTAGAATTAACAGCTATACGTTCCACCAATCTCAGCTAGACTCAACTCATATATCCTTTACTCTACCCTCCGGATATAGAGCACTTTGCGCCAAGGTAGACTCAAGCCAACAGTATATTTATATTTTACATTTAACTGCATATATCACTTTTATTAAGAAAAACACCGTGTCCTGCTCTGACCGGAACAATGAAATATGTTGAATTCAAGATAGATATAAAGATATAATTAAAGTATCGTTGAAATATAATTTGTAAATACTGGGCATGTATTGATTTCTCCGTCTTCTTGCAACTTGTCTCGGTGTTTTTCTTTCTTTTCCAATGGTTCCATGTGGATTGTTCCCATTAAATATTACGTAGTGTGCGGGTTTTATGGTTGAACGGGGATAGGTACTCCAAGGTACTTTTATCAATCTCATTTTTAGAGAACATATCTAGTAGCGTCTCTTGGACTAACCTTTTAGTTTCCGATGTCATATCACTATCTAACTTTTCGTAGTGGTGACTAGACAAATGCCTTTCAACTTCGGCTTGATAGTCTGTATGATTCAGTATGGCAATGCCTCTACGTTTATTAAACGGTTTAATAAACGACAGAGTGATCGTTTTTCAACGCGTTTAATGCAAACAACTCTGACGTGTTAACATTGCTTTGGACATTTCGGATAGGAACACTAGCTATTTCTGCCTGTGTTGCTTCTAGATAGTCCTCTAGATTTTTGCTGAAGGTCATTTGAGGTGACCATGTAGATGGAAGCCGGAATTTGCTATGGCCTGTTTGCTTTTTATCATGCATGATGAAGCGAATTCTCATTTTTCTCTTTAGGTCTTGAATGGACTTGAGAATCTCGCTACGTTTCCGTTTTACCGGCGTGGCAATACATTTCAGCCTTTACCCAGTGCAATAATCCCTATATCAGACATGTTTCTGTCAGAGAGGTTGAGCACGAATTTTGAAAATGTTTCAGCTTCTCTATGAAGTGATAGGGTTTTTAGATGGCTACGTGTAGCCTCATGTCCCCTGTAGTTGGTGCGACATTTATTTATGCTTTTCTTAGCTTTAAAAGAACGGACAAATTTCCTCTTTTTCCTATTATTCTTAGATATGGTAAAAGAGGAAGAAGGAAGAGAGAGAGAGAATTTTGCATGTTCTCAAGAAGGGTAGAGCCCGCTCTTTCTGGAGAATTTGGTGGCCCTAGAAGAAGGCTACTCCGCTTAAACCCCAGGACTGGAATCACTCGAGGAATTGCTCACCCCCCCCAAAAAAAAAGAAAGAAAGAAAAGGAAAGCCTGAATCCATAGGACCCCGAGACATCTTACATCAGTAAACTTTTCCAAAGGGAGCAGCCTTCGGGGGTCGTTTCTCTACTTTTAGCATCATATACCCCACTCTTAAAGCGAATCACGGCCCACGCCTCCCCCCCCCCCCCCTTCGCGCTCAAAAGGAACTTTCTCACCTTGGAATCTATGGAGGTCTGATAATCAGACCTGAATTATTTAAATCTCTTTAAGATCAGTTCCGGTCAGACAGGATCGATTGTAATTAAGTAATTAATTCCATAATTATGAGAATTCCCTCTGGCCGCAAAAGTATAATCAGTAGTCTGTGCTAACACATCAATATATCATTAACAGAAACTGTAATGTGTCCTTCAAAATTATTACGCTCACATATGTGTCTGGTCTAAGCTTTGGTAGATACATCTAGATTGAGTGTCGATAAAAGGAAAATACTGCATGTGTTCGGTTAAAAGAGGATAAGACACATAGGCTCTCATTGACTCGTCTGAAAGACACACTCACAAATGTGTTGGGAACACCTTCCTCTAAATATCGCCTCGTTTGAACATTCGACAATTAACGAGAAAGCAATCACAGATTAAAGCACAAGCTCTGGTTGCGCAAATATGCATGTGTGTCTCTGTGTGTGTCTGATCAAAAAGACTTGCAAGATAGCCCCCGCCCCTCCCTCCTTTAGATGTATGAGATAACTACAATGTGGATGGCACGAGGTCAAAGGTGAGGAGTCATGTATTATGAAAGCAACAACAACAACAACAACAACAGAAAAAAGGCAACAACAAATATCTGAGTCCCAGAATGTTACACAAATACTTGAAGTGAGGAAACAACATTTTCAAAATTGTTATCTTTTAAAAATGTAATCATATTGTCAACCTCAAATTGAAAGGGAGCCACCAATCTCAAAATGCGGGTATGGATGGGCTTTTCTGTAAATAGATGTAGTTAAAGAAGTATTAAGATTACTGAAAACGTTTCTACGAATGCTGATGTCAAGAAACGGTATTTTACCGTGTTTTCAACTCTATAAGTAAATTTAATGCTAGGATGGAAAGCACTGAAAGTGGCAAGAAGCTTAGGTAACTCCTGCTCAGAAAGAATTTATAAATAAAATGAAAATGAGACAAAAAATGACAACATTACATCTATAAGAATGAAAATTTAATAAGAAGAGAATTTACAAGGTGGCACATAAATATATTGGCAAAACATACACTGAGAGATGATCCCATAGCCACACCATCCATTTGCTTAAATAAATGATTATTGAAAGTGAGATATGAGCAACTGGGGCTTCAGTATTATTATATGTGTATATATCGAAGAGATTTTCTCATTACCACAACTTTACCTCCATAGTTCGTTTATATTTCAGATGACATAGGGACGCATAGTTCAATTACTGGTAAACGCTTAGATGTCGTCAACAACATTTTTGTTACTGTTGAAAAGGTAATAGTGTGTGGAACCCCTCGTTATATGCTAATATATAGTTCTTATCGGGCCCTTGACGGTCCTCCTCTGTCGTCAGTATTCACCAGGGAGTTATTATTGATAATCATGACGCCACTAGCGAAATTGGAATGATTTGAATTCTATATTTTATATCTTAACCACAGATACATTTACTAGAGAATGTGCCAATGGACTGATCCATTCTTTGAGAGGTTAGTTAACTTTGATAAACTGAACAACGAAACGTGTAACGGTTACGATATCTGTTTGCCTCCATGAACAAAGCAATAATTTTAAATGAAGGGGACTGGCAATACTTTTTTTTTCTCTGTTTCTCTAAAGGAATTGCCTGCCCAATATCTATGTGGAAATTTTATTGGTATTTTGCTAGTTGCGACGAGAATCCCGTTGTGTGGAAATGCAACATCATTGGAATAATCGGGGCATTAAATTGTTGTATTACCAATTACAAATGTAGAAATGACATCACTGACTTGTGGCTTCAAAGTAACATAATGAGCAGGCGTCAGCTACGTTCAAACAGTGAATGTTCAAACAGTGAAAGTGAGATACACGCTTGTCATTCGCTTAGCTATCGGGCCTACATTTCTTAAAACTTACAAACCGCGTTTGACCTTGATCGTTTGTGTTAATAAGGAAAAAAATATTTGTCTCTTATCTGTGATACACGGACGACGAGAATGGATAGACTGGTCACGATTGAGGTATCCATATTCAAGGTAAGTTAAAATGCATTTTAACAAAAAAAAAAAAATAACAAAACAGGAAGAAAAAGAAAAATGTCTCAATCTAGTTTGATATGTATGTGAGGTTTGAAAATTATCGTTGATAGACCTATGTGTGGAACAAAATGTGCTAACCATCTTTTAAAAGTTGTAGGTATTGTAAATAGTGTTTAAAGTTGCCTTATTTAACTAAAATCAATTACAGTTAACAAACCTACGACGCATTGTTAGCATGTCTCCCTGGTTCGACCCCCCCCCCCCTTCACACTCCTCCACAAACTTGAAGAAAAGAAATTTTCTCTCCAGCGAAAGTTAGGGATGAAACCATCAACGTAACATTCATCTACGTTAGAAGAGAACAATTGACATGAGCAACTTTACCTTTACCCTTGCAGACGTTGTAAAAGTGAGATGATGTCAAACTCTTAACACTTTCTTATGAAAATAAGGACTCAAATAACTTAGAGTTAAATATATTCTTCCTTCCGGAACAAAAATTTAAATGTGAAGTTAAGACCATTATTTTTTTTATTATTTTAGAATTGATGTTTAGCAAATTCGCTACAAAGAGGGAAGAGAGAGAGAGAGAGAGAGCCAAACACTCGAAATGCAATCCGAAGACGCAGAAATGCACACATGTGGAAATAGGTATCTACAAGCTTTGGAATATCACGACACACACGTGGAATGCTGTTAAGACTTGGTCAAGTATAATTCGATGTATTTCACTATCTTTCACTTGGTTTTCAGGGACAAAATGTTTAATAACAGCAAGGGTATAAAGAAAGAAAACAATTGAAAAGCCTGTTAACGAGATAATTGCAACTCGCTAGCAGTAGTTTAATAGGTTTTTTTTTATTTTTGTTAAGGGATTAACAATCTATTCAACAAGATTCTAACCCACGGATTGGCATCTCATCCCTAGTCGTAGTCATTCGATCTCTTTGAAAAGGCTATACCACAGTCGGACGAGGGTTTGAACGAACACTCAGTACACGCGATGCATTATACACAGTCCTTAAATACACGCAGAGGGCAACGCCATGCAGATTTTGGTTGTGATGGTGGTGGGGGAGGGGCTCAAAGTTTGGCTAAATCGACTCATCGTCCTTATTTTGACAGTGGTCGGGGAGGGGGGGAGGTGCTAGGGCATAGAGGTAGGGGTGTTGCCCTTCCAGGGTTTAAGCCAGGATGCCAGATAGACATACGTGGTATGAGGAGAGGTTTAAGGGGATAGTGTTCCTCGTTCCTTTGCCTACAAAGGATCGCGTTTGCCCTTCCCTTGTCGCCCAATCAAAATTAACTTTCTTCGACACCCACAACAGTGAGCGTAAAATAAAGGTTACAAAGTATTGACGGGGTCTGGTTGACCACAGGACTGTCTAACTGGAGCGCCATCATTGGGTTGGGGCAGAGCGTAAAAGAAAATTTTTGGCTTTTCAAACCCTCCAGATGGCCGGAAACGGCACTTCCGGGTGTTCCAAGTTGCATGCATACCCAGCCTTGAAAAAGGTATCTCATGCCTGCGATTTCTCAATAATAAGATAAAAATCAATGTGTGAAAAATGGTAGTGAAAAATGGTAACACATATCAGGTGGGATGAGATGGTATAAGAATCATTATGAAGAATGCATCCTGTTTCATTCATTCTTGGAACAGCAAGCAGAGGAGGGTGCTTAACATACCTTTAGACCCCCCTTTTTTGGTTGATAATGACCCATTTTATGCTTGAAAATATGACTGAAAATTTGGATTGGCGGTTAAATCTTTTTTTTTTTTTTGGTTAATATGTTTCGTCTTTGTTTTCAAGGTCATAAAAGATCTCACTTGAGAGACCCGACCGACAGTTTCCCAGTCTCAACGCTCCCCTCTCAGCTTAGGCTTACCAGTTCTCCTTAACTCTGTCAACTTATCATCCACCCGTCTTTTCTTCGGTTTTTTTTTCTCTCCTTTGTTTTTGAACATCATCCAAAGCGTACCCAAAATTTCTGTGTGGAGGCCCCCACCCCGCCCTATGCTGACTACTCCACTGAGTACACGTGGTTAGGTGCCGCACACTTAGGTATAAATGTGCAAGAGCGTGCAAGTGTTGTGAATGTAGAAGTCGCGTGCGCGTCAAAGTATCCCTATGCAGAAATCGCGTTTGCGTCAAAGTTATTTCTCAGATTAGCGCGCCGCCATTCTGGGAGATTTGAAATAGTTCTAAGAAGTGAGTCATAATCATTTGTATTATTCAATTTCTTTTCCCGCCAATTTGTACTGTAAACAAGGAAACTCCTTTGTCTAGAGTACGCTGTACAAGACAGTGTATACAACTGAGTGACGGCATTACAAAAGCATAAAGAATTACTTGTATTGTTATGAGACATATTTGCTCAGGCAAAAACATGGTTGCATATGAGGAAATATTGTCAGAGGCATGGAAAAGCAAAGATCTAGTGAGTTATGTTGACACCTTGCGCTATCATGACCTCTGAACCCGCCGTCTGGGAGGAGTTGCGGAGGAAACGTTTCCGCGTTTTTGACCTCTGATCTTGCCCTCTGACCCCCAGACACATACAAACAGGACTTTTATATAAAATCTTGTATATTTATCATATGTTTGAAGGTCCATTGAGACACCTAGTTTGGGTTACGTTAAATAGTAAAAATTACATTTTCACTAATTTAACCTCGATCTCTAAGCTTTGACCTTAACTTTGGACGGGAGACACAACTTCAGACCATAGGTCACCTGTCTACCAACTTTCAAACTCATTGGTTTAGCAATCTAGGAGGAGATCATTATGCAAACTTTTGGTGTCAAATTGATATTTGACCTCTGAACTTGACCTTTGACATTTAAACACAAATAAACATGATTTGTAGATGAAATTTTGTATACCGATCATATATTTGAAGCTCCCATGCAAGTAATCATTTGGATCTAGAAATCCAGTAAAAATGGAACTTTCACTAATTTGACATTTGGCGTCCGTGTAACATAAAATTTTGACCGGACACACAACTTCAGGAAATGGGGCACCTATCTATCAACTGTGACCCTCAAGTCCTAAATTTGTATTTTCAGCATACCTCGAGAACTATCAGACCAATTAACTTAAAGATTTGTAAGGACTCACCTGAAAAACATATTGTTCAAGATAACATAACTGTAATGGTAAATCCAGTGAAATGTTTGTGTTGATTTTTGAAAAGGCCAATTTTGCCTCAAAATTTGGATTTCCACCATATCTTGAGCGCTAAGTCAGCAATAGGCAAAATTGTGTAAGGCTCTTCCACAATGACGAAGATACAGTTTATTACTCTTACAGCAAATTGGTGAAATTTGATGATTGGTTGGTCGAAAAAGAAAATAGAGTCGACATCCTGGTCAATAGACACAACCTTTTAACTTTAGTCAAAACAATTTTAGCAGAAGTGGCCCTTGTGGGTAATGTATTTGAACATTCCTGCCAATTATGAAAACGTAACTTTTAAGTTAAACAATAATTTTAGCAGAACCAGGTCCTGCACAGGTATAGGAGACTAATGTGCAAATAACCCATGGTGGGATGCGTTTATATCCTACCCCTAGCTCTAATTACTAAGCCTAACCTATTCCTATATGGAATAAGTTTAACCCAATGTTATAATTGTGTTGTGTAGCATAATATGCACACATACTTTTGAGCCGTTATTGTTATCATTATTTGAGCCTAAGTAGTGACACAAGACTAGGCGCAAGCTTGCTACAGTACCTTACAGTAGATATGAATATTACCATTTTATGTAGGGTTCTTCTGCTTACGACCATTTTATGTTTGAGGAATATTTGGCTCTAATTTAGAATCAGTGCCAGGAACTAACAACAGTGAGCATTCTGTTTCTCCTCTATATGATCTCTGTGACATGTGGTTCCAGTAAACTATTATAAATTACCATGCGCATGTCCTGTATTTAAGACTTTGTTGAAATCATTGCATGTTGGCGATGAGATATGCAACTCCGTGGATTGCCTTCTCGTTTGATCTTTGACCTCTGACTTTTGACCTCTGACCTTAAATTTTGACGAGAGACACAACTTCAGTCCATGGGTCACCTATCTACGAACTTTGAATTTCATCGACTTTCAGGTGTAGGAGGAATTTCGGACGAAAACTTTTGAAATTGGAATTTTCTTTCACACTCACACGCATTTTCACACCTTTTGCACTCTGCCCAAGTGAGGGAATTCACGGCAGCTTACGTACTATACCAGGTTTGACCCCCATGTATCAAATATCATTCATACGTAACATATTGTTACCATGGCAGCTTTTACTACAGCAACTGAGAAAGCCGTAATACCCTCTAATCCCAAAGCAACTCCAATATCGCATCCCGTACATTGCATGTACATAGATGATAGAATTACAGTGAAATACCTACACAGAGTATGAGAAAGGTTATGACAGGTAGAGAGAGAGAAATACAGTTTAATACACATATGATAAATAGCTCTTCCAGGGGTGTTGTACACGGATAGTTATATCTTAAGGTACACTGGCCATTATATCAAATACGATGTTTGGTAATCTAGACTCTTTCCGTATACTCTTGTTACACATAAGATAACATATATACCTTCATCTATAGGAAAGTTGTTTTTCTAAAAAAAAAATATATATCTAATGTGTTAAAAATAAACAAATCCATCGTCTGACAGGTCGCCATTCACTCATTGAGAGCTCACGCACTTCATTGCTTTTAACAATACCTCGTCTCTTTACCATTGATCTTTCTGCTATTTTACCTTGACCATTTCTCGACTAAATTGTTAGAAAAGTTTCTTATGTGCTATTATATAGACTATCTTTCTTCAACCATTATAATCCTTTTGAGCTTGTAACTCAGAAGTAGATGTCATGTTCGTAAGTGTTTGATCTTGAAAATATTATTATGAATTTTGTTTTCATTTGGTTCTAGTTGATGATCAAACTATACACAAACATACCTTGTTAGTGATCATTGAGTCTATGGAAGAATGTGAGCTCCAATATATAGAGAAAAATATCAAAATAAATTTAGGTATGACTTTTTCTCTCTCCCGTTTTTTTTTCAGCTTAATTCTATAGGAGCGGACACAAGTCATAAATCAGCAAAAAGATATTACCTGTCGTCGAAATCAGTGACGACTGAACTACGTATGACACACCAGTGACCTCAGATATACAAAGCACAAAAACATATGAGTTACATTCATAAAATTATCGTGGTAACTGTGTCATGAAGAATGTTTGGAATGAATTTGGCAAGTTTATTCCGGGCGTCGCTATATGTAATAATTGCGCTGACAACACGCGGTGTATACCACCATCCTACAAAATGCAACCGTCAAAACGAATGCTTAATTTGTAACGGACTTAAGATCAACTTTTCTTCTGAATTTCCTATCCAGAATTCATTTTCCTGGATAGAGTCTATAGTAGTCTATTATACTAATATTCCCAGACTGCAGTCAGGAAATGTCACGATTCCATTTTTGCCTTCACTTTGCTACTTGACACTCTCCGACAACCAGATAAGGGCAGTTGACGAGTCTCTCGTTGGCAACAATACCAAATTAAAACAACTGTACTTATCAAACAACAATTTGACAGAACTTCCAGTGAGACTGCTGCAGGTACTGAAGAATCTAGAGAGGTTTTCGCTTTCCAGAAATAACATAACTTCATTGCCAGCTCTCTCCTTTAAAAACAATATCAATCTGGAAATATTATATTTGTCACACAACAGAATTCATACAGTGACGTGTGAGTCTTTTTCAGGCTTGGAGCAAATAAATGAACTCCATTTAGATAACAATGTCCTAACTTTCTTTCCTTTCAAAGCATTGATAAACGGAAGCTTATCTACAGTGCGTTCTTTGAGAATTGAAGACAACTTGCTCTCTGATGTAACAACGAAAGAAAACTTTACCTTTTCTTTAAGTTTCCTTCTTACTCTCAATTTACATTCAAATCGTCTGTCGGTAATACCACGTAACGCTTTTAGTGGTTTCCAGGACGTCAAGCGTTTGCACTGTGGTGATAATTTTCTTACCGGTGTAAATGCCTTCATGTTTGGGGAAGAGCCGCATGGGTTGGAGTTTTTGAATTTGCGGCACAATGCACTACCAAAGATTCCGGTAGAACTGCTGAAACAATTGCCGAGGTTACAGACCCTTGTATTGAGTCACAACAAAATATTATTTGTGCCAGAAAAGGCTTTTATGAACAACAGCCTATTGAGTACAATTATTTTGTCTGATAATTTGATTAAAACAGTACACCCCTCGTCACTTCAAGGCTTGAGTAGCCTTCAATTCTTTGAACTTGATCGAAACCAACTGATGACATTGCCGTCTGGGTTTTTAGACTCTTTTGAAGATTTTGGCCTAACGTTGATCCATAACCCACTAGCTTGCAATTGTAGTATTGTTCCTCTCCAGAGGTTTTTAATAAAGACTGCGTTCTTTGTCAATAAAATTGTATGTTACAGTCCAATAGAATACCGTGGTACTAGTATTTTCCTTTGGCCTTCTAACCACTGCGATACATTTACAGTTTGGCCTATTACCGATGCAATGACAACATCGTTAACACATGGAGACCTCCCAAATGATTATGAGCTTAGAGGGTTAATAATAATAATTGTAATAACATCAGTTCTTTGTTCAGCCTTTCTTGTCACCATTTGTCACTTTCTGCCTCGTACTTGATACAGAATGCTGTTATTTCAACGGAATATGAATGTTGATTTTTGTGGTCAATTTCTCAAATATTGTGATGCTGTACGATGTAAGTAGTAAGTATGCTGTACTCAACAATTCAAGATTTAAACATTTTTTTGTTTTTAATTTTACATGGATTCTTACTGACATTTATGTGATAAAAGTAACGTCAAAATCAACATTAATATCTGCCAAAATAGGTTAGTTTCAGGATTGTTATATATGTGCATGGATGTGATCAGCTATATAGTTTTACTTTACAAAAGCATTATACGAGTCTTTAAACTTGTAATGTAGTGTTATGCACAATTGTCACGGTAGATAGTGTAACTTGATTTTATATCGTACACTGTGTTTTTTATGGCAACCTCTCAGGAAGAACCTCCAAGATTTCCCAGACGGACAATGGAACGCAGAAAATCATTTTTGATTACAACGGCAACCAAGGATTTAATGTTACTGTACTTAAAAAATTCATTTAATTGTAATTGTATGTTGATATATTTTACCCTACAAAATAATATATCCTTTGTAATCTGAATCAAAGTGTGTTTGTCCAACAAGGAGTATTTTTTATCGAAACAAAAGTCGTATGGCCTGCAATCGCTGACTGATTCAACTGACTGATTGATTCATGAAAACATGTTTCAATAATTCCATCTCTTTGAGGGCGGCAATTTAGTATTTTTCTTAAAAACCTCATACTAAAGGCATCAACTTAATTTAGGGATATTTTTCGTATCTAGTGTGGCTCTAGGCTTTTGCACTTTTCACGTACATTTAAATGCATTCGAATCAAATTTCAAAATGTTCCGCTTGGCAACGCAATTGTTTTGTCAGTGCATTGGGTTGTAACATAGAGCTAATACAGTTCCATGGATTGGACATGATTTCAAAACAAAACGGAAATGTATTGTCGATAAATACCAGGCACCCCTAGGTGAACGGCCGAAGCTTTTGTGATATAGATCTTACATTGATTCATACGGCAGTATGAAATACCAATGAATACGTGATTTTTTGTTGTTGACATAACTACTCTAAATTTGATATTATGCGAGATGTCGATTTTTGTGATGTATCTTTTCCCAAAAGAACTGAATTTATTTCATTTTATCTTGATGTGGAATAACGGATACTGAGTAGCAATGAACAGAACCGTGAAATGTATCGCATTCAATACAACAGACAGACGTCAATGTTTATTTTAAAATATCAATACATAGGCTACAGTTACGTGTATCGATCATTGGCGTAATTTTACTTATTTCAACTTCTCTTTCTTTTTTTTTTCCTCAATTTCTCTTTTACTCTTTTTCAATGTTTGAGGTTTTTTTTTTAGTTTTGTTTGAGTTTTTTCAAGACAAAGAATTACTTGCTATGTTTAATTACCAATGCAAATTTTCCAAACACCAGACGAATAGAATATTAATGAGCGTTCACATTTAACAAGATGTTTACCCGTAAAAATTCATACTTTTACGACGTGTTATTTACATATAATGGAAGACTTATGGAAAACATTGCTACAAATAATGCCACAGACAAAAAAGAAAGAAAGAAAAAAAACTGAAACATTACGAGAAAAAAAGTGTTGTGTTCGAGTCGATGCCAGGAACTATTAAAGAACTAGTTTGGAAGTAAATGCTAGACACGTTTATAGTAAAGTATTTTTACATTTCAACATAAATGTGTAATAAAATACGCACAATGTTATGTTCCTGATATCTGAAGTTTGATTGTACCTTTTTGTTGAGTTTTATACACTACAGATCTGGAGTTGCCTTTGTGGGAGGGGGGGGGGGGTCTATACGCACAACACTATAGTGGCACAAATCCAGCAGCTCACGAGGGCAGAGCTTTTGGTCAAATAACCCCCCACCCCACCCTCCACACACACAAACACACACTCACGCCGAGGCGGCAATTCTCGCGGATAGGTGTTATACCACTTTGTGGAAATGTAGGAAGGAGAAGTCAGTTTAGTCAATAAATCTCTCAGTTAAGAATAATTTATGACATTTAAACATTTTTATTTGTAGCACCATGCATTCACAGCTTGACTTAGGACTTTTTTAATTTTATTTTTTGCTATAATCATCCACTTCTTTGGAGTCCCAGCAAAATCTGTAGAATTATTAGCGTACCATTTTTTTAAATAAAGAGAAAGAGTAATGTAGTCCACTTGTTATCGTGGTAGGTTGTTATCTTCGTTCCATTATCCAGAAAATCCACATCAACGAGAGACAAAGGATACGATTTAACAACTATGAATAGTTACTTCACCAAGGGGTAGAAAACCTTGGTAAAAAACCTGAATCTGTTGCACCATATAAGAAGAATAACATTACGTTTGAGCTTAACTTTTTCCCTTATTTAAAATGTACGCGCGTTCCAAGAGGTTGTACATGGACGGACTACGTCTTTGGTGCAAATTCATAGTTTATCTTGGTAATGCTTCTCAGTAAGGCTATTAGTTTCACCTCAGGGAAAAAACCTAGTTGCGTCGCCAAGAAGGGGACATCAATGGTAAGTTCCCCCTGGAAAGCATTGTGCCACCCACGTATCCCCGGGTGAGATTTGAGATTTTCAAAAAATACAGATCTACTGTGGTCAGAAAATTCAAAAGTTGATCAACTCACATTTGAATTTTAGACTTGCATTTGATCTATGTAATTATTCTTAAAATGACGAAGTTAATATCTCACAAATACGGTAATATCTAGGAAATGCAGGTGGCTTCGCCCCTTGACTCCACGGAGACTTTGTCCCTTGACTTGAAATTATCCAACTTGGTTTTAGACCTGTGTTTATAGACGACATAATTACTTTTAAAATGACGACTTTATTACATCACAAATACCATAGAACCAACGGACTGCATCTACGATCCCACCAGGACTTTTAACCCTGGACCCCATCAGAGGAATAAGGTGACCCCTGTACCCCACTCTTTAACCCCCCCCCACCTCTTTACGCTAGAGCCCCCGAAGAGTAATGACTGGTAGTGCTCCGTTGCACAATCACTGTTCCCCCCCCCCCCCCCCCCCGCCTCCTCGGAATGAAAAGTCTGGCGACGCCGCTGAAAACATCTGAAAAAAGTTCAATTTAATCAAGTTAATTCATTGCCTCTTTGAGAGTTTTACTCTTTTTTTTTTTGATAGATTGGTAGAAGTTGGTATATAAGTGACCCACGGTCTGAAGTTGCGTCTCCCGTCAAAATTTCGGGTCAGAGGTCAAATGTCAGAGGTCAAATTAGCGACAATCTTAAATTCACTGTATTTCTTAATCCAAAATGGCTAGTTACATGGGGCTTTCAAATATGTGACCGGTACACAAGATTTTATCTAAAAAATCATGTTTTTATGTGTTTTGAGGCCGATGTTAAGTTAAGAAGGACAAATTTGACACCGAAAAGTTTTCGTCCACAACTCCCAGTAGACCGCAAAACCGATGAGGGTCAAATTTGGTGGATAGGTGACCCATGATCTGAAGCTGTGTCGCCCGTCAAAATTTTAGGTCAGAGGTCAAATGTCAGACGTCGAATTAGTAAAAATCTTAAATTTGCTGTGTTTCTTAATCCAAACTGGCTATTTACATAGGACTTCCAAATATATAATTGGTATACAAGATTTTATCTAAAAATCATGTTTGTATATATTCGGGGTCAAAGGTCAAGTTTAGGGGTCAAAGGTTAAATTTGACACCAAAATGTTTGCGTCCGCAAAGCCGATCAGGGTCAGAGTTGGTACATAGGTGACCCATGGTCTGAAGTTGTGTCTCCCATCAAAATTTAAGGTCAGAGGTCAGTCAAAGGTCAAATCTGCAATTGCCAAAAGAATTTTAAAAATTGTGTCGCGATTTCCTTCTAGACAGTAATTCTAATGAACGTAGTGTTCACCCCATCGGTGACGTCATAGGTCACTAGGGTACATAATACAGCACAGTATGTTCTGTTGGTACAAGGTGCAACATAATTTATAAGATCTTTGCTTTTCAATACAATGTGCACTAATATTTCAACCTATGCAATCATGTTTGGACTGAGCGATTACATCATAACAATGTCATTTCCATGTTTTAGGTAATACTTCTATATTCAGAATGTTTTAGTGTTAAATGTCCTGTAAACACTAGCCAAGGGATTGAGAGGTTTACAATACGTTTTGGCGGTAAAAGAAATTGAGTAATGCAAATGATTGTGACGTATTTCTTAGAACTACTACAAAAGGCGCACCGATCTGAGAAAGAATGGAAATGAAAGGATTACCTTGACGCACACGCGGTCTCCATGGGAATATACAGTATGCTTTGACGTGACGCGCATTTGACTTCCACATTCCCACACCACTTGCGCGTTCCTTACAAATCCAAGCGTGCCGCGCCTAGCTACACGTGTCCTTGTGCACTGTGTATAATGTGTTCGATCAAACTCTCTATCGTCTTTAATACATACATGTAAAAGAGTGAATGATTATGAACAGTGCTAGGGATGAGATGCAACTCGATGGATTGTCATCTTCTTTAAGTTTTCAGGAGCCTGGCGAGGTGTACTATAGTTTACAATCGACAGACGTAACTTGAACATGAATAATAAAAAAAAATGAGACAAATGAGGTAATATTGCGGTCACTTTATTTCATCTGGAAGCATATATAGTGCACAATCAATCAAACGTGATTTAAAAAAAATTAATTTCATTTATCCTTCAAAAGGTGAGCAGATTTCAGACATTGCTGAAAGACATGCAGAAAAAAAAAGAAGGTAATATTTGTATAAAGAATTTTGTTAATACATGGTAATTTAATAATTCAAATTAAACATTAGTAAAAATTAAACAAAGTAAAATCAACGTCATTGCAATTTAATGACACACAAGGCTGGATTTAGATTAGTGTTACCATTTCATGTTGTCATGGTAGCACTAAGATACAAGCAAAACTTGCATGACGGTCTTGAAAAAATCTGATTTAATTCAAGACAAAAAACAAATACATTGCTGGCTGTGGGCTAAACCTCTTGATCTGATTTGTACGGAATATCATGTGCAACAAGAAGCAGTTTTCTAAGCCCATCCGTGAAGCAAAACCTTCTAATTTTTCCATTTAATACTGTCTACACATAAGGTGCCCCACACAAGAAAAGACAACACAAACTGAATATTTGAAATATAGGTTAATTCTCATCTCACAATTTCATTTACTCCTCTACAAAAATGCTCTCTACATGCCTTTATTTTAAAAAATTCACTTAAAACGTGGTAGGCTATAAAACTTGGCCATTTGCCATATACAGGGATATTCGAAAAGAAAAATATGTACTTTTTACAACTCAGATTGCAAGTATCCTAGAGAGGATGAAAACTTTGAAACACAAAATTATACAAATTAACTCCGAAGAAGTTCTAGGGCATGTTGTTGTGCTTTCTGTTCATTACAATGCATCAAAATCAATAATATTAGAGATTGCAATACTAAGTGCAAATTACTATTGCATAATAATTGCAATTTAAAAAGAATACTGGATTCTCCAGAACAGGAGGAATATTAAGCTATCCGGGAGTGGGTCGACCATTCCTGACAGTTTTGACATGGAACCTGGTTTGAGTAATGTACCTGGATTTGATCATAGGCTCAGTTTCAGTTATGAAACTGGTTTCAATACTGAACCTGGTTATGATTTCGATAATGAACTTGGTTTCGATCATGAACCTGGTTTCGATCATGCACCTCGTTTCATTTGACTCACAGAATTTCCATTGTGTTCAAAGAAGTTAAATCTACCAACAGTGTACAGTCTGCTAGGACAATGAACCTGAAGTCAATAGTTGTGGCTAAAATGAAGGCCAACAACCCCTCCATACTTTATCTGGCACCCCTCTGACCTCTGACCACCATCCATTTGAAAATCAAAATATACAAACATAACCACCGGTTGATAAAACTAATTCTCTTTCATATGCAGCACAATGTACTTGTGAAACAGACTTTCAAGGTGGAGAGAATTCATTTTGCAGTCTCTGCTATCACATATTATAAAATACAATAAATAAAATTTAAGGAATGCTATTAAAGTTTGATCCAGCTATCCTCTGCTGATGTGTGGGAAAGGAATCTACTATAGAGAGTTAATATGCCAAGTGGATTATAAAATAAAGCTGTTAATTCCAAACTTTCATTATAAACATAGCGAAATATCCTGCAATCTAACCTTCCTTTGGACCAACATTTCTATTACACTTGATTTCAATTTCAGAAAAGGACAAAAGTGAATATAAATGGCTTTGGAAAACTACAGTAAGGCTTCTTTTGAAAGAGCAAAGAAAGGTGTTAATTAAAGGCACAAACATGGAGGCATACATATGCCCAGACCAGCTACCAACGAACAATGATTCGGAGTTACAAGTGGAAGAACATTTACATTCACAAATATGAGTTTAAATATTTTCAGCATTAAACGCAAAACACCATACAAGCACTGTGATGTAAATGTTCACCATATACATGCACTTATATTTTACGTTACAGTACAGTGTAAAAGACTATACTGTAAGGTAAAGCACCATACAAAGAATGTGATGTAAACACTAAACACAGCACTGTGATGTAAAACTCCATGCAAACAATGAAATGAGAATCACCATTTATGCATAGTGATGTAAAACACCCATAAGTACTGTAAAGTAAAACACCATATATATATATATATATATATATATATATATATATATATATTTATATATATACACTGCGATGTTAAACACCATATCTGGATAGTGATGTAAAACACATGCTGTGATGTAGAACACGATACTGTATATACAGTACCCTGTAGTTGGCGAGACCCCAAAATTGGCGCTTCCTTCAAAAATTACTCGCTATCACTGTGGCAACGTTTCTGAAGTGAGCCTAACCTACTTGAATCTAAGCACAATTACGTATTTCACGATTATGAACCCATTTCAGGTAAGTTTCCTCTAAATAATTTGTGACATTTAAAATATCAGTGATGGATTCCTTAAGTGGGCCAATTTCGGGGTACTGTACATATATACATAATGATGCAAGTTACCACAATCACTGTGAAGAAAAAACACCATATACACCATCTGATGTAAAACACATTTAGGCATAGTGCCATAAAACACCATATATGCACAGTGATGAAAAACACCTTTACCTCACAATGTCAAAGACCATGTATGTATAGTGATTTATGAGTAATGTGATGTAAAACACCATTTACGCATAACGATGTAAAACACCATACATGCAAAGTGTCGTAAAATACCGCAAGAGCTATGGTGCTGAACACCATAGAATCGCTGTGATGTAGAGCACCATACATGCACTGTGATGTTCAAGACAATTATTAGCACTGTGATGCAAAGCACCACAAAGCCTGTGCACTGTACTTGATGGTCAGAAATTGCAAAGTAAATTTCTGATTTTAATTCCTATCACATGAGCATGACTTACAAATCAATTTAGTTGAACTGTCTGATTTACTGAATACTTAGCTGGCAGAACAGGACTGACCACACAGGTTTTCCACAAATATAATAGATAAAATTCAAAGAAAAATTTCGTCTCTGCTCACATTTACTATCCTTATGTTTTACTTTGCCTGAATTCTGATTCATTTTCTTCCTGATTTTGTGCTTCATTGACACTTTGAGACCGATTTCAAAATTAACCAAAGTAAATATCTTTGAAGAATCTACGAAACTCTACGAAACATAGAATACAATGGTTACAGTTTGGCGCAACACCACACCATAAAATGCTGTATTGAAACCAGGAATCACACACAGTTGTACCGGCATGGCGATTGAAAATCAACCCGCTCTAAAAATTTGAATTTTGATCGAATCAACGACAAAAAGGAATGCGGACCAACGTCTTCCATGTCTGGACCGGTTTTCATCTGAACCACTGATCATAAAACCGGTATGAGAGAAATCACAGCATGATGCCCTCCTTGGTAAATCACATTGCACTCAGAGCCTGGTCATCTATGTACCACTCCATGGTACCATTGACTGGTTTCACACCTAATATGGGATACGTGTTACGACTGGATTCATCTTTACTGCTCAATTCCTTTACTAAATCTTTCTTTTCCTTGCCCAAGATGATCACTGCGATATTCCTGGCATTGTTGATCGTATAATAAGTCGTGGTCATCCTGTAGCGGACGCTGTAGGAGGGGCCATCTGACGTCACCACCACACGGTGGAACGTCTCGTTTAGAGTGGCGCTCTTTGGAAACAAGGAAGCCGTGTGTCCATCCATGCCTACACCAAGGACCAGGAAGTCAAATCGGTCCTGGTCCAGATGACGAGACATCTCTGCCGCATAGACCTGAGGCCCCTTATCCTCTGGATTGCAGAGACCCTTGATCAGTTCTGTTGGCATTGGATGGACATTGAAATGTGGAATGGCAATGTCCTTTAAGAGCAGCTCTTGCAGGCTTTTGAAATTGGAACGAGGATCCGAACGAGGGACGCAACGTTCGTCCACCATCCAGATATGCGTCCTGTCCCAAGGAAAGGAGTATTGGTAATCTTTGGCTAGTAACGAAAACAGCAACTTTGGGGAATTTCCCCCAGGGAATGCGATGTGAAACCTTCCTTTCTTTGCAACCATGTCTATGGCCACTTCATACATGGATTTGGCGAGTTCTTCCATGGTCGCTTTGGGGTTTCCGTGGTACAGCGGTTGGTTCCTGAAGTAAGTGGATTCAATCTCATAACTGGAAGCTAAAGAAGATACAAAGTAATCCTCCTGATGTGTCTCTTCCATAGTGTACTCTAAAATATGACCTTTGACCTCAAAGTTCAACCAACCACTCTGTGACTGCAATGGGGAGTAAATCCTTGGCTCTTTCTTTTGCAATTCCTTCAGGACGGTATTCCAAATCATCCACGAGGCCATGAGGCGATCCGTGTCGACGAAATTAGACCTGTCGCCACGGAAACAATCCCTGATAAGAGATGTGTAAGCATCATCTTTGGTCGCAGAGAGCACAAAATACTCGGAAAGAGGTTTATCGAATATCTGAAATGCCTTCTTCTGAAAGTCTTCATCTTCCTTCAGCTCAGGGGTCAGGACAGGTCTGAAGAAATTTTTGGAAACTAAGATATGAGGATAACTGGACCCTGCTTGGCTCAAAATGAAGACAATTTGACGTCCTTCACAGTCTGAATGCTTCTTAAAACTAACACTTGTCGGACAAACAGCTCTGTTTTTGAAGACCACTTTTACATAACTGAGTTTTTCCAACAACTTTTTGCCCGACATCAGAACAAACGGCACCCCCCTCCACCTCTGGTTGTTCACGAACAGGATGCTGGCAGCAAAGGTCGGAGTTAAGGTCACATTTCCAGGGTTTTGATTGGTCTCTTCCATCCATTCTGTTAGGTAATCCTCATATTGACCAATCACAGTCTGTGCTGAGGTCACTGGAAGTATGTCCTTAAACAAATCAAATTTGTTCTTCTGTACTAAAGCTGGGTTTAAGTCCTTTGGGACTTCCATGGCAACCAATCCTAGAATCTCGGTGAGGTGGTTTTGCATGACATCACGTATGACACCATACTTATCGTAGAAACTAATTCTCCCTGAAAAAAAAAAGAAAAGGATAATAAGTAACTGTTTTCAAAAGAATCACAAGAGCCATGGCATGTTAAGTGCAAACAGTTTACAAAACATTGCGCTACAATGATCAGGTGAATTTCTTATGGCTACATGTACTACACATTAATACACATGCTTTCTTTGTAGAAAGTGAAGGGCACATCAGGCCTTTAATCTTACGACATATCAAACTCATTTTGCAATCTCAACTTTCATGTCACTTTACAAAGCAAAGAATTGCATTATTTCATGGCACTGAGTTACCACTTCACTTGACACCATCAAAAATTCATTTCCCTTCAAGATCTAAGTTTGGTCTGAACTTGCAAAAATCTAGCCCAAAGCAACAACTCCTTATGTGAAATTTGCCAAAATTAGTCGGTTTCTGAATCTTGAAGTGATTTACAAAGAGTGTTCATTGCTAATTGAGTTATGTATCAACTCAAATCAGTTTTTAACACTTTGTACTTAAGATAGAAGTACAGGAACACACATCACTCTCGAAACGGTGAAATGGTGATGATTAAAGTATTGTGAATAGAGCAATTAACATGGAGAAGAACATTACAGGACATAAATATATGACACAACTTCTGACATTTCACGTCTTACACCACGGTACCTCCCACAGCTGGCCTATTAAATAAAACCTGTTGCTCCATCTTACATGAAAACTGCATCCCACAACTAGTGAGAAACTGCCAAACTGAAAAGGATAGGTTAAAGTTACCTCTTGACTTGATTGATTTTGGGACATTTTAAAGGATTTTGCAGACATAAGTAGAGATGAATTAGGGAAGCCTCACAAATCTAAACTAAGATCACCTACGAGAAAGTTGTTGCTACCCAAAGTAATAACGATAGCAACCAGAGAGTAATGAGTCATGCTCCAAGGCACGTATCTCCTTCCTTCTCAGAGTCCATACAGAGGCTACGTGCAATCAGCCATGCAGGTTGCGAAATGATCAGCAGTGTTGACCAAAGATAATCTTAGGTAAGATTTGTGAGACTTTCACTAATGACTCGACAGGTATTTATGGTAGTAAGCAAACCTTTAACATCTAATGTTTCCTTCATAGCAATCTCAACATAATCAATATGTTTATGGTTCCAGACTGGATCTAGAAGCTCGTGGTTTGACCGACGGAACGGCAAAATTGACCTCACACCTGCAAAGAGGTAAAGCAGAAGAAAAAAATAATAATTTCAGTACCAGGGACCAAAATCTCCTTGAAGAGCTGCTAAATTAAGTACCAACAAGATGACTACAAAAGTGTCTCCTAAATAACCTTTGACTGATCGAGTTTGCTTAAGCTTGGATAGAAATGGTAAAAAGATTGTCACAAATAAACAACTGAAAAATAAAGAGCTCTTTTTCGCAAATGGTCTGTGGTAAATTTTTTAATGAAATACACCAAGACAAAGACAATTGATGCTTTGCTTTAATATGATGTACATAGTTCAATTAATTTAAGTGAATTTGGTCTTTCATCTCTGGTTTATGTATAGGCTTGATCCTCTAACAGTCTTGTATGCTAACATGAAAAGGAAGTGAATTTCATTTTGGTCAAGGGTAAATGGAAGATCTTTCTACATCATGACTTAAAATCGATGTCACATATGTCTTAAAATGAAGATATGTCCATGCAATTCCACTCAGTGGGTCAGTTTCATTTCACCTACGTGTTGATATTTGCATCAGTTTACTTGGTGTAAATGATGTGTTGAAGAGGACCCAAAATCTAATTCCTGTTAAGTTCAAGGACAGATAGAACTTCCACCTTACTATGTCATGAATAAGTAATTCCAAACCTTTTAAATACTGCAACAGTACAGAAATTAACAAAAGAGACAACTTCATGTGCATAAAGATGTAACAACTGTCTGCTTAATCTTTCAAAACTGTCTTCACTGCATTTATCACAAAATCTTCTCACAAACAGATTTTCAATTGTATGAATCACCCTTACTACAAACTCACTATGTCGGTCAACAACTTTAAAAAGTGACTGACAGTTAGGTCAATTCATGAAATTGACATGTGATTCTATGACTTTAATACCAACATGTTCTTAAGAGTCCTTTGTGCTCCACAAGTTACAAATTTCACCATTGATGCTTCTTCATGAAATATGTAATTATTCAGAAATTGTTCAATTTCTACCAATAACATAAACATTCTGTCAGCTTACATTTTGTACGTCACATGCCAGTCATTTTACATATGTTTTATTATAAAATGTAATTTATACTGAGGGGTGCAGAAAAATTTGAACTTGTTTTTATGACAACAGCAGGAGCAATGAGTCACCATGTTGAAGGCTGATTGGGCACAATTTAATCTGATCTCTATGCTTCAGATTAAAACTTTAAGTCTCAATCTTCATACACATGCTTACGAAAAAAGCTGGTCATACTTGAGAAAGGTAATTTGATTCTGTTGCCCTCCTGATGGAAATGTCAACATATACGGTCAGGTGATGATCCCAGAACAACACGCAAAGTTTAAACAAAATGCATGATTATTCAAGGTGTGAGCAGTTCAATGTGTGCCAATACAAGACTTCGAGACCTATCAAATGAGACAAGCCTTCCATGAGTTGGGGTATCTGTCGCAAATTTGTTGTTCACCTCTTCATTTTTCTCTCTTTCAGCCTGGAGAACGACGGTTGGACACACGCACATTTATTTGAGAATTATTATTACTTATTGTTACGTATTACAGGATGCGATACAGGATGCAAATACAGGATGTAATTTACATTTCTTTCTGCAAACAATGTGACTGTTATATTTGTACCTAGTTTTCCAAGATAATGGTCAATTCTATACACTCTTTTGGCACACAATGTAACAGTGACACTATACCTGGTTTTCCAAGATAATGGTCAATTCTGTAAATTTCTTCCTCATTCAGATGTTTCGATAACTCCGTTGCCAAATCCTCTGCCGACTTCAAGTCGCTGCCAAACGGCTTCTCCAGGACGACCTTCATGGAGGTCGTCGTGTCCCGAGGTCTACAAACTGTGACGAAACACACTCTTGTCCAGGTGATGAGGTGATACGTACATCAATTACAAGCGTAATACTTACTAGTATGTACTTTGCAGAAAGCGCTATGGATAATACTGACATAAATCTGCTGTATGCGTCTATACAGGTTTCAATGAAACTTTTAAACTCAATGTTACCAAGCAAGGCAGCAAAATCAATCTCATCAAGCTAGTCCATTGGACTTATATTTTAAAGGCAGTGCTTCATCGCCCATCTCAGTTCCAATTCTCCAGGCTACTTGCTTCCAGTCCCTCCCACAGCCTGTCTGAAAGTCCTCCCTTGTGCAAACAGAATTCTTTAGTTTAGTTGCTGCAAATCCCAGTGAGCTTCCAATGACCATGTTAAAACACTTCACACCACCATGTATGCTGTGCAATATTAGCCACATCTACATCTTTCGAATTTACTGTTGATTTAAGGGCAGAACCGATTGTGAATTTTGCTTACTCGTTACCAAAAATGTAACTTGGGGTAAAAAGCTGCCGTTTTGAAAAGTTGCTGTTTAAATATACGATGATATCATAATCACTGATACAAATGATCAAGGAGTAGAGGATAGGATGAAGAGGCAGGGGTTATGATACCGCTAAATTCCCGGTTTAGTATGTTCCCAACCAATAGCCCTCCCCTCCTCCACATTTTAGCAAGAGTAGAAGGAGGACAGAATATTCAATACATCAATATACTGTGCATTCATGAGAACTTATTTAAACATTAATATAAACTCATGCAAATTACCTATTTAAGGTATGTTCATCCTCACACTGAATTCACATTCCAATCATTCCACATAATGTTCAGTAAATTAACAATGCCTCTTAAGAAACATCACAATTACCAAAATGCATTTATAGTCAACTTTTCTACTAGACATATCATTACGAAGCATTCTTCTGAAAGCATTTGCACATACTAAGGATACGCAGCAATTACCCTGCACTTATCAAATATTAAAGGCAAAGATCAACAGTCCAGAGATAACTTGAGTTGTAATGTTTGCCATTATCGAGAGGACAAGACCAGATTCTGGACTCCCAGAAATGCCAGTATTGACAACTGAGGAACTGTGATATGACCAGATGCCGAAATGGCAAAAATGCTGTTCATCAACCATACAGAGACCGAAATTTGACCAGTTCATGCTGGAATGGCAGAAGCGTAACACAAACACTTGAGGGACTGTGATATGGAAAAATGCTGGAGGTCTGTCAAATTACAACTTTCTGAACTGTTGACACTAAACTTACCTACCAACAGCTTTTTGTACATACCTGCATTGATGTGTTGCACAATCTCAGGGTAAGCAAACGGTGGAACAGACAGGTAAAAGATTCTCCCTGACTCCCTCTGAGGGCTGCCAGTTTGGTCGAGGTTGGAGCACAGGCCTCTGTAATCATCTCTAGACTTGAGCTGCACGTATTCCACTTGATCGAGAAAGTTGCGCAGAGACTGGAGGCAGTCGGCTTCCTTAGTGCCGCACCGGACGTGATTCTGGAGAATGTGGTTCAACTGTTCCTTGCCAGTGGCGTACGGTAGTCGTGTGCCACCCACGTAATTAAATACGAGAGTGTCTTCTTTGACCTCTGATGACAAGGAAAATTACATTTCAGTAGAAACTTACACCAAAAACAAACAAATCGGTGTTGAGTTATTCAAAATACTTTTAAGACATTGATTAAAGCAGGATGTGCTGTTTGATGAAAAAGAAATACATGTCCAGATTCCATTTCACATCAACCTCGTTATCATCATGTATGCCACATCCTTTTCAGGATTGTAGTCACTAATTTTGAGTGTTATTTAAGACAGACAAAAGATGTATTTATTTTTTTTTCCGCTAAAAGTTAGCGGAGCCAATTCTTGTGGTAAATATACTTGATTTCTGTGCTGAAACCCACACCGAAACTCTTTGCGTTTCCTTTGGAAATTTGGCAATGTCTGGACCAAGAGACCAGGGTACTGTAGTTTTTACAGCTAGCCTAGTAACTGTTAGAGAATAGTCAGTCCTTTGGTGCATTTTTGTAAATGCAGAAATCGAAAGAGGAGGGACAATTGCAGAGCTGCCAATTCTGGGTGAGTATTTGATGTGAGATTTACTCAGGAGACTATGAGCAGAGTGCCACCATCTGTTGGCATGGCACGGACAGAAAATTTTTGGAAAATTGGGACCACTCAGACAGCCAGAAATGGGTTTCCTAGGCTTGTAATTAATTAGAAATATAAGTAGTCGTTATTCTGTGCTTTTGTTTGCGATAGACAGTTCAGTCAGATAAAACAATGAACAAATGCAAATTGATCAGAAAATTACCAGCTAAAAAGTACCACAAATGAGCTCCACAGTCATATGCATTCTACAAAATAAAACTTGAACAAAAAAGCCACCAGATATTTTTTTATTCTTATTTTATTCTTTGCCCGAATTTTGGTCCACAGAACTGTGGGCTAACTTTTATCAGCAAGGGAGGCAGAGGGGGGGGGGGGGCAATCACAGGTTTGCTAAGTTTGAGTGTATGTGTAGAGTGACATTTATCACGGAGACTATGTAAGGAGAGCGCCACCATCTGTTGCTATGCATGTAACAGAAAATTATGGTACAGCAAACCACTCAGATGTTGGGAAATAGTACTAAGCGGCTCCAGCAATGACATCACTGTTCTCAAGGAAACCTTTTCCGGTATGATATCATACAACGGTAAGGAGAGGTACTGTACTGATTTGGTTTCAGATTTGGTTTCCTTGCAAAGAAAAACATGTATGTGAACATTGGCAGCTGGAGCAGATCATGACATGGAAGTTAAGTACTGTAAAGAATAATCCATACAGTACATTCAAAAGTGTAAATAAATGTGCCAGACAACAATCCTGAAGTCCTAATTGATAGGGTTCACTGAATCATTTCTCTGAGAGCATCAGTTCAACATCAGCTATGCAAGACCTTACCTAGAAACAAATTAAAGAAACCTTGCCACAGATATTTCTTAGCCAAGTCTCCGGTGGCTCCGATGAGAATAACATTAGTTACTGATGTTGGCTCATCGAGAGCATATGTCTTAAACCAGAGCAAAACTAAGAGGATGCCAATACCGAGGGTGAATACTCTCTTCCATCGTGCCTTTAGATGCATCTTTCCTTGGGTCTAAGACAAAAAAAAGAAAGCAATGAAAAATTGCAATTGTGAAGAGTTACAACTGCAGCCAGGCTTCTTGCCAGCCAGGAAACATGCTCACTACATGTTTATTTATTGACTCCAGATACAGAATCTTTAGTGTGGAAACATCAATGGAATATGGATACAGAGAAGAGATTTAACCCCGCAGATTTAGCAGTCTTAGTAAATATCAATAATATGGTAAGTATTTTTATCACTTCTGAACACCGAGAAGTTTTCATGATTTGTCATTCAAGTAAAGCCAGAAATGACTTACTTTTCAACTCTTCAACTGTTGGCAAAATCTTGGGGCTTACAGTAGTGGCCTACACTAGCAAATCTGAAATTTGTGGAGATGCCAAAGTCGGCTAATTTTTTATAAGAGGGTGAAAAATTTTGACTCAACTTGTTTACTGTACAGTGTCAGAGCACGGCATCAGTCAGTTCTCATTACCACTAAGCCAAACACATTAAGATGTAGACCTAGAATTTCCAATCTTGGCAGATTTTTTTTTCTCGCATTTTGGTCCCATGAAAGGAACTTTGTAAAGCACGAATTCATTTTTTGTGAGAAAAAACTAGGCCATGGACAAAATGTGGAAGATTTTAAAGATGTTGAAGCATAGCTCCCAAGTTCTGAGATGCGGGTCTACCCCTCATCTATCCGATGGTAAATCGCCGCCCCCTAGAGGAGAGGTTTAAGGGGCGCAGGTGTCCTCCTCGAAATTTCGTGAAATTTAGGAGTGTCTACAGTCAAAATGATAGCACTTTTTGGGCAAATCAGTCAACACAATTTCTCTAGGTTACTGCCACAAAATCTCTTCCTTTTATTGTCTTTGACACTCATTGCCTACTACATTCGGAAATCTGAAATGCGGGTTATTCAAAGAGCGTGGCGGGTCAGCAGGTCTGGGGTGTTCAAATGCTGGTCAAACCCGCGAAATGCGTAGTACTTGGAAGGTATGTTGAAGATTCAGATGGGTGAGTGAGTGCGAGATGATTCAGGCGGACCTGCCAAATGCTACTTAACTGTTAGTAACTTGGGAGGTTGCATTTTCTCCAGATTGGAAAATATGCTATTTTGGGGGAAGAAATTGCTTGTACAGAAAAGAAAAACAAAGGTGAGGTTGAATAAAAAATTTATGACCATCCACACAATTTTATTCAAATGTCATTTGATGATTCAAGCAATCTACTAAATACTTGGCTTACTAACGGACATTTCTAAAATGCTTGTAAGACTATGTGAAGGACCTAAGCCTACTGATTTCTAAACTGACAAACAATATTTCTCTCAGTACAAATTTACAAAAGAAGAAAGGTCTATATGGGCACTCTTGAACTTCCAAAAAATATCCCCTGCTCAGTATTTAAACAAATCAATCTTGCATTTTGTGGTTCTACACGAGAAACAGACTAAGTTCAATGCTGAAGACCCTTCATGTAGCTTTAGGCCTTAGGCCTAGTTCAAGTCAACTCATTTAGCACAGTACATGTAGGCCGAAACTGACTCAAAAATAGTCTAACTGTTAGGAGTAGGATCTTGATGGTTTACCAATGCTACCCAAACCCCCCAAAGGACATTGACAATTACATATGATCCGTCGATCTGGCTAGTGTGACTGGCCATGGCCTGCCGGGTTATGTATGGTCAGCCAGCATTCTCCGGTAATGCACTGATGTACCTATTCCGACCAAATAGTGCATAACATACTACACAGACACTACCAGACTAGCCTAATTTTCTAACGTAGGCGAGGCTGTAGCCTGTAGGCTATTGAATGCCTGACAATAGCTAAGTTAGGCCTACTGTGACTTAGGGCTAGGCCTAGGTTACTTGGCAAACGTAACGCTTTAGCCTCAGCTAGGCTGGTCCACTTACAAGTTAACCAACAATGCACGATTACGAATCGAACTCATCGGCCAAGCACAAAAATACTTGTAATACAGTAGCTTTACATGTTGATGTCAACCACGCTGTACGTAGTATTAGAAATTCAGAGGTTCCAGTGTATACAGGTGTGGTATATCCTGTGTAACGATTACTCATAGCCAGTCACTGTTCGCATGTCATACCCTGGGAATATCAACGGATTAATCACATTACGTAATCATAACTAGGGGTGCATGTGTGCAGGTGAGCTGTTCGAATCAGTAAATCCAAGGCATAGCACTACACGTACTTACTGTGTAACACCTGTAACTTGTGAGTAACTTTGAGGATACCCGCAGAATCTCTGTAATCGGTTATGATTTTGACTCTAGCCTAGTTTAGGCCTGTTGACCAACTCCCACTGTACGCCTTTGCGTCAGGAGCCACACAAGCAACATATTTCAACATCGCTTAGTGGATTTTGAAGTGTGGCTAAGCTTTCAGAAACTGAGAAAGGTGATTTTGCGTTTTTGGATCGTGTATAACTAATATACATTAGGCGTAAGCTAAATGCAAACAACTGATGTGATACTGCCTATAGTGTGCTGTGAAATACACGCATATTTACCAAGCTAACAACAGTAACAATAACCCTGATAATATGTTGGTCACGCAGCATTAGCAGAACACAGAGTACGGAACACTGTGCTACTGCCCCTGGTGACTACAATACTGAAGTGATACAGGCACATGCACCACTGCAGAAACCACAGTTTTGTTTACTTTAAATGTTTACCATGGATAAGGTAGATTTTAAGTTGAACGCACCCCACTGCTAAGTCTAACTTCTGGATTAGTTTCTGCTGGATTAGTTGGATGTACGCACTGTATGATCAGAATTTGTGTCTCGTAAAGACTGTTGGATAGGCTAGAGGGGGATACTTAGGCCTACGTTCTAAACCAGCTGGAGGTGATTTATCTGTATATTCAGGTTTAGTGCCTAGGCTATATTGTTGCTCTTGCTACAGTAGTATACCACATGTGAGTGATAATGTTGGGTTTGACTAGTAAACCGTAGGGTTACATTAAAGTTAAGGTCAACTTATAGTTGAACCTAGGCCTAGCCACCTATCAGCCTTTAAGTCACTACATGTTACTGTAAATGTGCTGTATGTTTGTGCAAACTGTATCATGTAATTGACATACTGTAGCCTAGCCATAACCTGTCATCAATATCGATTCATTTATATATTTATCCATACAACCAAATTACGAAAATATGGTATGGACAGGGACACTAGAAAAGTATGGTAGGCCCATTGCTCATATCAGCTACTGCACATACCTTAGACTTCCACTCTATGGTAAGGACTGCAGGCCCATGGCATATAGTTTTAACAAGAGAATTTAAAAGCTATAGGTAGGTGTATGTAGTGCTAATTGTGTAGGCTGGTGCACATTACAGTATGATGCTTGAAACATCCAGTCCTATGAAGAGTTTGATACTGCTAGCTATGTGCCAGATTGGAAAACTTGCAAAATGAGTGGGGGATCTGCATCCTTTTTGTGCAGCTAGGCAATAAGGCTGAAATCTTTGGACGAGTGATAAATCACCCTTGCACAGTTATGCTTTAGAGGTCTCTGTAAGATTTATCATTCCTACCGTTGCCCTGTATGTTGCAACATTTGGGCAACCCACACTGGAAAACTTGAAATTCACTCTCCAAAGTTTGAGTAAGCGACTCATGCAGATTGGTGCTGATTTTGGACCTTCAAAGTAGGGTGTGGTGTGACTAGATTACTACTCACTCACTGGCTTGAGTTTCTTGCAGAAGGCCCTAATAGTGATGTACACATAATGCAATGATTGAAACTGTCAGTTTGATGTTAACCAGCATTGATCCCTCCTATCAGACCCCCCCCCCGGGTTTGCAAAATGACGGAGATCTGCAAGTTGACCTTTTTATCATTTTGACATGACTAAATACTTTTACTTTTCTCCAAAATTGGAAAGGTCACAAATTCTCACTGCAATAAATCAAGGAATGCCAGACTGTCTTCTAATATGGAAATTAATTAAAGACTGTGACGCATCACCCTAAGCTATATTTTTACTTCCTGGAAAGCAAAATTCTCAACTGGTTCTAAGTTACAGTACCATCTGCAGTACTGTAGGATGCATCATATGATTGATATTGCAGTAAGGAAACTCATCATGTGGCAGACGGTTTAAAGTTTAAGCATGCTAGGTACCGTGTATTTTTTCACTGGAAGTTAAGGCAAGTGTTCAATGTGGAAGTTTTCTAGGCAAAACTGGAAGGTTGATGGATGCAGCGTGACGGGAATGATTGACAAAATTTGAGATTCTTCTATATTTCCACACGAAACACAACCTTTGTTGCACAAATTAATTTGGCTATGGTGGATTATCAAATGACAAGATTCTGAGCTACATACTTGGTTCTTGGGTTCAGCTGGCATATTGGTTACATGTATGTGGTGTTCGGTTTTCTCTGGGGTCAATTGTACCTAGAATGCAGAATGGCTGTTATGTCCACTGATACATGCGTGACTGAGTATGTAGCCAGCAACTCCCTTTCCTTATTTCCCCTTCCCTAGGCTGCATCTCATGTGTTTGCATCTTACACTCAAGCTACAACAATTTCAACAAGCGCTTAAAACTTGTATGAAAAATGTTTTCGTAGGCTGTAATACATTGGTCAAATATCATAGCCATGTGAATTTCAAGATTTGGAACTTTCTAGTTCAACCTGTTCATGTGCAGGTATTATGGAAGGTCTTGTAACTGTTTTTCCACGTACAGTACAGTATCGCCAGTATGGGAAACTGAATCACGGCAAGGAGAAATATCGCAATCAAACCACTGTTTCTTTTTCTCAAAATTTTTGACTGGATATTAAAGACAAAAGTAATTTCATAATCAGCTAGCCTTTACAGTAGATACATCTGCTTGTTTGATTGCCATGGTAACTGCTTTATAGCTAATAAGTAGTAAATAGTAAAATGTCAGGCTAAGCACATGTAGTGTTACTGTTACTGACATTTATGTGCACCAGGGACAGAACCATACAGGTCTACAATTTTAAGCTTCCTTCCTCATAATTAATACATCATTTCTGTGAAATTGATTGAATTGATTTCTTGTCATATCTTACAGTGAGACGTACTTGAACTGGGTGAACTGTATTCTACGAGTTTTGATTTGGAGCATCATGGCTGCCGTTCGTAATGTCGGTAAAATATGTTCAAAGAGCTCGATCCTATTCCTGTGTGACATGCAGGAGAAGTTCCGTCCAATGATCAGTCACTTCCCGCAGATCATAGAGGTCTCTTCAAGGATGCTGAAAGCAGCAAGAATTTTACAGATCCCCGTGGTAACCACGGAACAGTATCCTAAAGGTACTCTATTCCATGTTAGGCAAATATAATTCATAACTCTTCATCACCTAGTAGAATATGGTCCAGCATTCCATGCCTTAGGGACCATTCACAAGTCATGTTGCTGGAAACAGCTGGACCATGGCACATGGCTGTTTGACATTTGATGAAGCTCATAAGGCAAATAGATATGCACAGCTACACAGCACATGCACAAAGGCTACTGTATTTTCTTTTCAAACAAATGCATGTATCACACAGAGGGTCAAGTGCACGAACAGCTGTTTGTGTTTTTGTCGGCGAAAATATGATGATTTGTGTTGAGAAATTACAGATGGTGTGAGATGCACGAATCTTCAGGGAATGTGTATGTGACAACAACCAAAAAAAAAATATACTTCTTTGCAAAATGGGACTGCCTTTGCTTGATGAGTTCTTATTACGATGGTAAGAAATGAACATTCATTTCTTACTGTCGTAATAAACTCAACAGAACAATTCCAAACCCTTTCTCACTGACAGAGTAACCCAGTCACTCCTTTCTTTCCCCTTGCAACATTACACACTTCTGTTTTAGTCCTACCTTGTTGTTTATTTTCCCCCCTTTGTTTCATTTCAGGCTTAGGCCCAACAGTCCCTGAGCTTGGTGTGGATCGAGAGAAAGACGAAATCCACGCCAAGACGTGTTTTAGCATGTTAGTACCTAAGGTCCAGGAGAAGTTAGATCAAGGTGATTTCAAGTCAGTCATCATCTGTGGCATAGAGACGCAAGCTTGCATCCAAAGAACTACTCTTGATCTACTCGAGCAAGGACTGGATGTCCACGTCATAGCAGATGCATGTTCGTCTAGAAGCATGTTGGACAGGTAAAAAAGAGACTAAATTTGGTGGCTTGGTCTGTCACTAGATCAGAAGAGTGACTAGCTGTAAAGTTGGGAAATAATGCTGTGGAAACAGTCTCTGTATGCATAATTGTAGATAACAACAATTTGTAATAAACAGTTTAAGAGCAGCAGTGTACTTAAATTGGAAGCAAGACATGGGGTGTTTGAATGTATTCGGTGGTAATAGTTATCTAGCACAGTCCCCCACATCCCCCCCTTCTCTGGTCCTGATCTCTTGTACTCTATTTTCTGTTGTGCACAAAACAGGTTTCCTGTTTTCAGTTTGTTTTGTGACTTTAGGAGAGGAGATTATCCTGGTTCATTTGAGCCACGGTTGAATGGTCTTGTTGCTTCATGAAACTAGTTTTAAGTCATCATTTTGTCCATTTCATCAGCACCAGTTGTCCAGTTTATTGGCAGTCTGTGTTCCCTCAAAAGTGGACAAGGGCTACACCACCATACCCGGTATCACGCTCTCTGTATGATAACCTTCAAGGAGGACCTCAATCACGTTCTTTTGCTGAACCTGGATCACACCAGACAATCTGTTTTGGTTGTTCATCTTGACCCAGTGTGTCAGTTTTCTGCTGTAGAATTCTATCGTGAAACTACTTTTACAGTGGGGATAATAACTATCTAAGGGAGTGCATTCTCCTCTGAACCTTTCATCGTGTCCTCCCTGTGAGTTCACACTAACAGCACGACGTACTTCATCAACAAGCTTCCACTCCCTTTTTGTCTTTTTTTGTCTTTTTTTTTCTTCTACAGATTGTATGCTTTTGAAAGAATGAAGCAGAGCGGAGCCTTCATAACTACCAGTGAGGCCATGATCCTACAGCTTGTGGCTGACTTTGCTCATCCCAAGTTCAAAGAATGTCAAAAGATCATCAGAGAATCTGCACCAACATCAGGACTGTTGCCAGAGTCACAGCTGTAGTCATGGTAACCAAAGGGGGTCAAGTGTCAGCTGCTGGATTTAGAGAGGCCTTATCTTCTCTTGTTGTTTTGAACTATTTCACCATTCTGAAATGATGTGATTTATACAGAAATATCAAAGACCACTTGGTGTTTTGAGACCATTCATTAAAGTTTAATTGCTTCAATTTGAACACAACTTGCCAATTACAATAGCTAATATCTTCCAGTGATTTAACCGATGCTGATGTGTTTACTTGTCTTAAATTGATTCTACATGCATGTAGACAGGGCTCCTGCCAGAGTATTTTAAACAGACGGCACTCCCTGCTTGATTTTCATTTTCCTATCCTGCTTCCGGTTTGAAAATTAAGGGCCTGGTTTGAAAAGAAGGATGCCTGGTTTGGGAACAGCACCCTGTAGTAAAAAAAGGAACCAACTGCTTTTACTTGTTAAAATGATATAACTAACATGCACAGTTGAATGCAAATGAAACTCGCAGAGCTAAATTTTGATGTGATTAGTCCCAGTGGATCATCATGTAGGCTGACACGCATGCTACACTACCGAGTTATGTTTGGAATTTTTTCTGACACAGCTAAAACGTTTGGTTGTTGAAGCATATACCATGACAACACTAAATTGGCTTAAATATAACACCATTGGCCCACCAGGTTTCCAAGGAAACTTGGCTAGAACCATATTATTGGTGTATAATATATGCATACTCTGTATATCTTCTATTATGTCTATAGAGAACATCACTCCAATAAATCTTCATATTCACAAAGTTTTAGCAGTTCCTGTCAGTTTCTGGGTGGCCATAAATTTCGCTGATTCAAAGTGGGTTTGCATTTTGCTCTTCACGTGTCAGGTTCAAGCTTCATGGTCTGTAATCCTTTTGTAATATTTAGGCAGCAACAAGAAGAAGTAAACTTAAACTGTAACCTTATGGACGGTGATATCGCTAACTCTATCTGACAACTACTGGCGAGCTTGGGTTTGAACTTAATTGGATGTGAGATACGTCAAATCAGAATGTGGACTGCTCATGGGTTGTTTGGAGAATCGAATGTCTGCGATGGCACATGGAGAATCTGTAAACCAGCAATAACTGAAAAAAAAAGGACTTTTGAATTTGTGATGCTCCTCGTGAGCATCCTAGATTCCTAGAATAGGAATTTCAATGTCAAAAATCATGATTTGATTAAAATCTCGCCTTATTAAAAAAAAACATATACTTGGAATGAGCCATGGTGCTTTAAAGTTCTTCTAAAGGAAGATGTTGTATGCGATAATTTTATCTAAAGATATAACATTGGTATATTATGTATGAAAAGTAAGAGAATTTCAACAAAAATAAAAGTATTCACACTAATTAAAGCAAAGTCACATATATCTTTGATTTATTTGTACTTGTCTTGTCATTGAGGTAATGATGATAAAGTGCTCTGCTGCCCTCTTTATGTAACCATCACGTTATTGATCTTACTTAAAATCTATTTCTCATCTGTCACAGATTATGGTCATTTTAGTTAACTTTTCTTCTTTTTTTTGGAGGGGGGTGGTCATTTTATGCTACTACAAGCACAGCGCATTTTGGTTTACAGAGTGGTAGCTTTAATATAATATCAAGTTTGTTAACCAACATGCTCACGATATATGTAACACCGCACACTGTCGATAAGTTTGCCCATATAGTTGTGAACAGTGGTGGATCTGCATTGAGTAAACTAGTCTGCCCTTGGAAATGGCCTAGATTACCACAATGAGTTGTAGGATACCATGACCATGATATAATTTTAAGTGAGCCTCTTTGTCGTTCCCAGAAGTATGGTCATTAAGTCTGGCCCAGTTGTAGCTTACGGATTATTTCTTGAATCCAGTGACCTATTGCCTTTATTTAGATCTGTCTACTGTTCACATATTTGAACAATTACTCCTAGTCAAAGGATTTACAAGTGTGTCATCTGTGAGGGACCATTTAATGTACTGCAACTTCAGCGCATGCCTATCCAAAGGTTTAGTGTACTGTTTGATGTATGTATCACACGTCGTGCACTGATAAACAGCAAGCTACTCACCATTGGTGAAGACGGGGACACAACGTCCTGGCAAGGGTGCATGTCAGCCCCCTCCCATTCGTCCCCCCAAAAAGGAAAAAATAGCACGGCGCCGCGTCACGTCTGCGCCCTGCTAGCCTGCGATGCGCCGTGCATAGACCATCAACGGTTCATATACGTTGGCCTATGTATGAAAAGTTCTAAGACGAAAACGAGAGTCGGAAGGGGGGGGGGGGGGCATTACTTTCTAGTGGAAAAAAACGACGCAGCACATATTTTTCTAAGGGACTGGGCCAAACCAATTGTGACGTTCCGCCTGAAATGAAATTTGAACACTGTCAAAGGCATTATTGTCAAAGGTATTATTTCAAGCAATCAAGAAAGTTTTGGTCTTTGAAACCCTCTTGAAATCTGTTATGTTAAACATTTATCCGCAAAGTGTTGTTTTCTACTATCTAGTTGGCAAGTATTCTTGTAAAACATTTCTTATTTGTGTGCGTCAACTTGCAACTGAAATTGGTGCCCGTCAACTGACGGTGGCGCGCCGCTCCGGGCCCGTATGCAGCTTTTCATGAGGGGGCTCGATTTTAACACAAGTGGAACATTTTACCCGACAATTGATGACCAACAAATTAAAATTCATTATATATGTTGCTTACGTAGGCCTACTTCATAAGCTGAGCGGAACTCCAGGTCTTGTTGGGGGGGGGGGGGGGTGGTCGTCCCAACTTACTAAACCCCCTGGATACGGGGCCTGCGCTCAAATTGTGTCAAGGGGGGGGGGGGACTTTTTGGAAACTTTCAATCCAACCCTGTGTATGATTCATTGCATGAATTATAAGAATTGAATAAACAAAATCTGTATGGATTATAGTTTAGAAAATGAAACTGATTTTCAAGAAAAGGAAACAAAAACTTCACCATAGGAGGAGGAGGGGGGGGGGGCAGAATACCTGAACCATCACGTCCCTGTGCCCGTTCGCCCCTCCAGTTTGTACGCTCATTCGATTACTCCTTGACCTACCCCTCCCTCCAGTTGCTGGATAATCTTGGTTGTTACTGATGTTCTCAATTCCAAAGCATATATTATGCCCACCCCTCCCCACTGACTACGGATTCACATCCATTCAGAGAAGAAATTTGTACAGAAATCATTTCATTGTGCTAAATTTCAAAAAGGCTGCCATTGTAACAATCAGTTATATTGGGAGCAGTAACATCAGTGAAATGATGGATGAGGACGCTATACTGTATTTACTTATTTTGGGGTGCAATTTTTTGTTGGTATCATCTTTTTGAATCGTAAAATGACACAAAAATGAAACCGATAACTAAGTTGCACCTTCTCGAGGTTTACTTTTTTCGAAGTTGTTTCCTCCGTTCAATGGTTCTTCACCAAAATTACATAATGAGACAATACAATTAAGGAAAGAAAGGCTGAACTTAGAGTTCAATTACAATGTTACTGTTTACAATCTTAACGAAAGAATAATTACCTTTTCTCCGTAGGTCAAGGAATTTTCACGAAAGTTCCTTTACGTTTGAGGTCAATACTGCACATTCTCTACAGGTCCCCCCTCCCCTCTTGCATTGACGTCACATAGCAACAACCAAGGGAGCCCTCCTTGATGATAAACAAACAGTACATATGGCTACACTAGGCTCTTGGAGATCGAATGACAGAGATGCAACATTAAATTTAGTAGCTTATCCTAAATGAGGGTGCTTCACTGTGAAGTGTGACGTCATATGCAATGGGGGGGGGGGGGGGGTCAATTGTTAACAATGTGGCCTTTTGAGTAGAAATTCGCTGGATTCGTAGAATCACTACTATCAATGACTAATAACAGACTGAGAAACGCATTCATCAAAGCAGTATAGTGTACCCTCTGTTGGAAAATTTATTCGGAACAATATATTCATAATCTGCATCGTACGAACGAGTGTCGAATAGAATATAAAGATGAAGTAGTTTTTGTTCCTGTTGTTTTTGTTTTATTCTATTGTTCTTGGAAGTGGAAAAATAGCTTACCCGTTGCTTGTAATAGTGACATGAAGTAAAAGGCCACGAATATCACCAAACAAACATTACATCATTGTTAGAACGTCAGAAGGTTTGCAAAATGCAGGAAAGTTGAAAAGCGATAAAAGAGAAAAAACTAAACTGACTGAGACGCACGGAATGATAACTAAAATGTAAAATAAACGTTGCTATTTTTAACGTGGAGAATATACGTTCACTCATACTGAGGGCGAAAATATAGCTTTCTATGTGCAGGACGCCAAATAAGTGGCTTTATGCATGACATAAGGAGACATGTTTACCCAGTGTGGTGGAAGTTCTAACTTCACCCCACTGGTTTACCGTATAAGGCTAGAAGGGGTTGAGTTGGTTCACAAAGTTCACGATATTTCCTCACAGGGGATTATTACTCATATGTTGAAAGTAATAGATTCCGAACATCTGACACACAGCAAGCAACAATCATAGGAAAAATTGAGGAGCAAATAAGTTACTGAAAATCTCATGACTAGACAGTATTACAATAATGAGGTATTGATCGTTGATAATTACTCTGTTTAAAAAAGAAAAAAAAATACCCTCACATTTTCAGTAACTGTATACCTGATATACCTGATAACATGGTTAGATCATTATCTGAAACATTAGGAAGTGTTAGGGGATACAAGTCTCACGGCTTGTAAAAATGCATTATATGATATTACGGATTGAGTGAGAGAATATATAAGAGGCAAGAACAAGTGAATTATATACAAAGCAATATGGATATTTAAATTGTGGAATAATTCCCACAGACACTATTTACAACATTTGTACTTTTTCACACTATTTACAATAAATGCAGATTTAAAAAAAAAAGAAGAAAACTGCCAAATAGGGTGCAGCCTAATTAGTACTCCAAGTTAGCTTTTATTGGCAGCAAAACGAGATACAGCTTTTTTGTCAATGGGTGCGCATTAGAGGAGGCAGTATCTATTTCTAATAGTATCTTGTAACTGGTACTTCAATGATGGGTGACTTGACTGGTCAAATTCACGGGTCGGGCAGATCGATTGTAGTTGTCAATGTGAAGTTAGGGGTCCATTTTAGGTTAGGTCAACTTTAATCTAAACTGTGACTAACACTGATAGTAGAGACTGTTGTTGAACAATACTGATGTATTTATCCTTGAAATATCTTGTCGAGTCCCAGTAACTGGTAGAAAACAAAGAAAACATGAAAAAGGGTCATAGTTAGTTACAGGTAATTTGCAAATGAAAACGTTCAGTTACAATTTGTGATAAAATATAATATCGAATAATTTTTACTCACGAAAAATGTTTAGGAAGGGCTTTCAATGCGTTTTGCCTTACAAAGAATATATAATTTGACAATGTTTTGGCAGGCAAAGTGTATGTAGTCAAATGATAATATGCACAACTCACAAATTCTCTAATGGAATGTTGCACTAATACGTGATGGTAAATCACATCAATTTCAAATCGGTTTCTAGTTACCGAAGTACGAAGGTTATAAGTGCCATGTAAAACTATTAACTTGCTTTACTCATGAGTTATCATCCATTGTGAGCTGATATTAGTCTTTACTAGTTCCTGTACTAATCATAAGTTAATACTACTTATCATATTAACTTGCTAATGCAAATGAATGCTTGCTATTACAAATTGGTAATTTTATTACAAAGTATCACTTTCTTTTTTCAACTTATATATTCGTTATTACAAATATTTAATTTTTTTTTCACAAATTCAATAATAACCTCACAATTTGTTGTTACGAATTAATTATTTGTAATAACGGAATGATATTAACTTGAATGACACAAACACAATCACAAATTGTTTCTTTGGGATAAGCCAAACCGGTGTCATATTGATATGGGGGGGGGGGGGGGAGAGTACTAAGGAGAGGGTGGTCGCCGTCCTGTTGAAAATGTTTTCTATTAGAATTAGATGCGATATGGTGCAACAAAAGTGTAAAATTGTGAAGTTAAATTTCGGTTAAAATATTCCTTTTCTTAGGAATAAATTCTACGAATTTTTTACCCTCACTTAGGTCCCTCAAATCCGAGGAGAACGTGGTCATGCCAGTGCAAATGTTGAAACTTCCTGGGCCTAGTGTTCACCAAAGAAATAACTTATTGTGAACTTTGACCTACCCTGATGCCGAAAGCAATGATGAGGACAATGAGAGCATATTTTACGAGTCTCAGCATCTTCATCTCAGCAGCTGATGCCGTCCTCGTGAAAAGTGCCGAGAGCCTCTCCTTGGTCGGAGAGTAAGGCGGATAACGAACACTGTGATGAACAAAGTGAAGAATATGAGGATGAACTTGGTGTAGCCGTGTGCCAATGATTGCGATGATACTGGAGAAGAGGCAGGGAAGGGGGGGGGGGGCGGGGGAAAGTGCCCCATAGTCGATAGTATATATTAAACGGATCGAAACATGCCTCGTACACCAACAAGAGACTAACTACAACCTTATCTTGGTAAGGCAGTAAAGATACATCATTAGATGGAGTTGGGTAAACTATCACCTATATACGGTACTGTCGGAAACTGTAATTAAACTGATATACGATCATGATTATTGCTTCTGTACTGATGATTTGAAGCAGGGAGAATAGTTTCATTTACAAAATCCCCAAAGAGATATTTACTTTATAGTTTTTCAATGTCATAATTTTTTGAAGGATGTTACGTTAATAATAAGAGCAAGTTCAAGAAAACCCCCGCAGCTACGCTAACACAATATTCAGTGTTTCCGAATTGTTTGCCATCACAGAATTTTTGGACGCAGTTAGGGAAATGACGTCCCGTTACATATATTCAGTGGCGTAGTCGGGACTTTTTTTAGGAGGGAAACACTGAGGTATCACGAAATTTTCTAAGGGATTGGGGTGAGCCCCCTCTAAATTTCCTCCCTCTCTCTAGGAGTAATATAAAAACCTCAATTTTCCACAAAAGGACATCCCTTTCTCGCAGCTACACCAATGCATAATATATTAAAACGGACACACGTTAAAACCAGTTGCTGTCATTAAGGTGGAGATGGGTGGCGCATAATACAAACGGCATACACCGCATAAGGTAAATTGGGCCACAACTTGGTAGAAAACTCATGAAATCGCAACAAGCCCCCGATGCAATTCCATTTGCTATTTACATAATTTTGAGCAGAATGCTATGGAAATGAAGGAAGGTATCACTGTAAAACCTAGGAGACTACTGCAAGCTACGTACGGAAGTAAATCTGCTTAATACATTATTAAGGAGGTGTTTCTGTTTTTAAATGTTTGCATTTTCTTCGGTCCGGCCTTCTGAAATTTGGCAACCTCAAGATTCAAGGTACATTTTGCATCCGGCTTTATGATTTTGATATTATTTGAGGTATGCTCTCTACGGGACTGATCTATGAATATTCATAACTTACCCCATTGTCAATTCACTTTGCTTCGGTGACGGGTCAACAAGACAAGATTTCTTGTGGGAGAAGGTATCGATCGAAAACTTCCCATGATACGCCCCCATTCCGCTGTTACCCACACCACCGAATGGCAGAACATTGGCTGCAGAGAAAGAGGAGTCAATAGTAATAACATATGTCTGGATAATGAATATTCATAATTATGTCTTCTACCAGCTTCAGAGAGGATCAAATACAACTGCTTGTTAAGTCAGCTTCGTTGGCCGGTTTTTACGAACAGGTATGTCTGTGATGGCAGACAAAGTTGTGACGTCATGAGAAGTACAGAAGTTTATGAGCGCTTCCTACGGTAAGGAAGAAATACATATTTTACTCCATGTTTCCTGTATTAAATCATTTTGTTTGAAGTGTTTCTAATTTGGCTTACCCAAACAATGGACTAATGTCTCGTTAACAGTGTAATTCCCGCTGGAGGTCTCTTTCAAAAATCGCTGATTAATCTTCTTGTTGCTCGAAAAGACGTAGAGCGCCAACGGCTTTTCTCTGCGCAAGTAAGAATTAAACGAGTGAATTTCCATGGAATATACAAATATTAATGAGTTATGTGTTTAATTAAGTTTTACACATTAACGACACATTGGACGTCAAGTGCTCTGATGCAAATCATTGAGCTTTACGTAAGCTTTATATGAAGTAATGTATTTTTATGGGAGTATGAGGTGAGGTTCGAAAAGGGTAAACGTTGATGACCATGAAAGCTCCTTCAAGACTTGTAAAATCAACTGAGATAGGTAAATTCAAATGCACAGCGATTAGCCTCACCGTGTCCGGTTCTATGTAAGATTGTTGAATCGACTAAAATCACGTGGTTTGGAGTCTCTGTGCGACAAATTGAAACTATATCAATGACCTAAAGTTCGGTATCAGCTGCCTTGTCACAGTTTGATGATTTTCTTTATTTCTGTTTGTACTGGCTTAAATTGATCAAACTGTTCTTCTGTTCGAGTCTGTCATGTTGGTAGAAATCTCTCAGGCTATTATTTCTTATTCATAACCCTGATTATTCATCGATATAATCAATCACCACAGGATAGGATAGGAAAGTATACGTACCTTGAGTTGATAAATCGAATCGCCTCGTCTGCACTCCTCACTGTGAAGACAGGGAGCAAAGGTCCAAAAATCTGTGAGAGCGAAGATGAAATAATAGCAATAACAACGTATATGTAAATTATATCGACTGCATGAGGATATTTTCCATATTCCCAATTTCAAGTTCATTCAGTGTTGATCTGAATCCAAAATAGTTCAGTCAGCGCCATCACTGGCACTTCTCAACCAATTTAATGCAGCAACACTGGCAACTATATAACTCGATTATTATGTCTCACTTCCAATCCTGATGGACATCTTTCTTGCAATCGCCCCGACGTCCCACATATAAGCAGCGATGCATACATGCCCAAACGATCCTTTGCTTACGTCACTTACCTCTTCGCCCATGACGTCATCGTTTGCAGCGACGCCGTCCAGTATTGTCGGCTCGATGTACCGTTGACTGCGGTCGAAGCTGCCACCGAATTCTACTTTTCCCTCACATTGTTTCAGTAACCCCTGTATGCGACTGAAAATGTATCAAAGGGTAGACGGTTTAATCAAAGTACAAAAGGTAGAACGGGGAAGTAAAATAACATGTAACCAAAACCCAACGTAACGAGATCTTCTATAGCACGCCAACATTTTCAAGCCGTGTATGTTCTCAGTTCCATTCCTGTTATATTTGTCTTGGCCAAGTATATCCTCAACGGATCAGACACATAAAGTAAAGTATGAATATTCTCATATTGCTGTAGAGAAGGTAACCGAACGGATACTATATACTTGGCATAGTGATTGATTATGACAGTTCAGATAGACATTCATATAGTTTCAGCTAAAGATCAGTTAGTATTTCCTGTCACGAATTATCATACACGAATAACGTAGTCTATCTTATAGAGAGAAAAAAAGAAAGAAGAATCTTGGGATAAAAGAATACTGTGACGATGTTCAGTTTGTTTAGAATCAATGCTTTGTGGAAATAATGCGCACCGGTAACAACTTAAGTGACGATTCGCATATAACTATGTGAATATCTACATAATTCATATTTAGATATTGAAAGACTATTTGGTAAATTTTTAAGTCATTTCAATTACCCTGGACATAATGATCACGCATGCGTGGTACCCTAAACGACCTCAAATCTTTTGCATGCATTTGTGAATAACAGATGAGGCGGGAAAATCCTGAATCCTGCCCAGCCTGCATGCAATGCAGCCATATTCTCTACTGGTCGCATAAATTCTTCCACTTGTGCATCGTTTGTTTCAATATAAGTGATACTTTGTTTTAGTCTTGATATCATTCATTATTCATTGCATGCTCATTACTTACTCAAAATGGCGCTCGTTGATGATCCTTCCGTAGTCAGGTGATGCCTTGATATCGTCACCATAGAAACACTTTATGTTATTTTTGATCTCCGAGAGAAGTGAATCCTTCAAACTTACGTCACACATGACGTAATCTGGAGCAACACAAGTCTGCCCAGCATTCATGAACTTCCCCCAAGTGATCCTCCTGGCGGCAGATTTAACGTCTGCAGACGAGTCGACGTAAACAGGACTAAAAAACATAAAAAAATAAATCACATACGAGGTGAGAAACGTGATTTTCAACAATCGCCTCCTCTACGAATAAAAAGCAGGAGCAAAGACACACGAGCGATGTGACAATAACACAAAAAACACGCGCTATTCAACAATTACAACAAATAACTCAATATAGATGCAACAGTAACAACAAATAACACTTCGGATGTAACACTAACAATAGATAACACGAGTGACGCAACACTAACAACAACAATAACATGATGTAACAGTAACAATACCTAACTTAAGAGATGCAACGGTAACAACACGTAACAAAAACGATGCAACAGTAACAATAAATAACACTACTGAATGACGCAACAATAGCAACAGTTGACACGATGCAGTTACAGTGTAACATTTATAGCAACAACGATCGAGTTTACTCTTTCATCCAAGGACACTGTCAAGGCAACAGTAACACCATATAACACCAACAACACTGCAGAAACAAGCAAAGCACTGGCAATGGAACGGTAACAATAAACGACACCAATTCCATTGTTATTACACAATAGATATACGCCATATATCGATACCAAAAATAGAACATCCACCATAGCAACAAGTCAGCTTACTTTTTTATACAATTTGATTGACTTAATTTTGATCGCGCATACTTCATAAAAAACACTGAAATATTCTACAAAATGTAAAACATCTTACAACAATGCGTTTACTCACCATTTGCCTCCGAGTTCAAGTGTCACCGGAGTTAGGTTTTCTGCAGCCGCTCTCATTATGATCTTAGCCACGTTACATCCTCCTGTGTACAGGATGTGGTCAAACCGTTCTTTGAGCAGAGCTTGGGCGACGTCAGCAGCACCATTGACCACTGGATAGCAGTCCTGTAGGCAGAATAAGAGACAATAGTAACAAGGTACTGAAGAAATGTGTGGCTGGCAATGACTAAAATTACCATCGACTAAAATAAAAGTGAAGGCAACGTAATTTTTTTTTTGACAATTTACCTGATCTAAATACTGCGGGATGATCTTTCCTAACAACTCGGCGCAGTTTGGAGACAATTCAGATGGCTTCAGGACGACGGCATTTCCTGTATGTCAGAAGAGTAAAAACATCGATCATTAGGCATATTATACCAAATAAAAAGGCAAAACTAAGCTCTGTCAGACTTGTATTGACATGGTACAATTTATACCTATCAGTGTTAAAGCTTGAATCAATAACTGAGCAATAAACAGCACAGCCTGCATGGGACTTTCTACACGCCTTGTAATCTTAATATCGCTGTGTAATTTATTAATCACTCTCAAAACCTACTTTGAAGGACTTTTTTACTTGTATGTTTTACAATCATTTGGCGTTTTGGTCCAAAAATTTAAGCGGGACCCCGTGTCACGTGTACCTCGAGCGCCAACAAACTGAACGAATTACCCACGTCGTGCGATACTTGATACACAGCAATTTGTAAGTCTCTATACTGCTCAACACATTTTATGACATGAAACGTACACAGTAAACACCGTTGTAAATATAAAAAACATTATCAAAAAATAGCTGCAAACAAAAAAATTTGAAAATTTAAATGCTTAATTCATCTATTACTCAAGATTATTTATTTATCCAAACAGTTTAAAAACTTGAAATAATACACTTTCCCTATAACTCATCTTATGCATAATGTTTTGAGGAGATGGCGCTATTACGTGTGAGACAGAATGGTTTGACAATGATTACAGCTGTTTTCTTTGTGTGCCATGTTGGTGCATTTTGAACACTGTATTTCCTTTTAACTTACCGGCCGCAATAGCTCCAATTAATGGCACAAGAGTCAATTGTAGCGGGTAATTCCAGGCACCCATAATGAGGCAAACACCGTATGGATCTCGATGAATAAAGGCCTCTTTCCTCAAAAGAAGCAGGGAGCCATCGTTAACCTGAAAAATTCGGAATAATAAAACAATACTGGTTTATATCAAAGGTCCGCTGACATTGTGAAAGACGAATTGCAATGGGATTTACAGATTTACAAAGGAAGGGACGGGTGACAGGAGACGGAGATCTTAAGGGCTGCAGGATAAACTGGTAAGGTAAGAATATAGAGGGCGCTGTTACTGGCATATCAATATTCTGCACTGTCAATACTGTTATGAAATGATGAAATGAACAGGAAGATCATGGTCTTGTGAGGGTCTTACCTCCGCGTCCGTTCACTTTATTACAGTACACTGAAGAAAGTGGATATAGAGAGTGATTCTAAATTCTAAGGACGGGGTGGGGTGGGGTGGGGGGGGGATTGAGGACAGGGGGTGATGCAACATCGTTAGAAAGGGAAGTGTGTGTGAATATAGCTCAAATGGGTCTTTGACTTGGATGAAGATTGCAAGCAGTGACGGGCCTTCCCAAGACAACATGAATTTGTTTAAATCGCGTAGTATGGACGTTCTAACAATTTAAGAAAAAAAGGCACATCATACTAAGAGAGTGTGCTCCCCTGCTGGACAGTGAGTTAATTCCTAAAAGCATCTTTTTTTTTTCTTCGAAATTCCTGTAAATAATTTTCAAAGAACTCTAAGGCTCTACATATAGGACAAATGCAGAGCCTTTTTATTTTCTAAGAGTGAACCTTTGATCAAAGTATGGAATGATATATACCATCCATGCATTGATTGTGACTTACATCAGTTGGTTCTATGATTTCGTCAAGTTGACGTGTGAATTCGAGAGCTTCGTTCTTAGCTACGTCTATCTCACATGACGTAGTCTCCTGCGACGGCTGCAGGAAAAGAGAGGAAAGCTAGATCAGTGGAGGTAGGAAATAAATCTACATTGAGGTTAGAGTCAGCATCTCCAAACGATTAACAAACGCAGAAAAATTTCAGTCATATATTTAAAATATAAATTTACTGCCGGTAGACTGGCGATCCCGGATAAGGTTTTCACAATGAGAGCGGGATCATAAACTCTCAGCTCTTCTATCTCAAAATATACACGGTCATGATAAAGCAATTTGAAAGGTATAACACTAAATTTAGAGAATACCTGATATGATAAACACGATAGGTAGGAAATATCAGATATGACATAGAACACTTTAGGCAGGAAATACCCGATATGAACTAACACCATAGGGAGTGAATATATGTGATGACATGACACAATAGGTAGGGAATACCTGACCTAACATAACAACTAGATAGGAAATATCTGATATGTCATAACACCATCGGTAGAAGATATCAGATAATAATATCCTTTCAACCAAGATCGGGTCTCAAAACGAACCAGCTTTGTATGTGTCAGTCAAACAAAATTCAATTTGGCGTGATGACATTCCCTCGGCGAAAGGGTTATAAGTGAGTTTAATAGGTCAGTACATTTCTTACTGTGGTAGGCTATTATTCTACACCTTACTCAAGCATTTCCATCACAGAAACAGACCTTGTTCAGGTCCTTCCGTAGAGCAGCTATCATGCTACTTTTATGATCATTGATCATTTGGACAATGGCCTCTAGGTTCCTTTTCCTCGCCTCTTTGCTGCGAGTTTTTCCCGCTGCAAAGCCCGCCCTCGCTTTCGCGACGATCTGCAAGACGAGAGAAAAGTAAATTCGACGTGAGGAAAATACTCACGGAGAGGACATGCAGGGTGTTGGTTTTAAGAAAAGGAGGTACGTATACGGAGAAGATCGTTTTAAACGCACCTCGTCATACCGGGGAGGTGCAAATTTAGACATCCTAAATCCCACGTCAATGATGATACACAAGAAATGTACGGAATACACAGTCGATAAAATGTATCATCCTTGTCATGATACTATGTGGCTGTGATACACGATAACAATACTAGTTATGTGATACAAATGTGGGTTAATTTCAACCATTTTGAATATTTAACTAGGACTAAAAAATTGCTTCCCCCCCCCCATCTCCATTCTAACACGATAAGTATGTTTCATGGAATCAAGCGAACATTATAATGCATGATAACAAACACACAAACTTCATTCGCTACGTACCTCTCCCCCCCCCCCCCCCCTACCGTTCATCAGTCACAGGACGTTGGCGAGGTTGTGTATACATACCGGTCTTATCGACCTTTCATCATAGTCAATTTGTTTGGTAAGATTTGGAAGATAAAATCTTGTTCATTATGGACCTGACGGAGAGTTCACGCGAACTAGATCTACATCGAACCGAACACCACCAAACTAATCGTAACTTGACCTTTGATCGATTACCGTTATCTGATATAGCAACAAAGAGTACGTGCTAGGTCGGGATGGCGGTTCGTTGAAAAGCACCCCAGAATTCCGTTCTTTTATCTGTCCGAGAGAACTATCACCTCCACTGGCAACTTTAACCTTCCCGAGCTGATACATTACGAAGCCTTCTCGACCTCAAGTGGAAGTGCAAGAAAGACGTAATTGGCCGTAGGTAGGCCAATCGCCTATATACTGAATTCTTTATCCTCAATGTAGCTCTGGATGGCTCAAATAAGCTTAAATAGTTGACTTTTTCTTAAGTTAAATATACCAAATAAACTGATTATGATAGTCCATAATCCTCTACTGAAGCCGTAAAAGAAATCAGCACCGTTGTTATGATAATTTAGTTATTACATATTTGTGTGATAATTATTCATCTTGCCTAGATGTTCAATCGCCTTCCCCACAAAAAATAAGAATAATAATTCGGACAACAAAACCATATATCTATACAACCTCCAAAGGCATGGACCTGCGCTATATGGAAGGTACCGTGCTTTTGAGTGTGTTGATATATACAGTGAGCAAATCGGGTAGATCATCTCGTAACTTGGCATTTAGCCCACCTGTTTGGGTTAATAGGTGAACTATACAGGGGCGTGATATGGACCTACACATGACAAATAGCCGCAACACGTACATATGATGTAACGATACAGCAAACAAGAATGAACTTTTGACTTTTATGTAACAACTGGGGTGACATATCAACGACCACAAATCAAATTATCAGGGTTTCCGTTTACTCAGTAACGTAAATTCATAATTCCTTACCACAGAATGTACCGTGGGGGGGGGGGGGGGCATGGCGTTCATGAGATAACAACATTATGTAATCTTTTCTGTACTTGTGTCTAGGGACCTTTGTTTTCGATTGGTATGTTTTCGTTTCCTTTGTTTTCTTTTGTATTTCATTTTCTGGCGAACTTGCTTTGTAAAAGGATCTGTAGGTTTATCCGGCAAGTTTTCCATACATCTTTCTTTCTCTTTGTTGTTATTACTCATTTTTACCCACAGTTACATCGAGGAAGCTAACATAAATCAAAGCAATCATCCAAATCAAATATTTAAACCATTTTGTTAGATCCCCTTTTATAATGTCATGTAAGAATTAATGAGTATTCATAACTGTAGTCATGGCTCCGTCCAACGAATGCCATGCCATGCCATATTTGTATCAATTAATCAAAGAAAAAAAGGGGTTCTTGTCGATCGCAATTGTGAGACAAAACAGATATTTGTTTAATTTAGGGTGCGCATTCCTCTAAGGAGCTGTAATAGAGCTTGGATCCTTAATCCTTCTTTGGTTTCGGTGATAATCCCAACCAGTTTGTAATCACGTGGGAGAGCATGTGTTTATTTGTAGGTGTGTGTTTGTGTGCTGATGTCTGTGATGCCTTGTACCGTGACGATATCTGAAGAAGGGAAACTAGGGCAAATCTCATATTTGGTGTATAGGTGTACCGCATTGAGTACAAGATTCATATAGTTTATTGTGGAAGTCAAAAGACACTAGGGATCAATATTGGTCAAATTGTGAAAACTCTGTAAACACGACATTTTAAGAAGGGAAACTTGGACAGATATCGTATGTAGTACGTAAGATTACCACATCTAAATGTAAGGTCAGCACTTTTTTTAGTGGTGACCAAAGGAATTTTTATGGCCAACAGTGGTCTAATAGTGAAAACCTTGTAAACATTATACCTCAAAAAGGTTAGCTTGCAGTGATCTCATATGGTTTGCTGTGCAGGTGAAGTGTTGTGTCCTACCATATTGACCATTTGGTGGAGGTCATTTTTGGGAACAAGGGTCAGTTTGTGAAAACCATATGCACATGACGTCTCAAAACAGGATAAATTTCTGTAGTACGTAGTTGCACATGTTGAGCACATAACTCATCTTATGCAATACGTCAGGTCCACCAAAAAGTCAGAATATAATCATCAAAACCACAATGCATTTGTTCATTCTAGTTTGACTAGCTGCAATGACAAAACTGCAATCGGTGTAGCCAGCTGATACATTATTATTTATTGCAGGTTGTTACAAAGAGTTTCCTTACGGTTTTTGTAGCTAGGAAAATAAAACACTTCGGAATAAATATGAGCATTCCATTTTGTGTATGGTGGATATATCCGAACCCTCCTTGGGGGCATTTTCCATACAAGCATGACCTTTGGCAGTTGCTACAAAACAGCCATGAAATGTACCAGAATTTTGAAAAAAATTTTGTAAAAGTTCAAAATGTCACTTCGCCGATTGTGGTGTTTGTTTTGTATGCAATGATAAAGAAAATATATCATTTTGTTGTAAAACTTCCATCGAGAAATTGTGGGGGGGCATATCTGCCTATAGGCTAGATCATATGCGTGTTACTCAACAAATCCACAGAGACAACAAACGCAGTCAGTATGCAATGAGGGGAAAAAGAGACATGTTACACAAACAATAAAATACCACAGTGTTGCAAGATGCATACAGTTTGCACTGGAAGAGATCAACTTTCTTACCACTCAATTTACATTTAGCGTATGAAAGCATGATACTGTAGGCTAATTTCAACCTTGTAGGCCTGCTACATGTCTTGCTTAATTATTCGGTGTCCCTCGGACAATGGCAGACTAAGACTTCGTTCTTTTTTTCTCAAATTAAACCAAAATCTTTAATTAAAACCATCCCATCTAGACTCCACGCAAATTTCCATTCCCCCCCCCCCTAATTTTTACATTTAAGCAATTGCGTGCCCTTTGGTGTTAGTCCCAGCTCAACCCTCCTGTAGTTATTTGAGGTAGGGGGGTCCTAAAGGACATAACCATCTTACAGTTGGGAGAGAAAAAATGTCTACACGTGTTGCCTTAAAGACCTTATTTACCTGTAATGCAACATCAATAACAGTTTTCATAAGAACCGCCTTATCTAACAATTTGTAGCCGTTTTTTTTTTTTTTTGTCGGGGGTGTACACTCTGGGTAGTGTATTAAATTTTGCAATGATTTCATTGACTTCTTGTAATGGCAACTTTTTAACGGCAGTTCTCGATGCCGTTCAGAGGGACAATTCTAACGGGTCATTTCACTCATGCGCAATCATCTCATGGTGAACTGGATGTACAAAGAAGACAACCATTCTCTCAACTTGATGTTAATGAAAATAAACAAACAGCAGGTTCCGTGAGTTCATGGGGCCATATAGTTTTGTCAGTTGGTCGAGGGAGTCCTACAGAGTGATTGAACTGTTGTAATGTTTGTTGGCTTTTATGGTCAGAGTTCATTCGTGTAAAGTTTACTAGTATCTCATGCGCTAACGTTTGTTTGAAAAAAAAAAAAAGGGGGGGGGGGGGAAATGCCAAAACGGAAATATCAAGTAGCGCATGCGTATAGCCTATATGCACATTTGTGTTAGTTTTATGTTGATAAATCGATTGTTACTATTAACTATTGGATGGATAAGCTCGGTGTTATCAATTAACTCGTAACTACCTTACGTAAGCTGATAACGATGGCACTTCAATTTTATTAATCATTAACTTTAATGTCAGGAACTTCACATTTTTATAATCATTTAATTTTTTTAAAGCGTGCATATGACGGATCTTTATGGCGTTTGAAACGTACGCCAAGCTAAACAAATAAACAAAACGAAATCTTTCTCAAGGACTGTTTAATGATAGTACAGTTATGTGTGAAAGGTGAATCACACACAACTTAAGGAGATGATTGATCGATAAAACCGGTTTACTTTATACAGTCAGTGAACTTGCGTCATGATTACATAACGCTGATAAAATATCTTTCCTCTATGAGGATAATAATCATTATTACGACAGATCTTATCTCGGAGGAGGCCGGTTTGAACCCGATAGCAGTGCATGATGTCAACAAACAGGACGCGACCGACGAGGTGCAATAAGTCACATGAAGTTCAAAGAAGGGCAACCACACACGTACATTGACGGACACCTTAATATCGGAGAAATGTAGGTGGCGGGGGGGGGGGGGGGTATGCTTACTAATAGAGCCGAGGCTAAGCTGTCTTAGGCAACCAACTACGCTCTAAAAAGCAAAAGAGTGAAATACACTCCGAAAGAAGATACTGATGACTAAGGACCACTCCTAGTGAGAGTGAATTTCTCCCGGAGTCAAACTTCACTCCAAAAAAGAACGATGTTTCATACACATGGATGATGCAGTAAAATATGGTTCTTTTTTGTAGTAAAAAATATCCACTCCATCCCCTGATGAAATCTACTCTTACTAGCAGTGGTCCCTCAGTGCGTGACTTCTTTTATAAATTTGAGTGAATTTCGCTCTTTTGATCTTATAGTATAGGGACATATGTCCAAACCATGAAGCTTTGTACCCTATAGCAGTAGGCGAAAGAACATTCTTTTGCAATTCTCAGTACAAAGCTCTGCGAGTGACAATTGCATTTGCTTGTGCACTTAAACGGTCTACACCCCAGTCTGGACAAATACGTACTCCAAAGGATAGGGAGTATGCAATCATAGGGGAAAAATAATTTGTGAAAACAATGACACAACATGACACAGATATTTTGAACACTAAACAAAGTATACCATTAACGGTGCAGCTTAAAGCTGACATCTGCCATAAATAGAGGAACACGAGGAAAAATTTGAAGATGAAATTATATCTCTGTTCACTGCGACAACTTCCCGTTACTAACTTTGTAGTCGTTTGTGTCTCTTGTCCTCTTTATAGACCTAAAAGTTACAGTAGGTACGATTTCTTAAGACTCTTTAACTGTCAAGGTATTCTTGTCGTAAATTCAGCATAAGGCGTGTTAATTTGATGTATGTTGCGAAGTCGTTGTTTTATATTTGGAGTATTGATAAAAAAAAAAATTCATAAAAGCACTGACAGACGGATGGGGTGGGGGGAACCGGAATTCGGAGTTGGGAGGGGTGGGTGGGGGTTACTGCTTAGGATGTTTCTCCCAACATTCTTCTTGGTGGTGATGACCGATGTAAACCAGCCTCTCAGGATAAATTTTGTGTCCACGCGATCTTATTTTAAAACAAAGGATCTCTAACACGAGGCGGGGGGGGGGGGGGGGTTCAAAGTGTATGGTATCTGAAACAAAGTTGAACCATTCCACAAATCTGGCAGAATGTTTGAGTTAAGCCTTTGACAACTTTGTGTTTCCTTGTTTCGTTTGATTTAAATAAAACAAAAACGCATCGAGCATACTGATTAGACCATAAATGCACATCGTAAATGACACATAGCCACTGCACTACAGTCTGATAAATTATACTTGATCTAATTTTACTCTTAAAAATTGAGAGGGAAGACATCAAGATGGCTATAAATTTGAGCGCCATAGGAGAGGAGAGGGGGGGGGGGGGCGGGGCATTTTGTTGTCAGTACGAAATACCAAAATACGATGACAATCAAGATTATAATTACATCATTATTCCCCAGCTTACTATCAACTTACGACCCCCATTAATGATTTTTTTTTTCAATAAACAACTTTTACATAGCATGATTCCAATTCGTATTCGCAGATACATTCACACATCCCCAATTCCACGGGATGGATCCAGAATGCAAACAATTATGTAAGACTAAGAGCAGTAAACTGTACCTTGTCCATTCCTGTCGTAGTTAAAGCTGACGCCATTTTAGTTCCTTTTCTTCTTTGATCCTTCTTAATTTTCTGATTGTACTTCCTTGGTCAGTCTTCCTCTGGTTATTACAGCTCTAGTCTGATTCTCGCACAGAGTGGTTTTAAAGTGTTTCGCCTTTCTCGCGATGTTCTTATAGAAGTTACCTGTGCAGTCTTGGACTTTGTCTCTGCAGGCTTGTTTGTTAATAATACGTCACAATCTCTGCATCCAATCACGTTATTATATCGCCACTGTTCTGCAGTCTGCAAAGATACAAACTTGTATCGGTCAGTTTAATTCTGTTTAATTTGTCTTCAATAATTGTTTGTTATTTGACTGACTGAGGTCAGCCAGTGAACACAAAGATACCTTGAGGTAAAACAAAAGAGTGTTACTGTTACTACCGTATTCGCATTCTCTTATCTTTCTAAGATGACAACTAATTGTCTTCTTGAAACAAAATATATCAATTATACAGTGGTTTGCACTTGAAATTATCTTTGGCGATATCGCTGACCTATAGTCCAAAGTACCAAGTAAAATAAACGTACAATTCATGGTCAGACTATAGGCTACGTAGAATGTAAAGTCAGTTTTGGCGTTTACTAGTTATGATTACTGTTGACGTTGGGGAAAAAAAGTTGATTCTGGAACATCAAAGTTGTTGAAAAGTTTAAAGTATATATTTGTCTGGTTCGATTGAAGCGGCGGCGTGGGAGTACCCAAGCTTCCTGGTCGGACAGGCGCTCATGAGGCGACCTGTCCATTAATTTTACCATATTGAAATAAATAAAAAATACTAAAATTGTGGGAAGAATATCTAAGTGTACCGCGACCATCATTTGGCGCTGAGGTGTATTAGAAATGTTTAATGAAAATATCCATAAGGTCGTTGAAAATCGCTTTCCCAGGTAATGCAGAATCCGTTTCATTCTTGCTTCGTCCCCCCCAAAAAAACTACTGATAGGACCATGGGCCACACCCCACCCTCAGTCACCCTGGTGCTGGTTGTTTTAAAGTAGCAAACGTGGTTTGAAATCCACTATAATGACATTTTTGGAAATTAATGTGTTTTAAAGCTGGAATATGAGTTGCAAATTTGTCATAATTTGCCACTGAAAACTTCAGCAGAATATTTTATAGCCACCACAATGATTCATCCCTATTTTTGCACACATGAATATTTTTTATACTCCTAAATGTTTCCTAGAACATAATCAACATAAAGTCGTAACGTGTCGTATTGAAAGTAAATATAGAATAGAACATGTGTCAAATAAACGAAACGGTGTGTGACGTCATTGTTGCAAAATGGGATAATTTGGTTCTTTTGTTTTCTTGTCATTGCTAGTCCAGATGCTGTTGTGAACAGCTTGAGATAGCTTGATATAATTTTGCGAACAGTTTTGAGATTGATTAGTGTGCTAGTAAGTTCTCCAGGAGAGTTGTACATTAAAGACCCACGATGTATATGTCGGCATCATTTCGGGTATAATTCGCCTTTTGTACAATAGTAGGTTTATATAGGCCTACCTAGTACAGCCCGGCATACGATACCATTGTAAATGTGAGGGGCCCGTTTCGGCCTCAGTTCTTTTAGGTGGGTATATGGTGCGGGGACAAACACAGCGAGGTGGACACACTTAACAACAAAGTGGAGAGACCAGCCTCAGTGTATTTGTAAATGCTAAGACCTGTACCCTTCACTACGGAAAATACTGTAATGTGGGCATCACTAGGCTCTAAACAGTTCAAAAGTACACAATAAATATATCGTTACTCACATATAATGTAGGGTCCAGCGATCAGAACCGGTATACCTTACAGAACTGATAACCTCTGTTGTCTCAATCTAAACAGCAATGTCTGCTTTTCTTGGTCGAATGCAAAGATTTTAGACAAGTCTTTTTTATGAGCATATTGTCCTGTCTGACCCTTGTCTGACTGAGTAAACTAAACCAAAGCAGCTACAGTACTCAGCAGTGAAAACTGCACATATTCTAAAGCAATACATTTTTTTATCGACACGACGCGCCTTAAGACCATCACTTTCCTTCAGTTGCTTGGCAACCCACCCGAGAAATTTTTGGAGGCCAGAGGTCAAACACTCTGCCTTAGGAGTTGTATGTAACAACTTCCTGCTCTGACCAATACAAAGAAAAATGTATCTGTAATTTAAAGTGATACACTGCAAATACCAGACACATTAGAATGAAAAGAAGATAATTGTTGTCTTCCAAAGTAGGGACCTTCTTCTTCTCATTAAGTCCATATAAGGATTTTAAGGTCCCCCCATCCCCATATTATTTCTGCCTCTTTTCCCTCTTTTTGCATACAATTTTTTTTTTCTGCCATCGTTTATTACGTGTCTACCAATATATGTACAATCATTAATTTCAATAGTTACAGAAGGATTTCACATATATACAATGGTTAAATCATGAATGAACAATAATTGAAGAACAATACAGGGCAATTACTCAAAAAGGAAATGGTTGTTGCAGAAATCCTTTTTCAAATTAAAGAAATTGGTTGCCTTGACTTGATTTTATGTAATTGTTTGTGGACTTGCAAGAAAAACTTGCAAATTTAGGCATGAAGTCGTTCACAGACGGAAACTTATCAAGAAGTTTTTGTGGGAAAATAAAGTACTTATCACGCAAAATGAGAAAATTATAAGGATGCTTAAGCAATAATTTATAGCCCAAAAAGAAATCAGCTTTCGAGATACAAAATTGCCTTCCTAAAATAACCTGTTCACTGTCTAGAATAAAATTAGAGGTATATTTGCAATTCCAGAACAGATGACCAAGCGTTTCATATCTTTCCCCACAAAAAGTGCATCTTGGATTTTCCTGCACGTTAATTTTGTGTAAAAATAATTTGTGCCCAGTATCGTATGGATAAAACGAAGTTACTCTCCTTAACAGACTTAAAAGGAATCAGGTGAATTTTTGACATTGCTCGTCATCAAAATTAAAATCAGTTTGAAACTTTATGATTGCCCTTGACTGTAATGAAATACGTTTAATTAAAATACTGTACATATCTACACTGTTAAAAATGTAAATCGTACAATGTAAATTTAATATGAATATATCACTGGAGTCACGTTTCCACTCATTTGGAATTTTCATGCATTATACCACAATATAACAAGAAGGAACACTGCAAGTTACACTTGTTTTGGAAATGTTGAAAATTAAAAAAAAAAATGTAGGTATCATCAAGAAGATCCTTAACGAAAACAATACCCTTATCATACCATTGTTTGTACAAAACAATAGAATCTTTAATCTTAATAGCAGAATTGTTCCACAAAATCTGTTCTTTAAAATTCGATAATGGGACGTTATAGTTGCAAATAGCCCAGGCGTGGCAAATGTCATCAATAAAAGCATGCACTTCAGACTTCCTATAGTTGCCTTTGAACCAGAAGGAACCACCACATCGTTTTAAGTAATAGTAAAAACACTTAGCCCTATGGGCATCGTTTTCAACAACATATCGTTTAACCCCACTTACACTTTAAACTATGAATAAAGGTGCTTACATGCGTAACCTTCAATCCCCCCTTCTTTGTAGGATTCATCATTGTACTACGCCGAATTTCGTTTGGCTTCCTGGATCAAATAAACTTGTACAGAATGGACTCTATTTTTTTTACAAAATTAGAAGGTGGGCTTGGTAAAATCTGAAAGAGATATACTAACTGAGAAAGAGCAAACGTTTTAATCAAAGTAATTCTACCGAGGGGAGTGAGGTCACGCTGTGACCACAAATTAAGAATAGATTTCAGCCGGGAAAGCTTTGGTATGAAATTGAGGCGAAATAAGTTATCGCCCCCCCCCTCCCCTCTTGATAGTTATTCCCAAAACCATGATTGGACCCGCGGTCCATTCGAAAGAATAATTATCCACATGTAACTTGGTCTTCTATTCATCATTTCCTACAGGAAACACACAAGTTTTATCGTAATGAACACTTAATCCTGACTACTTTCAAGAATCTGAAAAAATTCTGCACATTTCAATCAAATTATTTTCACCACCGTCTAGGAAAAGAGTTGTACCATCAGCGTATTGAACCATACGCATTTCAATGCCATTCAGTCTTATACCTCTAATGTTGTTACTGTTAATGACTTTTAAGGCAAAAACTTCAGCAAACAAAAGGAAAATATACGGACTTAAGGGGCAGTCTTGTCTCACGCCTCTAGAAATCGGAAAGTAGCGAGATGAAAATCCATTATTACAAACACATGGAGATGAGTTAACATATAAAGTACGAATTACCCAGCGTATAAAGTCATTATAGAAATTGAAAAAGTGAAGAGTTCTAAATATAAAATCCCTCTCTAATTTATGGAATGCTTTTTCAAAGTCAATACCATCAGTCCGGGAATTTTTTTATAAAAGTTAAATAGATGTTGTGAAAAAATAAATAAATAACTGAAAATGAATGAAATGGAACAATCAACAGTTTGGATTTATACTTATGTAAGATACGCTTTCCACTGTGACATTTTACACAATGTATACATTTTATGATACAAGCGTTCGTTGAAGCAGCAGTTGGGAGGAGAGGGGGGGGGGGGGGTGGATTCCGGAAACCAACATAAGCTCTCAGATTTTTCGACCGACAAGTGCGATTCTACGAAAAACAACGTTTATCATGAACGTAAACTGAGTTTATCGATAAACAGTTTTTTTCAGATACACTCAGGTTTTCCAGTGAAAAACAAGGATTTCCCCCCCCCCCCCAAAAAAAAGTTTTACTACGGAAAAAAAAAAATTTTTCGAACAGAAAGATTTATCAAGCGAGAAGGAGCTTTTCGATAAAATGTTAGATTGAATAGATTGATAACTCTTTGTATCGATAAACACAGTTTGTCTGGCTCAATATAAGAGAGAATTCAAAAATTAATTTAAAAAATAACTCTGTATTTCCACAGAAGAATTCATGTTTTAGGTAAACACGGTTTTTCGATGTAGACAACGCACACCCTACATTGCAGTTGGGAGATCTCCCCACGAGTCAACAAGTGTTTACCGTCGGACAGTCTATGAATATTGAACATTTTCGATATTTCATCAAATATGACAGGCTCCTTAGTGACCAGGATATTAAAACAGGCGGGTTGAGATATGTGTAGTGCACAAATCGAGGCAATTGATCTAATTTTGACGATGTTATGGCTTTCACCAAAGTTTTAGGAGTGACGGTGAAGGCGGAACCTTGAAAAGTGAAGGTGGCAGCTCCCCATTGAGGGGTAGCCATGTATGGCAGAAACTTCTACAGGGCTGCGGAGATCACATTACTTTTACAATTTACTGTATGTCAACGGGGCAATTTATAAAGTAGTACTGTCAGCATGGAGCTCCATGGTCATCAACATGTACTCTCTAATAATTAATTACTTAACATCATAAAGCGATTTTTTTGCAAGTGATACTACTATGGTTCAATAATAACTTAGCTGCAGATTCATTGCCCAAAGGAGCAAAAGTCATGGTAGAACGTTAGGAACATTCGAAATCAATTTTGGTACCATACTGAGAACATAAAATAGCCTTTGTTAAAAATGGAGATTTTCAGAATAGTACATTTTGTGCTTTTTTGTTTATACCATCTCATTAGTCGCGGCATACTCTATATATAGGGATCCCAAGTTGTTAGTTTCAAAATACACATTGCGGCTTTGTACAATGTCTTTAACCTCACATCTCATCCCCCGCACCAGATCTACTGATGATGGCCACAGTCAGCTGATATAGCATGCTGCAGCTGTTACGTAATCGATCGGTCACAATTTAACTTGCATTCATTGTCTCATTGCTCCAATTGAGCATCTATTGGCAATTGATGTTGTGAACATTAAGGCACGGTGGATTCACATCCTCAGTTGGGACAATATTCCTATACTGCTCTTTCACGTCGCGTCCATAGCCCTTGTAATGTCATTACGGTGTCAACAGGACGAAATAAACATGTTTATTCATGTTTCTGTCAGGCATACAGGTTAGAAACTGCATGTTTGTATCGTTCGTTTTAGTGTTTTAAAACATTATATGAGAGGACAGTTTGGATTGGTTAAATGTAAGAAATTGTGCCAATTGGCTGGTTCATTGAATGTTATTCTATGCACTGGCATATATAACACACCCATATACACTTAGTCCTGACGTTAGTTTGTGAACTCATTCTCTCAGTTTTATGTAAGATCGATATGCTAATTAGTAAATATGAATATGCAAATATTTACGTGACATTTTGGAGTCTGTAATTATACTACGATGCGACAATTCGATACATTTGTGACCATTGAAACCATACAGACGATAAGACGCTAAAACAAACAGATCTGTTGGTTTGATTTTAACAATTGGTTAAAGTTCATGACTGCAACTGTGTACAAGATACCAGTATAGCTGCCGTATAGGACTGTAACAGACTAAGGAGACGCATTGCAAAGAGTACACCGAAAACTCAGCAGATCGTCTCACAATATGGCGTCTGCCTTGGCAACAATAGACGTGGAGAAGGTAAGAGTTAGGCCTACTGGGTATCGTTGATATATGGAGACGCTTTGTGAAGAAACAATTGGAGCTGCACTAAGTTCTCTACCTGGGCTGAAGGCAGAGTACATTGCACATCATAGGATATCAGTGGTGTAATTCACCGTTCAGCAGTCAATACTTAACTGTAGTCCCGTATTAGCAAAGGCCTCATTTAATAGTTAGTTTAATCCAGTTTAAACTCTGTTACTTGGATACTTTGCCCATCTACTTTTCTTTTTTGTATGCATTTCTGGATGTAAGTCTTGACCTGGGGGTATATTGGTGGATAATTTGAAAGATGCAGGGTTCAGGCAGGGGGAGGGGGACGTCAACACCTGACAGTGGGAATGATGGGATCATGTACTTAAAGTTTAATTAATATCTGGAAAACTGAGTTTGACAAACAAACTGGCCAATCAGGTATATTGCATCTAAACTCAACTCCACCATCAGTTTGCCGGCTTGACACTATGCAACTTAACATTGTCGTGTCACTCGTTCACTACGTTGTTTTCCATTAAAAACCACCGAGACTGAGTATATACAGACAATTCAATGTAACTGGATGTATGCTGCCGCCAGGAGGTGTTATTTCTGTTCTTCCTTCTTAGAAGTCAATTCGGGCCATTCTTCATTAGGACTCAGATCAAAGTGACATTTCTCTGTAGTCGCTTTAAATAAGTCTGGAAGAACTGTCCTTGCTTTAACAATCACTAGCTTACACTAACTGGACTAAAGTGTAATGCGATCAAACGTATAAGATGTGAATCTATAGCAAAGAAACACTCTATCTGATTCGTTGTTGCTTCATTTGATATTCATAGCCAGAATTATTATAATTATAATTATAGAAATTACAGAAGGTCATCTGCATCGAGCTGCCATACAGTAATCAATTAACTAATTAAAAGTAATGGCATATGATAGTTTATTAATTGACAATAATATAGAGGAATATGACATAATATGACGTAAGGTAACATTGAATAACGCACTTTAATTAAGTACAGAACAACTTTACTTATTATGAGAAGAGAGAACAAACCATAATGTAATAGAGAGTAACATAACGTAATTTGATAAAAAAGAATGTACCGTAACTTGGTACAAAGAAGGATAATGATATCATATAGTATAACATAATATAATAGGAAGAATAACACAGTAACATGGAGGAAAATAACACAATATAAGAAAGAGGAACATAACACAATGTGATAAGAAGTAATAAAGCATGACATGATGTAAGGTAGCATAGCAAAGTAATACAGAGTAACTTAACATAGTGTAACACAAAATAAATTCAGAGAGAAAAAAAAATGTGTAGGGTAATATAACATAATGTAATATAGAGGAATATAAGAAAGTGCAATATAGTAAATAGGGATATAACATAGTAAAATATAGAGTAACGGAATAAATTATACCGGAAAGAACATAATTATGTGTGTAGGAATATATCATAATATGATATCAATGAATTTGGCGATATGATATAGAGAAGCATGACAATACAGTGTAACATAATAAAGATGAACATAAAAATATACAGGGTAACATATAATATAGAGGAACATAACATAGTAAAATAGACCATAAATGAACATCATATATTTATCTTGTAATATTCAGTAAAATGACAATTAAGATAAGTCTACTTGTTATCTAGTCTTGTGATCATTTCAGTTCAATTAGTTATGACGTACATTAGTAACAGTGTCACGTGAATTAGTGCTAAGATTAACTGATATGAATTAGTAAACAAAAATCTGCAAACAACAAACAATTACTGATAAAGATACAAAGTTCCTTTTATTGTTTTATTTTTTTTAGTCTGTTATTGTATAGTCTTTTCTTGCAAGTTTCGAATATTGATCAAAATATTATTTCATATCGGCGTGACGGCATGTTAATGGTGGATATAGTACAGTACGATACCGTACGATACCGTACGATACAACACGATACAGCACGATACAGCACGATAGAGTATGTAAGATCGGGAGGAGGGGGGAACTATAAACTGAAAAAAAAAACAATTGAAAAATGAACGGATGAGTGGAGAAAACAATTGATGATTGTATATCAAAGATTGTAGACAAAAAGAAGAACATTTTTCGTTCTCCTTTTCAAAGGCAATGAAAGCGAACAAACGACTGAGCTAGTACCTAACATATAGTTCAATAAATGATGACATATCCAACGCTTAGCATGGTTCTCCTTAAAGGTCGTGTGACATACATCTAGGAAAGGGGTGGCGTGATCTAAAAGTTGCATCCTGAGTTATATCCTGAATAAAGATCCGTTGGTTTTGTGTTTATGTCTATTAGCGGTGAGGTTTTTGAGAAGATATGGCTTTCCAAAGTTTGATGAAAATGCAAATATGATGATATGGAGCGTTGAATAGTATCGTTATTTCTTTTGTGCTGCCTAAATATATTTTCTCTTAATTACTTAATCACTTGGTTCACATCGGCGAGGGATATCAGTATTTGTAAAGAAGAAAGACATGTTAAAAAAAAAAGGGAAAATCTCTCAGGACATATAAAATTCTCAGTTGTCCTTGAAGTAAAGGTTAAGTCAAAAAGATAATAAGAAATAAGATGCCAGTCCCTCTCGTGACGTCACACATTTGCACACTTAGCCAATGCAGGTTTGAGGCAGGAATTTGCCCATAAAATCGTCAATATTCAATGGATTTTAATGGACTTTGTAGCTCTTGGAAACATTTTTAATGATTAATGCAGCCACTATCCCAACATGTCATATTCATACAATACAACTTTTAAGAGCACATCACGAAACTTGCCCGCACAGTAGACAAATATTGTTGTCAACCTTTACTGATCAGAGAAAAGTTCAATATAATTAAACTTGTGTATCTGCTCACCTACGAAACGTGGACTAAAAAAAAAACCTTCGCATGTATCTCCTCAAAGATCGTAGATGCTGCAAGGGCGGGCTTCGTGGCCGGTAAGACCAGGAGCAAAGATGCCAGGAGGCGCAACTTAGAGGGCGTCTTACAGTTGATCGCCAACCACAGGGAAGAAATGATTGAAGCTCAACGGAGAGATTTGCACAAGGTACTTTGAAGTAATGAAAACTATGTTTCATAGCTATTTTACAATAAAAAGTTCTACTTTTCCATTCCACCATTTCTATCAAATGTGAACGAGCGAAATCCTTAACGGAAATAAGTTTGATATTAGCATTATTGTTGACATTATTCTCGTGATTTATTTATTTATTTTGACCTGATGTAGCCATCTTTTGAAACGATCATAGGCGAAGTGGAAATGGCCAAAGGGGAAGCCACAGATTTATTGCAAAGGTTGGACGAAATCATGGATCCCACTGACGTAAGTATAGGAGCATAAAGAGAACAAGATTTTGTCAAAAGCAATACAATATCAGATTAATAGTTAGCAATATTGAAAACTGTGTAGTAGATTTGAAGGTTGTTAAACTATCCACAACAAAAAAAAAACTAAAAAGAAACGAAAAAAAAAGTAACAAAGTTCATAGGTATTGGCTCCAACGTCAACTCTTGGGAAGAAAATTAAAATACACAAATTAAAAAAAAGAGGGTTCTTAGTTATTGTGGTCATGTTTCTAGAAATCTAATAACTGGCGTATTTGTTACCTACCTCCAGACTCAACCTTTGGAAACGCCATAATAGCTTAATCTAAACGTTCTATTTCACGCTGCGTTTCAAAGACAATTCCTCGTTGTGACAGCTGTGAAGAATCTCATCATCTCACCTTATACCGCCCTCTTTTCACCATATGTTTCTTTCTTTACGTTACTGTTTGTATTTTAGTCACCATGTTCTTGTCATTAAATTGGATTTTGGATTGAAAGAAAGTTACACTGAACTGAGATGAATAATAATTTGAAGATCTTGATATCGTTTTAAAAATCGCTAAGCCGGTAATCAAGCATATTAACAGTCAGCGAGAATTTATCTACGTCAGTCCAAACTCATAAAATAATGAGCTGGTGTTTATTTTAACGACATAAAAAAAAATCTCACACACACACACGCACAAGTGCACATGGCTATAGCTTTATTACAAATTAAAACATAAAAAACAGCCGTCCACCATGAAGAAAAAAGCATATATATATGACATTGATGTACTATTTACTTTCAGGTAAATGATGGCTCACTGCTTCTTTTTCGGAAGCAAGCTTTCGTTCACCGTGATCCATACGGGGTTTGTCTCGTGATGGGTGCCTGGAACTACCCCATACAGCTGGTGTTAGTACCCCTAATCGGGGCGATAGCTACTGGTAGGTGGTAATCCATTTCACATTTAATCGTTTTGAGATGGATGAGTTGGCTGCGTCATACAGACCATGCTCTTCAAACGCAGGAAAATTTAGCCAGACCAATTCTGGTGAAATATTTCAACTATACAAACAAATTAGCAGATTTGAATAGTTGAATCTTAAAAATGGGAACTAAATCCCCTAAAGGTGTAGCCTCAAAAGCCATGAAAACGTTTTTGATAAATATTAGTCTCCAGTCACAGTTACACGTGTGAGTAGTACTTTTAATTATCCGACTCGTTGATGGTTTTAAGTCATTTGCTTTTTAAATTCTAAATTAAATTCTACTCTGACAGATTTTATACCATGAGCAATTTCCAAAATTCATCTCAAATGTCTTTGTTTTCAAAATTTCATGTATACAAGTATGTCAGGACGGATTCAGGTGAATCAAGGTTTTCCTTCACGGACCCACAAAAAAATTAAGAAGAACATGCTGATATGATCAGATATAAACAAAAAGAAAAAAATATGGACGACGAAATGTTCAATAAAAGAATTTCAATACAACGTACAAGGAAAGTGTAATATTTATTCTTTAAAATGAGTAATTTTATGAAACTTGTGCTGAACCATATCGTTGTGCTCCAGTATAATTAATGCATTAACCTTTTTCGGCAATTGATGGTGAAACTGGTGACAACGTACTGTTTTTTAATGCATGTAGTACCGCCATTCACTGAGTTCATTTTCTCCAAATATAATAATTTATAATTTCATTTGTATTTCTTGACAGGGAACGCTGTGGTGATCAAACCTTCTGAATTATCCCCGGCTTGTGCGAAAATGTTTGAGGACCTCATCCCACGGTATCTCGATACGGTATAAATGAAACTATTCATAAAAAAATCCTTCTTGCGATCTCAATATTGAACTAGTAAGAATAAAAAAAAGGGAAGGGAGTGTGTGGTTGTAGTATTTAAATCGCGAACACAGTACGAGAGTGGTATCTTATGGTCGTTTCTGATGTTTAATTAAAACAAAAACGAAATTAAGATGATTTCTTTTTTCTCTCGGCTGTTTGCCATTGTCTTTAGTGTCTTGGCGTTCTTCTTTTTATTTGATATATCCTATTATGTGATCTATGCTTTAAACAGACACGAATATCAGATATAAAGATTCGTTTCTTACCAGGGATATCAGATGGACCTGAACTAACCAGTTACCTCAAAAACACCTCAATAAGCATTTGTCATGATATGCTTTACCGCCATCATCCATTTTTTTTTTACAGAAATGTTCTGCAACAATTCACCAAATCATACTAGAGTTCTTTTGTTCCTTCAATATCTGTAACAGGAATGTTATCCTGTTGTAAATGGCGGTGCCGACGTTTCCCAGGCGCTGCTGAAACACCGATTCGACCACATCTTGTACACAGGAGGATGTGCCGTGGCGAAGATAGTCATGAGGGCCGCTGCAGAGCACCTTACTCCGGTGACCCTTGAACTCGGTGGCAAATGGTGAGTGTGATGCGTTTGCCAATGTAACGATGCAAATGGAACAGGTGGCAAGATTAGATTTATTAGAACCTAATTCGTGGAATTTCCACTTTAAAGTATGACATAAAATCTTCTGCAAATCGTCACAAGTGACATACCGCATCGAGATCATTCATGTGTGTACCTTCCTGAAGACTGCAAATGCTTGACACTTGATAATAAGGCTTTCGTCAGCATGTATCACGCTGGCAAAGACTAATAGAGGGCGATTCTGCAGCAAAACGAAACCGTTTGTGAAATTCACTTTGTTCGGTAATGAAGATGAGTGGAATTAAAGTAGGAACATACGTTACAGCAAAATCTTTTTTTTTTGCTACGTCCTTTGATATTTTTATGTATTATCCATTGTTCGTTGTCTTATTGATTTCCTTTAGCCCGGCTTACGTCGACGCCTCAGCTCATATCCCGTCAGCCGCTAAGAGAATCTCGTGGGGAAAGTTCATGAATTCAGGTCAGACGTGCGTCGCACCTGATTACGTCATTTGTGACGTCACATTAAAAGACAAGCTCATAGAGGAGTTGAAGAAGTGCTTGAAGACCTCTTACGGGGACCACCCCAAATCTTCCAAAGACTATGGACGGATTGTCAGTGATAGACACTTTGAGTGAGTTTATATTCATTATTTTGCCGCCAACTTGTCAAATAAATGGTGATAAAAATGATGTCGAAGGACATAAAAATATATATTTTCTATCTATAACTCCGTGCCATAGACTTCATATGTTGAACTATAATTGGCACGAAATTAACTGCTCACTGAAGAAGATAGCTAAGGAGGATAGTGGAGGACTGCTGGGGATGGGATGGAGATTCATACCCCAGCACAGAAGAATTTACCCCAAGAACCGATAGATAATGAAGCACACACAGACACAAACACCCGCACACACCTATGTAAGACTGAACCCCCACTGCCGCAGACATTTGCGGATACCGTACACATCGGTTGAGGCCTTTATTTTGGGTGTATTGCCAACTGGTCTTGTTTACATCGAACACTAGCGAACAACACAGAAATCATGTTTTATTAAATCCCCTCTTTATGATATTCAAACACATGTACTTTCCTAATAAGCGCACTTTGTAAAGTTTTAACGTTTGGACGATGGGGGACAGTGTCCTGTACTAGCTGTTATCCTCATGAAATTCTCAAAATATACACCAAAAGACTCCATCATATTGTGCTGTATAGGGTTCCTACCTATATAGGAACCACAGTCCTGAAACTCACATAGTGCCGTGCATCTAGCTAATAATACCATGTTTTCACTGAAAGAATTTAACCATAACAGACGTGTACATTGAAGTCCAGCGGGAATGTGGGCGTGCACCTTGCTCTGATCAACCCAGTAACATATACGGACGCCTATTTTCTTCCCAGGACAAATGGGGCCAATTCCCCCCCCCCCTCTTTTTTTTTAAATAAAACAAGTTTAAAATTGTTTCTAAATCAGTGCTAGACGAAAGATGAAGACTAGAGCACCGTAGCACACGGTTATTTTGCCTGTTCTTTCATCATGTGAACGTTAGCAAACTTGCACACACAAGTAATACCTGCAAGTCGCGATACCTTCAACTCGATAATACTATTACTTTACTACGGCAACGTTTGTCACGGGGTAGGTCCCTAGCCCTATTACTTCATGCATCAGCTCTGGCTGTTGTTGTAATACCAACGTCGACCGCAAACTATCGCTTGGATTCTGAATCTACGTACAGATTGTAAGCTATTAAAATTCATGTATGCCGAGCCGACGTAATCAATTACACTCAGCAGCACTCAATGCTTCTTTTCCTTAGGCTATGATTATTCATGCTCTTTTGAGCCAATCATCAGACGTTAAGAAAGACTCATAAATTTAGAGACCGTGGATCTTAGATCAGACAAATCTCTAATTATTCGCAGGTGTTTCGGTATGTACACTTAAAAAAAACGGTACTATCCAACTCCTGCTCGGAAGGTTAATAGAAATGAAAACAAAGGTAAAATACACCGATTCGATTTACACACCGTGTTGGTCTTTGATGTGGTACATGCGCTACATACCAGGCAACCTGCACTTGCGAAGTACATGTGACGGTACCAGTGTGAAGCTAGCAGGGCACTGGATCGCGGAGCAATGGTTCGCTATAGTCTTGTCCTGTCGAATCCTGTGCTGAATGAATGCTCTTCGATCGTGCGCTAAGGGAGTTCTGAGCTGGAATCCTGTGCTAGCTTCAGACTTTGTCAGTGGGTGAGGTGGAAACGACTTGAAGCAATCAATCAAATCCCGATACTCCGCGTGCAAGTCGGTGATGCTTCGAATTATACCCAGAAATACACATCATGGTAAAATTCAAACTATATAGTGCTGGCAGATAAAAACAGTGCGAGTGTCTGTGTAACTGTTCACCTTCACTGCGAATCTGCACTTAACCAACATTAAACTGTGGGTACCATCCACACAAGAAGTAGTTACATCTTCTGGTGATTGTACCAGAGCTGGATTACACCTGAGCTAGGTTGAACAAAATAGCACTGATATTTTAGATCTGGGCTCTCTTTTTTTGTACTATGGTAATGTAAAAATCGGTCTTTCTTTAGAAACTACATACTTAAGCCATCTCGAAATCAGCCCGGTCTTTACTGTCCAAGAAGCTTTAAACTTAATTAGAGACATTGCCATTAAGATGTTGATGGAAGCTGGTATTGGTACCATTTTCAATTTTTCTGGACCAGCTAAGCCCACATAAATTTGAAGTTTCTCTCCTTAATACCCCTGTTTAAACATTTTGAGCCAAGGGGTAACTAACTCGTCCATTTATTTTTGACTTGTCTCGACTTGACTCAGATAAAGCACTGACTCGACTTGACAACTAAGGCTGACTCGGATTGACTTGATTCGATCGGTAATATGGACGACACGACTCGACTTGTAAATCGAGCTCAAGTTGACTCGTTACGACTCTGTTTATAACATTAATGGTGGTTATTACATTAACGGTTGATTATTACATTAGGCGATGAAACAAACCGTTTGAGCCTCGGCTGATTCGCCAATCAGTGGCCCACTGTTGTAGAGTCGTACACAGCATAAACGCTAAACATTAGACATACATGATAAAACACGTCAAACCGACATATTACACATGTACTACCTCAGCCGAAAGAAAAATATTGCAGTAACCTTGTCTATGTGTAAATTGATTTCTTTTGAAAGTTTTGAAAAGTATTTAAAAAAAATGATTTTTAACTGATTTTTACTACAGTCGTGTCCTCGGACTGCTACAGAAGAGCAAAGAAAAGGTAGTCTACGGCGGTAACCACGATAGACGGGAAAGATACATTGACCCGACAATTCTGGACAATGTTAGCTTTGACGACGTCGTCATGGAAGAAGAGGTGAGTGAAGGAGATTCCTGGTATATCTCAGTCAAATAGGATATGAAAAATATTGAAGTTAGACTTTAGAGAGAATTATCCTATTTATTTATACAGCAATATTTAAAATGTCTCAGAGAGTTTCAATTAATATCTGTTCGTTTGTGCTGAGCGAATTATTCCACCGAAGAGCGATTTTCTCCCATTTTTCGGGATGAAGCCTGTATTAGAAAAAGTCCCTCAATTACGGTACTCACTAATCAGCTACTGAACAATGACGTCACTTCTTAGAAAGAGTCAAACTCAACTTCTTTTAATGATCTATTGGGATCAGACACTGTACGACATAGCGGGTTAATCGTTTTTTAACAGAGTGTTGCTGAATAGGGTGGGCCAAATGTTTGTGCATCATTGGCCCTAATTACTCGCTTGTGGGCCAATTACTTATTCAAATTGTAAAAAAAGGTGTAATTGAATTTAATCCATCACTGAACGAAGTCATATTGTCTCTTGAACTCTGTCGAATCATGTGGTTATTACTCATTTCATTCTATTCACGAACAATAAACAGAGTTTAATGTATCAATTGAACACTGCCCTTCATATTGCTGTATTTTTTTTCATTTTATTTGCAGATATTTGGCCCCTTGCTACCTATCGTCGGAGTACGCACCGCTGATGAGGCGATTCGATTTATCAATTCAAGGTAATTTTGAAGCTAGAGTAATACTGTGAGTCATGTCAGCGTCTCATGAATGATAAAAATATCATTAGGTTTTGTAATCAGAATTATATTCATTTGACGCTTATCGACAAAGGTATATGCAGCTCTAACAGGTCATTCGACTTCAGAGATTTTCTATCAGTTAACCAACTTTATTAGTAATTCTGTATTGTCATTTTTGTGATTTACAGGGAGAAGCCACTAGCGCTTTACGTGTTCTCACAAGATAAAGCAATAAACAATCGGTTCCTGACGGAGACTTCTAGCGGGAACATAACGGTTAATGACACAATGATTCATGCCGGAGGTAACTATATAGTGCACTTTCTGGTGACATAATGAATATGCATATGCGTTGTGATAATAGATCCATACAATGACTCTATAGCCTTCATTCAAGGCATCTCTTGTGCCAACACCCATTAATGAGAGCATTTCAAATCACGTGACAGGTCAGTATGTGTGAATGTGCGCAGGTCCCGTTACCAACAATTCAGCCCTCAAGGCATCTGCTGCGCTAACACTCAATGACAACATTTTGAATTGCGTGTAGGACCGTCGATACGGGGATGCGCATGTGCCTCACCTCACCCCCCTCCAACCCCCCCCCCCAAAAAAAAATGTGATAGAGCGACGATAGTCGGAAAATCTGAAAACACCAGAATTTTTCAAACCCTTTATAGCCCATAAAAAATGCCAAATATTGCACCAGATTGTGTCTAAGGTCACCTGATCATTACAAAAGTTCTTGCTGATTACATAATTTCTCAATAAATCTGAAATACCATTGAAATTCTCATATATCAGTTTTATATCTCAATCTGAAAATATCAGTTGGAATTTTTCATACCCAGTCTAGCATATTTTATATTTTAAAAAGACTTGCCAAATATTCCACCAGCTTGTTTCAAAGGTTACTAAATAACGGGAAACTTTCTCAATAAATTTGAAATGCCATTTGAATTTCTCCAGGAAAATCAGAAATACCTGCTGGAATTTTGCATATCTCAGTTTAGCATGTTTTACGACTTCAAAAGATGCCTAAAAGTACAGTAGATGGCATCTAAAGTTACCTGCAAAAGGAGAAAAAATTTCTCAAAAAGAGAATGTGTCACCTCACCTCTTACAGCCCTCCCAGGCCAACCATCATTCTTCTCATTCTTTCCCCACCTATCAAAATACCATTGTATGACATTTTTTTTTTCTCACGTCAAGTTAGCTATCATTTAAATGAAACATTATCGGTGCAAGAACTGGCTTTTACTTCAAATATCCACGGTTATAGCAAACTAAGTAGTAAAACTGTGATCGTTAGAGAATAAAAAATGTTGGAATAACTTTTCTGGGATTACAATTTCTCGGAAAAGTTTGACTGCAATAAATGCAAAATTTTCTCCAGATTTGTGCACCAGATTTTGTGCTCCAGATTTTCCACTACCATCCGATAGTGGAAAATTTCTAAAATAAACAAGAAAAAATAAAACAAACAAAAAACAAGAAAACTTTTATCCTCAGAACGTATAATAACTGTTGTAATGAGATATCTGGAAAATACGATAGCATAACTATTCTAAAGGGCAATCCAGATTATTACCAATTTTCCATAAAATGATGTCTTTCTTGAGTGAAAATTTGCAGACATGAGACCCCTATTCCAAAGCTGGGTACATGCAGCCCACGACACCCGGGAAGTGCCTTTCCCGGCCATCTGAATGGGTTGTAAAGAATTATATGATAAGCTCGGCGCCATAATGGTAGCGCTACCCTTAAATAGTCCTTCCCATAAGGTGTGGGCAAAAGGGCTATGGACTCTCAGTCCAGACCCTCTCCCTGATTATATCCTATTCACGATCAACTTTTTATTTCCTTTTTTTTTTTCCAAATTTGAAGGGTTTTTTTTGCAGACGTTTGGCTGGAAATGCCTTTTTGTGTATCACCATTTTTGTATACGTTATGATATCCCCAATTTAAGCCTGTATATCTGCAGCCTAAAACACCAGTTAATCGTCGTTTCCCGCTATCTGGGGAGTTTGAAATTTTCTGTACGCTTAAACAATAATTCCGTTAATTAGTAGCAAACAAAATTCGTGCAAAGAAAAAGAAGAAGAAAAGACAGAAAAAGGCCATACCCCAAAAGTTTCTAAGAGACTGATGCATAATTCGGTATGATTCCTGCATCGCATCAACACCACATGATATTTATTACCATTTTTCACACATTGACTTTTTGCACATGAATTGAGGAGTTGTAGACATGACATACTTATTTCAAGGCTGGGTGCATACAGCTAAAGCACAACTGGAAAGTGCCATTTCTAATCATAGGGAGAGGATGGGGGGGGGGGGGTAACTGGTAGAGGGGGGTAAAAAGCCAGAACGTCTTGCTGCACTTCGCGCCACTCAATGGAGAGGCCCTACTTAGATAGTAATGCCATTTATAAGTCCCGCCCCGCCACGCCAATATTTTTGCTTTCGGCCTAGCCCGATAGTGTCCGTTTTGTGAAAACTACTCCCTCTTCTATATAAACTTCTGGATCCCCTCCTGATAGGGTATTTGCACTGTCTTTATGACATCGGCACTAAATCGAAAAACAAAATTCCAGCCAGTCGGAATTTGCTACTTTCACACCCCCAAAAGATATGACCTTTTTACATCGCCTTCCTATCGCTCCTTTTCACAGCTAATGCTCTTCCTTTCGGCGGAGTGGGTAACAGCGGAATGGGGGCGTACCACGGAAAATATTCCATAGACACCTTCTCCCACAGCAAGTCATGTATCGTAGACCCCGCACCGAAGCGGAGTGAGCTGACTATGAGGTAAGGAATCCACTGACATTGAAAGCAATAAAGATTGGAAGAATGGGTGGGGGTGACGGGTAGCAGAGACTTACAAAAAGGTCATGAAAGAAAAGGGCTATGTAATGTGGATAAGATATATGGTGCATACGAGCACTATTTGCAAAAAAGTCCCCCCCCCCAAAAAAAAAGAACAAAACAGAAGCATAAGTAAGTTAGATGTTTGAAACTTTTATTTCCTCTTTTACACACATGGCATTGGACGGGTAGTGTGAGTGGATAAGTTTCTTTGGACTTAAAAAAAAAAAATAGTGTAAACGTTTCCTTGAAAGGTCCGAGTAAATGGTAGTATTTCTACTAGCGCGTGCGGAAAACGTGTTGTACTTTTTTTTCTCTCTTAACTGCTCCATTTGTTGATACTACTCACTTTCAAAGTCCAACGAATATAGTAAACCAAATAGTTAATTGGCGCTCATTAATAACATCGGATCTTAAAGTTCTATGTATGCTTCGCAAACAAGATAATAACCAGTCAATGTGATCACAATAATTAAGCAAAATATAAGAAAACAAAGCAAAATTTGACACTGGTCATTGTACGTATGATTTGCATTATAAAAGAGCGCTTGTGCTACCGAATGTTTATGGTGTGATATGTAATGGTCTTGATTCAAAGATGGTGTGTAAAACACCAGTGTGCGTATATATCCAGTTATCATCTAATCACCATTATCTTTTGTTTTTAGTATTCGCTATCCTCCCTATTCCCCAACCAAGGAGAGCATCTCCTGCCTCTTGATGAGGACAGCTACCATTGCTGAGAAGAGATTGTTAAAACTACTGAAATACGCCATTGTGATCGCAATCGTTGCCTACGGCATAAAGGTAAGCTGCGAATAAAATCTTTAAGGCATTTTTTATGTCTGTTTGGCCGCATCTTTTCTGTCTAGCCGTCTGTCTCCCTTTATCAGTCAGTTCTTGTTTGACTGCAATGTCTATCTGTGTGTTAAATTTGTTTCTGTTTGTTTATCTATATGTCTAAGCAGTTTGAATCTTCTTGTTTGTCATTTGTTGTCATTTGTGCACTCCCACCGCCCTTCCTCTTTCTTAAAACTGTAGGTCGTTCAGAGGTCCCAGAAATCCACTGAGTTGAAAACCAATCAACCTAGCATTGTGAATTATCTATTAATTTCCAACAGACGGGTTTTTGTCTCAGTGCAAAATTCGCAGTCTGCAAATGCTACACATACTTTACAAAAAGCATATCTAAGGCAGAAAAAGCCCCGATTACAGTATTAGATTCACAAAAAGAGTGACCCCCCAAATGTCCGTTCGTTACATTTAGTCTATTTTATTGGTTTAACAACACTTTATTCTTACCTGAAAACTTGAACGTTTCCGTAACGGATACCTGTGAATTAATATCCATTTGCCTGTTTGTAAATTCAAAGTAATATCTGCAAGGTGACCCTCTGTAAAGTTTGTCAGTCAGGCCACGTCTGTTGCATGTCCTGTAATCCGTCTGTGACTTATTGTGTATCATTTTGTGTAGAAAGTACACACCTTTTATGTACTTAGAAGTGTCTCCTTGTTCGCAGCCTTATACTCGTCTAAATGTTTAGTACTTTACACAGCTGTGAAATAATATGCCGCCATTGTGCATTAGGGTTTCACTAACGTACCCATGTGTGTGGTAATACTCGTGATGGACATTTTGTTCCCAAAAGGACATTTGAAACAACATTGCAACATGAGAACGAGTTGCTTGTAGGTGATATTGTAGTAACTTGTGCTGGTAGCCTATGTGTTTGAAGGTGGTTGTTAGTGGAAAATGAAAGCATTAAGTGCCTCGCGATCCATATTTAAAGGTTTATCGTTTTACAAGCTCTTTGACAAATTTCCTTAAAGCTCCAACTCTGAGTTAGTTTTGAATATGAATGGCAAAAAAAAGGTGTTTTTCGATGTACTTGAAAAAGAAAAAAGATCCTCAGCAGGGTGATTTTTAGGACAAAAGAAGTATAAACGTGGGTGAGAAGCAAAAAAGTGACATGGTGGGAATTGCAACGGTTGCATGCACTTATTACGACCGGGTGTCATTTGCGATTTTTTTTACGGCAAATGAATTCTGTAATGATATTTCTGGGAGACATTGCTCTAATACAAAGTTATAAGGCACATAAGTCTGAAGCTTCCAAGCTGTCCTCCAATTCATTTAAGCTACCTACGGTTTTTCCTCCGTCTTCATTCGTGACTCCTTTTTACCTCATGTTGACTTCTTTTCTACCAAATTGGTTTTGTCCTCAGAAACACCGACTAGGAGCTAGGAATCAAACTGTTATAAGAATTGATGCAACGTGCGGCTATCTGACCGTGAAGCTAATATTTCTTACATTGTGAGGCAATGAGTTATATGGTTATACAAAACTCAGCATCTGTTACGTTTACACACGTGTACAGCGTTCGAACCATCATGATAAATCCATAACTAATAACAATACATTAATTTCTCAAAACTTTTAGAGGCTGAAATTCTTAATTGATCTCACGAGGAAAACCCCGTGGCTAAGTGCGATCCTACAACACACACAGCAAATTACAAAGGTAACAATAAAACGACTACAGATCTTCATGAACTGACCAATAATTCCATTAAATCCATTCAAACACTCTGAATTACGCGGACTGACTTCATCCATTCCTTCAAGGTTTGACTGATGTGACGTCACTTTGGCCATTCTATCAGTTTGGTCAGGTGCAAATTTTCATTATATATTAACGTGCCCCCCATGAAAATTTTGAAATGTGCAGTTTTATCTTGCGGTCAATTTATTAAGTCAAAATATATATATATAGACAAAACTTGTGCCACCAGGAAAGGTCTGTGCCCCACCAATCCCCCCCCCCCCCCCGCTCAAAAAATCCTGGCTACGCCACTGCTTCACTTCTCCGTTACATTTCACTTCCTGTAACTATCATACCATCGCATCACTTTGTGTTCTAAATGACCTCGTCTTATCAATTTTAACACAGGTATGTTGATTACAGTTGTATGAAAATTATTTAACAATTAATAATGATAAAAACTATACTAGGAAGGCTCCGACATACATACAACACGTTCTCTAACTAATATTTGTAACACAGTCTGCAAAGTAGGTCGAATAATCAATTGGAATAGTTTGCCAGTAATAGAAAAGTCATTCTTCGCCGCATTCATTTGAATAAAATCTGCAGAAATAGGTCGTGTGCTAAGAATCAAAATCAGAATTGAACGTTCAATGCTATGCAGCTGAAGCTATGTTTATGCCCAAACCATTTCCTTTGTTTATTAATTATCGTCAAATATGTCTTTCCTTTCTTTACGTGGAAGGAATCCAGATCTTCTGACACCATTTCCTTGCCATTGTGCACTAAATGAATCTAACAATAATTGATTGGCATCGAATATTCACTTTGTGTAAACTACTGAAGAAAAAAACCCAAGAAATTGATAATAAGTGACAAGAAAATATCGAATAAATATAGTTGACAGTGAAGAAAACGCTACGTGGTGTGTCTGCCGGTCTTTCACCAAAGGACCCATTGAGATATAAACATGTAAAGCTTATTATAATGAAAATTCAGAGATGTTACTTTATATAAACTCATTTATCTATGAATCTGCAACATATGTTCGGAATGGACTGTTGGGAACACTGCTATATAGCTTACCTTACCACTTAACTATTGTTTCAATAACATTTTATTTTTTATATTCTAATTAGGTTGATGAATCATTTAAATAATAATTGCTTTCATTTTCTCACCCTCTTAGTCTTAGCATTAGCCTAGTTCTAAAGATCTAAAGATTATATCCTTTTTATAAATTTGATATTTATAATAAAGCATTTTAATTGAGAATGGCGAAATGAGAAATTTAAATTTTGTCAAAAGCTTGGATTTTAAAAGTTAAAGTAAAAACAGAATACTCTAAACAGACTTTTAAAAATTTCTTCGTTTCGCCTTTATAGGCAAAATTAAGTTTCAAACCAAATTTTCGATTCATTTTTTTTTAACTTTGACTATTAATCAAGGAATTAGTTTCTATATACTCAATTTTTTCAATTGAAAGTTATAATTGCTTGTCTTTAGAGGAGGTACTGTACTGTATATATATACGATAGTTATAAGTCAATGCATCAACTCACATCATCCCAATACGTAGGTAGTTCGATCTATTTCCGGAATGCTGCTAGTATTTGAACCGCATATGAAAGTTTCCTCATTCTCTCATGTTACTTTTATATCTTTATTTACAGTTGCTCGGTCTGGACTCGCTATTCCAGAGGTAAATAATTTCGAGGGCGCTACTTTCTTTTACGAATAAATCAAACACGATGTCAAATCTGATCACCATTGAGATTACGATCAGCGAACTGCCAATCTGATCACCACCGAGATACTAAAAGAGGATTCTCCTTCTGGGTGCGATTACGAAGGGTCATCTGTCTTTTTTCTTCTTTTTTTCGATTTTGTTGTTGTTTTTATTCCTCAGACGAGATCCACGAACTGAGACAGGTACATGCCATATAATTGCCAAGTTAAAAGATGGTCTCCTTATCTATGCACCATTTCATCGGGACTTTCATTTTACAGTCCATGTAAATAGTTTACAAATACACTTTCAATACATATTCATTAAAACAGATAAACAGTAAGTACAATTTTAATCTTAAGGTTATTTCATGAACCAATTAATTCATTGAAAATATATGCTAGCAATTAATAATATGAATCTTTTTACAAAGTTATATGCGTAGCTATAATTTAACAGTTGTATTTTCTTCGGGAATAGAAAACTTGGCCATTTGATTTAATCCTGCATAAACGCCTGCGATATTTTTCATGTTTTCGATATTTCCTTTCTTGATTGAGTTGGTTTGGTTAACTGTTGCCACGGTAACAGAGAATGACTGTACCTCGGACCTACTCAGTGGCAACACCAGGATATTAGATTTAGGGGAACAAATAGAGGGCGATTGAAACTGTTGGGGGCCAAAAATTAAGCGTAGCGCAAATCGAACGAGGGGCGCGAGCTTAGCTAGTGGAGTCCAGGGGTTCGACTTAGGGTCCCTTGTGAGGTTTAGGGGCAAATCCCCTGTGGGCGTCCAGGGGAGGGGGAGTCCCCGCAAGCTCCGAGGTGCTAGCATATCTCTGGGTGAAAATTTAATCTCAGGGTAGGCATATTTTGTTCAAAGTTGATCATTAAACGCACAGCTGCAAAACAATTTAATTAGTTCGGCTACTCCTCTACGTGGATAAGATGAAAATGTAGGACCATACTTGGGGTCCCGGGGCAAAGTCTAGGCAGGGGTCCAGAGAGCAAAGCCCCGGGAATCGCTGAGGTTTTATGATATCTCTGAGTGAGAAATTAAGTCCTAGGATGGGTGTACTTCAAACATGAAAAACCTTATGACTGTGGTTTGATAAAGAAGCAAAGCTTTGGTGGTCGGAAGCACTGAGGGTTTAGCATCTGTGACAAGTGTGGTTGACTTCCTAAAGCAGAAAGGTAAATCAAAATTTATGAATACAAATAGGGAATAGACACGTACATTTATGTATTTGTCGTCACTTTATAGCTGAGTTGGGGACACTGGGTGGCAAAGGTTCTGAATGGAGGGCAAATGCTCCCCTGTGCCGCTCTTTGGTGCCGCCACTGCTAATGACAAGAATTCTCACATCACTGATGACGCAATCGAAGCTAAGAGGATTCTAATACGTGACGTCATGAAAGAAAATTTACGAGTATTTCAGATGAAATTAAATAATTTATCATGTCATTGTAATTTCAATAGTCTTATTTTGAAAATTTTTAGTGTAAAACACAGTAAACGACTTATTAGTTCTTAGGAAATGACTGTGCGTGATTCCTCTGCCTATATGACTGATTTAAGAAGTATGCAAATAAAATATGCATGCATTACGTATGCAAGTAAAACTTAGTATCATGAAAGAAATGCTTAAGTCAAGTTCTGTTTGCGAGATGACTTTGCATATACCTATATATACTCAAAAGGACATACATTCTGTGGCCCAGCAACTAATGATTAATAAAAGCTATGTTTGTTTTAAAGTAAAATGTTGTATTTGTTCTACAGAGACAATTAAATATTTATAAACACTGAATAATATTGTCCAAAATAAGGCAGGACTACCTCATTTTAAAGAAATAAGTCTCTCACAGATAGAGATTCAGTTATTCGTTGCTAAGGAATAATTTGAAGAATAAATTTAATAATTTTAACACGGACAAAATCCGAGAAACAAAATTCAGTAATTGTAATTATACACATCTGGTGTGATTTCGGAGAATATATTATAATTTACATCAATCACTCAACTATTTTAAATTACTAGAATGCTTGGACCGTGACAGTTCAGCATTAACGTGGCCAGAAAAAAAAAGGCCATTTGTCCTCTGGAAGGCCTTTTGGCCGAAAAGTTCTTGGCAAGCTACGTGTATACGTGAGTGCACCAGTTGAAGATGACGCTACTTAGTTGATAAAATCAGAGCCATTCATTTTTAAAATGGATGACGGATGAATACCCTTTTCAGGCCACAGAACCACGTTGTCTATACTGCAATACACTGACAAGTCACATGTCAAACATTAGTCAGTGAATGTTATAGGTAGTACGGTATCAGCAATTCATTTTTTTGTACATTGATGTACGTGTTATCCTCATAAAGTGAGAAATAGTGGACATGAGTTCCCTATGCGAAGGCTGAGTAAATGGCGCAACTTAGCACACCAGGGAAGTGCGTTTCTGACCATCTGAAAGGAAGAGACGGTAGAACCAAAATTATTCATCCAGTGAGATGAAAAAGCAGTGATTCCGCCTAGAAATTAATTCAGTTCAAATCTAGCATGAAAGTGTAGCAACATTTCGCATCTCCTCTACCGTGTACATCATTGCAAAAATTTCCCAGAGGCAATCAGGCTCCAGAAGACGATTCGGAAAATTTAAGTGCTCCCCCCACCTTTTCCCCCTTCCGGACTGCAACTTAAAGGTCTAGCTGAGCCGCCACTGAGCAAGTGTAATCCGAATTGCGTCAGTTCAGACCAGAGGCAAGTGAGCCGCGCTTTCAGCCGCACATTTGGAAAATAACTGTTGTAAAATAGCATGCTGAAGTTAGCGGTCACAAAATTTGTTATCGTAAGCGTGCGTTCATTTCGCGATAAGTACGGAGGCCTATAAACGGTGTGCAATCTTGATCGTTGCGTGAGGTGTTTGTGATTAATTGTGACAATTCTTCCCACTTCGCCTGAAAATTGTTTCAGGTTAGGTGGTTTTTGATTTCTTGCCGAAGGAATCAAGAACCATCGCATAGGAATCTATGCGATAGTGATGGCGTATGTGTATGAAGAGATATATGGTACGCCATCCTTCATGACCACAATTTTCATCAAGGCTGAGCTGAAATCTCTTCCCTTCTCAATCGCTTGCTTTTGTTTAAAGTGCTTTTGTGCGTATGGAAAAACGAGATACTGGCAAAGAATCACAAAGTCATTTGACTCTCTGGTTTAATGTGAGGACAAACTAGTAATTAACGGAAAATAGAGAGTGATGAAAATTTCTCCAAACACACAACTGTTTTGAATTATAGAAATAACGGGTAAATTTTCATTGTATTATCAATTAGGTCTAAGAAAACATCGTCAGTCATTTAAAGCAAATTGACACGATGTTGCATTCACATCCAAGTGTATCCAGTTGCAAGCATGTGGATAACGGGATAGGGAATAAGCCCTAAAAGATGGGAGGGGGGGGGGGGGGAGTACGTAGAACCATAACCATACACATTTTATGATGTCGACAATAACCCAAAATAACATTGCTTACCAAGATACTCCTTAACAACTAGAAATAATATAAAATACCTAAAGTGATAATCATATCACAGGGGCTGTGCACTTGATTGTATTAGGCACATTGGACAGGGGCCTCCTTAGGTTTCCGCCTGCGGTCTGTGTAAACAGAAGAGAAAACCTGAAAGCTCTGAGTTGTTTGCAGAATTGTCAGTAAGCTTTGGAAGGTAGCATTTATGTATCTTTGAATGGTATTAAACGTGCAATACTGTTGAGACATTTCACCGTTCATTTATTTTGAGACTAACCATCAAATTAATCATTACCAGGGGAGCCGACAGGGTATAGTGACTTGGGGAGCACATTGTCATAGGTATATGAAAGGACATGTCATAGTTTTCAACTGGGGAGTTTTCCTGAGGGCACGTCGGGCAGGACTATCTAAGCGGAGCGCCCCATCTGTTGGCATGGGGCGCACGAAAATTATTGGGGTACTAACCTCCCACTGATGGACGATAATTCCATTTACCTTCCGTCCTAAGCTACATATACCCAGACGGCTGGAAAAGGGGATCTCATATCTGCAATTTCTCAATTAACAAGGGAAACATAAATATACGAAAAATAGTTTATAAAAAATTGGATTGCTTCTATCTACAATGTTTCCACTTAGCATTAGTTCGCATTCGGTGGTCGCTCTCTTAAGGTCATCGCGAGCAAAAAACATCTTAGTGCTATGCATCTACTATTTAATGGCAGCCTCACTATCATTTGCCGCGGAGCACTGCACCCAAAAAGCTTCAGCAAAAAAGTGTCTTCCAAATTGAACCTGAAATGGCATTTCTAAACCCATGGTTTTCTTTTTTTCCCTGTTGACTCCTCATTCCGCCCATACAAATAAATAAAGCTTAAATCCGTCAAGTAAATTTAATTTGGGGTAGACAAATGATGGGGAGGGGGGGGGGGGGACGCGCAATATCCCATGCACACCAATTCCACCAACACCCCCACCCTCGGTGACGGTAGGAATTTGGCGGTATTGAGACGGATGGTGGCCTATGAATAATAATTCTACGCGATTTGGATATTAAAGCTTCCGAGAATCATGATAGCAATACTAAAAGAATCATGATTTAGAGTGAACGACATGTTCCCCATCTACAACGAAATGAGGTGTGCGTACTATATGTATTAGGATAATTGTAGTTTCACAACGTGGCTGTAAAAGCATTTTTTACGCGTTGTGCTTGAAAACGGCAACGTCGCAACTAAACCGTCTCTCTAATCTGCGTCGTACACTTCTAAAGTTCTGAAGTGGCGAGTAAAACGTTCTTCGCCTTAAATTTTTAAACGGGGGAGGGGTGCCTCCTTGCCCTTGTTTGGTATGTCTATTGAAACCTACTGTAAGTATGAAGGAAGAGGAGAGACACTTAGAGCGCAGGGTACCCTGAAAATCATGAGCCCATAATTTGACAATTTGAGGCCTTATGTCATTTTTATATTATATATTATATATCATATTTATGTTATGTTGAGGTAGTATCTTCAACATTATTAGGTACAAACTGACCTTTGTGGATGCAGGTAATGTTGGAAGTGTGTTTTCCTAAATTTCATCACTGCATAGTTGTGTATTCTGTGCATGCGTAACTCCGTCTAGAAACGGTTTGCAATTAACGACGACTAAGTCATGGAGAGTAAACTTACATACTTTTATGAGATATGTCACAAAAACCAAGTAAGCATACGTGTATATCAACAATTCACTCAAATAAACGACCACCAAAAGAATTTTGACGGCACTTCTACATGTTCGAATTTCTAATTTTGTTGGTGTATCGATGGTGAAGGAAGGCGTGCCACAATCTACTTGTTCGTCATGAACCAGAACGTTTCCCGCACCACTTCGGTTCCCACTTTTTGAGTGAATTCCGTCTCTGTCAGAATTTTTTTAATTATGAAATATAATGTTATACAAAGTAACTCTTAGCAATTGTCAAGAATAAAAGTAGGCTGATTATAAAATCTGCAACGATTTGTAGAAAAATAAGACTTAATCCTACAAACTCAACATTCGTTAACTTGACAATTAATCTCGCGCAACATCACCGTTATTCCATGTAAAGTATGCGTGCTGGGGCAGGGGGGGGGGGGGGAGAGGGGCAAAAAAATGAAAAAAATGTCAGGGAAATGTCAGGGAGCATTTGATTGTCCCCCCACCTGTCGAAATGTAGTACACATGTCCCCTGGTACCGCCCCTCCCACACCTACCACGGATGACTCCCATGATGTCCCGTGGACTAATGTGTTAAGTTCATACTTTGCAAATTTTGTCATCAATACCAAACGAATGAAGCTCAAAGAACCGCCTTCAGCTTACCTTCTATGTACGGACATTGTGATGATATCTGACTTGTAACAGACGTCGATGAATAAATAGAAAAGCTGTGAAAAGACAAGACAAACATATACAGCTTAATTTCTTCTTTGAATGGGTTACCATATAACAGAATGGAGAAATAACAAAAAACGTTTTATGTCGTCACTGGAAGTGCAGTCCTTGAGTGGACCTAGAGAGTATAAGGTTTTGGTTTCTAAACTTGCCGCTAAGAGAATCCAATGAAAACCATTCTAGTTTATGGGTATCAGAATCCATCTGCAACCAACTTATCTTTGGTTTTTATACCATTTTTGAATTTGAAGATCTTCAGAACCTTTGGAGCTCATGTGAAATGTATTGCATATCAATACATTCGTCACCTGCGTTTGCAGGAATTCAAAATAATCGTTAATTACCACATCATTCAACCATGAATCTCGTAGCCGTGTTTCCTACCGGTCGTGGCGGTCTATTACTGAAAAGTGGTCATGTTCATTGGATATTATTTCATGTATAATACTATGTGTTTCTCCCAGATTACTTTGCAGACTGATGTTCCTTGCCTTTTTTGCAAATCCTTCTTTGGGTTTCAGACTCTTCTTGACCGAACACTTTTTCTTTTTTCGCTTTGAGTGGCATGTCTCATGTTGTTCGTGGCGATACTTTTTTGACTGCACCTTTCTGTGTGATTGTGTTTTACGTCTTTGTTTCGCAGGATATTTCTCTCCATTCTTATGTATACTTCGTTCCTTCGACTTGTGGTCAGTGTGTTTTGAGTTCTGCTCCTTCTTCTTTTCGATTTTTATTTCAAACTTTTTTTTATGATACCAGTCTCCGATCTTGACTTTATTTCATGTTTTGTTTCTCTATCACTTCTTTTCCACTTCTCCTCTATACTAATGTAAACATAACAAACATACTCTTCTCTCTATGTCGAAATATCTGGAGCCAGTTCGATATCGTTGGCTCTGACTGGTTTGTTGTAACAAGCTCAGTCAATGGGCATGGTGTACTCTTCAGATGATCTTCCTGTCGTCTTTGGTTAGGCATTACTATAGTATAATAAAGATATTGTTTAGTGCCTTCCTCCTAAGCTGCGGATCCCGTTGCGTCCCAGTGCTAATGGTACTGTTGATGCCGTCTCATGAAATAGCCGGATTGAGGATCTCTGCAATCACACTGCATTCTTGAAAAAAGCTGTAACAGTTTACTGGTAATGGAAGTGAGCAAGGAAGGAATGCGGATTAAAGCAAGAGGAGTTTGTGCATAATTAGGATGTTTTGGGAAATGCATTGTAGCGGCTTGGTCTTTTCGTAACTGGCGTTCAGATCAACTACCAACAATCGAGTTGTTATCCTTGTAAAGTTTCAAGTCTCTGAAGAAATGAAAAAAAAAATCGTATATCGCGTTGTCAGGATTGTAGGTATATGACCTACCAATGTAACTAGGGATTTTACGCGCGAGCAGATATGGGTTGCAACTTCCATGAATTCTATTTAGAACTCACTCATTGGCGTCAGCTATAGCGGTAAGAGAAATTCTACAATAAAGGACTGGATTTCTCTTTTTGGCAATCTTGACGAGGATATCGGAAGGAACATAGGCAATGGAGATAGTGTAGTTGTGCCAATCCAGCAACGGAATGGCAGATTTATTGCTTTGACGTTTAAAGAGAAAGTTTGTTTCCGAAAGTGACACCAAGGAAAGCTGCACTGGGAGAGACTTTAATAGAAGCATTATAGAATGATGATATTTTGAAGACAAATGCACGGTGTTATTTTAAAACCTTTAGAAGAGAAAGAGCATAGTAAAAAAAGAGTATATTATGTACAAAAAGACAGTATATTAAGAAAAATCTATTTCGAGATGTCAGTTTCATGAAGCACCAGCTTTCAAGGTAAGAAATTGTAAATATTGGTTAGTGTTTTTTTTCTTTTTTGGTGGCGTTGTATACAACTATTATCGCCATAGTGACTGAATTTGTAGTTTGTAGCCTGGAGAATATTCAGGTTACGTGAAGGGATGCATGCGTTAATGGTATCACTCGGATAAGATTTGCAGTGAGTTTGGACTTACTATTTGGGGAGAAAGAAAGAAAAGAGTCTAGTTAAATCGTGGGTTGAATCTTGGCATTTTGTATCTAATACGGGTGTGCAACGCTTTATTAAAAGCTTTTTTCGACATGTAGGAACAAACCAGTAGGAAAAACCAGAAAAATATTTGATAAGCGCAATGTGAATTCCGGAGAGCTAAAATGTCTGATTTATGTTGGATTTACCTTGGCGAAAAAAGTAGATGTTTTGTTCCAAGTGGGTCGTTATGCGATTTTTACTAGAGGTGGGGTAGACTGTTGGAAGTTGTGTTGTTTAGTACGATCTTTACTGACTAACTCATTTGAATTAATACCATTTTGGTAGGATTCCTGAAGGGCGTTTTGAAAATAATAAATATCTATAAAGTTCATTAAAAAGTAAGAATATGAGACGACGGGGGGGGGGGGGGAATGTCAGGAATTTGATACATAGTATTATGTCAAGGGGAGGAGGTCTTAAATGTAAAGGTTTTAGCTTCCAAGTTCTTTTAAATATAGTAAAATACTTTCATTTAACTCTCAAAAATGGAAATCAAACGGTTTCATCTTTGATGCATTTGTCTGTAACTTGTCACTGTTTCGGTTATGGATAGGGTTTATGAGGGCTTTTCAACTTCCGTCTAAAATGTTTTGAGATTTGTCGTCGTTAGTAACTCATGAGCAACTATTTTGGATGCGGATAACTCGATGCGTTCGAGGCTTTTTTTTTATTTTCAAGGTGGTTAGCTCATCCCTATACGTAGTATAATAGTGAGGAGATCCTGTACTCCATTGAACTGCTTTAGTGAATTGACACGTAAATGGTTGACCACCTTACGGTGGCCTTTTAAGTATTCAGCTAAAGCAAAATGACGTTAATAGGTTTCCTTAGGATGCACAAAGTCACGTGGATCACTATTACCGATTCTGGTGAGGTGACGGGAAGGGGTATCCAGATGTGTGCGTGCGTGTGCTTATGTGAGTGCATGGTATGTATCTAGATATACCATCTCCTCCCACAGACCGTAAGTCGGATAGAGTTGATGGGTAGATGCCGGAGGGGAGGATAATCTTTCAAATAGTTATACCTGTTAGCTTTCCAGTAGGTAAGGTGTGTTGTACAGGTCGCGTACTTCAACCACCCAGTCCCTTAGCTGTTGGAAAATTTTTAACATATTCAAACACATCTATCTCTAAAAGAAGTGATTTGTAAATCCACATTTAAGTTTTAACCACTGGTAGGAATTGCAATCACCAGAACTCACGATATAGGTCAATATTAGGGGGACTTTTATGTCACTTTCAGGTTACCATACCCTGACCATGAAGTCTTCACTTTAGTTGCAAGAGGTCAATATTTTGATTCTTTATTTACCATTTGTTTTTGTAATAGTGTCCTTCTATGAATTTCCAAATCAGGGCAAAAGACGTTATTGCATTCAAGTGCTGACACAAACTATTTTACAACGTGAATATCGCAACTTGATACGTTTTCTTAAACATTTTCTTAGTTGACATGATCAAGACGACTAAACCCCACCCCCTTAAACGAAGGAATTTTTTCATGGCTCCAAGTTGTGTTTTTAAAATGGAAAGTTTCCCATTATACGATGAAACCGTTTCTATATTTCATGTAATCATCATTTGATAGGAAAGGTCTCAATAAAAACAGAAGCCTCGGAGACGTAAGTCTCCGAGGCTTCTGTTTTTATTGAGACCAAATTCATCTATCTTTAAAATGAAACATTTGTTTGGAGAAGAGAAGCAGTTTGTAATGAATATTCATAAGTTGTTTTTCTTTAAAAGGTTATTGTCACTTGACCGTACAATTAAAGCTTTTTAAAGAAAGGGGGGGGGGGGAGGAGTTACAAGGCACGAACAATATGTGGCTATTGTCCTCGTTTAATGGTGAACTGATTGTTAAAGGTTGGCTGAATGAATTGACGCTGGCAAACAATAGTAGCACACAGTAAAAGTGGCCTTTTCTGTGAACAATGAACTCAAAGGACAGCAATCTACGAATACTGTTCTCTAAACTTTATGTATCTAAGTAATAATTCTATGTGTTGAATGAAGTCAAAGAAAAGACATCTACAGTAGGCTTTATGGAAAGTCCCTCTAGCTCAAAAGTTCAACGACCATCGTGCACAGTCACTGCAGGAAAGACGTTAGAGTTATACTTGTTAGCTTTCCAGTAGGTAAGGTGTGTTGTACAGGTCGCGTACTTCAACCACCCAGTCCCTTAGCTGTTGGAAATTTTTAACATATTCAAACACATCTATCTCTAAAAGAAGTGATTTGTAAATCCACATTTAAGTTTTAACCACTGGTAGGAATTGCAATCACCAGAACTCACGATATAGGTCAATATTAGGGGGACTTTTATGTCACTTTCAGGTTACCATACCCTGACCATGAAGTCTTCACTTTAGTTGCAAGAGGTCAATATTTTGATTCTTTATTTACCATTTGTTTTTGTAATAGTGTCCTTCTATGAATTTCCAAATCAGGGCAAAAGACGTTATTGCATTCAAGTGCTGACACAAACTATTTTACAACGTGAATATCGCAACTTGATACGTTTTCTTAAACATTTTCTTAGTTGACATGATCAAGACGACTAAACCCCACCCCCTTAAACGAAGGAATTTTTTCATGGCTCCAAGTTGTGTTTTTAAAATGGAAAGTTTCCCATTATACGATGAAACCGTTTCTATATTTCATGTAATCATCATTTGATAGGAAAGGTCTCAATAAAAACAGAAGCCTCGGAGACGTAAGTCTCCGAGGCTTCTGTTTTTATTGAGACCAAATTCATCTATCTTTAAAATGAAACATTTGTTTGGAGAAGAGAAGCAGTTTGTAATGAATATTCATAAGTTGTTTTTCTTTAAAAGGTTATTGTCACTTGACCGTACAATTAAAGCTTTTTAAAGAAAGGGAGGGGGGGGGGGGGGAGGAGTTACAAGGCACGAACAATATGTGGCTATTGTCCTCGTTTAATGGTGAACTGATTGTTAAAGGTTGGCTGAATGAATTGACGCTGGCAAACAATAGTAGCACACAGTAAAAGTGGCCTTTTCTGTGAACAATGAACTCAAAGGACAGCAATCTACGAATACTGTTCTCTAAACTTTATGTATCTAAGTAATAATTCTATGTGTTGAATGAAGTCAAAGAAAAGACATCTACAGTAGGCTTTATGGAAAGTCCCTCTAGCTCAAAAGTTCAGCGACCATCGTGCACAGTCACTGCAGGAAAGACGTTAGAATTATACTTGTTAGCTTTCCAGTAGGTAAGGTGTGTTGTACAGGTCGCGTACTTCAACCACCCAGTCCCTTAGCTGTTGGAAAATTTTTAACATATTCAAACACATCTATCTCTAAAAGAAGTGATTTGTAAATCCACATTTAAGTTTTAACCACTGGTAGGAATTGCAATCACCAGAACTCACGATATAGGTTAATTTAAGGGGGACTTTTACGTAGCATTACTTGAAAGATAATCGAAAAGTCAATTGACTTTGTGATTCCTTGCCAATATATCATTGTTCCATACACACAAAATCACTTTACACAAAATCAGCCACATTATTTATGGTTTTGGCAATGTTACAAAATTCATTGACTCAGCCGATGGAAATTGTGGTAATGAAGGATTACATACAGTGTTGCTCTCTTCAGAGAAAATTACGTAAAGTGAAAGTTAATGACACCAAATTGTGGTTAATGATCTCTAATTGCAAGGGGCAAAATATCATCCAAAAGTAAAATTTCTCCCTTGGGGTTCCTTATGGTGACTAAAACAAAGTACTTTCTAAATCTTGACTGGCAAGTGGGATAAAGAAGGTGCAATTGATGTCTATAGTGTAGTAATTAAAAATATACTCACTATTACCAACACATCTACATGGCACTAATTATGACATTCATCACTTGTTATATCTGTTAAGTGTCCATCACATCTGCAGCACGATCAGGGTGTACTATTGCAACAAAGATGCTCCCATATACGTTAGAATATTTTCTGTAGCTGGAAAAGGAAAGGTCGTTAATTCCATATTATTTTATGCTATGGAGAATATGCTATAATCTCATTTGGACCCTATATATACTGGAAGTTGGGTTCATCCTGTTGCTCTTCTGTACCACTTTGCTAGCCAACAGGCCAACAACAATTAAAAAGTACACCTTACAGGATACAAGTGCACCTTGGTGCTGTCTGTTTTATATAGTGTTTTCACAGATTCCTAAAAATAAAAATCAGGTAATTTTTTCTCATAACCATCATGTGTCAAACCAAACGTCCGCTATATCGTTAACATTGGCATTTCCACAGTAGTAAAGTACATTGCATTTGTGTGGAGGGATCTCACTAATGTACTGCAAACATCTACACCTACTCATTAATAGGGCCAGCAATTTTCCAAGAGAGAAAGAAGAAAATTCCATTTTGAACTATTTGCTGTGTCTAGTAGGCAAAATTTGGCAATCTGACAGAGACTTTTCATAAAGCGGTTGTGTCGTTTTTCACTCTATGGAGGTACTGATGGATATAGTAACTTTGGATCCGATTAGTAAAATACTGTGCCGGGTACCCGGATACACTGGTTACCCGTGAAAACACTGGTTCTATAGCAAGCTGTATACTGACAATAGCTTTCACCTGGAGTTCTTAATAACTTTTGAAGGTGGACTAAATTTTCCACCAGGAGGCTCAGAGGCCACATATAGAGACCTTCAATACATGACTACAGTAAGTTGTTACGCCATCAGCCAAGCCTACTGAGAAAACTATTTGACTGCATGATTGAAAAGAAGAGCCCAATGGGCACTGTGGTTCCTTGCAAAGAAGTTAAGGCAAGTGAAAAGTTGGGTCCTCAATACTGGGGACCCAAAATTGGGGCTATCAAGGATGGGGCCCAAAATGGAGTCCAGTTCATGTCCAAAAATGAAGGCCTATCTGTACAGTGTTCCCATTGAATTAAGAAATATACCACATGTTTAGATAATGAATTTAAAAAAATTGGGGCCCAAAAATTTAGCTCAAACTAGGTCCAAAACATTTTGGGCTCATGTATAAAACCTAACCCTAAATCGAAGCACATCAGGATGTGCTCAAAGTCTGAAAAGGCAACATACTGTACACAGGATAAAACGAAACTCCGAAGAGTTTTCTGTAGTTTGAACCGTAACTCCGCGTAAGTTGGTCGTTGATTTATTGGATTTTTCTACAGTAGGGTACGAGCCTGATCTGACGTCGGCAAGATACGGAACGCATCTGATTGACCAAATCACCTAGTTTACAGAAACCACCTAACTAACCGATTGCGCAGACGAAAAGCATCAAACTAACCGGTCGACTGGTCAATTTGATGCAAGTGGGGCAGCTCACTAACCCATTACTCAGCTGAACGTCTCTGGCTCCACCTCTCTCCACCTCTCTCCACCTCTCTCTCTCTCTCTCTCTCTCTCTCTCTCTCTCTCTTCAAAGGCCTCGTATTTGTTCTTAACAGCGTTCAATGATCATAGAGTGAATCCAACTATATATTTATGTAATCCATGACGAAAGACAAGTGCCATAATGATGTGATGTCATGAAAACAATTAACGATATAGATGACAATTTAATAAAATTATTGGCCTAAATTTAAAATAGTTCCATGTTACTTTGGTTTGATGTTTAAGGCTCATCGATTTTTCCCCGGTATTCTGTGGTTAACTGAGTGACGGTGCACGAAGAAATAATTTTTCGATTTCAATCTTTTCAAGCGAATGCGTTTATCCTTGAAGACACGGGCCAAACAGTTGCGAGAAAATCAGTTCTTCCAATTCTAAAATCCGATGCTGCATATATGTCAAATTGACACTTGTATTCGGTGTTGCACTTGTTCTAACTGAAGTGGGTCATGTAGATGTACATTTTTCAAACATCTTCAGACCCCCTTTTTTTTCTTTCAAAACCGCATTTACCGCTTATACTGTATATCACACTATAGGGTTAAAGCGGTTGCGTGTGTACAGAAAAACTTGAAGGATTAGACTTTGTTTGAGTGTAAGTTTTTCTTTAGTTATAATGTACACGAGGGGTTGTTCATGGACTGGGTATGGATGAACGAAAATGACAATAAACACTTTGAAGAGCAACGGAAACTACATGAAACAGTAAAAACAGAAATCATATTTAAAAATGAGGGGTTCTCCGTATAAGCGCCTATGCGACAGCACATGTTGGTGTACCAAAATCATACCACTTAGGTCATCCTCTTTAATCGGCATCGACAGTTGTAATATTTAGAGAGACGAAGCACATAGCATTTACAAATATACCAACTGATGGTCTTATTGCTGCGTTAGTGATCAGCTATTTTGACTAACTGAATATTATATATATATATATCTCCAGTATACTTGCATGGACATGTTCTGAAAGCAGCGCGTATAGTTTAGTTTAAAAAAAGAAAAACATGTCAACCACTACATTATCGTATTTTAAACCTTTTGTCGTTATGTTACCAGAATTTGAAATCAATGTGGCAGAATGTATCCCATGAAATCCTATTTATCGTCCCAAAACAATTTGTCAGAATGGTGACATACAAAAGGTTTGCACACTGAAAGTTGTTGTTTTTACTATGTATACACGCATGCAGTCACTTTAAAGTTATTCAGGATCGTAGAGAAGTCTTTTTGAATAAACATCAGATTTGGCCCATTCCAAATATCTTCTTTTGAAGAAGGAAGTGGTTAGTAGATTGTTGTATCGAAGGCACAGATGCAATGGTGTGAAATAAATAAATTACGTAAGAAAGATTAAAACCTAGAACACACGAACACAAAACAAAAGAATGAGAGATAATTTCTGTGCGACAGGAAGTTAACGTAGATCACTTCTCGTCAAAAACTTGAAAAGTGTGCGAAAATTTCCTAATAAATAAGTGTCTCACGGTAATGATCTATTTATTACGTCATATAAGTACGGTACCACTTGGTGTAATAATGGTTAAAGCTTTATTATATTAAAATTGTAAGAAAATTCCATTAAACAAAAGGGAGTTGAGGGGGGGGGGGGGTGAACACTCGTTTTGTTGTAAAACTGCACCCTTGGTGCAATTGTTAAACGGTATGTTCATGATTTCATTTTTTTTTTGTTTTGTTTTATCGTAGGGTCGCGACCTTTTTTCCATGTAGGAGGTAGATAATAAGTGTTGTGGCATACCATTAAATTTTCAACGAAGTTTTATGAGGCAACAAGGGATTATGTCAGGCGCACAGCCCCCCCCCCCCTACGAGGGGAGCACGGAGGGCACATTGCCCCCATAAAAAATAAAAAGTGTTTTAAATAAAATGTGTTTCAATAAGAAGTCATGCTTTTGTTAAATAAAAATACAGGAGGAAGAGATGGTAATCCGTTTTGCATTAAAACCCTTGAAAAGGGGAAAAATCAAACGTGAAGGTGACAAATCTTCCCCTTAAACCCCCTCACCAGGCCGAGAAACTCCAACATTGATATTGCCCCACCCCTCAAAAATGGTTAATGTGGCTACGGGCCTGCTATTTATTACGTCATAGTTTTATCTGTATGCAAGCGAACACTTTTGATCCCTTACCGAGGGCAGGCAAGGAATCTACGCGATGATGACGGCGTGCGTGTGTGTGTTTGTATGCGTGTGTGTGTGTAGAGGTCGTTTTGGCTTGTAAACACTATATCTCAAGAGGGAAAGATGCTTGGACTTTCAAGTTGGTGTAAAGGGAGTCCATTGAGAGACGATGGTTCCTATTGGTTTTCATGGAGGTTAAAGGTCACTTAAGGTCACCAGAACTGAAAGTATGACATCTATTAGGGAAGTTTTCTCGGCAACTGAATTTTGCGTTAACATCAACCTTTCAACATTGATGAGTAGATGAGCTGTATCATTTAAAATGCCCAATTGAAGATGGGATGACATAATATGAATAAGTTCTATTCTTCCGAAGAGCTGTCCTGGATTAAAAAAAAACAAACGTGTTACTCTGAATTTTTACATGTCCTGAATGTGAACATATGAAGAGAAAATGCCCAACAGGAAAATAATGCACCCTTTTTTCACATTCAAAACTTACCAAAAAGTAGCTGTAGGAGAATAGGCCCGTATATTGTTACTAAATGGAATTTAAAGACTAAATACTCATTCACCTTAGAGAGTTTCAATTCTCCTAACCACTCACCTCTAGTTCCCTGTCTAAAATTCCTCCACATGTGTAATCAAAACAATGGATCCCTGTGTACGCATGTGTAATATGAGCTACTCTGCATCTGTTGAATTTGCTGTCAATCAAAGAGTAGAACCAGTTGAGAATTTTGCTCTCCGGAAGCCTAGCTTGGGGTGATGAGTTACTGCCTTTAATCTCATTTGCTTTTCCTATGAAACTATCAGAAGCATCATTGTTTGTGCACTCTCTTCAAACAATAACTCAGCATGTCTCGTTAGATTTATTGCTGTTTCTAAGAATGTCAGTCAATGGTCCCCGTTTCCAGCAACTCCATGTCTTCACAAAGTACTCCACTAGGGACACCTTTAGAAGATATTCCAGGAGTATCTCTGTTGATTCGCCACTTATTTTACGTCTCTAACCATAAGTGGTGTAAGGAACTTTCCGTCAACTTGTAAATTGCCTTGCTAATAGATATATGCCATCCTTTGTCACCACAATTTTCGGTAAGGTTGGGTCAATGAAGTTGTATGTGGTTTAGATTCGTTCGTTATTCATTCATATCAGCATTTGGCATTACACCAAATTTGGTTTACATTCTTATGCTTTGTTTTTCATTTTGATATTGGTCTCTTCCCTTCTCCACTTGCTTTTGTTTCTTTACTTAAAGATGTACATGTGTATATGGAAAATGAAATTTTGGCAAGGGATCAGAGTGTCATTCGATCTTCTGGTTTAATAAGAATGTAGCTAATAGGTCAAGACTTTATTATATTAAAAATTTCAAAGAAATTGTATGAGGCATGCTAAGAGGAGGTATGAACTCAGTCGCTCATTCGTTATGGTTAAAAGATGGATCATTTGTAAAACATATATAATATATTCATATTATAAAACTCGGATGTTCATGGCGTCATCATCTTTTTCACATGACGGCGACCACTCAGTTTACCTTGTAGAGTGGGGACCGCTTACATTTTCATGTAGGATATAGAAAGCAAATGTTTTTATACACCATCAAATTTCAAAGAAATGGTTTGAGGACAAAACGAGTAATGAACTCAGCCGCACATTCATTGTATTCAGTACATGCATTACTTGTACACAGTTTCTGCGTGTAAATAATTGTCTTAACTGGTGGTGTGTTTGGTATGTCATATTTTTCTATTTAAGTATTTGACCACTTAATTGTTTCATAAAGTTGCAGCTAATAACACAGAATTTATTGTATTCTAAAATCAAAGACATTCTTTGAGGCAAAAACTTCTTATGGATCATTTACACACAAATTATGCTAATAGTCATGGGAAAAACTAGCATCTTCATGACGTCACAACTTTCTTTCCAGGGGCAGGACAACTTAGCATTTCCTGTAAAAGATAGATAGTAAATATTGCTAGATACTGTCCGCAGAATTTCAAAGAAATCGTATGAGGCAAAAGGGAGTTATAAACTCAGACTCATATTCCTTTCACCATGTAATGCATTATTTATAACTACTTTGCAAAATATATAGGCACTAAAGTTGCAAAATATATAGTTACTTAAGTTGTTTCACGGGTGTGGTCTCTTTGTTACGTCACTTTTGTCTTTATTTATTTGTGCACAGAATAGTAGTAAAACTAATATGTTCATTACGTCACAACTTTCTTTGCAAAGCCAGGACCACTTAGATTTTCTTGTAGTGAGATAGATAATAAATGTTGCTAGATACTGTCAGAATGTCATAGAAATCATGTAAGGCAAAAAGGAGTTATGGACTTATCCGCACATTCATTACTCGTACATATTTCGCACATGGTACTGAAGTTGTCTCATTGGATAGGTCCCTTTGGTACGTAATATTTTTGTCTGTAAGCATGGGGCCACTAAGTTCTTTAGTGTGCTTGTAGTTGGTGGTAGGTATCGCTGTATATATTAAAATTTGAAATAGTGTGAGGCAAAAAGGAGTTATAACCTTAGACGCACATTCGTTTTATTTATTGTGTTATTTGTATTGTTATGTATATGCACTGAGGTTGTCTCATGTGTGTGCATGGTCTATTTGTTACGTCATATTTTTCTTTGTAAGTACGGGGCCATTCTTAGTTCTTTCGCAAGGGTGTAGATGGTAGGTATGGCTTTATTATATTAAAATTTAAAAGAAATCGTATGAGGCAAAAAGGAATTATGGACTTAGCAGCACATTCATTACTCTTACATACTTCGCACATAGGTATAAGTTGTCTCATTAGTGAGGTCCCTTTGGTACGTAATATTTTTGTCTGTAAGCATGGGACCACCAAGTTTTTTTTTTGTGTGTGGTTGTAGATGATAGGTATCGCTTTATATATTAAAATTTGAAATAAATCGTATAAGGCAAAAAGGAGTTATAAACGTAGCCGCACATTCGTTTTATTTATTACGTGCATTATATTACTTGTATTGTACGTATATGTATATGAACTGAGGTTGTCACATGGGTGTGGTCTCTTTGTTACTTTGTTACGTCATATATGTATACTATTTTGCAGTATTTCACAAGATGGACCCTAGGGCCCATCTTATGAAATATGCAGGTAGGGCGAGATGGAGCGCTAAGCTCGAGCTGAGCCAGTGAGGTCCAGAGGCCGAACCTCGGTTGGGGTCCAGAGGTCTTAGCGCATCTCTGGGTGAAAATTTAAATCTCAGGATAGGTAAGTTTTGTTCAAAGTACATCATTAAACGCAAAGATTCGGACAATTTTAATTATTTAATTATTTCGGCTATTCCTCTAAGTTAACAAGATCGGAATAGGAGCCCTAGCGGGGTGCAAAGGGCAAAACCCCCGTGGAGGGAGGACCCACAAACTCTAAGGTTTTAGCATTGAAAAATTAAGTGACGGGATACTGGTGTACTTCAAATATGAAAACGTAGACCACAGGCAAAGACTGTTAGGAGTCCAGGGTGCAAACCCCGGAACCTTAGAGGTTTTTGCATATCTCTGGATGAAAAGTAAGTCTCATGGACTTCCTACAACAGAAAAGTAACTGCTAAATTATGGATATAACCAGGGAATAGACATATACATGTATGTATTTGTCCAGGTAACTTAAACTGAGTGGGGGAGGGGGTGGGGCAATTGGGGAAGGTTCCGAATGGAAGAAAATTCCCCCATCCCACTTTGATGCGGCCACTGACTACTTATACACCTACAGTGACTGTCAATATTCGTAATACCAACGGTATGTACATTAGAAAACGTACATACCAACACCTGCTTAGAAGGTTATTTATAATTACATGTTTTCAGGATTTGACACATGCAACGTGGAACAAGGGAAGTGCCAGATGACTGAGTATTTCAATAGGCGAGTGCAAAGGCTTCAACTGCCGACATACAATTATAACAAATTTATAGCTGATCTGGAGGTATTGTTGTCATTGTAGGGGTCGCAATATAGACAAAGAAGCCACTATGCACAGAGTATAGCTAAGTTTTTGTTGATTTCAATTTTCACACGTCCACGAGTATTGCCAGAGCAACGTTCATGCAGTTCAGGAGGGTCACTCTCGTGCTCATCTGTGGTACCATGTAGCTAGAAAACGTATCCATTATATTTACACAAAATGGTGGTAGTGAGTGGTATATTGACTCAACCCCTCATCTGTGAATCGTCAGGTGAAAACAATTATTTCCGAATTTCTTCCAAGAGCAGTCCATTTTGACTTCGTTGAGAACGTACCCGGATGCCCTCCTACAAAGAATAATAAATATTTCAACACTGATTTGCGGTATTCGTAATTGTTCCTAACTGCCTCTCATGTTGCTCTGTTTAGAGCTTCTAAACAGGAACCCTTGTTGTATTCAGAGCCATATGTATGGCCCTGGTTGTACTTAGGGTTCCTTTGTAGAGAGGGTTGCGACATGCCCTGTTCAAAAAATTTCCAGTCACGTGACATATGGAGCCATTTTGCCTCCAACTACCAAACAGCTACTTCGTGGCGTAACTAGTACTGTAACGTTGTGATAGTTACAAGGCGACTCCGGTTACTTAGGCCTATAGTAGTTATCTATGACATTGTGGATGTTTTGAATTTCATTTTTATAAAACAAATGCAATGGAAATAGACTGATTATCATGATAATTATCTTGAAAGAGATGACAAATACAGTCAAAGTATAGATTGAAAGATTCTGTTTTCTATTCTCCAATTCTCTGCCATGGTTGCTGAGGGTTCAAAATTGTCTGTGCTCATAGGATGGCAAAACTGATTAAATTGTTTGGCATTACCCTAAGAATTATCCAGTTGGCAAGTAATTCTTTATTTGTTTTCCATGTGGCAACCCTCAATACTATTTTTTATGTTCTGTGTTTTTGCATTATGTTCTTTCCTTGTACCTTGCCTCTAATATACTCTGTTCAAGGGCTATTCATGCAATTTCTCCCAGTGAAGCATTTTTGCCGCAAGTCCATTACCTTTTCAAGTGGTTACTAAAAGGGAAATAGGGCGTTTGTTTAACAGAAAACATCCATATTTTTAAAACCAATGTTTGTGGATGCAGAATTATAGATTATTCAAAATAAGGAAGGACAGTAATCTTTTTTCCAATAAATAAGTTTCTCACAGATAGAAACTCAGTTATTTGTTGCTCAACACTACTTTGTTCACCCGAAACTTTTCTAAATTCAAATGATGCATCTTCCGTTACTCATCACATCCATAATGTTTTGAGGAGATGGAGCTTTGGCAGATGTTTATTGATGGGACTGAATGGTTTAACAATGAATTTGTATGTCATGTTGGTGTACTCTAAACGCCCTGTTTCCCTTTAAAGGGTGTATTGCATCACCCTAAGCTATATTTTTACCTCCCGGAAAGCAAAATTCTCAACTGGTTCTAAGTTACAGTACTCTTAGATTGACAGCAAATTCGAAAGATGCAGAGCAGCTCGTATTACACATGCGTACACAGGGATCCATTGATTTGATTACACATGTGGAAGAATGTAAGACAGGCTGAGGGCGGAGGGACTAGAGGTAGGTGGTTTGGAGAACTGAAAGTGTCTGGGGTGATGAGTTTTTGTCTTTAAGTATAAATAAGTACTATCTACACTTGAAGATTTTTGTTTTAAAAAAAATATGTCTCCAATTAACACAATATTGCATCTCCAGCCATGTCATGACTAAAAGTAAAATCCAGTCCACCTCCTCCTAATTTGTAAAGGTTGACATAGAGTTCTACTCAATCTTTTTCCATAATGGGTATTCCAATTGCTTTAAAAAAAAGAAAAAAAAAACAGCACTAATGACTAATTTGTCAACCAACTCCTGCCCGATTTGATTTTATTTCCAGCAAGACCTTGCTGGGGTTATGGGAATTTCCAGTTATGTTTTTTTTTTAGATTGGCCGTTTGAGAGGGGCATGGGGTGCGATGTTAGCAGAAGGTTGTATGTAGGCTAGTAACATTTACAGCTATGCTGCTCCTTTGTTATTCGTGAGTTGCAGACCTGTCAGAATCCTAGGGTGGGGGAGGGGGTAGAAGAAAGGGCAGGCCCAGTAGCACATGTGGTATGTCAATAGTTTTCACCCCAAAATTCTGGGATGCAAAAAATAAAAAAGAGGGAATTAATATGGCAACTCAAACATATCATCCCGCTTTTTCAACATCCGTATTGGTCTATTAACCAATTCCCCAGGACCCCTTCCTCAACCCCAGTCGACCGCCCCTCCAGCGCCACGCCAACGCTGCCGTATGTAATTTATATACCAGAGCAGTTTCATATAACATATTGAGAACTATGATTTAATATTTATTGGACCCAATTCAAATCATATGTGAAGTCTGACATCATTGTCCCAGTCTGTCCCCGGGCCATCACCCCAGTCTCCCTTTTCCAACCACTCAATGATCCTTTGAAATACTTATTGCTTCTTTGTAAGAAAAATCAATCGCGGTTTTACATGATTGTTTTCAGTAAATAAGTCGGTGCAGATCATGTATCACCGTTTGACTAACCTAGATGCACGTACGTACAATGCTCGCGTAGTTGGAGGCAAAATGGGATCAAATAACAAGTTGTCGCAACCCTCAATAAAAAGGAACCCTAGTTGTATTATTTGAAGGGCGTCGTCGATTTAAAAGCGGTCATCAAATGAATTTGCGTCGCTGCATCAACATCGGACAAGGCTGTTTCAATTTACGTCATCGTTTGATTTTAGGTCGTTGACTGTAATTGTGCCGCTGTTAAATGAAATTGCGCCAACACTAACTGACTTCAGCTCATCACATGAATTTCTGTCAAGTACATTTACACCGTCATTTATTATTGTGTCGTTGTTCAACGTATTCACGCCATCGTTATATACAGTTGCATCGTCATTACATCAGATTACAACATCATCACATACATTTGCGACATCATCAGGTAATTGTGTGTCGTCGTTAACTACGTTCCGGTCGTCATTAAATAGATTGCGGTCGTCACCATTTAAATTTACGTCATCGTTAAATGCATTCCGGTCGTCGTTAGTTATAGTTGCGTCATCGTCATCATTTTTTGCTCCACTTGTGTCCCATACTGTGCGGCATGGATGTGCGGCTGACTGTGGTTCAGTTATAGTAACCCTATATTAGGTTTAATTCGTGAAAAAATTTAAAAGAAGCTGATTTCACTTGATTCTGATCGGTATGGGTGTCAACATTTACCCCAAAAAAGTGAGCTCGGGTGGGGGGTGGGGAAAGTTCATTTTGGGGGTCAAAGGTCAAGGACCTCAAATATTAATTAAAGTATATCGTGTTTGGTCTCAAATGAAAGGAAATTTAATTTAAAACACTACACGTGGCATGCATCTTGTCATTTGATGCTTCTGTGAAATGCTAGGTTAAATGAAAGACATTAGCACTGTTTAGCATGCAATTTCAAGGACTCACTATTAGAAATCCATTGAACTATAGTATCATTAGTACGTTATCTGATATAGGCACATTGTATCATTTTGAATAAACTGTAGAATAGCCCTATGCACAGTATGCAATGAATAAATGACACATTGTAAGTAGTAGTTATAAATAGCAGAATGTCATACTACTTCGATGGCCGTAGGATCGGACTCGCTTCTCACCAGTCAGGCACAGGTTCCGTTACATAATGAAATACATGTTTATACAAGGATAATTGATGCATCAATCCTTTCAGTTATAAAATCTTAACATTTCTTTGTAACCATATCTCTAAAACAGCTTTCAAAATACATTAGAAAGTTAGTAGGCTGCAACTTCTTCGTCACTAAATTCCTCTGTGTCTGTCTCAGTAGGAAAAGAGGCATTGGTGCAGTGTCCGGAGCAGTGGCTACATGCAGATACACACAACATGCCTGCTTTCGTGCAGCTGCACTTAATTGTTTCACATTGTCTTCCTCCATCAAACACCTTTGACCCCCCATGCACTTTCCATACCCCCCACCCGAGCTCACTTTTTTTTTTGGTAAATGTTGACCCCTAAACCTACTTAAATCAGATGAAATCAGCTTCTTTTAAATTTTTTCACAGATTGGCTTGAAAGTGGTTTAATTTAGGGTTACTATTACTGGAGTTCTCAGAGACTACAGGTAAACAGAGACTCCCTGGACAGTTCAAGCAGTGAAAGCGGAACCGCACACTAACAGTCACATGCTACATCCTAAGGGCAATGCAATGTTTTCCACACTGGACACACTACGCGCCTCGTCGTAATGTTGTGAAACGAAAAAAAAAATGTTCTGTGAGCATTGGTAACTTTCTGTGTTACAGTGTGGAGTATTTCAGTGAAACATCAACGAAGAAAATCTTGCCGAGCATTGGATTCGATCGTCAACAATCTTAGTACATCTATCTCACAGTTATAAACTGCGTCATTGTAGGTTTGTACCTTGTGTGTTTACTCAACATACTTATTTGTCAAAGAGTCCTTGAGCAGGCCTAGCCGCAAGTTGTACACGTTACGTTGTGTGATTGCAGAGTGAGTTGGGTTTTGTTGTCACACATCGTACAGTAACCTAGTGTAATACTGCAAGTAAATGGAGCTAGTGTAAATGGAGACAGCGTGGCACAGTATATGGGCACAAAGCATCTGCTGCTAAATGTATCTAGATCAGCATTCAATGTCACAAGACCTAGTATTTACTTTTCGGGGTAGTGTACTTAGTACGAACATTGGGCTGTTTACGAGCTCCCTGGACTCTGGAGTACTCACTAGAGGCCTTTGTACACTTTCAACTTTTCATGGTCACACACTATGGCCTACAGTATGATATGTGTGGAAATAGGTTGCCACATTTGCTTGTCTTTAAAAATGTTTACAGTGTGCACAGAGCAAAAAAGTTGGCAACATGTAACCCAACATAAATCGACACATGTTGCCAATAATTCAGAACCTATATCCAGTGACCTCCTCACTTGCCTCTCACAATATGTACTTCCAACCCAGAACCTCATTGATTTTTCTAATTTGAATTGGAAAGTTGGCGGATCAGGAATCCGGTATGGGCTCGTCAGTGACCCTATACCATGTTGTCCATTGATCAACACCAGAGAGATTTGCTGGGAAAATGCCATGGTACAATAAAGTCAGAAAACATGATGGAGCTTGTTGCACATGTGAAAAAGATTGAACTTTTTAGGTTAAGATGTTAGGTTACAAAACTTGTTTAGTTCTACATAGTACATTGTAATGTTACAGAAAATTGGTTCTTACAGTATGACCAACACTTGTGGAAAAGCTTCATCAGTAGTAAACCTTGTGTACTGAATTTGACTTTATCACACTAGAAAATGCACCTGCACTGGAGTTTAGACTCCAGCACAGCGGTGAATACTGACTGTCAAGAATAATTCTTCTGTATGTGCGTTTCAATAAAATTGACTTCAAACGACCTTTGATCTACAGTACACCAAAATCAATAGGGATCTTCTACTCAATGTGTACACATTGAGTACAAGGTACCTGTTGATTTAGGTGAAGGTCAAAGGTCATTGAGGTCAACAGGGGTCAAATTGTGAAAACCTTGTAAGCACAATACAGTATCTCACAAAGGGAAGGTTGGACAGATCTCATATTAAGTACAAGGGGTACCACATTGGGTGCAAGAACCCTATTGATTTTAGAGGAAGTCAAAGGTCATTTGAGGTCAACAGGGGTCAGATTTTGAAAACCTTGAAGATGCAATATCTCAAGAAGCTCAGGCAAATATCATATATTGGTATGTTGGTGTACCAAATTGAGTACAATACCTCGATTGTTTCTGTGGAGGTTATTTCAGGTCAAAAGAGGTCAAATTGTGAAAACCTTGTAAATGCAGTATATACAGTACATCTCGAAAATGATGTTTGGACAAATGTTATGTTTGGTATGTTGGTGTACCACATTGATTACAAGATCCTTAGCAATTTTGGTGGAGGTCTAAGGTCGTTTGGAGTCAAGGGGTCAGATTATGAAAATACTGTATACATATATCTCAAGAAGGAAAACTTGGGCAGGTCTCCCATTTACTGTACAGTAGTATGTAGGTGTATCTCACTGACTATGTATTTGTCTTTGCATAAGTTCAAAGGTCATTTGGGGTCAACAGGGTCACATTTTGGAATTCTTGTAAACATCATATATCAAGAAGAGAAGTTTTGACAGAGGGAAGCTTTGACAGTCATATTCAGTATGTAGTTGTATCTCAATGAGAACAAGAACTATTTAGTCTCTAATGGAGGTAAAAGGTCATTTGATGTCAACGGGGTCAAATTGTGACAACCTTGTTTACCTGATTTCAAGAAAGGAAGTTTGTACAGATATTATATTTTTTTATAAAGCATACTGTACCACAATGCATTTGTGCATACTGGTACTGTTTATTTCCATGTACTCTTACCCCACCCTCTACAAATGAATCTACTGTAGCTTACATGTTTTCATGTAAGTTTATCTTGGGGTCAAAATATGATTTAGGGGCACTTTTCCCATCATCCCATGTCCCCAACCCCCTACCGTATGGAATGCCATGGAGCAAATTGTACTGTAGGTTCTCTTAACTCTTCAGTGGATGGTACTGCACTGTGCATACTAACACAACACCTTTTGTTCCTTAATAGAAGTTTGTACAGAAGGTTTGAAACAAATGCCTTAGGTGGATGCATTCTACATATGAATGAATGTAAGCAAAAGAATGATGCTGTGGCACAGGTGGAAAATGTCAAGTAGGCCCCGGCCTTCACTATGTTACACTCTAGGTAAAAAGTGTTCAGTTGGTCAGTGCAGTAGTTAAATGAACTTAGAAGGTATCGGTAGCTGCACTAGAACTTCAACAACCTCCCTCCCTCTTTTGCTTTGGGTAAAGCTTGAATATGGCTTTCAAAGATCATCATTTTTCTGAGCACTTCGTGGAGAACGTTCAATCCTCTAGTAACAAGGTCTTTAAAGAGAGTTGTGGAATCACTTTGATCATACTGTACATGTGCTATACTGTGGCTACAGTAGCTCTAGAGTCTCACCGCGTTACACCCCCAATAGATATTATCATAATGATGGGCATTTAATGGCATTAATATATTCCCAAGTACATACTGTACCATCGATGGTGAATCTGGGTTAGATGGGAATGTTCGCCGTGAACCAATAACTAGTCTTGGTTGGAGGTAGTGGTGGATCTTAGAGGTTCCCACCTAAAAAGATGCAAAATCAATCCATTGTGCCTTTAATAATTATGATATGGCAGACATCAGTGTTGCTCTTCTCATCGTGGTTAAAGAAACTCGTGTATCATTTTGAGAGCGCCATTTTTCAGAGCACTATCATCATTATATGTACATCCTTCAAAGAAGAAAACACTCTCCAACAATGGAATCTTGTGCACCCCCCCAAAATCCTGGCACCACCTCCAGGTTGGAATGAAAGTGCAGCACTTCTCTGGGACTCTAGGCAAAACAACGCATCCCAGTTGTCAGTAATTAAAAGTTGATGAAATGATTTTTTAATAAAAAACTTACATTTTTAAAATGATTAATTTTTAAATGTAATTTATGAGCATTGTTCACTTTTGATAATCAACTACAGTAAATGTGATATGAAACAAAGTTTGGAGCATTGGCCGGATTTGTCATTAAAAATATTGTCAAAAGGTGCAATTTGCATAACAATCTGTCAAACATTGACCAATTGCCAAATAAATTAGATCATTGGTATCATGAACAACTGGAAAGTCAAGTAAAAAAAATTGTGACATCAAGATAGAGAGTCACATGATATGCCTCCTGTTATCCTTTGTTTACTTTACCTTTTCTTTTATGGACACTGATTGAGAATTTTATGCCCTTTGGGTTTCATTTTGGAAGCACGTGTTGTCTTCTTAAAAAGTATTGATATCACCTATCAATGTGACACCCAGTATTAAGTAAATATGTAAGTAATTAAGAGATGTAGATTCATAGGCCTAATTAAATCCGAGAAATATTGAGATTGTGCAACACTCCACATCATCAGTTTTACATTTTCATCAAACTTTGCAAAGGTATATTTTAAAAGCACTTATGAGCACAATTTCAACCAATCATCATTCAGAATTTCAGTCTGCAAGACTTGAGTGAATTGAAGCTACCATAGCTGTTTTCTAACTAGTTGCATATCACTTGGTCTTTAAACAGCTCTCCTGCATTGAACCAAATCCATCTGTTTTTATTTGTTAGAAGTCTTACACAGACAGACGGACAGGTGTTACAGAAGTGAAAGATTGAGAGGGAAAACATGGCGTCGGCATTGTCAGAGGAAGAATTGAGAAAGGTGAGTGCAACCAAAAACATGCTACTGTACAATTCAGAACCTTTTTGGTAGAACCCACCTCGGTTGCAACTGACAGAAATTTGAATCAATGGTCTTGAATTACAGAAAGTACAATAATTGTTTGGGACGTTGAGAGGGAAAGGTGTAAAGGAGATGGGGTTGCAGGGTGGACCATGTGCATAAATTACTCACGACATACTGTAGGCTTGGTCTTCCTTTGTAATCGAAAACGGTGCTCAAGAATGGAGATAACTCTTTTTTCTGTCTGGGGTTGGGGACGGGCGTATGAATGTCAGAGCTATGTATAACATGAATGTTTATCGGACAGCTGGACGTGAAGACCTATAGGAAAGATGGATTGTCAAACAGAGTGGAGCAGTTGACCCCCTTCCTAAATATCATACAAATTTACATGTAATGTCAATTATTTCAGGCTGCCTTATGAAATGCAGAATGTTTTAGTTCAATTTGTAATCAGTTTTATGTGTTCTCACTTCCTTCACTATCAGTGATCTGTCCAAGGGGAGCTCCTTTAAATTTTACTGTACTGTACATGTAGACTCTGTGCAACCATATCAATAGTTTTATAAAGTTTTGTACTGTATGTCAGACTGTTCAGATATACTGTACACACTGGATGGTAGGCATTTTACTGAGAGCACTGATCAGCAGTTCCACATTTTAAATTTGTTTTACTATGGAAGTATTTGATCGATTACAACTTGAAACTAGATAAGTGTACATGAGAAGCGGTACACTGTAGTCATGTACCAAAACACATTTATAAGATAGTACAAGGTGAGCAAAATCAAAACGGGTAAAGATTGGGATAGTAAGAAAATGAGATGTATGTAGAAGCTTTTCAGTCTGGTCCCTTTGAAGTAAAAATGCAAATTAAAGAACTTGCAAATTAAAGGATTTGCATTAGATAATATCATGTAAAAATACAAGAAAGGTTTTCGAAAGAAGGAAACTAAATGCAAAAGAAGCAACAAATAGTCTACTACAATGTTGGTGGAAGATGCCTTTTAAGTCACACTACTGTATGCTGTTTGTACTGTATTTACAGTACAACCAGTTTAAAGGGATAGCGCATAATGGTGTTCTGTACTTGCTTGATACTGTTTGGCCGCCAACATCAAATTCATCGAGGGCCAGAGATGCAGTACTGATGTGTTGGTAAAGTCAGGTAGCAGGATGTATGAGTTACTTTGTAAATTCCACACACAAGATCCACTGCAAAGAACTTACAATAGCAATTCTCACAATGCTCACAATATGTATGTTTGTCTTTGTCTCTCTCACAGATTGCCCACCGATTACGTCAGAGCTTCAACCAAGGGAAGACTCGATCTAAGGCAGCGAGAGTGAAAAATTTAAAGGCCGTGCTTCGGCTGATTAAGGATCACCAACAAGATATCTATGATGCTGTGTACAAGGACCTTCGCAAGGTACGTATTTCATGAAATAGAAACATTTAACTTGAAGTGTTTCTTTCAGTACAGTAGCACTCACAAGTACACAATGCAATTGTGTACCATACATCAAGTTCGATACTCGAAATAGCTCCCTTTATGGTCTCTGCTTTTTTAACAACATTGCGTAGTTTCATTTTTGATTTAAGACAATGTTAAAGGCAATTGCTACAAAGCTTGCTTGACACGCAAGTGAGAACGTGCGTAAAAGGAATAAAGACATACAGAGGCATAATAAAGAAAGGTGTGCTACACAAACAGTAGGAGACACAAAAACTGAGGTTTTACAGTGACCTTATAGATGGACTAATATTCTCATACCCTCTGTGAAAAAAAGCAAGCAAATGTGATGTGCCCCAAATTTTCAGGAACTTTTTAATTATTTTTTACACTGTTGTTGTGTAGTATAGGCCGCATTTTCTCCTTTTTACAACAGGAGGGCACTTCAAAAGTCATGACACCTTAAATGTACAGCATATACTGTAGTGTATGTGTACATCATGTTTGTTAGGTGTAATGCATAAATACTGCTTTCAGTATTGCTGGAAAATCTGGCGAAATTCAATGTATACGTAGGAGAATGAGATATCTGAATTGTAAATATTTTATATTAATTATAGAGCTCTTTTTTAAGCCTTTTCTTTTTTACTTATTTAAATGATGTTCGAACGATTATTGCCTTTTAGGTATTTGATCGAACTAGGGAGTTTTCTAGCAACTGCTTTGTCAAACAAAACAAAATGCACAGTTTGTTTCAAGAGCGCTAGTTTAGTCGGTATGTCTGTTTGATTTTGTACGTCTTGCTAGTTGAAGCAGTTTACTAGTGATTCATTGATTTAATAATTATTGATTATGTCAATTAACCGATTAACATATCCGAATTTTGTTTATGGTTCTTGCTTTTAGTCTCCTCAAGAGGTACAAAATGGTGAAATAGACATGGTGAAAAACGATGCGATCCATTTCTTGTCCGAGATGGACAAAATTGTTGGTCCTCAAAATGTAAGTACACTTCTGTAAAGTACCTTTAAGGCAACCAAATCAGCTTGAATTAACCCCTTCAATGATATTGTCAGTGTTCTTGAATCCTGTTTTTTTTGCATGAATTTACAGTATTTATCATAATTTTGTGCTGATGTAATTATATGTGTTTGTTGTATTTTATATATATTATCTTTCAAAACTGACCTTCATCTTGATTGACCTTTACCCAGGTCCATGATGGTTCCTTGGTTCTTCTCGGTAAAGAGGCTTACATTCACCGGGATCCGTACGGGCTGTGCTTGATCATCGGTGCCTGGAATTACCCCATACAACTCACTCTGATGGTGTTAGTCGGTGCAATTGCTACAGGTCTGTATGCGTGGCCTTCTATCATCGATGTACAGGAATGTTGGGTCCAAGTTCATACATGAACCTTATGGATCATACGATGAAAATATGCAAAATGTTTGCCCCCCCACGGATTTTGCTGTGGGCCAGCAGTGTAGGGCTCTGTCATGATACAAGGACCGTGGTTCCATGAAAATTGTGGTTTCAATGTCCCTCATGTACCCTATGGGCTATTTTTAGCTTACACACCAAGTGTGTGAGGTATTAGAACGAGGCTGATGTCGTCAAGTTTTTTCAAAAGCTTTCTTCATTTTTTCGAGATATTTGTCTGAAATTTTTTCAGTGTGTTTTTTGGGATATACATATTTGTTCCACCTAATTACATTTTGACTGACTTAATTTATAAGTGAGTTGCAATGCAATTTTTTGAGGAAAATCGGGATTTTGGTTGCTTTTTTGCACGCGGCACTCTAACTGAACGGGTTTAGCTGGAGAGCTATTCTGTGGTCACTTTAGTAAACAATAATCAAATTCTACAGTTGGGCTGGCCAGCCTATCTGCCCTGTGGGTCATCAAGTCCATCTGAACTATCACCTATCGATATCACATTCCGATACTAGTAAATTGACATGTAAATTAAGTTTGTGAAGCATGTGGCTGAATGGTCATTGTAACCTACAAACCATGTACATTCTAATTTTACAACCATCGCAAAAATCTAGTCCAGCGCACATTTCAGTTTAGATCCAGCCAAAGCCAGCTCTGACAGCATCTAAACATTATCCATTGCATCCTTACATATCACACAGCCTAACGGAGATTTTACCTTCTCTACAGACCATAGCTGGTACACCTATAGACTCTGTAGAGTCTGCTTGGGCTGGAAAGTGTCTGCTCCTAATCTTGGTTCCGCCACTTCTGAAGGAACATCCACATATTTACAATACTGCTCTCCCGGAGAGTGTTTACTCCCCTCATTGATCGCTCCCTTCGCACACTCTGGGCACAACTTTTAACTAAAACCATTGTTTTTTGCTACCAAATTTGGTAGAAGCCAATCACGGCCATGGTGAGAAATGATGGGAGTGATGATGGGGAAAGGACGTACGACTGATTAGTGACATAAATATCATGGTAATATTCTACTCTCCTTCAACTGTTTTAGGTCTCTCTTAGCGATATCCTAGTTCTGCCGCAGGCAAATTTGATGATAGGGTGAAAGTTAGCCTAGATACCATTATTTTCTCTCATTGTTCAATCGCTGCTATTGGCTCATTTCATGAGACCAACGCGTAGCATTTTAATATTGTAACGTTGCCGTACCCAGTGGATAGTAAGTTCAAAGTTGACGATATAAGCAGGTCACAGGCCTAGGTTATTTACTCGACACGATTGAGGAGTCTAACAGCAGTATATGAAGTTCAACGATTTATTGACACATTATTACGGTTGCGATTAGAATTACTTACGTTGCCTCGAAAGGTGACCCCAAGGTTCCTCCACAGAAAACAACAATAAAACCCGAAAAATGGGGCTCAAATATTCACACTAATATATGCAGGTCTTCACAGGTCAACCACTAGGAGTACATTCACCCTCACAAAGTTGTCAATGTCACCCGCCGCAACAGGAAGGACACATATCATAGAAATCGGTAAGGCGGGGAAACGTTGGCAAGTGATTGGTTAGTTTTGTAAAGTTTCCAGTAGCTTATAACAGTGGCGGCGCTATGCCAATAACGTAAATGGAAAATTAAGAAAGAGGTAAAGGACTCTGCCCGTTTCACTATCCCCCACTTGGACCCAAGTGTGTCCTCACACTTTATTAAGGAAATTTGCATAGAGGAGGTATGAGGTGCACGGAATCACCCTAGGAGTCACCGAACAGGAACAAAAAGTGGCAACATACAACAAATCATGGAATTTACAGATCATAGTAATTACAGATCAAACATAAATTACAATTGAATTACAAGGAGCATATATCAGATAGATCAGATCAGGTCACTATGTGTGGCCAGAACGTTCCACTTCCAGTGTGTTGTCTGGGGTCTCCCACTCGTCCAGTTGAGACTGTAGTACGGTACCGTCGGTAAAGATGGCAGAATCTATCTGGCGTCGGAAGATCCGTCCTTGCCCCAGTCTAACAACCTTCCACTCGCGGGTAGTCTTTGCTTCCCCTGTCGTCCTTGCCTTCTCCTTCAAACGCTGTAGGATGCCAGTCACATCACTGTCCAGGTGCTTTTCTACTGGTGGGAAGAGTCGGGGATCACTGCCTGGTACCTTCGCATCTGTAGGGATTCTGACAGTCTCACCAAAAGCCTGGTCCTGAGGTGGACGTGGACTTCTTGGAGATGATGGATCACCTCCCTCTTGTAGACCAGAACGTCTTTGAGATGACGGATCACCTCCTTTCTTCAGAGGACTCCCAGGGCATTCCATAATCTCCGACAGGGTCGGTGCGTACGCCATGGACTCATCCTTCCTCTCGGCAGCCGGTGACCTCTCCCTTCGTGATGTTCCAACATCCTCTTTAGGGCGTTGACGTTCATCTTTCTCACTGCTCTGGCTCTTGCTGTCTCCTTCAAGGCGGGTCTTTTCTGTCACAAATTTTCTATCACGCCTCTTGTGTATCTCTCCGTGCCTCCTGAGGTCAAACCCTCTATCGGTAGAGTAGTTACAGTGAGCACAACGATGCCGTTTCGTCCGATGTTTGTCACTTAGATGCTGCATCAACCGTCCTTTATCTTCAAACCTACGGTTACAGTGTCGGCACCGGTACTCCTCAACATAGTCTTCCTGAGCTGTGGACATCGTCTGCAAGAAAACAAAATAAGATTACATGTAACACAAATTGGCCAGTATGACCGGCTCACAGATATGGAAACAAAATAGAACTTGTTTCAAAAGTAGGTGATTCTGTAATAATTAACAAGTTGACCCGGTCTGTGTTGCACGGTCTTTCCTTTCTGATCCTGGCTGCTCCTTCAACCACGTGGGCGGGTCAGTTCCCTGATAAGCTTTTAAATGGTTAAAGTGGACAATCCTTGGTTTGGATCTGGGATTCTTCTGTATTCTGAAGGTAACATCGCTGAGGCATCCAGTTACCACGTAGGGTCCGTCCCAATCTACGGAAAGCTTCGGAGATATTCCTTTCTTCCTCCGTGGATAGTGTAACCATACAGGATCTCCTATGTTGTAAACACAGTGGTTCACTCGTCTGTCGTGATTACGCTTCTGCTTAGCACGAGGACAAGTCTTTCTCGAGCAAATGCCTGCAGTATTCGAAGCCTGTCTTCGAGACGGTTAGCATATTCGGTAGTGTATCGTGCACGGTCTTCTTCCTCTGGGGTGGGAGGTAACACTAGGTCAACAGGTAGATTGATGTTTCCGCCAAGCATTAGGTCTGCTGGGGTGAGTCCAGTCGACTCATGAATTGCCGATCTGTAGGCCATCATAGCGAGAGGAATGCATTCATCCCAGTTCTTCTGATCCTCATCGACAACCTTTGCAATCATGTCCTCCAGGGTCCGGTTGAACCTCTCAACCATGCCATCGCTCTCAGGGTGAAGAGGCGTAGTCCTCGTCTTTTCAGTGTGAAGAATTTTGCACATTTCTTGGAAAACAGCAGACTCGAAATTTCGCCCTTGATCGGAGTGAAGTTGTAGCGGTGTCCCGAATCGGCTGACGAATTCGTTCACCAAGATGCGGGCAACCGTCGTTGCTTCCTGATTCGGAGCAGGAATGGCCTCCGTCCACTTAGTGAAGTAGTCTGCCATAACAACTACGTACTTGTTTCCTTGTTCAGTGGTAGGTAATGGACCCATAACGTCTATAGCCACTCTTTCCACTCTGTCTCCCACAACAAACTGCTGCAATGTGGCTCGAGCCTTTCTATTAACTTTGTTTCTCGATGAACAAACGTCACAACTGCGACACCAGTTCTTTACGAACTTCCTCCACCCGCACCAATAAAACCGCTCCATAATGCGTCCTAGAGTTTTGTTAATTCCTAGATGACCTGCTGCATGGTCATTGTGCAACTTTGAAAGAGCTTGCGACCTCAACGAGCTCGGCAAAACTAACTGAAATGTAGTCTTGTCACCACAGGGGGTTTCCCATCTTCGATATAAAACCCCATCCCTCAGTTCCATTCGATCCCGTTGAGACCAGTAATTCTTAGTCACCGAACTGCAGGGTGTGATCTCAGCGAATAGGGGTCTCTCGTTTCGATTTCTCTTGCAGTCAAGGAGTGGCTGAATGTCTTTATCTTCTCTCTGATGGCGTTCAAGACATTCATGAGTCCACGGAAAACCAACCTCTGGAGTGGTCTTGGCCGGTTCCAGTTTCTCCCTTGCCTGCGAACGGGTGACAACAGCTATTTTGGGGGATGCCTGTTTCAAAGCATCATCTGCAAGACTTTCATTGCGAGCAATTGACTTGGAGTTCTGAGTTGGGACTCCGTCAGATAGGTCTCCTTGTTTCCTTCCGATGCAGTGGTCAGGGTTGCTTGATAATCCATCTTGATCTTCCTCCATGCGGTCACTGTGTCGACAGTCCCCGCATGGTCGCCGGGAAAGACCATCTGCATTACCGTGTCTGCGTCCTGCCCTGTGCACAATGGAAAAATTGTAAGTCCCGATTACTTCCAGCCATCGTGCAGTTTGGCCTTCTGGATTTCTGAAGTTCATCAACCAAGTCAATGCACCGTGATCTGTTGGAACTACAAAGTGGTTCCCATACAGGTAATGATGGAAATTCTTGATCCCTGCTACGACAGCTAGCAGTTCCTTCCGTGTTACACAATAACGGCGTTCAGCCTTTGATAGGGTCCTGCTGAAGTATGCGATCGGTCTTTCTTCCCCACTGTCCGCCTGGGACAAGACTGCACCTATACCAAAGTCACTGGCATCAGTATCTAACAGGAACTCGACGTTCTCTTTGGGGTATGCCAAAACTGGAGCATTGGTCAACACTTGTTTGAGCTCGAAAAAGGCTTGATCACATTCACGAGTCCAGTTGAATACTCTTCCAGCTTCAGTTAGCCTATTTAGTGGTCTTGCAATCTTGGAGAATCCCTTGATGAATTTCCTATAGTACGAACACAGCCCAGTAAAACTCCTAACTTCGGACGCTGTTTTCGGGGTCGGCCACTCTCGCACTGCCTTCACTTTAGCGGGATCTGTCGCAATACCCTCTGCAGATATTACATGTCCTAAATACGGCACACTTCTTTGAAACAGCTTACACTTTCGTGGACTGAGTTTGAGTCCCGCAGTTCTTAGCCTCTGAAGAACTTCGCTAATTCTATGTAGTGCATTTTCGAATGACTTCCCATAAACGATGACGTCGTCTAAGTACACTAAACAAGATTGCCACTGAAATCCAGCCAGCACCTTTTCCATTAGTCTCTCAAACGTCGCCGGGGCGTTGCACAGTCCAAAGGGCATCACATTGAACTGGTACAACCCACCGGACGCCGTTGAGAATGCGGTCTTTTCCTTATCTTCCTCTGACATCTCGACCTGCCAGTAGCCACTGGCTAGATCAAGAGTACTAAACCATTCAGAGCCTGCTAGAGCGTCCAAGGAGTCATCGATCCGTGGGATTGGGTACGAGTCTTTCATAGTTGCCGCATTAAGCCTACGATAATCGATGCAAAATCTTGTTGTGCCGTCCTTCTTTTTAACTAAGACTACCGGAGATGACCAAGGACTGGAGGATGGTTCAATGACACCCTTGTCTAGCATTTCTTGGATTTGTCTTAGCTCTTCCTTCTTTTGAGACATTGGAAGTCTTCTTGCAGGTTGACGGATAGGCCTACTGTTACCGATGTGAATTTTATGCCTAACCGTGTTTGCCCTCCCCATGTCCTTACCGTCAGCTGCAAACACGGTTTGGAAGTCGACAAGTAACTTCGTGAGTGCACTTTTCTGTGAATCGGTAAGGAACTCTGAACTCTCTCTCCATAGTTCCTCTAGGTGTCTCGGGACTTCAAAGTGATTAGCAGTTGTGTCAAGCTCTTGAATTTCCTCTCTGCTGCTGGAACTTTTCTCACCTTCCGTGGATTCGATTTTACTAACCTCTTCTGCAGTTTCAAACGCAGCGGCAACCGTACCACTGTACAACTTCACTTCCTTGGAAGTAACGTTCATCACTCTTATGGGTACCATGTTATCCCGTGGATTAGCAACGCATCTGGCCACCGCCACTCCATGGCGACTTTCCAGTTTCTCGACAGGTTCCATAACTCCAAGACCTTCACAGTCTTCAGTCAGTCTCCCCTTTACAATAGCTTCGCTCCCCAGAGCAACGACTACTGTCTCGTGTACCATAACACGAACTCTCGGAGTCTCTGACACATTTGTCGCCCTGTCCATACGTTGATGATCCATCGTTATTGTACCAGCACCCACATCAATGACGCACCCGTACTTCTTCAGAAAATCGATCCCAAGGAGTCCTTCGCCACGTATGTCTGATACCCATACTTGGTGAACTTTGTTCCTTCTTCGATTTCAATCTTGAAATTTGCATAACCGTGAGTTTCAATGGGGGCTCCATCTGCGAGATGAATTTCTTCCGTGGGGGTTTCCAGTTTTGGTCTGTCGCTCTCCAGAATCTTCCTCAGGATCCTTGGGGAGATTACACTAACATTAGCCCCCGTGTCAATAAGAAACTTGACATTTTGTCCGTTGACCTTACTGTTGATGTACAACCCGTCGTCCATCCTAACGAGTCTGCCACTGCACACTAATTTTCTCCTGGGTCTCTCATATTCGCCTGCCGATCTTCGACCCTCAAGTTCGGCGTGTTGGAGTTTTCCTGTTCGTCTGCTGCATCAGCAGCTTTGGTCTGGCGACGATCTGGCTGTGGACAATCTCGACAGAAATGACCAATTTCCCCACAATTCCAGCAGGAGTCTTTCCGAGGCGCTTGGCTGCTTCTCTTTGTACCACCAGCCTGGTTGGTGGAAAATCCAGCAGGAAGACTGTGACTGCTGGTCGGTTGAGATGCCTTCGCCCGCGCTATTTTTTCGGCGATTTCTCGAAATCCACTGTTCATCGCTTCCGTTAAGGTTTTGCATAGGTATTCCATCCGCTGTTCTTCTAACTGCATTTCTGGTTGTAATCCATCTGTTTTCCCAATAACACGAACCTGTTTTCGTCCATAATTCCTTCTATCTTCAGCTAAGTGGAAGGCCTCCAACTCGACGGCAACTTCTACGGCTTCGTCCAACGTTCTTGGTCTCGCTTGGTATATTCTCCATCTGGCATCAGGAATCTCCAACTGCATCCACAAAGAAGTCCTTAGTCCAGGGCGTCTGCCATTTCCCTCGAAGCCTCAGGGTATGCGTTCATGGTTAGTCTTCTCATTTCTTGGGCTAGCTGTGGTAGACTTTCTTCTGGTCTCCGAGATCGATTCCTCAGCATCGTTCGGAAAAGCTGTGCCTGATTTTCAGATCCGAATCTCCGACTTAGAGAGGCGACAAGTGCCGAATAGTTTCTCCTTTGGCTAGCATCCAAATCTCCAAGTACTGCCCTAGCACGACCTTCTAGAGAAGCAGCCAAATAAAGGGCCTTCTGGTTTTCTTTCCATCCATTTAAATCGCAAACCATTTCGAATTGCACTAAATAATCCGTCCAGTTAGATTCTCCATTGAAAGAGCTTGGCTTCATGAAATGGTTCCCTCGTCTATTTTGGTCCTGTTCGTCCACTGCTGTCCAAGATGAATGGATGCGTTGAGAATGATATGGTCTGGCTTCGTTGGTCGACTGTGAACCGGATGTTTGACGAGAGTCGTTGTATTTTCTTGTACACGCCTCTTTTCCCGTTGGACCAGCGTAATCATAATGCAGTCGACCTATCTCTTCTTCGTTCGCCGAATGCATCCCATAACACTGTGTTCCTGGCAGCTCTGATTTTTGCATTAAGTGCAGCTCTTTTTTGTCCACCGATCGCAATTCGTCACATTGCGTTCGACGCATTAGTTCCCCATCCGCAGGACGCAACCTTTCATGCGGAATTTGACGCATTTCATCGTCGTCCGTTAAACGCTGATCGCTGCATTTCGTTTGACGCAGCACCGGGTATCTCTTTTGATGCAACGGTCCTTCATCTCTCAAACGCAAGTTGGAATATTGCGTTCGACGCATTTCATCTTCGTTCGTCAAACGCAAGTCGGGATATTGCGTTCGACTCATTTCTTCTTCATCCGTCAAACGCAAGTCGGTAAATTGCGTCTGACACATTTCGTCTTCGTTCGTCAAACGGCGCTCACAGTTCTGGGTTCGACGCATCTCCCCCTCGTTCATCAAACGCCGGTCGTTGCATTTCGTTTGAGGCAACATCGGGTATCGCTCCTGATAAGGATCTTCTTCGTGCATCGGACGAAATTCGGAACATTGCGTTCGACGCATTTTCACCTTGTCAGACGAATGGGAGCCATTGCGTGTTCGACGCATTCTCTGGAAACTTTCTACATTCACTAGGGGTGAGGAATTCTGCCGGTGACTTTGAACTGTCGTCTGGGGCAACTGGACATCTGGCATCCACGGCAGATCCGTAGATCTTGCTGAATGCTGGTTCTCACGCTGGGTTGCCCCTGATCGCCCCTCTAGCCACCAACTGTCCTGTTCTAAAGACATATTACTACGTTCATGACAAATTCCTTCAGCAGACACATTCATAGGCCTATGTCCTACTGAAGTTTGTGTGAACTCCTGAATATCCCGCTGTGCATCGTACGATTGTGTATCTAATAGCCCTACACAGTCCCTGTTTTGACCTGAATATAGCCTAGGATTGTTTGACGCATTCTGAATTCCATAGGATGAAGGTCGAGTGTGATCAGTTACTCCTACGGGTTCATTTCTGCCTGAAGCGTGATTCTGTGGACATCTTGATGCGGTAATCCCAAAGCTGGAATCACTGCACCGATCTTCGTTCCAATCTTCCATAGCAGGGCTACGTCTTGATGCAGTCACTCTGTCACTACACCGATCTCCATCAATGCCATCTTGCATCTGATCACACCCAACTTCATCGATAACAACAAAGGGTCTATGAAGAAAATTCTCTCTATTATGTTCGTTTAAACTACCGACTGGGTCTGAATCAAGTTCGATCAGAATTCCAGATGAAACAGAGTCCATCGTTATAGTATCCAAGACTTTCACATCAAAGACTACTCTGCTTAGGCTAATCTAGAATTCCACCGCTGCCCACCAATTGTAACGTTGCCGTACCCAGTGGATAGTAAGTTCAAAGTTGACGATATAAGCAGGTCACAGGCCTAGGTTATTTACTCGACACGATTGAGGAGTCTAACAGCAGTATATGAAGTTCAACGATTTATTGACACATTATTTCGGTTGCGATTAGAATTACTTACGTTGCCTCGAAAGGTGACCCCAAGGTTCCTCCACAGAAAACAACAATATAACCCGAAAAATGGGGCTCAAATATTCACACTAATATATGCAGGTCTTCACAGGTCAACCACTAGGAGTACAATCACCCTCACAAAGTTGTCAATGTCACCCGCCGCAACAGGAAGGACACATATCATAGAAATCGGTAAGGCGGGGAAACGTTGGCAAGTGATTGGTTAGTTTTGTAAAGTTTCCAGTAGCTTATAACAGTGGCGGCGCTATGCCAATAACGTAAATGGAAAATTAAGAAAGAGGTAAAGGACTCTGCCCGTTTCAATATGTATAAACCGTAATGTCAAACGTGACTTTTCATTTGTACGTAATTATATTGAGTGTCCAAAGTCTTTCCAGATGGCGATCACAGGGAAAAGCGATTACTAGATGAGTACATATCCTCGGTTAGGTAGTAAGTAGGCTGCAGCTCAAATTGTGAAGAATGTATCAAAGGAGGAGAATTCATTTGCTGAGAAAGACTTTGCGAAGTCTATTACACCTAATGCCATTTTCAACATCACATGTCGAAGTTAATATACTACACTGGCATATGATAATGTCATAGGCTTGATAGTGTGTCAACTAGATACTTTTTGCATGTAACATTTTGTCACCTTCCAAGTACTGTACTTTCATTTTGCAATGCTACAAACAAAGATCACCTCTACTTAGTTCAGTGACTGCCCTAAGTTTTGACACCCCTATGTTCCAACACACTTATATTTTGACATGTACACTTAAATTCCGACAGCAGCGGCTGATCAACGCGTCATTACTACGTCAAGCATCATAGCTGGGACCCAGAATGGTGCCTGATGTAATGAATGTGTTGTAACATATAGTGTCAGAACATGGGGTGTTTGAACAAAAGTGTGTCAGAACATAGGGCTGCAACTCTCAGTTCAATTGTGTGAGCTACAGCCGCATTGCTGCGCTAGTATGAAATTCTATTCAGAGTTTTTCAGGATACTTATCCTCCAACATGTTTTGATGGATTATCTTGAAACAGACTCAAAAGTCTTCCGGTGGTGGGGCCATCAGGGGTGTCCAGGAATTTTGGGTTCATGGGCTCTTTAAGCCATTATATGAATCACACACAGCACTTGTTCCCATACTGTACATGTGACATCATAATACTTGCTTGATACTTATGGAGTGTTCCCAGCAGTAATAAACAGTGCAAGGTCGTCGAGTGGACCATTTTATGAGGTATGGAAAATGCTGTTCTGTTAAAGGCTGCTCATGATGATACTGGAATATTGATTCTTGTATGCATGAACTACAGCAGCATTGCTGCTCTAGTTAGGGTTTATATATTGAAGGGGAAATCAGCGTTTGACTGAGAAAATTCACCTTTAGTTGAGTTTTCGTTTTAAACTGATTGTTCACCAAAATACGTCGGGGAGGTGTTTGAAGGTAGAAGAAACGCTAATTATTGCGCTAATTACTGTTGCATGAGAAGTCTTAATATTTGTCAGGTACAAATGATGAACGTTCATGTACAAGACAAGACAGCCTCTTCTATACGATTACCAACAACAGTGTAGCACTGAGATGACGATATATGAATAAAAATAACCGAATGTTTACGGTTCCCATGCTGTTCGTGCATTGTGCAATGCTAAGTAAACAAGAGTTTAGTGATAGTTGATGATACCTACAGCTCACATAGGCTACGTATGAAACTGTTCAGCCACACCTCCTCATACCTTGAAAAGGCGATAGTATTGAATATTCATATTTGACTTGATGAATATGGATGTTACAGACTTTGTGAGTTCTTCACCAATGTTTTGCGAATTTGACTCGTTTCTCGAAATGGTCTACATGTTTTGCGATAATCTTGATCATATTTGTTAGTTATTACTCATTGTACGATACCGGTGGGGAATTGTAGTGAAATAAATTGTGAAGATAAACCCTGATTTCCCCTTTTAGGGTTAGGAGGTTATTCGCCCCCTAATTCGACCATTGTTCCTGTGAATAGTTTTGACCAAATGCAAGTTGGTAGGCACTTAGCACAGATGTAAATGCTCCATTGCCACACAAAAAGATGTGTATAACTCAGTGTTGGATGTAGAGGGCATACGCTTTTGTATATATTTCCTCTCTTGTAGCATTTGTGTCAGTAATTGTGTGAGAGCATAACTTATGTGTGACGTGAAAAACAGTGGTGATATTATGTCTATTGTGCACCAACATTATTGGCATGTTGTGAATCTTGTTGCCTTTCCTTTTTTTTCAAAGAAAATGTGGATATTTACAAACCCACATTTCCTTTTGTTTCATCTTTTTTATGAAATTTGTTTTGTATGTATGAACAAGGTTAATGAACTATGGACCTGTGCATTTACTGTACTGTAGGACTGTACTGTCAAGAAGGACAAGGCCCTCATAGAAAGACAGTTAAACAATGGACAGCTCAAAGCCCTGAAACCAAGAAAAAGATCAGTCTCCAACACTAACATGAATATCAGTAAAGCGAGTTATTGAATTATTGTCACTCATTTTGAAGACTCTTCGTAAGATTACAAAAAAAAATCTCTTGTGATTGATTTGTCATTAAAAATTTTCATTTGTCAAGTCATCTTCATGCAGAAGATGAAGCATCACAAATAGTGCTTTGTTTTTCTTTCCGCAGGAAACGTTGCAATATTGAAACCATCAGAGCTCTCACCAGCTACGGCTGAGTTACTGGAAAAGATCTTGCCTAATTACCTTGACAAGGTAAAATGATCAATGTTTAATGCTTTATTCTAACTATTCATCATATAAAAGAATTAAAAAGAAAAGCAAAAATGAAAAGCATAATCAATTACTTTAGAGCGTATCTATACATCCTTTCAAAATGATGTTGTTTTCTTTTATCGGTGAAGTCAGGCACTAACATTTTTTTTTTGTGGTTTTTCTAATATTTCAGGATTGTTTTCGAGTTGTAAATGGAGGAGCAGAAGTCGCCCAAGCCCTCCTCAAACTGAGATACGACCACATACTTTACACTGGCAGTCAACACGTTGCTAAGATCGTCATGCGTGCAGCAGCAGAATATTTGACCCCTGTGACCTTAGAACTAGGAGGGAAAAGGTAAAGGACCAAGGACACTTTTCAGGAAGTTTATAGTCTGCATGCAGAACGTACAACAGAAAAAAAAGAATATAGAAAATGATAACGTTATGCGTAAAAATTCCATTCGTGAAGATTCATCGTAGTAGCACCTGGTCTGTAGGAGTGATTAAGATTGCCAGTGAGACATCATAGTGGAAGGACCCAAGCCATGAACCCATCAGATGCTATGAATATTAATCTGATTCTACCTTCCCCCTTCATTTTCAAATCATTTACTGTGACTAAAATTTCACTGGTGGAGAAAAGCGGCGAAGAACATTTGCACCATGTGTAGGAGAATTTAGTTATTGCAGGTAAATGATATAGACTGATTGCATCAAACTAGGTTGCTGTAGAATATTTGGGAACTTTCGTAGCCAACAGTTAGTTAACACTGGCCATAACAAGAAAAAAGAACATAACAAGAAAAAAAAAAGAACGTAACAAGAAAGAAAGAAACTTAACAAAACAAGATGAAAAAGAGTAAATTGTCACTGAAAAAAGGAATGAAAAACAGAAAGCAAAAGAAGAAAATCAATTCATCTAAAACCGGTTGCCGTAGTTACTCCACATTTTTAAAGTAAAATCCTTTTGCTCAACAAAGTTACTATTTTACCATTGTTTGGATTTCATTGTTTCATGAAATAGGTTACTTCTTGCAAATGGGTTTAGTTGACAACGGCTGGACATCAGCAAGTATCAAACTGTAGAAACACTCTAAGCACATGAACCAAAGAAAGAAGCCTTTCTTTTATTTTGTATACAGTTTGTCAGAATAACAAGCAAGAAGGAGGTGGTCAAAGGTCACTTTAGTGTCAAGTAGAAGTCATTATTTTCACCATTATATCTTTGAGTGCAAGACTTAACCTAGCAGTTCGTATCCTATTTCATATTGTGAATGTTTTATTTGACACATGCTAATATACCACCTGTCGATACTTCTCACTATATTACTCTGCTGAAGAAAGTTGCCACGAACAAGGAAACGGAGGGTTACGTATGAGTTTTTTTATCATTTTATGACTTGAACATTACTAGTTTTTCCTAGAGAAGCCCCCTTAGTCGTTAATTATCAATTTGAAAGTAGGGCTTCAATGTGGGTCTAACATTTCTTTTTTAGCTATAACGTGTGGCTGTGTGAAGTACTGTAGGACTGACAGACACTGTTTTACGTTTTCTGCACTTTTAGCTCAAAAACTCGTTCGTTCAGCGATTTGAATTCTGAAAACCTCAAAAACTCTCCTGTCAACCAAGTGAAGAACAATGAATTGGGTAAAGAAAATTGTTCATGTATTTTAAAAAAAATGTAATATGCAAGTGGAAAATTCTTTTAAGAAGGTTGTGGGGCCTAATCCTTCCCAGTACAAGTTTGTCTGATCAATAATCAAAAAGAAAAGGAATGGACTGCAACACTTATCTGTATGTAATTGTCTTTCATCCAAACTATAGTACAATTTTTTGCTTTCCGTGAGAATCTCAACCTTTGTAATCTTGCATGTGTATGTGTGTGTGTGGGTTTGTTTAGTTTGTGGAACGTGGACCCACACAGGACCTTGGAGCTTGCAACAGTTGTTATGCCGACAAATGGAGATATCCCCGTTTCTAGATATTTTAACATAATGCAAAGTGGGGTATCAGATATGCGCCCTCAACTGTATAGGTCAATCTAACTTTTTCCCCAATTTCCTATTTTATGGATCTATACCTGTTTAGAGAGGTGCATGTGTGTAGCAAATTATACATACAATCCCATGTCTGGCGTGAATCGGGGATACATGCAATACTAAATACAACTAACTGGGGACACCATGTGCAAAGTGGGGATATCCCCATTTACGTGAGGAAAAGTTGTCCCCAATCAGCGACCCTAAATGTGTGTGTGTGTATGGGTGTATGTATGTATGTATGTATGTATGTATGTATGTATGTATGTATGTATGTATGTATGTATGTATGTATGTATGTATGTATGTATGTATGTATGTATGTATGTATGTATGTATGTATGTATGTATGTCTGTGATGTCCTACCTTGTGAACACGATATCCCAAGAAGGGATTGTTGGCCAGATCTCATAATTAGTACAGTATGTAGGTGGATCTTATTGAGTACAACAAGCCTACTCTTTTGGTGGAGATCAAAGGTCATTTGGAGTCAACATATCTTCACCTTTATGCAATATGCCAGATACAGTGCTCATGATTAAATCATCAAAACCACAATGCCTTTTGGCTTTCTGGTTGTATTTTCTTCCCTTTTCTTACCGTTGTCTGTTTCCTTTTTGTCTTTTGTTTCTCGAACAGCCCGGTCTATGTTGATAACACCGCCAATGTGTCGGTAACCGCCAAGAGGATAGTGTGGGCTAAGCTCATGAACTGCGGCCAGATCTGCATCGCACCGGATTACGTAATGTGCCATTCAGACATGAAAGCCAAGTTCTTGGAGGAGTTGAAGAAGTACATCGTTACGTTCTACGGTGAAAACCCGAAGGAACATCCCGATTATGGCCGAATAGTAAATGAGAGACATTTTGAGTGAGTAATTGACGAAGATAAGGAAAAAAAAGAGAACGAAATGATGGGCGGAAGTGATGTCATGATGATGAATATTGCATTGTTAATATGTTTTTTTGAAGTCATGATATTGTGTCCATATTAATCATTACTGAACCCTAGCTACTTGATCTATAAACATTCAGTGGTATCACAGCCTCTGCATCATTTTGTGAGTTGCTGTGGTAATGTGCATAGCAAACCATTTAGGAAGCCTCCTGCAGGTCCTTTAAAGGGAAATAGGGCATTTGTTTTAGAGAACTTCCATATTTTTAAAACCAATGTTTGAGGACGTAGAACGATAGATTATTCAAAATAAGGAAGGACAGTAGCCTTCTTTTCAAGGAATAAGCTTCTCACAGATAGAAATTCAGTTATTTGTTGCTCAAAACTAATTTGTTCACCCAAACTTTTCAAAATTCAAATGATGCACCTTCCGTTACTCATCACTGTGTATAATGTTTTGAGGAGATGAATCTTTTGCAGATGTCTATTGGTGCTGACTGAATGGTTTAAGAATGATTTAAGCTATTTTCTTTTGTATGCCGTGTTGATGTATTCTAAACGCCCTATTTCCCTTTAACAAGTTACAGGTAATATACTCTTGAATCCTTTGACTCACATTAAAATTGAATCTGTGTATGTTTGTGAGTACATGATCCCTATTGTTTTTCTTGGAGGTCAAAGGTCATTTGAGGTCATCAGACCTTAAAGTTTGAAAATCTATTAAGTGAGATATCTCAGCAACTGAACTTAGGGTAGAACTTCAAAGTGTCAACATTGATAGCACTTGATGAGCAGCTGAATGTCTGTTATTTGAATTGCCATATTGGAGACTTGTCATCACTGTAATGTGCTTTTGTTTGTAAGTGATTGTGTGTGTATGAAAAATGAGATATTGGCCAGCAATCACAAAGTCATTTGCCTTTCTGGTTGTGTTTTTGACATGATTCTATTTTGGAACAAGTCACAAATCCTGTAACATTCTCAACCCATGACTGACATAACGATCGTTCTATTTGTAGGAGATTTGACGCGCGACAAAATACCCATTTTCGTTTTCTTTCTTTTTTCACAGCCGAATCAATAAACTCATCGAATCCCAGAAATCCAAAATATTCCACGGCGGGAATGTTGATCGTGCAGAGAAGTACGTCGACCCAACTATTGTTGACTGATGTCACCTTTGATGACCCAATTATGCAAGAGGAGGTAAATATATTTCATCCAACTTCCCCCTCCCCCCAAAAAATGTAATGTATGTGATGTTTGACACTTGAGTGCAATTACCACCAAAAAGTTGTCTTGTTTAAGAAAAGTTAATATGTGCCCTCTATGTTTCCCTTCCCAGAGCCACCATCCCACCCCCCTCCATTTCTCTGTATTTGTTATGAAAAAGTTTTTACATGTAGAATTCTGCAAGTTGACATGAGAAAATGCATAGGATATATTTTCCCTCAACAGGTATGTGCTAAAGTAAAGTTAGACTTCCTCAGTCGGAGAACCATTCCCACTAACATTTGGAACCTGTTTAGAAATTGTGTGTTTGTTTGAAGCAGGTATGCCACTTGAAATAGTGTCCTGTAAACCTGTTAAAATAATTGTAACTTCTTTCAGCACCAGCAACAACAATGGTTTTTTTCTCTTGCAGATTTTCGGTCCTATTTTGCCCGTTCATTTCTGTTTGCGATGCAGACGAAGCCATCGATTTCATCAATTCAAGGTGTGGCCTTAAAAAAAGAAATTTTATGTTGTTTCCTTGGAATTAGTAAATGAGATCTTTATTTAGGACTCTTTTTTCCTGTCACCAATTTCCAAGTAATTTCTTTTGTTGTATGCGGTTCCTTTTTCAGAGAGAAACCTTTGGCATTGTACGTCTTCACCAGTAGCCGAAAACTACAAAACAGGTTCATGGAAGGAGACTTCCAGTGGTAGCCTCATGTTCAACGAGCTGCTGATACAAGCAACTGGTATGAAAATCACTATAATGTGCTGGTTGCCATGGTTACATGACATAAAATCTTAAACTTCTCACTGGGGTCAGCACATATATGTCCATGTAAAACATAATCTGTTTTTTACCTCCACCAAGGGTTTAAATATAAAACCTACAAGTTTTGTAGCTTTGGCAGTATAGATAAAATCGCTCGACAATATAATGGGTGCACCATGCCATGGGCAGTGTGGGTCAACCTGGAATATTCTTGAGCTGGGTCATCCCTACAGAAGTGATATATTGAGATGATATGATCCTCTTTTGTCGTGGCTAACATGCACTTTCAAATCACCTAAAAGGGTTGTATGAAGTACATTTCGCTAAACAAATGAAAGAAAATCAAATTTTTACTTTGATTTAGCAACTTAATGATTTAATGAAACAAGTCATTAATGTGAATAAAAAGTAGTAATTTGATGAAACAAATTATTTATTTTGTTAAACCAAATAATTACTTTGATTCTTTACATTTTTAATTTGAATACACAAATTGATTCGATTAAACAAATTGACAGTGTCATTAAACAAGTTTCTGAATGTTTTTCAATTATGGATATAAAACACACTTTCCTTTCAGGTTAATGCAAGCACTTATTCAATTCTCAGTCGGTGCATTACCGTTCGGTGGCGTTGGTCATAGTGGCATGGGCAGTTACCACGGCAACTTTTCACTGGAGGCGCTGTCACACAAGAAAGCTTGCATCGTAGATCCTCGACCAGGTCCGTCAGAATTGACTATGGGGTAAGTGTTACTATCTGTGAATAATCTCTGGAACAACCATTAACTTTTTTAGCATGTAAGAGACTGTAGTAACTGGAGTGGTTTATAACACTTGCACTCCAGTTATTACAGTGGAGTTTTAACATTCCCACTGGTGGGTGCAAAGGAGGGGTGGGGGGGGAGACAATGGTGGCCATGTTCCCACCCAAAGGCTGGACTTGAACAGAGACTTGTAACACTATATGCGTGTAGGTATCAAGTTTTCGAATCTGCTCAAGTTCAAAGACTTTGAGGGCGAATCCAGCCTACACTACAGCCCCAATAGCTTGCTAACTGTGAACATGTGTTCACTTGGTGTGTTTCATGAATCATGTGCCCATGTTTTTCAGAGCAGTCACCAGTAGAAATGTTATCATGTCCGTTGCACTAACCTACTTCCGAAGGAACATTTTGCAGACCGTGGTCGATGAACGGAATGGCCTACCCTGAGAATAGTTGTTCCAGTAGTGTGAACAATTTATAAGAATGACTTGGGAGTTGGACAAACGCTTTAAACTGCAGAACAGGATTTGATGGGTTTAGTGGTCTTTTTGTCACCCACAGAGTACCCATGATGGAGACTGGTTTGCCTGCTGATTCTCCTCAGTACTATACTAAACTAAATGTTTCTAATGCAACGCTGCTTTCAAAATCAATGGTAGAATATGTCTCTGGCTTAGGTATGTTCCTCAAGGATGGTTTGCAGTAGTAGACTACATCGAACAAATGGCCCCAATGTTGTATAACCGTTCAGGCTAAACTGAACAGGAAAAGGCCTTTACTTTTGGGTCATGATACCACTGGTTCAGTTTGAGAAAAGATAGGGACTTTGGACTTAATCACTTGTGACAACACTGCATCACGTGTCAAAGGTTATTGTTACCCCTTCCCTTACAATGTTTTTGCAAACTTCTTGTCATCAATTCACCCCTAACAAACCTTTGATTTCCTTTTAATCTTCTAGAATCCGGTATCCTCCATTTTCAACCACCAAGAAGAACATAACATCATTTTTGACTAAAGTCCATTCTTCATCTGAGAAGATGTTCTTTTACAGCCTTAAAGTTGTGATAGTTGTTGCTTTGTTTGCAGTTGCAGTGAGGTATATGTTTCAGTAGAAACGGTTGCTAAATCTACCTGCAACTATTACACTGAGTCACAGTGAGGTATTATCTTTCAAGAAACGGTTGCTGAAATGAACAAAATTTTTTATGATTACCATGTAAGTTTTAATAAATTACGTCAACGAGCATTGTTTTCGATAATACTGAACATTAGTGCAGTTCATTTTCATTTTTCAGGAAAGAGATACAGTCAAGACTTCCTGAGCTGATTCACTCTTGCACTTTCTGTCCATATCTTTGAAATTGAAAAAAAAAAAAAAATCCCTTGTTCAAAGTAAAGTTCGTTCCCACAACAAGAAAACCGTAAAGAAGTAGAACGTGGCCTACTGTGCTTTAGAGGAATATTCCAGCAGCAATTGAAGAGTTTCTAACAAAAATCCATTCAGGCCCAGATTTTTTCAATTCGTTATTGGCCCTAAAAGGGTTTCACAGGTTCTTAAGCCATCAAAGAGCATGTTTTTTACTGTAGGCACTTCAAACCACACACCATTTCCGTAACTCAGGACTTAGAATGTTTGAAGAGAACCAGCTCTGGCTGAGAATGATCTCTGTCGCCCAACTGTTACAAAGTGTGAAAGACCGGCAAAGTCTTGAAAAGATTTGTGTTGTTTTATGAAACTTTTAGTGTATATCTTACCTGGATATTTGGCACCTAGTAAAAAGATAAGACTGGGTTCAGTGTTTAGGGATGAATGACCAGAAGATGTTTCTGGAATTTTGATGTCATCTACTTGGATGTCAAAGGACATCCAAGTAGTTGTGTTCGTAGGACAACATATACAGTATTTCCCATAATGCAATGTAATGCAGTTACTATGAAACTGATATTTCTATAAAATTTGTTAATTCCAAAGAGAACATTTCATGAAGATGTGGTTTTCTGTATGAATAGGGTGAAGTTTCCATAGTAATTTATGAAATTTCAATATGCACCACTGGCTTATCCCTTTAAAGGGATTTTTTTTAAAATAAAACCGAAATTTAATGGACACAGAAATTCAAGGTAGGACATATAAATTTCTTTTCAGGAACTAGTTTCCCACAGATACATTTTCACTGATTTGTCGCTCACTAATAATTTGTCCTGCACTTTCCAAAATTGAAATGATAGATCTTCTGTTACTCATTGTATAATGTCTTGAGGACAACAGGACATGAAATCAATTAGTGTTCGTGTGTGAGACCCTGTGGCCTTAATACAGTACTTGTGAGAGGAGTTTCCTTTGTATGTCGTGATCGTGCACCTTAGATGAAATATTTCCCTTGTGATCTTTCCATGGCTTTTCGAGCCCCCAGCACTGAAGAATTACAGTCGCAAGAGTTTTAATTTCTTTATGACCATTATTCAGTGGAGAATGGAGTTCAAGGGCAGTGATATGTTAAATTCACTTGCAGGGTGTGGGAGTGGGGGGTGTGGGTTGCTTGCGAGAATCCTTTGTGCGTCTGACGAGAGATGCAGAAGACTGTACTAGGTTTTCTGTTAGGTCAAAGTGATTTGGCACATTCTATAGCACGTGTCACATAGTTCTCACCCGAAGTTCTCTCCAAATGTTATAAAATTAGATTCTATATTACATCTGCTTCTCCTCAAAAGAATCCCATACATGCAGTCTGCACGAAGATGTCCCCCACAAAATATTGTGGGGGACAGGCCTGTATCCAGGGAGGGTTCAGGGGGTTTGGACGAACCCCCCCCCCCCACAAGATCTGGAGTTCCGCTCAGCCTATGATAGTAGGCCTATGTTAGCAACATATGCAATGAGTTTTAATTGGTTGGTCATAATTGTTGGGTAAAATGTTCCACTTGTGGTAAATCGAAACCCCCCCGACTGAAAAAGTTGCATACGGGCCTGGAGGACATGTTTCCCCTATCCCCCTATCATTGTACCCTAAGAGTGAAGTAACAAAGAAAGAAATGTTACTGTTTTTATAGGAGTTCTGTTGCTTGCTGTACAAAGAAAGGAGTAATTAAGAATTATCGCAATAAGTCACTTTTGACAAACATCTAACTTTCTTAGGGTTACCGCTCTTGGGATACAATGTAGTAAGCATTTTCATAAACCCAGTTGTCATTTGGTGGAAAGTCTAACTGAAGTAGAGAAAAGCACAAAAAGTTCCTGATGGAAAAAGGGACACCAAAATGTCTTAGACTGGTCTCTTAAATGAAGAGAATACCTTAAAGGGGAATTCTGGACAAGGAAGACATCTTCTGACTTCTTTAAGCCATTTGAAACCATTTTCATTCATATTCTTGATGACTTGAAATGAACTAACATACAACACGATATGTTAAAAATTCCCACGAACAGTGTGTCTAACAGTACACATAGATACAAACGGTGCGGCCACCATTTTGTAACTGAACGTGTCTTAGCCGACGGAAAGGCATACTTTCTAATCCTCAGTATTTTGTTAAGACACCTTTTCTTTATGTTCGAGCTATTATCCCCAGAGCCCTATGCTTCGTAAATGCGGTATTTTGATGAGAAATTCCTTTTCTCATTTGTTCAAGTGACCAATTCAGTCTGGTGATAGCCACATTCTGTTCTTCACTAATAATTTGGAACAATCAGATTGATTATCGGGAATCCGACCTGGCCGTCGACTACGTCACAGTCACATTGGTCACATATGTCACAAGTCACATAGTAAGGCTACGCCACTCGTGTACATGTAAGGTTCTTAGTAGTTCTGCTAGGTAGGAAGGTTGAACATACGGTGTTGTCAATGGGAAGTTCATTTGAAGTATATGTCAAGAATATGAATGAAAATGCTTTGAAATTGCTTAAATGAGTCAGACGACATGTTCCTTGCCCGGAATTCCCTTTAATCTCTTAAGTATCTTTTTATATAAGTTTTATTTATATTAGAACTTTGTTTCGTGGTTGTTTGAAATTTTATTTCATTGTTTTTGTGTACAGTGGCGTTATGCTTTCTTCATTTTACTTTGGTTTTGGCTTGACAAGATACCTTTTTACAGATTTTAATTGGTGGAAATACATTTTATTTGCTGTAATACTGTTGATGGATATGAAAACGAAGAAAATGTAAAATGCAGTACCAGCATGTAAAATAATTTATATGGAATGAAAATATGTGAAAGCTTACATGATCATGGGCCCTGAATTGTGCCAAATTAGTATTAGATTTTAAGCTGCATCTGGCCTTATCATCCAAAGCCGTTTGAACATGTTTCTACTGATGTTAGCTACACAGATCTACCTGTTGTATCAGTAAGGGTTAGTCATCTATTCCTGTCATGCTACGTTACAAGATTTTTAGTCTAACAGACGCTGACAATAAATTATAGTTACATGGTTCAATTTAATGCAACTGGTGTAGGGTAAGAGCATATGTGGAAGAAGAGTGGGTTCACTGACTGGGGATAGGAGTGTGTTGGGGGATAGGAGTGTGTTGGGGGTAGGTTCCAGGTGCCTGGACAAGGGTTATTCCTGGAAGTGGCCTTAGTCCTAACCATAGAAATAACCCAGAATGAGGGCAGGCTACTGTAACTACTCGCAGCACTCAACAAATGAAGTCAATCATCATAGAGGGCAAAGCAGCAGTCTTCAACATTTACCATACATAATGCACATACGGTGCCCAGTTGTTCATTGGACCACATCTGTGGGGGAAAAAGAATTAAAATGTAAGCAGTGAAAACTGTATTTCAAAGGGTAGCTGTCTGAGTTACAGTATCCTAACATTTTGATCCGTTGGATTTGTGTTACGTAGTTTCATGAGAATGCCTTTCGTTCAACAGAATTATGGCTCCACTTACGCTTGTTGCGTCATTGCTATGTTTTTATGATCCTAGCTCCAACTCCTTTTAATTATAGAGTTTCCTGAGTGATTTCAGAGGTTCTTACCAAATGTCGTTGTTAAGATATTAATTAATTACTGTATTTAAATATATTTGTAAAATACATGTTGGCACAAAAATACTGCAATAATAGGAGAACAGACACCTCAAATCAGTGTTTTATTTCTGTTAGATTACTCCTCGGGGCCTGGATTATCTAAGACTCTAGCGACTGTAACTGAACCGTACGACCTTAATGGTACTAGACCAATTTTAGTGTATTCATGTATTTGCATAACTTCATTGTACTGGAGCTTAAACTGTTGTGGTGAAGTCAAGTACAACTTTGGAAGTGTGATAGCAAGGAGGGATGCCTTGAGTAGATGATTGGGGATGGAGGTTGGGTTTGGGAGGAGAAAGGTCAAGAATCGTTTGTACTGACCAAAGCAGAAGATACTACAGGAATATTCAAAATTAATTTCTGTGACTGGAACTTACTTTCAGCGAAATGAGAAAATGCTATAATAGTATCCTTGAGTCAAAGAAGCCGGGTGTGTTGTGGATGGGTCAAGGAATGTTTGGAATTAAGAAAAGGATCCAACCAAATATAGATGACCCAAAATTAAAGAGATAAAAAAGTGTTACACCATAAAGGAAATACAATCAAGATTAATTTTGGCCATAATTATATTATCCTCCACTGCTAATAATATTCTCCTCTGAAAATTTTCGGTGTCTTCAGAGCTGGTTTGCTAAACTGATGCATCTGATGGTATAATACGGCTGGTGGAGATACCATCTTGAACCCATTTCATTCCTAAGAGCAAAGAATGAAAAAAAAAAAAGATATATAAATAGCACATCTTCGCTAGATTACAACTTCACGACTCAGAATGCTAATAAGGATGTCAACAAGGATACTGCACCATCATCATCATCATCATCATCAACAACATCATCATCATCATCATCATCACGTCTCCAAACAGGAATATGTAAGCCCGAGACTCCCACTTGAAAATACAAGGACTTTGTGTTATGTCTAAAGGGAGGACTACAAGATAGAAGTCTTACTCACGTAGGAGCAAGGTAGTCCAGTGTCTTCGACAAATGAAGTAACAGTTTTAAATCTGGGCCACTAAATGGTCCCTTGCTTTATGCTGTCGCTAAGATGGGCTATCATTGCCACTGCGTTATAGAAGACTATAGAATTGAAATGAATTGCAGCTAATAATAACAGATGGATTAAATTTTTCACTTCATGCTTGGCAACATTTTCTCCTTCACTTTTGATTCCTTGATTTAGACAACACACAATAATTTACATTGTATATAAGGGCCCAACAAGGGGGGTGCCACATTATTTCTGCCAATGACTTATAGCACTTGCATATCAACTAACAAGTGCTGTATTTTCTTCTTTTTTTCATTTCCTTTCACACACCTTCATATCTTGCAACCAGTTACTTCCCTGCCATCATATGGTAGTAGAAGACTCACTTCGATGCAGTAACATTAACCTTCTCCTTTCAACACTGACATGCCACCATAGCATATAAGATGCAGTACCTCATCCCCCCCCATTTCAGTCAGATTGACCAGCTTTCAAATTCATTTCAAATTTACCTAACTGCCTCAAAAAGCCTTTGCAATAAAAGTAGGAACAACAGACTTGATGTTGACAAACACTTTCACCCAGTCTAGGAATCTTTCGATTTAATTTCAAAAGAGACGCATGAGATCGGAATTCATGAAACCACCTCAATATTTAAGAGATATTTTAGTTAAATCAGAAAATTATTATCTCTTCCAAAAACCAGAATGCGAGGCATTCACACTCGCGAATATGGACCGAATTGCAGATCTAAACGGACTGTGGCATCACTCAAGTAATGCACTGCGGTTTACTGCTTATGATAACCGTAGTACTAGCAGTCTAGGGACGTAAAAGGAGCACCAATATCCAACGAACTTACGATTGAAACGCGTACAAGGCTATGCGCAGAATTCAGTCTACGACTACGACTAGGAGCACGACGAGTTTGTTCGCTAACTTATACTCGAGTCGAGTTAGCCTAGCCTAGCAGTTACAACTTATGACACATTGGGCTAAGTTCGAGTAAACATTTACTCGATCATGGCACGATACATACGAACGTTTGAAAAGACAGTAACCGTACGCTTATGACACCATTATCTCTAGGCCTAGTGTCAATGACAATTTTGAAGAAAAAGACAACACGGTCAGTCACGATAACACACATTTGCAAATCTTTTCTACCCTGCCTAGTGGAACTGCCAGTCAGTTGGACACGTACAGTGTAGCGGTCCACACGCATGCAACACGTACGGCAGTACAGTAGTACGGCACACACACGAGCACATTATGAAGATAAATATGCAAAGTTTGACAGAACAGCTCGACGCGTTACCACCTGTTGTCGTTCTTTTTATTGAGATATAAAACAAACCAGTTTGTTATCAAGCAGTATTAACCTCCTGGGTTGAAATATTATCAAGTGAATTTTTAAGACTACATTCCTCTATCAGAAAAAAATAGAATCCAAAGTCCGCTACAATCTATTTCAAACATTTCAGAATACCGACAGTGAAGAGTTGAGATTTTCATACGGAACAGCCATTTGCAAAACGGTGGAAAGGGCTGTTATTCATGTTTTACAGTCGTTTTGTTGTGCAATCCCTCAAAAATATTAGTGTTTACAACGTAATAGTATACAAACTATTCTAAAAAGCATACAGTAATTCTTATTCACATTTAAAAGTTTCGTTTTAAGTAATTTTATTTGGTTAAATTGAAAGAATTTTCAGTCATACAAAGGAAAGACTGTCAAGAGGCTGAAACACGACTGCTATACTTCGCTATTCGCTCGTAAAGGACAAAGTAATCTTTTGTTCCACAGTGATCATGTATGGTTGGGGTGAAGTTTGAAACAATGAACAACTTACAAAATCAGAAGCAAAACCACGACACTTACGTCAGGGATTTCAATTTCCCCCTCGTTGATCTTGTCAATGATGTCATGAGGGTGTTCTTTGTCCACGGTGCAGCCCACCGATTGGGCCGTCCCGAGGATCTCTTTGACGGTGCCGCACAGTTCTCGGGCCATGGACCTCTCTTTCATCTGCCTGGCAATGTTGATGATGTCATCCATGGTCAAGTTACCATTATGCTGGACTGCAAAAATGACATTTAAATTAAATGGAAAACCATTCAAAGAGAAATAAGGCACTTGTTTTACAACATTTTTAAAACCAATATTTCTGGTTAGAGAATGATAGATTACTCAAAAATGAGAAAGGATAGTTGCCTTTTCAAAAGGTGTCTCAAAGATGGAAATTCTGTTACTTATAATTTGAGAATAATTTCTTCACCCAAAGTTTCACATATTCAAATGATATTATGTTCCACTCCCGTCTTATGTACTGAATGCAGTGGTTTGGAGAGATGAAACTTTTGCAGAGGTTTATTAGTGAGTCTCTGCATTTTAACATTGATTAGTTTAAGCTATTTTCTTTGTCTGCCATGTTGGTGCATTTGCAAACACCCTAACTCCCTTTAAGTCACAAGGCCGAATGATACCTTGTCATTTAAAAGGAAGCTGCACATGACACTGTCTTAACTTTTGCATCATTTATCAGGCATTACAATAAGTTTTCAGTGCAGTTTTGAAGCAACTACCTGAATCTTGAGTACAGGCTTACACACCCCTCATACTATCAAACAAACATGCTGTGAAACTGTTTCACTTAAGTTCATCACGAGGCAGGAAAATTGCCAGAATTATAGAGAACTGCTACTCTGCACATGAAAATACCATGTTTCAATTTCAGGCATGAAAGAACTAAGATCTAGCACAAAAATGAACACACTGGTGACATTGAAGCATTGTGTGAAGGTAAATGAACAACTTTCACTGCCCATTTTCGGTGCGTCCACATCTCGTTACATGACTGTTTTTTGCAAATTCAATTTAGCAGGGAAAATGAGCCAAAATTAAACACAGAAAATGACATGGAAAATTTTACAGTGCAAGCACAATTCTTATCAGTTATCTTTCATGAGGGGCTATTAACAAGCACTTAACCCCCTCACCATTGTACACTATCACCAGGCTCAGGTTTACTTACCATTCTTGACCTTCTTTCTGTCTCTGGGGGCCTCCTTCAGGGCTTTGATAATCAGAGACGATGCACTCGGGACCACGCTGACAGTGGCCTGTCTATTCTGGATGGTCAGCTTTACGGTGATCTTCAGGCCCTTCCAGTCCTGGGTACCTTTTGCGATGTCATCACCAACTTTTTTGGGAGACTGAGACAAAGACAAGATTAAGATGGGCATGCCAATGAGATGGATGAAAACTAGACAAGGATGAAAACTAGACACCATAACCTTCACAGAAACAAATAGAACTGAAATGTGGCAGTCAGTGTAACCTGGAACAGAATGAGATAAAAATAACACTGTAACAAGATGAAAATATACGGCAATGTCCAGTTTCTATTACAATAGGTACCTCCTATTGTAAAATTCTGTCCTCTCGATGAACTAGTAAGTGGTGACCAGAGGCAGCATGCCTGCCACATTCATGCTTGCACCATACAAAGCACATTTGGAATTAACTACAGGCAAAGGTAGATCACTTTGCTTAAATAAATTAAACTTGAAGAAGAGGAGTGAGAACGGATAAGGATATCCCCCTTTCCAAAAAGAGAGTACACAGTCGTAATACTTGCTTCATTTTCGGTAAATTGCCATCTACTGCCATGAAAAGCACTACAGCAGTGGCATGCAAGATATATCATGATTTGTGAAAGACAGCTCTAAAGTGAGTTCATTTATTAATGTTGATTTTGCAAGATATTTTTGCATTCGCACTGAAGGTAGTCTCAAAGGGGCTAAACAAAAATGGCTGGAATCTGTCAGATGTACTTCTAAGTAACATCTTGACAAATACAATGGCAATGACAGCTTCTGGCTGTTGGTTGTTGTTTCAAAAATTAAACGAAAATATGAAATTGATCTAATAGCATTTGTTAATCATTCTATTAATGACAATTTTCATGACATCCTTGTGTCTGACAAGTTAGTTTCTAAATTACTCACCAAACCAAGAGGACCAATCTTGGGAGCAAGAGCTGAGGTTGCACCGACTTCACCACCGACGGCCCTAAGGTACACTGAAAATGGAAACAAAATAAAAACACATAGAAACATTAACAAATTGTTTTAAATTTGGTAGTTTCCAGTGGCTTTTTGCTTTGGTACAATATGATTGGCTGTTACTTGTTTGTACAATTGCACATGTTAGTATGAGAGTACATTCGATGAGCTAGTTTTTGCCAGGATTTCATCTGACATATTCCATACTCTTCCTAAAATACAATGTTTTTCATGACTGATGCCATGACAAGTTATAGTAGTTGAACAAAATATATTCACAACAAATATCTTGCAAACAGCAAGAAATCACTTAATTCAGCTAGCAAAGACATGGGCTGAAAGAGCACTCATTATTTATTTACTTTTTTTACAAATACAGCAGTATGCTATCTTTTTTTTTCTGCAGCAACTTGTCTAACTTATGTACATTGTTGCTGTAAGTGTATTAGTTTTTGCTTTGTGAAAACTTTCTGGCTTTTTGTTGCAGTGACAATTGTAACTGCAAACTATCACTACATTTGCCAGTTTAATAGTTGAAGAATGGAGCCTAGTACTGTAGCAGAAATCTTGGGTTCACGTGGTGCTAGATCTTCAAATGAAAAGAGACAGCAAAGAAAATTTTTTACAACAGTGTGTTCGCGGGGTACTGCTGGTACTAAAACCCCATCTAAATGAGTGTTTTAGACTTGCACGAACTTCATAACTATCGATCAAATCCTTAGGTGCGTCTTTCTAAGTAGGTGCAACCATCTGATAAAGCATGATCTAGCGTTACGCCTAAACCCCAGACTGATCAGACAAGTTTATGGGGACAAAATGTGCTTTGAACGCATCTTTCCGGATGCGTTCCCTTCTTGTTGAATTAGCGACAATTCCTGCTCCAAATAAGCACTTTAAGCCTAACTTCAGATATGTGTATGCAATACAGCCACTACTAGAACTAGTAGAAGGCACTAAGCGGACCTTCGTCTGTACATTCAATCGCAGAACTCGCCTATTGATACAACACATACATTAACTTACGAGCAAACACATGTGAATAGAGAACATACGAACAAAATTTTGTGACAATCTGGGAAAAAAACTACGTTCGTACCAACAGTAATTGCGTTTGGATCAAACTTAGGGGGCATTTTTGCAAATGATGGGTCACTATTTAGTGATACAATCAAAGGGAAAGTGTCGGATGAGCCCGATTCTGGACACGACCGAAAAAGTTGCACTTATCCCTCCTTGGGTTTATGTGGAAAAGACTGATAGAGGGCGTTGATCTGGAATCATTTCTTAGAGTAAAAGATTTGGCAATTTTCAGGTAGCATACCCCTATACATTTCCCCATTGACTTACACACTTAATCACAAACGTAATGTGGTCTGTACGGCCTTGTAGAAGTTTTCAACACATATAACCAACCACTCTTTAGAAAGCTGACACATTGGCCATACATGACTTTTTCAATTTTCCTTGCTTTATGTGGTTAGATTTTCTGATTTTCTAGAGGCCGTCCAAGTTACCAGACTCTGTCACTGGGGCAAATCACACATCGCCTCGAATGATACTGCTCCGCCACCCAAAAGTCCATTACTTTTCCATAATTGCTTCAATTGGCACCATTTTTGCACCTTGTATACCTCAACTCACCCACTTCAATATTCAATCATCAAAAGACCCATCTCAAAGGAAAAAATACCAAAAAAGTTGTCCAAATGTCCCTGATAGGGACTTTCACCGACACTGGTGAACAAAATGCGCAGGAGTCTCCAGCTTCTATATAGGGTATGCTACCTTCACTTTGGCGAACTCAATGGTAGCACAGACATTCTGTGATTGGTATAGGGCAAAGGCGCTACGTATAGATATCCTTCGTAGCGCCTTTTTAGTGGCCGCCCCCATGACTGCGACCCCGAAAAGTCTGTCGACTATGGCCAAGCATTCCTTTCACCGAGTCCAAAACTTGATGAACTTAATATGGATGGCCATTGGCCATTAACTGACTGCTGAAAAACACGGTCCGTGCCACAGAGTGATCAGGATGGTGTCCAGTCCACTGCATGTTTGTTCACAGTCGATCTACATAGCTAAATGCCGAAAAGCCCTGCTTGAGCTAGCAATCGCCTTAAAGCTTGGAAACTGACGCTTGCCTTTGATTTCTGCGGAATTGAAACGAATTTGTTTCCAAAGCGGATTAGTTTTTAGGGGGTAGCGAGTACTAGCTGAACGGAAAACTCGTCCGCTACAAGGGATAACTTGGTAACTTGATAACTTGCCATCAAAGTTACGAATTACGCAACGAAACACTTTAGCCTACATAGCTCATTGAAAAATGATGGGTTATTTTTCAAGAGCCCTGTACTGTAAGTTTTCCTTTAAAAGGTTTCAAAAAAGCTGGATGGGAGTTGCATTTTAAGCCACACTAATTACAGGAGGGCCTGGATGGGTTACCAGTCATTTCGCACCATTGCAAGGGGGGGGGGGGGGGGGGCGTTGGAGGGGGTAGAAACCTTGGAAGCTAGTATACCGCCACCATTAAAAAATGAACTATAGTTCAGATGGTTTTGATGATTTTGTGCTCAATGTCTAGTTCACCTATTTCTTGCTGCTTTTAATTCAAGATATTTGTTTTGAGTAATGTTATTTCCAATTGAATTAAATGGGCTATATTTATCATTTTACCAAGCAGGTAAAGTGTTTACTTAAAATTTTGAGGGAAAATTAAAAGATGAGAAACACAAGAGCAAAGCATCGTGCACAAGAGAAAGAACATCAAATAATTTTCAAGTGGGCATTAACCATTGGCAACCCCCATGAAAATGATAGGGGATCACAGGCCCAAGCAGGGGGGGGGGGACACTCTGAACAACTGTAACACCATGGAACAATGAAATCTTCAACCGATTTGAGAAATATATTTAACAACCCACTGATCGAGACACTGCACTGGCAGACTTTCCCATCCCTCGAAAACAACTCAGTGAGAGATTGCAACTTCCATTTATCAAGGGTAGAAGAAGAATTGGCCAGATTTTCACTGTGACTTTATATCTGCGGGAAAAACATACTGAAACGTTTCCATGCGGAGAGACCCCTATAAATATCTGCAATTATCCTACTGCATTGGAGCAATTAGATGTATGTGTGAGTGTGTGTTACGTGGAGATTTGATACAAGTCTACAAGGTTGTTCGTGGTTTTGATAATTTATCATTTTCTGATTTTTTTTCAAGTTTGCAAATAGTAAAGTTACTAGAGGTCATTGTCTGAAACTCAAGAAGGTTCAAAGTAGGATCAATATTCGTCGTTACTTCTTTTCTCAGAGGGTAGCGAATGAGTGGAACGGGTTGCCTGAGGATGTAGTGATGGCAAGAAGTGTAAATGGGTTTAAGAATGCACTGGATAAGTACTTTATGGCTTTGTGACCGGGTTTGATTTTTGTATTTTTTCCAGGGTCCTAGATGGCGATTTAATTGTCCCTCCTGATCCCTTTTTTCTACTAAACTTCAACTTGCTCACTAGATCAATGTATGGATGGTACTTATGATCTCCAAAACGTGCTGACGATCAAGATTCTGCCCAACTTAATTCTTTCAGATATCAAATGTTTTGAAGAATCCTAGTATGACTTACGAAGGAAATAAGGCTTTTGTATATTAAAGCAAGCCATGAAACCTTAAAAACCATTATTCACGGACACTGAACGATACGTTATATTGAAAATCAAGAAGGACAGTGCTTTTCTTTTCAAGCTATATGTTTCTCACAGCCAGAATTTAATCATTTGTTGCTCAAGAAAAGTTTGTTCACCCAAACTTTCAAATGATGCATGTTCTGTAGTTGAAACATTTGCAGATGTTTCCTGGTGAGACTGAATGATTGAAAAGTGTTTAAAACCATTTTGTTTGTATGCATTTGAAACACCCTATTTCCCTTTAACATTAAGATGACACATTACAATTATTTCCTGCTCTTTTTATCTGGTTATCAAAATGAATAGTGTTCCATGACAAATTGACATTCAAGAAAAAGAAACTACAGTTATTTCAAGTTTCATTTCATTTGACTTTATTTAACATTAACTCGTCTCTCAAGAATGTATGACTTAATTAAAGAGTTTTTGTAAATAAGAACAAACCCCTCAACAGAAAAAAAAAGGAGTAGACAAAGTTTTTTTTGTGTAGCAAAGTACAGGATGATGCTAAAAAATAAAAATATGCTAAAATGGTAACCAAAAATAGTTATTCTTTGTATATGCCTTACATACAAATCGTTCATGTCCTATGTACCTTACAAGTCTGCATATTTTAACTCTACGAAGCATCCACGGAGTTGGATTTTACATCAAATCTGGTATTTGGTACCCTCTAACAATATGCTTGTTGCATATTCACTGTGTAAGGTTATTTTTCACATGTGCTGAGTTTGGTATTCAACACTGTCCCCCACAACTCACTGGTGTACAACACTGAAAATAAAAACACACTAAGGTCCTATAAAACGGACCCAAAATATCATTCTCAGACATCGCAACATCCACCTGCTCAGCGCTAACTGCATCATCTGGGAGCAGCGTCCAAATAACAGACACATTTAATCCTAAAGGAACTTTTTTTTTTCTTTTAACAATTTCTGGAATAAAACAAAAGCAAATTTCAGCTATCTTAAGATTAATTTGATTTCAATATGCTTAAATTAGAATAAGATCAATTGCAGTAACCATAAGAGATGTACTGTAACAATTATGCTGCCATTCACAAGATTCATCAAGCAGGTTGTATTAAAGGGGTTGGCTGCCTCCCGTTCAAGCAGAGTTTGATTTGCTTGATCGCTTTGGCATTCCATTAAGCTGGCACTTGGAACAGTTGCAAACCCATTAAGTTTTGTTCCCTCACCCATAGGTGAGGGCACAAAAAATGAAGGAAGTGCACAACATAACATGTCCAAATGGGCACACACAATGCATGGTTTAGAATGTATACAAGCAACTGGAGTAGATGTCTGAAAACTAACAGCCACTTAGAGAAAGGAACATGAAACTGTGAAATAAGATAAATCTAGCAATGCATATCTGTTTCTATTCGGGAACCCACAAATGCTGACTAGACACCACAAAATGATGACTTTTCGAAGACAGCAGAAAATATTTCAAGCACTGATACCAACAGGATACAAACAGGAAAGGGGACCAAATACAAAAAGAACTGAAACAAAAGTTGCTATGGTACATTTGGATTCAAAGAAATGTGCAAACTGTAATGCAGCATATAAGATGGTACAATCCTGAAATACTTCCAAAAAATTTCACTCAGAATCCAGAGAAGTTTAGAGTGATATTGGAAGAAATGAGTAACATCAGCACTGAGCATGACTTCATAGGGTGGAAAAGGAGGGGGGGGGGGGGGTTTGATGTGTGTTAAATGGTGTTACGACAAAAAATCACTTCTATTTCATCTACTACCCAAGCTCCAACCTATAGGCAGACCGTCACTGATCAATCATCGCTTTGACAACCTTCCAAGTTTCATTCACCTTTTTTCATCTTTTATATATTGGACTTTCACTTAAAAACTCTCTTCATCAAACCACATGTATTCTGCATAGAAAGATGCTCTAATTAGGGTTGTACACACATGTTCATATCAGCAAGTAACCAGTAGCTTGCTACATCTGCAGCAGATACAAGCAATAGCACTGTTGCAGTTTTACCGACACTGCTCGAGAATTGCAGCACAGTCTCAACAAAAAAATGACAAACAGTAGAATTTATCCCGTCAAAACTTCACATATGTGGGAAAAAAACCCACCGGATGAGACTGGTCACAACATCGGTTATATCGGTTAACAATTAGTATCGATTGAAAGATTCACTATGATATGTAAAACTGAGTAAGTTTCACTTCCTCTGCAGAAAGGAAATTAGATTTTCATAAATCAAAACACAGGGTAGTGTTACTTATATTCAAGTTTTAAGTTTGCTGGTACATTTTAAAGTAAACTTATAGCATTCTATGATCTGGTACATTACCCACGGGATGATGTCACCCTCTACAAAGCACCTCAGGCCCACAAATTTAATTAGTACAGATTTCTATCACTTAGAACCTTTGTCAGACGAACAATTTCTGCGAATGTTTTGTTTATAAGAGGTGTAGCTGTGTAAAGCAAACCAAAGCACTTTTTGTGGTGGTATAGCAACAACAATTCTTTCATTGCTTTATCGAAAGTTGATTCCATTATCTGTCCCTCCTTGGAAAAAAGATAAAAAACATGAGCAGAATTTGAGGAGAATTCAAAACTTAAATACCAATCAGATCATAGATTTTAACTATCACTTTGACAAAAGACTGGAAAAATTCTCACAGCAATTTGACCTACATTACAACAAAAGTGTCACTTAACTGCAATGACGATACAGCAGTAATGAAATCTGCTAAGTCTCCACTATTAAGACAGGCTAAACGTAAAACATCTCACCTGCCTCGAGAGACGATGGTGGGAGCGGTTTCAACACTTTTTGGATGACACTATGGACATTGATATTTTCATCCTTTTTTTTTCTTCACAAAGACAACTTAAAATGATGACACAGGAGGTCAAACCAAAAAGAGCAAGAATAATGGTTACTATCTACCTTCAGTGAATATTTAACAAACCTGCAACTTACTGATAGTTCAACTTATTGACAAGAGAGAAGGAAGATGACAGGGCATGCTTAACTACTTGCAAGAGTCAGCGAAGGTGGTTATGAATTTTTAACATACCTGGGCAATTTTGGGGGGTTCATACCTGTACATGTTTTAGTGCGACGACACTCGAGCACTGACTTTTGACCAAGATAGTTGCTTTCAGGGTAAAAATAACAAAAACAAAAAGAAAATTGGAAAAAAAGTACATTTTAATTACATCCATGAGGTACGGTACTAAGAGAAACAATGATAGATAAAGCATGAGAAAAAAAAATATATAAAAGAAAGGGAGTCAAAGTTACCAACTTGTGTTTGTTATTGTTACTGGTTCGACTAAAATGCGAATGCATCACTTCATTACCTATATCATGTTAAAGGAGTGGGTCTGGGTGCGCCACCAACCAGCTACAAGCACGGGTCCTCGTGAGGTACTAAGCAGTCATATTCACTGACCCCCAGTGATGTACCAACCAGCTTGTAAGCATGGGTCCTGGCGAGGCACCAACTAGCTATGAACATTGGTCCTGGTGAGGCACCAAATGGCTGTAGGCCTATAAAGCAAGGATCCCAGTGAGGTACCGACCTGGTCATACCCATGAGTCTAGTTGATGCACCAACCAGCTTATACCCATCAGTCATGGTGAAGCACCTAGCAGCTATATGCAAGAGCCCTGGTGAGGTAGCTACCAGCTAAAAGCAAGGGTACATAGTGAGGCAGCTTTAAGAATGGGTTCTGGTGAGGCACCAATCCCTTCAATGAAAGTGTCTACCTTTTAAGATTACCAAGTGGTATGGTAAACAAGACACACATCACAACAAATGTCAATTTCAGCTCTCTCATCAGAAGTTTCATTAAAAGGTTTACCATGAAGTCAGCAATATTCCAGAATTATGAGATCCCTGTACATACCTATTAATGTTTGAGTGACCTCATTATTCGATCAGAGACCTCTCCTTAAAATTCACAATGTCACTTTCATATCAGCAAATAAGGACAAAGACACGTTTGGACCAACTTTCTCTGTGAGAGCTTTGACAATTTTTCAGAGTCGGTGATTCTGATAAATTTAGTGACAAGGTTGGTAACAGGAAAATGGTACGACAGAAGAGTCAACATGCAATGTGTATTAAACTTTAGGTAAACTAATCAGAGACTAAAGCTGCCATCAGGAAACTAAGAAACTATGCAAGGCAATACTAGTTACCTGAATATGTGATGGGAACACTGGTTTAATTTTACCTAGCAATCTCTTTTACATTTGGGCAAATGGTCTGCAACCAACCCTTTTAACTGTCTCCTTGGAGTTTTGGCAAATTCCATAAAACATAACCTACTGCCATCAACAGGGAGAGTTAGCTGCATTGTCATTCAAATTCTTGCAGGTAACCGACTTCCTGCAAACAAAAGATCATTGCAGAAAGATGATAGTTTGTGAAACTTGCAATCTGAAAGAAGACTTCCATTGCTATGTGCATACAGTAGGAATGCATTATAATAGGGCTGAAACGAAGTTAAAAGTAAAGGAAATTGGGAAGACTTGACTAGTTTTAGAGATGAACAGGATGACATTTGACCTTGAAGTTTGGTCACATCGAAAGCGCGGTAATCAGACGGTAAACCGCAACTTCTGACCAATCTAAGGCTATCGTTTTATGATCACTTTCTCACTGGTTTGTTTTACAAGGAATGCATTTGTTGAGTTAAAGTGAGAATAATGTTACAATTCAACTGCAGATAGGCTCCTTACAATATACAGAAGTACTTCTACAAACTTGTGCTTAGTGTCTCAAAGATTGCACCAGATACAAGAAAAACAAAGTTTTGATAAAAACTTGTTAGATTTATTTTACTTTGAACTGCCACTTCTGTTTTTGCTCCACTCCCCCTTCCACTTCCCCTCACCCGTCTTCCACTCACCCCCCTTCCACTCACCCTCTCCCCTTTCGACTCCTTTCATACATACAGAGAAATTGAAAAGAAAATACAAACAAAAATAAAATACAACACAATTTCAGAAATTTACACATGGAAATGCCCGCCAACACATACAAAATGTAACAAAAAGGAAAAAATGTAAAGAAAGATCGGTTAACATGATTGGAATAGAAGGTTACCATACCGCAGCTATCAGTTATGAGAAGAGCATGGAAACAAATGAGTGACTCATGTATAAGACAGATTGATTTGAGTGGAAAATTTGACACATCAACCCTTATGTGAGAAACTTCTTCCAGGAATTTCAGAGAGTATTTTAACGAGCTGCCAATTGGGGTAAAGATGACGATAAGCCAAATGTTTTCAACATCTTTTGACAGCAATTAATCAGAATAAATCAAATGGTTTGTGAGTAATAACTGAAGTCTCGTCTCCACAGTCAGGAAGCGAATAAAAACCATGGCACATTGCTGGTGGTGTAAGTGTGGTGTAAGTGTGGTGTAAGTGTGGTGTAAGTGTGGTGTAAGTGTGGTGTAATTGAAACCTGGCACCTATGAAAAATGACAACTTTGGAACACTGTGGCATAAGTGTGGTGTTGGTCAAGACTTGAGGTCACTTAAGTTCCACTGAGCAACTGTTAACGACACATCGAGATAAAACCTTCACACTTTTAAGTCGTTCCAAAAGGAAGACACCTTTGGGAAGCAATAAATTCTCACCTGTGACCTTATACACAGAAGTCAAAGCTCAAAGTGATGCTTGCTTGGAAGCAGGAAGTCATGAGAACAAGAAAAAATCCCCCCCCTCCCAGAAAAAGAAACGAGATACAACAACCATGAACAGTTCATATGACCGGTGCAACTTTACGTCCCAGTAATTGCTGAAGTTGTTGCCAAGGCCCTGACATTATAATAAATGATGTAACCTGTAATGATGACAACCTTCCACCAATTTGCTATAACAGGCTACCAAGTCATTACTGATTCAGAGAACACCTCCACCTAAGAAACTTCTTTGAAATAAAATCCTTTATTTACGCACAATCTGGTTAATACCTTACACATTATTTCGACGATAGGCAAACACTAGTACTTCTAGAAATAATGTAAAATACCCCAAAGGTCATTTTTTTTTTGGTTACATTGATACTCATTTTCTTTTTTTTTTTTTTGGGGGGGGATTAACTGCGAAGGACCAATAATGAGTGGACATTGGAACAATATACTACAAAAACATATCATAATACAATAATACCAGAGCATTGAGTAGAAATTTGGATTCAGTCGGGTATTACCCCCAGGGTATAAAGAAAATCATTTGGCAAGAATCGTTAAGTCCATTGACATACAGGAACCTGACCATGAACAGACACAAAACAAAGACACCCTGAGAAGTTTGCAACAAAAGATAGACCATTTTGGCATTCACTGGTCGATCTGTTCTTTCACAATTTTCAACTGCTTTTAAGAGTCCCTAAAAATTAGCAAACCCCAAATCACACCCAAAATTCATGTCAGGTGAACGTAGTTTATGACAGAATATTGAATATTTAAAATTTAAAATTTGAGTTCTTAAATGTAATAGCAGATTATTGTACCAGTAGATAATTCAAACTTTTCATTTAACTTTCCCAGTGACTGAATAAAAATGTTGAAACATGAGACTAAGACATCTCAAACTATACCCCAAAAATTGCAGTTGCCAAGCACACATATATAACCTCATGTTTCTCTTACCTGTCTTAATTTAGATGACTACATACCTCAAGAGTGATTTTCAGTATTTGGCAAATGTCAAAAATAAAGTTTATGTCCTCACACCACTGACTCTTCAGTTACAAACATTTGTAACAGTGAGCCATACATCTGAAGACTTTGGTAATTCATCAAAAAATTTAAATGAAATTTCATTTAGCGATAAAAATTTTGAATTTCTGACATGAAATGACATAAAGGAAGGCCAATGATTCTAACATGGCTGTTACTTCAATTGAAAAGAGCAGCATGACAGATCTTAGTCTAGTAGTCGACAAAAGGTTCTGCACAAGAAATGCAAAAAATAACATAAAAGTAACAACTTAAGTTCACTGTCATCCTACTCTAAATGGTTTGTTGCTACTGGTAATTTACACATCACAGTAACAGATACCAATATTACACATAACTTAACACATTTGCATATTCATGACAAGTCAACTTGTCCTTCTTGGTATTGGTGCGCCTATGTCCTCAGTAAAGCTTCCATAGAGACTTAAAATTACCTCTTACCCGGTAAAGATGGTAGCAGCACGTATCACTTAAGCCTACATACATATGCATAAAGATGTCTACATATATTCATGACAGCCAATTATCTTGACCCGTCACTGGATATTCATACAGTGTCCGCATGTCGCTCAGTTTGGCATTGTAAGTTGCAAGATCACAAGGTTATCCAAATCTTACAGAGGACTGGTGTTACAAATCTCCATCTCGCAAAAGAGTTGGTGGCACCGGTCTGCAGCTGCTAACGTCGAGTTACTTCCCACAAATCCTCATTCTCATCTCTCGCTGTAAAATTAAAAAAAGTAAGAAGTGAGAAAAAAAAGGAGGTTACGATGCTGGAGTTATAATGCGTGTTGAGGGGTATAAAGTAAATAATGGCCTAACATGTATGCAGCAGAAAATTTGTAAATGGTTTCTTCAAAAGCATCATTTTTGCAAATGACAAGGTGTTGTGACTGATGTTTAACAAAACAGATGTCTGGAGACAAAAGTTGCAAAATGGGGCTGCAGAGTGAAGGAAGGGGGCAGGGGAGGTTACAAGTAGGACCATAATCTAAAACATAATGACCAAGCTTGGGATTGTAAGACATTTGGAGGTATGGGCAGAAACAATCTGATCTCATGTAGTAGTATTGACAGTTTGCAACTCAACAGTATTACAGGTTATAGGAGAATCTGGTCAAACTAAAGCCCCGTCCACACTATGCGACTTGATGCGACGCAACTACTTGCGACGAGATTTTTCGGACGTGTCACATATGTGGAAGCCTTTGTAACTAGTTGCTAGCAGTCGCGCATCACAGTCTCATGCGACCGAACATGTTCGGTCGCATGAGACTGAATTACATGCAACCGACCACAATGGTGGACTTCTGGACGGAAGAACGTGAAGACGAGTTAATCGAGATGTGGAGACAGTAATCCGTGCCTCTTCGACGTAACAAGTAAAGAATATTCTAATACAAATATCAAAACCATCGCTTCTTCGATCTGCGACAAGTTGCATAGTGTGGACACCTTGCTCTTAAATCTAGTAAGTCGTCAGCCGCTCACCGCGACGAGACAGTCTCGTCGCAGTGAATCGCGTCGCATAGTGTGGAAGGGGCTTAAGATAATCCTGCGACAAATGAATCATCAATGAATGCTAACTTTGATGTAAAACAAAAAAAAATCAAACTGCTGAGCATAAGCAAAATTTCACAGCCACATATGTACACACTTCTCAACAGTTTCATAAACAAAGTATGGCCATAAGCAGCAACATCAAAAGCCTGTGAGTCTGAACGGGGGACGTTACTGAGCTTTGTACAGCAATTTTTGAGGACTTTGGGAAATGAACAAAATGCCGTCAAACGGAAGAGACAAACATTTGCTCACTTGATGAGAAATCAAGTGGGGCATACTGCATAATACCACATGTGCCAGCCTAACCATAGTTGATTAGAACTGCTAAAATGTATTTTATTAAGGACTCAGATAATTTACCTTCAAAAGCGAATATCCTATGCAAACACATGTAACAGCTGTAAATGCCAATTGCTGCTTAAAAGTTTTAATGTGTGACTAAAAACTTTCAAACTGTTTTAAACAAACACTTGCTACATATAGCATACCCAGGTCAATCTTTTTGGTGGGGGGGATGCAAGGATAACTTTTGCCAGAATTTAGAATTTTTGAGAAAGTTGCCGAACTTTTGAGGCCCAGCTTTCATTCTGTCTCCAGAAGTGTCACAACGGTTTTGTTCCCGGGGAAAGGAGGGGGGGTTAAGTTACGGTGATAAGGAAAAACAAAATGCCTCTACAACAATGGAGCATCCAAGATTGTCTTGCTGGGAAAGCGGATAAGAAGTGGAGTGCCACCATAGGTTGACGTGGAGCATACCCAAACTTTTTAACAGAAATATTTCCTGGTCTGACAGAAATCACCGTAGTACCAAGACTCTGCTAGAGTAGTCATGGCCCACGATTCAATTTTTGGCTGTTTCATTTGTCTGAATGGAGCCACTATTTTTACTTGAAGTGGGGGAATATTCTCCTCTCCATGTCCCGCCCTCCCCACACCAAGGCCTCTTACACTTATGCATTATGTACACATACAGAAAACGCTGGAAAGTAGTTCTGACAAATGTTTAACTGCAAATACCAAAATGCTACCTCATCGTAAAGAGTCAATCCTAAAAGGTACTGTAAGGGAAAAGGTAGTGTAAGGGGTCGGTATCTACTGCATCATCTTTAGCTCTTGATGACTCACCAACGGTTCTAGTTCTTTAGGCTCAACAAGCTTGAACTCCACCACAAAGTAAAAGAAATGTTTGTAACATGTATTGATGTGCGCCTCCTGCAGAATGAAAAACAAAAGAACTATACCAGATATGTCAAGCTGAGCGTGATAAGACACGCAAAGAAAAAAAAAACATTAAACCATCGAGGCTATTCTGTGCAATAAATGTACATCACTAGACTCTGACCAAAGTTAAACATCTGAAGAATACAGCATACTTCATATCCTGATGGAGGAGTGAAATTGAATCCATACCTCTATGAGAGGCAAATTTATCAAAGTAAATGTAAATGAAATGGAAAGGAATTAATTATGCACAAATCAAATTTGACAGATTTTAGCATGCAAATCATATGCAAATGAACCTACTGTATGTTTACACTGTACTTGAGTTTGTTAAGCATTGGTGGGTTCATGGGAGTTTCATAACATGTCAAGCATTGGTCTGGATGGCTGTATATATACACACACACAAACATTATTCTTCCTAATTTAAAAAAAAAAGCCTAAATGAACAAACAGAACTGTCACAGTGTGACTGTTTGATGAGAATAAAAGAAAACCCCATAAAAGACACATGTCTTAAGAAATTAAGTAAATACCAAAGAATATTTGTTCTGACATCAGTTTGATGGAAACAATGGAGTGCAATGTAGTACATGTCTCAAATATGTGAAATTGATTAATTTAATTTACTCTTCTTAAATGTGAACTCTTCTAATCTTGTCAAGAAAGTACAAAACATGTTCCGCCAAATTGATAAGTCTGTATTGGGAGAGGACAGCACATGGACAGCTCATGGTGTGGAATCACGGGAGGCTAAAGCTGGGGAGTTTATTCTGGTACTGTATCGACTCACCGCTCCGATGTCACCCAGTTTGTTAAAATGGTGGATGTAGACATGGACGAAAACTCTGTGAAGTCTGGTCATTATCTTCTTGCAGGTTTGGAAGAAAGTTTTTGGAAAAGGAACGTCTGCAAAGGAAGCAGAAAAACACAATAAATATGGAGTAAAGGACAAAGCTATATAACTGCAGATTGCTTTCAATTGAGTTAAGTCTCAGAAAATGACATAGATACTGTATAACAAAAAAAAAAAGTTGTGAGTAGACATCAATGGAATGACATGGCACAGAGTGAAGGAGAGAATGCACAGTATTGGTGGTACTGTAGCAGTCCTCTGACGCAAGGTATGGGGACTATCTTAGCTTGGCCATTGAACCCTTAGAGGAAACTTGACACACAAAGGTGACAGGCTTGGGAAGACTAACGGAATAACTCAAAGTGCCCCTTTAATGTCTAGACTCAGACTAGATTGACTTTCAGTCAGGACACAATCTGACCCCTTGCACCATTACTCAATGCATGATAGGGATATTTGAGATGTTGTATGACATTTAAAGAGCCACCTTTAAAGTAAGAGGAGGAAACTTTTGCAGGATTTCACAAAATGGACCACAGGGCCCCACACAGAACCCTGGACTACAAATTCATGCACACCCTGAGATTACAACTAACAGGCTATCATTATGACAAACCTTCGACATTGTACAAGAGAATCTGTAAGAAGAACAGCACTTTGCATAATTTCATAAAATGGGCCATAGGGTTCACATGGGACCTTGGACCAAGCAGTTTTTAATACCCCAAATTTGCCTACCACTCAGGGAACATTGAAACCAAGTTACATACAAATGAATCAAAGGATGTGCAAAAGGCAGCATTCAGAACAGAATTCCATAAAAGGGGCCATACGGCCCACATGGAGCCATGAATAAAAATTCCTGAACACCCTGAGGGTACCACTAATAGAGTACCATTGTGACAAACCATCAACACTATACAAGAGACTCTGTAAAAGGGAGAAGCATTTTGCAAAATTTCCAAAAATTGGCCATAGGGCCCACATGGGACATCGGATCAAAAACTTTTGAACACCCTAAATGGTCCTGCACCTATTGTGTCCAAGTTTCAACCAAATGCATGAAAGCATGATGGAAGAGGAGCCTTTTGAACTATTGTGAACAGATGGATGGACGGACAGGCAAATGGACCGACAGATAGATAGACAGACAGACAGAAAGATAGATAGATGGGTGATGCCGCACCATTACCATAGCTCACACCAGTTTGCTGGTATGAGCTAAAAATCATCTCTTTATGTGTCCCACAGAACACATTGGGTCATTTGGGCCATTTACCAGAGTTTATGTAACCCACTTTTTACTGTAAGTGTTTGGTACAAAATGTTTGACAAATCTTACCGACATCTGCTGGAAAGATTTTGTCATTGTTGATGAGTTTCTCGACCCAGTCCATGAGGTTGGCTATATACTCATTGGCTGGGAGAGCTGTTGGCTTCTTGTATTTGTCACCATCAACCCACATGTACTCATATCTGAAAAAAAGAGGAGAATGAAAAGGAAGAACTTCTAAAGCTGTCTGAAACAGGACTCCAGGGAGGGCAGTTTAACAAGGCTTTGAAAAAGCTCAACTTTGGAATTTAAGTGTCCTTCAGTGTGCACTCTATTTTGGAAACTGAGCCACTGGTTTGAAAATTAGAATGCCCACTCTTAGAAGAGAATGCTGGAAGTACTGAAAAACACTGATTGGTTTTAACTGCTGCAATGAAATATATCCACACAACTGAATGTAAACAAAACTTGTAGAGCTGTTTGATTGGTCTTAGTTGTGACACAAGGCTAGACCTCCCCATATTCACAATTGTTTGTACTTTATTTTGACCTTTTCTGACACGCTTCAAGGTTATGGTAGCCAACGCTGGCCATAACGTCATGGCAATGTCTCCAGCATTGATACTGTTCTACCTGGTTTGAGGAAATGCTGACAGAGGACCTTATGAGAAAAAGGAAACCTTAGCTTTACTAGAATTTTCTCAGTGCAACAGTAGCAGAACTTTGCAGAAGTTGTACAGTACAACAAACAGCTGGTAACATTATAATGAATGATCTCTCAAATATTGTGAGAAAATTACTGTTAGAAAACTCTTTTGAGATTTTCAAATGTGACTGAACTTACTTTTGTCCACCACTCATGGTAGGACACGTCGTCTTGCTGCAGTCTTCACATATAGTACCATATATCAGGTTGATCCTGTTGAAGAAGTCCACCACTGAAAAATATAAGAAAAGAAAAAGAAATGTACGTGCCAACGGAAATGGCGAAATTTAGTGCGACTAAAATTCAATGAGATGCTTGCACATGATGGTACTGTACACAAGCTTGAGATAGAAAGAAACGTGTGTGTGAGACACATAAATGATCAAGCACTGCACACACAGAGACAACTGAGATTTACATTGTACACGTGTACATATGCACATTCATGCAGTCCATCATAATGGTGTACACATGTACTGTAGACTAATGTCCTGCACATGGTGTAAACTTAGACATGAGATAATGAGAAACAGATGCACACAAGAGGTACAGAACTGAAGAAAGCAGTCACAAATGTCCCAAATAATCATACTGTGTACAGTGCTGGACTATATGTACTATACAGTAGGCACGTACACAAGCCATGCACTGTGCAGTACTGTATAGGACACAACTGTTGATCTTTTGCAAACGGTGATATATGGCATGTCCTACGGCACATTGTACAATACTGTATACATACTGCGCAACACAAAATATAGGCTGTAAGTGTTCCAAAGTTGTAAACAGTACTGAAAAACGCATCTACTGTATACACAGATCGCAGATTGACAAATCTGAGTGACTTCATGACTTGTCCAGTACTCATTTTGGCAAATTTAAAGCGGCATTAACTACATAAATTTGCAAATTTCTATTTACTAATGTGCACAGTACAGTACAGTGTGTGTTGGCTCTGGGCTACGGTACTGACATACTGTAATACAGTAGAACTACTGAGTACTGACACTGAAGTGACCTTTGTGGTAGACTGGGTTTCCTATTTAAGTGATAAGTACTGTACAATTTAGTTGCCTATACAGTGCCCCATAGAAGCACACACAGTACAGTACAGCACTTAAAAGAATACTGTATGAATGAGAACAGCAGCTATACGACCATGCGCTGTAGTACAGTACAAGAACTGACACCCTAAAGTACATTCAAGATATTACACAAATATTTTACATAAAATTGTACTGTACATTACAGAAGTTACACACACCTACAGGGCAGCACTCCGCAGTAGCCTACTTGTACGGTAAGAGTGTAAAATGCAGTATGACCTAACACCTACAGTATACTGTACAGTTTATCATTTCACAGTTCATGGGGATGCACAGCATATTACTGTATGCAGGTAGGGACAGCCCCCCTCTGAGGAGGCTACTCTATAGATCACCTCCAGATACAGTAGTGAGGTATGCTACTGTACTGCACAGTAGATCATGAAGGCATGAAGGTCCCACAAAGTTACAAGCCAAAGCCAATAGCACTGTACTGTAAACATTTGGTTTTGAAATTGCACCAGCCATGTTACAGGATTTCCAACATCATTAACGTTTAGTGTAGATGATGAATGTGTGTTACCACAAAATGACTTCAACACACTGAACTCTACACCACAACATTCTTTAACACAGCGCTGTATGCCCACAATGAGACAGCGGCTCTCACGTGTTAATTTATACATTGTACAGTAATAACGTCTGACGTCAAATATGCCTAAAATTTTCGTCAAGACAGAGTCAAGTACCGTATGTTTAGCATTTAACACTTGCAAGATAAACTCACTTCCTCTTTGGGCATGTCAGCTTCCTTCCCTGATAAATGTGCTATGGTAAAGTACTCTAGTCAATGTTGCCATGACAACAATGTAAGACCATAAAGTAAAGATGGCATGTACTAAAGTATGTGTAGGTTTTGCTTTATCTGTAACTTGCATCACAAGGAACAGCACGTCCGGCAAGAGTTAGTGTACGGTGGCACATCTTACCAACAACACACACAAGAAGTACACGTACATGTATCGTACATACTTTCACGGTACATCTGCACTAAATTCTCTTTTAACTCTGAAGTTTGCTCAGTAGTTGGGTTCAAAGTTTCACTAACTTCAATACATTGTACTGTATATGTGTGACAAAACTCATCATGTGCAACAAAGAGCACTTTATTGTCGTGCACGTACCAAGACACATGTGAGTTTTAATTAGTATGCAAAGCAAAACACACTAACAGTACCTGAAGTCCATGTCTCGATCTTTTAGCCTAATGGGAGTTGTATCCAACAGGCTATGGCTGGCAGGTATCCGCCGGATCCCTGTTCTAAGCTTGTTGCACACACTAGTGAAGACAATCTAATTCAGACTCTACGTATGTTTGTGAAAAGACCATCCTAAAAGTATCCTGTCACTGAGAGTGTATGTATCACACAAGACTCACCGTGGACAGCCAGCCAGTCATTAAGGTCCTCCTCTGCTGGTAACTGGACCACGCTCTCAAGGTCCAGACCCGCATTTAAGGAAGCCACAGCTTTCTTGTGAAGTTCATATTTCAGGGTCCCAACTTCGAACTTCTTCTTGGCTCTGAAGGTCTGATAAACAAAAAAAAAAGAAAAAACTTAATGCAAAGGAGCTTTCTTAAATATTCCAGCGTTCTCTGAATTACGATGATCACATGGGTGAAAAACAAAACAGAATTCTCTGACGAGTAAAATTCAAAGTATTCACAAAATGGTAGAAAACGCATTACAAATTCACTTTACTTACACTGTAAGTTAAAAGTCAAAATAATGGGATATTCAGTGCATGGCACCTTGAATTCTTGAAAGGTTTATGGACGACTGTTTAATGGTTTACACCAGCTGTACCAGGATACTGTATGTCAGGTATAGTACAGTATTTACATACAGTAGCATATCTTGTTAATAACTGTACACATATTGTAATGTACAACAAAGTGATGTACATTTCGAGTGCAATGGGCAAGCAACCAATGCTGGAATTCTGAAGCTGGTCCAATTGTTCAATGATTCACTGTATTCATACTAACATGGGCTCAGTTCACCATTACTGTACTTTGAAACACATACAGAACAGTACTGCATGCTGTAGCTTCCAAGAAAAGACAGTGCCTCGATTTTTACTTCACTGTCTCAAACAAAACTTGGCTAGATGACAAGCCTAAAAAGTGTCCACAGTGTAGATGTTATATTATACGGTCAATACCGTTCACAAACTTGCAGTGGTGAGCACAAGATACCGTACTGCTTTAAAGTTACAATTAGCGCTGTGATTCACCAACACATATGTATACAAACTCACTTAGGTGATCCTGTTGTTTTATGATATGTACAGAACATAAACAACTAGACAACACATATGAGGAAATGTCAACCCTGTGCAAAAGTACACGGGAAAAGATCAATAAACCTTTAATGAGCACCATGTACAGTACATGGGAAGCAAAGCATTTGAAAAAGCTAGCAACTTTTGAAAACTTGCAGAGGTTGTAGTGTAATGTACAGTGCTTCAAATTTTCAAAAGTGACATGTAAACAGTACTATCTAGCATGGCTACAGTATCTAGAGTTAACTCAATGGAAAAGAAGTTAAGAGCTGTGCATTGGCTCAGTTGCAATTAATTGATGTGAAAAATGCACACTTTGGCAAATTCAAAAGGGAAAAAAAAAATATCTGCAACTGCAAGTAAGCAAAACGGAAAATAAAAAATCGCAAATTGCACCATAAAGAAACCGATCAAACAATTGCACACATCAATACATTCAGTAGGTTACTATAGCTGCACGATGTTAGAATATTACTGCATACAGAACTTGCACAGTTTGGTGCATGCTGTACAGGTGGTGTACAGACTTCATTACGACAGTATCGAGGGCAAAGTATTGTACTTCCAAGAACAGGAAGCACAGTGCAAAGTAACAGGACTTAGAGATCAGGTGAAAGCAAACCACACACTACAGTACATGGTCAATACATACATGTACTGTACATACAGAGTGTGAGTATAGAGTAAAATTACTTCAGTGCTATATATGCCACCAACTGCAGTAATATTGTACAATCCCACAAAAACACCAAGTCATTATGCTACTGTAGTTTGGTACTGTGTAGTACAGCACTTCCTCCTAACTATACAATACATGGTAACAAAACTGCATGTACAGCACAACTTGCTGTACTTTCATTCCATGAATGTGCTTTTATTTACAGGTTTGAAAGAAGAAAATGTTTTTTTTTTTTTTTTCTTCAGGCAGGAAGTCCTGAAGGCAATAGTTGTTACCATGATTTCATCGTCACAGAAACTAATGACAACATCGTACCATACTGTGCAGCCTTCATTCCATTGTTTCATTTATTACAGTACAGTATACAGTATCTAGAGTTAACAGGATCAATATGTAACTTTTTTATAGCTGTTGCTTTCTGCATTTTTATTTTGGGTTTTCATCGTGCATGAACCACTGTATGTACTTTAACTTTTAAAGTTTCTGACAAACCTGCTTCAAAGGCTGCTCTTATATACAATATTGAACTTGTACTCTCTCACTTTTCCTTTGAAAATGGGGGGGAATCTCGATTAATCAGGGAGGATGATAACATTACCTCTGACCTGTCCGTCTGTGGACCTCCAGCCCGGGTGGGGAGGGGGGTGAAAATGATGGAAATTGGTGCCCTCCTTGAAGACACGGAATTTTTTAATATAAGAATTGTCTAAAGTACACACAAAATGGCACTTACTTATTGATCAAATCTAGGCAAAGTCAGCATATTAACTGGTATGAATTTGTCTTGTGAGGCACACAGTAGCTTCGTTGAAATTGATACTATCACTGGCATACATACAGTTGGCCTACTGTATTAAGTGAATTGGTGAGTCAAGTTGAGAGTTACAGTACTGTACTGTACTTCTGGCCTTGGAGGGCAGTTTGTGATACTAAAGCTACAGTATAGTGCTACACAAGTGTGGCCGAAACCTTAGGCTTAGTGGCTTACAGTACATTTTACTGCACAACGTCATGTTGGGTAACTAACTCAGAGCAAATTTGGCATCTTTTTTTTTTCACAAGGTCACCTCAGATGGGGAAACCTTACTGTAGGTAACTCCTACTGTGACGTAGTCAGGAATCAAACTCTGAACCTCCCAGCTACTACTGTACACTTCATTGCTTCAAATAATACCACCTTTACCCCTTAACCCACTCGGCCACAGCATATACAGTACTGTAGTTACGATGCACGCTATGCTTACCGAACACAGTATGTGACTCTTTACTGAGTACGTACAGAGATGAAATTATTTCTAAACTTATGCAACTTTTTACCAGAGGGATGGCGTAGGTTTGGTTGTTGAAATGGGCAAGTCAAAGCTGCACAATGCGGGTTACTTGGGATGTCTGAGAAACATCCTGTATGTACTGTACTGTACATATCCACACACCCTCCAAGCACAATAAGAACATCTCCTGGAAGTGGATACTGTAGATTACACCATGATAACCATCCTTGTGGCTTAAAGGCTGTAATGCATCAAACCAGACAGTTTCAATTCTCCCAACCACCTACCTCTAGTCCCTCCCTCAGCCTGTCTTACATTCCTCCACATGTGTAATCTAAACAATGGATCCCTGTGTACGGTGTGTAATACGAGCTGCTCTGCATCTTTCGAATTTGCTGGCAATCTAAGAGTACTGTAACTTAGAACCAGTTGAGAATTTTCCTTTCAGGGAGGTAAAAATATAGCTTACTAGGGTAATGCAATACAGCCTTTAAGTTTTCACCATGATAAGGGCTAGAAGCTATTTGATCATATCCTTCAGTGTGTTATAAACTAGGACACGAACTTACAGTGATGCCTACAGTACATGCTGTACACACTGTATACAGTATAACCAAAAAAAATAATCACTAACTTCTATTGCTTTGATTACTGTAGGTCTATCACACTGAAGTAAATTTATACATCGAAAATGCCTACTGCAGCTGGTAGAAAACAAATGTGAAAGCTTGATCTAAAATAAGATCACAATACGTAAACATAATTACACAGGTACTTCATGAAATGATTTTGTTTAATCTCTGTGCTGGTTGAATTTTAATTTTTCCTTGCTGTTTTTGATTGCTACAATATGAAAAAATACAGATTGTAAAAACAATAATACAAAATAAAGTTTTTTATTTTAACAATCGCATAAAATTTGTAAATTTAAGTTTCAAGGATAGTGTGGGACTACATCAGATGAAATTCCCACAAAAACTCACACACTCTGAAGGTACAGTACTGTACAGTACTCTTCAGCCGGCTAACAGTACCCTTACAATCAGCAACCAATCAGGTGTGGAGCTTACACATGTTAAATTCTATAAAAGAAAGGGCAGTGCAGTGTGATGGCTGTTCCAGGTGGCAACATCTTGGCTGCGACCTCAGGTCACTGAAAAAGCATATATGCCAGCGCAATGGAAGTAGCTGGAGCCATCGAGTGGGCTTGCATCTAGAGGTCAGGCAAGACTGTGGAGGAGCTTGGAATACCTGTTGTCGAAAGCACAAATGTGGATGCTGCACACAAGGAGTATGTACATTCCCATCTCACCGAGCAGAGGATGCAGTCTATCTACACCCAAGAATACCAGCATCATTGGTCAATTATACTGTACTGTCATGCCATCTGGTACTAAGGGCAGAGAACTACAGTACTGTACTTGTTGAAAACTTGAAGTTGTTAAGAGAAGGAGGACCACGGCAACTGACTGGCAGTGCACAGTGCTTCGGAAGTACTGTACTGTATGCCTGATGTTCCACCACAGAAGTCCGGCCAGTGCCGACCATCTGAGTTAAAAGCAGGTCAAAGAGGCTACTGTAACTCAACCAATCCAGGAACTGAAACAGCATTTTGTAAAAGTCTATAAACTGGTAACAGAAATGGTAAGGGAGGATTTTTGTCATTCATCAGATGCCATCACCAGTGAAGTTTCAATGGATGACAGAAGGGCAAATACTGTAACTTCGATGCCCACAGTAAGCCAGACCAGCTTGCAAGAGCAGCAGAGTTCTGTACTGTATGTAAGCACATGAAACTGCCTGATCCAGTCGACCTGGCCTTGAAAATTGAAGACAGGCACAAACCAAGTGGTTTTTTTATGGACAGATGTTACAGCCAGTAATTGAAGGCACTTGCTGTTTGCAACAGACAGCTAGAACAGCTAGATTTGCTGGGGAGGGCTAAGCTTTGGTGTATCAATGTTACTTTCAAGCTGTGCAGACGGCCATTCACCCAACATTTTACAGTGAACACATTCGTCAAGACGGGGTCAGTTGTAAAATGCCACTCCTGTTCGCAATAACGTCCAGCAAGAAGAGCAAGGCTTAATAGGTTTAAGATCTTGGATGAGTTTTAGATTTATCATGTACAGTACTTGTACTGTAAGTACAGTACCATGTGCAACTAAGGGTTTGACAAGAGACAATGGATTTTGAAAGGGCCCTATGAGGTTTGATGTAAAGAGTTTGATGTACAGTACTGTAGGAGCACTAATGTACCTGTACACGTGAGGTGGTTTCCACTGAAGACAGGCGGTATGGAAAAATGTGCAGAATCGAGGATTGCAAACTAGCTTACACAGGCCATGACACCATACTGTAAGGGCAGAACATCTGGTGGTTAATGATCCTGTCGTTCCTGCCACACATGTTCACCCCGAAGACGTTGCACTACTTGAGGCACTTGGCCAGTAAGGTGCACTAAAGGCTGTTATAAGCTACAGTACAGTACTGTAAATTGAGACTATTCTGGATCAACAGACCACATCCACCATTAGCTTTAAGTAAAGTACAGCGCTGTGTCTTAATGTGATTTGCCAGCACAAACAGCGATGTAGAGCAATCCTCCGAAAAAGTGGCATTAAGAAAGACGACACACAAAACAAACAAATGAGATTAGAAAAAAAGTTAGAAAGAAAAAAGAAACATGTCAAATAAAAGTGGCATTCAGAGAATAAGCATGCAAAAGAAAATTGGCAAATTAAGGGGAAAAAAGGAGGCTATAGCAAAAAAAAATGGCCATGAAAAAAAAACATGAGTTCACAAAATATATGACACAGAAAAAATGATATTCAGAAAAATGGCAGCAGAAAAAAAATGACACAGATCATGAGAACGAAAAATGGTCCCCATCAAGAAAAAAAAAAAAGAGAAAAAAAGGCATGAACGAAACAGAGATGAGGAAAAAAAGATGAGAATAACACAGGCACGTGAACGGAATGAGGCCAAGTAAAGAACACTAGTTTCTCGTCCCCGTCTTGCATTTTTCTCCTTGCCTGAATTTGTCTCCAAACAAATCCTCCCTCCAAGTCTTTAGAGCTGTCCTTGCAACATAACACTCATTCATACCGTGATAAGGCACATGAAAAAAAAAAAAAAACACTTTGCTGTCCTGCCAACGAGGGCAAACTGGTACTGTAATGTACATCTTTGAGGTGAACTGGTCAGAGCAGGAAAACTGGTTGGGACAAACTGGTTGGGACAAACTGGTTGGGGGCGAACTTGCAAGGGGTGGAACAACTGGTTAACGTCAGGATGTATCAATGTAACTTGTGTGTGCGTGCCTTGTGTATGGGGGGCTGACTGTAATTTAAGAACCATTTTAAGCTGAGGTGTTTGATTACATACAGTATACTGGTAGTCCTTTGTTTCGATACAATGAAAGCACGTGGCTTCTGTAAGAATAATATTAACATAGGCCTTCACAGTCTCATGCCTCATGGCACATGGTCCGTCCAGTCCTTGGTACAAAAACCCATCACCCAGACAGTTTCAGTTCTCCCAACCACTTACTGTAATTTAGTCCCCAAGTACCCCACGGCCTGTCTAAAATTCTTCTACAAGTGTACTTTAAAAAAAAAAAAAAAGTGTAATGAAAAAAAAACAAAAAAACAAATGGATCCCTGTATTATACACAGTGTAATGAGCTACCATACTCTGCATCTTTGGAATTTGCTGTCAGAGACCAGAACCAGTTTAAAAATGCATTCTGCTAGGCCTATCTGGAAGCCGCAAATGGATTGAGGTGATGAGTTGCAGCCTTTAACTTGTTTAAAAAGGTCATAACTCATCACCCTAAGCTATATTTTTACCTTCTGAAAAGCAAAATCTCTAACTGGTTCTAAGTTACAGTACTCTTTGATTGGCATCAAATTCAAAAGATGCAGAGTACTGTAGCTCATAGAACACAGAGTACACAGGGATGTAGGTGGTTCAGAGAATTGAATCTGTCTGGGGTGATGAGTTTTTGTCTTATGATGTTATCTATTGTACGTAGTGCTCGCACTAAAGTTAAATTAGCCTGTCCTGCGGTACACCTACTGACCATAATCTTGACGTTAACCATGCAGGCCCACAATTGACAGAACTACTAGGCCTAACTATACTACATGTTGTCAGTCACAACTCGCAAAATTGGCGTAGGCCTAACTTTTTCATTAACGATAGTGTAACGTTACGTTAGGCTACTTCCTGTTCTCTAGCATCCTGCAACAGTACCGTATAACTTGGCAATGGATATTATCACCAATGCCTGCCTGTCTGAACGAGGATAAAAACGTGGACATTATGGACAGCTTGTTCATAAAACAGAAAATACCTTATCCGGCTTGAAGATTTTCGTGAAGTTTTCCATCTAGCCAAGATGTGGTGTACCGTCTATTTCCTTGATGTAGCGTTAGACCTATACACTTTCCAGCACTTTCCAATTGTAATTACAGTACTGTTTGTTTTGCTATCCAGTCCCCTTCTCCTGTAGATCCTTGGTTTTCAAAACAACAGTGTGATCTTCGTTGTATATATGTGTACTTACACGTTGTCAGTGTTACGTTGTCAGTGTAAGGTTCGAACAGCTGCAACGTGCTCAAAGATTTTATATACGATAGATTTAAGCTTGGCTCGTTCCTTTGAGTACTCCGATTGCTCAAATCGACTGAACTAGATCCTACTTTCCAGTCGTTTCATTTGATCAGATTGGATTTTTGGTCTACAACCTGACGGCCGTCGCCTTAGCCTAATACTAATATTCCGCTGAAATATTTTAGAACGTAATAATAACGGATGCAGGCTTAAGCTGCTAATCCCCTTCATATGTTTGTGTCTGCCTTTTTAATTTGTACAGGTACCTACTCTGTGAAACTTCACTTTATGCTTATTTCTGTAACAATTTTACTTTTAAGTGTATATTGCAAGTGTCACTATTTTTGTGCTGGTCCAGGCTTAAGTTGTTGAAGGTCTTTTAAATCTCACTTCACTCATTGAGCTGAGAAGATTACATGGAAATTTAATACAAGTCTACAAGTTTGTTCATGGTTTTGATAATTTATCATTTTTTTTTTGGATTTTTTCAAGTTTGCAAATAGTGTAATTACAGGAGGGCATTGTTTTAAACTCCAGAAGGTTTAAAGAAGGATCATTATTCGTCGTTACTTCTTTTCTCTGGGGAAGTGAATGACCTGAGGATGCAGGGATGGCAAGAAGTGTTAATGGGTTTAAAAATGCTCTGGAAAAGTACTTTAAGCTTTGTGACCGGGTTTGATTTTGTTTCCTCTTTTCTCTGTTTGGGTTGTTTTTTTTTTTTTTTTCATGGTCCTTGATGGGGACTTAAATGTCCCTCCTGATACTTTTTTTTTTTTTCTACTAAACTATATGTTATATAACAAGGGATTTCAATTATACTGATATTTCTTCGGCGGTCCGGTTGAGTGGTAGGAAAGGACGTCATCCAGTTGTTTGACCTAAGGCTTTTTTTTCTTTTCATTTTTTTTTTTTGCATTAACAAAATGTAACTTTTCCAACCATAGGGAACAATGTTCTCCTTCTTTTGGGTAGTGATCAAAATTTGGTTTTCGCTTTCAGAGCTGTACCGTATCATGAAACTATTACTCATAGTAGCATAGATGTACTGAAGTTGGATCACAGTAGGCTGTATGATCTGTGTTCCAAAGAGCTATGATCTTAAGCTTGTTCTTTCGTCCTGATCTTAAAGCGGCACATTGAGTAGATTTTTGATGTTGAAGGGTGCATATAGTATCTTATTAAAAGCATAGTTTGTCTAAGTTTCACACCCAGTAATTATGAAAACTGTCAATGTAGGCCTACTTGAATTATGACCCTGGCTTGTTCTGGACATGTGCTTAGCTAGTGCTAAATGCGAACTTGTCTAAACACAAATTTCCAAAAACCAAATTGATAGGTTTGTTCCTTTGCACGAGGCGTCCGTTCAAGGGGGTGGGTTAATGGGGGTGTTCGTTAGGGGTGGGGTAGAATAGCATGTATGGCAAAACGTTTTACTTTAAATTCAGATATACTGGAATTTTAATGGTATCTTGAAATATTTGAACATATCTTTAATTACTTTGAGATATGCGTACGTATCTATTCAAAGTATCTTTAATTATGTGACATATCTTCGATTCATGAATGAAAAGTAGCACGTACACGATTTGCTATTCACCTGTTATTTTTTGCTTTTTTTACGATATTCCTCTGTTTATTCAACAACAAATATGACAACACAATGAATAATACGAGGATTGACAGTAAGAATGACAACATTAGGTGAGGAATGAAAAACAAAAGACACGAGGACACATAAATAAATTGATGTAAATATTAACAGTTAAACATTACTTCCATTGTTGTATAGTTTATGTTACTTTATAGCATTTTCGACATTATTTTGCTATTATTGTTATTCTAGACCGCTGTAAAATTTTAAAACATCATGAGAAGAGACAAAATAATTGACTATGATCTAGTAATAAAATTCTAAATACCCGTGTTGTGTTACCCATTAAGGTAAGAAGGAAAATCATTTTTGAGGTCCTAATATGTTTTCCTTTTTCCAAGAGTAATTTATTGTGAGAAATGTATCGTATTCTTCAACATTAAGTGCAAAATTGAAATGAAATTGCCACACCACAACACACTTGTTATGGAAGACTGAAGAATTAATTGTAAAAAATGAGAAAATTGCAAAGATCATATTTCTGCAATAGACAACGAAAGAAATAAAAAACTCTTTGAAGAAATTAAAAACGATATTCATTGACGAAGGATAACATAGAAATCGTATGTCCCTAATCTAATCAAACATTTGGAAATTATTATTTTTCTACCTTCATAACTCTCTTATTTTCACACAGGAAAGAAGATAAAGTTGATCTTGCAGATATTGACCGAAAGCAAAATGTCAAACTGTTTGTAAAAATTAACGGAAAGGCCATTCCTGCCCGGGGAAATGCGGGGGGGGGGGCGGAGGGGGTTGACATTTCTTGGAATGAAGCACAGGCAACCGATAAATGACAGTTCACCAGGTTCACAGCTTTGAGGCTCCTTGGTTTAATTCGGTAGCATATTGGTCTAAAGATCAAATATGGATTACAATTAACGATTATTAGAAACGCCTCACACTCTGGAGAATAGCTATATACCACCGGAGCAAATGCCTAATTCGAATTATTTAAAGGGTGTCGTTTTGCATTTTTTAAGATTAAGAAAATATTTGGCATTTTTTCTTCCCCCTTTACTCACCGGCTCTTGAAACATGGAGCTAACGAATGGAGTAAAAGTAGCTTACTAACCCTTTGAAGTTATGATCTGTTCCGACATCCCGAAGCTCATAGCCCTCTTTAGTTGGCGTAAAGGGCTATTGAAGGTGCCTGTGAAACAACTACACAATCAACTCTCTCAAACATAGTGTTTATCACCAAAGAAGTAAACACTGAAAGAAACAAACAGCTGATGCAACTTGACGTAATGACCATATCCTCAATTGCAAAATGCACGTGTTAAAACGAATTTCAATCATTCGTTCGCTTCATATTCTTTTTATTTATTTGTGACTGATTTAGTTGTTGGCCTAAAAAAAATATGAAACACCTAAGATTTTACTTTACACACACCTCTCCTCTGCTTGAGTAGCTAGCTATATCAATTTATGAAATTACATTTTGAATGTTAATGTAATCTATAAATGCTTCTCTTTGTAATCTGTTTTATGAGGCACTCTGTGGTCATACTTCATACGCATATAAATGATTGCATAAACTGCACAAAATAATTGTCTTGACGGTAGACACGTTGTTCGGTACTACTGACACATCTCATTCAACATTGCTTGTCAAGAGATTACCCCTAGGAAGATGAAGAGGATTTTGATGAACAATTCGACAAGCTACAAGACAGAGAAGACTGCAGATTTCCCTCCAGCTGTCGGAAACGACCCCATTTAAGTCATAATATGAAACCATCACAATTATCCGTTGAGATACTTGCCAAAATAAGAATACTAAATTCTTCAGTTAGGCATGCATTTTCTGATGGTTTTAAAATAAAAACGCAGCCAGTTAACTTTTGAGATAGATATTGTGCTTTAGGGAAAAGTTGAAAAAAAAAATTGAAAGTTTACTGATGCTTTGACTAATTATGTCATGGACAATTTATCAGAAGCGAAATATCGAAAATCGAGCGTTCATACGGTTAATCATATCGAAGATATAATCATGCATGTAAGGTATAATCATGCAATTCAGACTTACATGGTGGGCCATCAGAGTAGCCTGTATTTGAACTTGATGCAAAAAGTTTTGATCAACAACAACTTGTAAATATTCTAAGCACTCACTTGATTTTTTTTGTGTGGATATTTCAATCTCAGAAATATTATGCATCCCAAATTAAATTTTCAAACATTCCCACAATTAAGTAAGAATGAGGACTCATCCTTCACAAGCTTCTTGTAATGGAAGGTTTGTATGTATTTGAGAACTTTGTGAATTACGAGGGCGCGACACTGTAAAGGCCTTTCAAAGTTACTGCGTTTTCGTAATAACGTTAAATGGTCAAGAAACCAGGACGTCAAATGACATTGCAATTTCTAGCTCACAATACGCAAACGAAAACTTTACGCAAAAGCAACAATTGGAGAAGGGAAGGGACCATATCAAAACGAAAAACTTAACCACAAGAATGCAAACCGCATATGTTGGACTTGTTGTTACCACGTCATGCTGATATAAAAAACTCTATGGACTCAGCCTTGGTGGAAATTGTGATAATGAAGGATGATTTGTATTTCTTAACCAAGGCAGGTCACAAGTGGATAGAAAGTTACTGACATCAAACTGTGGGATCTTAAATTGTGCAAGACAACAAAGGCAACCTAGAAAATATCTTTCAAGGTGTACTTCCCTAGTTTGTAAGGTTTTCACACTTTGAAGTTCAAGAATGTTTCCCTCTTTGAAATATTTCGTTCACGAAGATATCAATTCATGTCCTCTATTGACCTCACATGACCTTTGACCTCCATAATAATGACAGAATCTACCAATGATAACAGTTTGCAGTTCCAGCAAAATTCAGTCACTAGGATATCTCTCTTAATTGGATTTCATACGTTTAACTTTGGTGACCTCAAATGACCTTTGATCTCCATGAAAAACAATAGGGATCATCTACTCCCAATGGATTAACAACATCAACTTTGATGTTCAAGCACCATTCCCTCCTTGAGATATCGTGTGTACATGGGCAGGCCTCTATTCTTTTATTGACCTCACATGACCTTCAACCCCCATTAAGATTGACAGACATCACCTCATCGAGTGTTACCAATGACAACAGTTTGAAAATCCAGCCATACTCGGATGCTGAGATATCCTCAGTGATGGGTTTTCATACTTGACCAAAAGTCACATGACTGTGACCTCTGATATGTCAGCATTTTTCAAAGATTTTTTTTGTGTGTGTCAAAGTGTTCCTCATGTCAGCGCGATGTCACTCCGGGTGTTATTCTAAAAAGTGTGCCTTGTAGGCATGATTCCATTTTTCCACCAAAAAGTACTGTAAACATCTCAACACCTTGGGCAGTTAACATACCACTGTAAAAACATACTGTGCGAGGGTATCACCAAAGCATGGGAAATGACATTTGTTGTCAAACACAATCACTTAGTCCCAAAACATGGTTGCAAAGGATGAAATACAAAGTCACCTTTTATGGAACAGCAAAGAAGTAATAAGTTATATTGATACCTTACACTAACAGAATGCACCAAACTGTGTTGTATGGTACAATGACCCCATGACCTTCAAACAATGACATCATTGGTCACAGGAGCACCACATTCCATACTCCAGCACCTAGCAACCAAACTGAATGTACATTTGATTCATTGTCTATGGAGAGGTTAGGGCACAATTTTTGACATTTTGCTGATTTGACCATTGGTCTACTGACCTTAAACTTTGATGGGAGACACACCTTCAGACCACGGGGAACCTACCTACGAAATTTGACGTTTATCAACACTGGAGCCTGGAGGTCTTGGGAGTTGCGGATGCAAATTTTCAGAAACAAATTTGACCTTTGACCTTGACAGCCCTTGACATCAAAACACATAAAAAAGAACGAGAAGAAAAAAATCTTGTATACCAGTGATATATTTGTAGGTTCTATCAAACTAACCATTTTTGGATTAAGAAATATAGTTGAAATATGAATTTCACTAATTTGACCTTTGACCTTAAATTTTGATAGGAGACTTTGGACCATGGGTCACCTAAATGTACCAACCAATTTGATCTTCATCTGCACTGCAATCTTGGATGAGTTGTGGATGCAAACTTTCAAAATTTGAATTCCATGAAGTCAATAAAGGAAAGTAAATTACTTCTATCAACCTCAAAGCTAAGCAACATACAACAGAGTAACATGAAGTCAGTGAATGAAGGTAACAACCTTCCACCCAAGGACTTGCAACATGTAACAAAGATGAGTTAACAAAAAAACGGATGGTACAATAGAGCAATAACATTGACTCCATATACTATACTGAAACACATGTGACAAGGGCCATTCATAATAAGTTAAATAGGTTTATGAATATTTATCACTTTACACAGCCATTTCAGTTCAACTAACTGAAGAGAATGATGCCCAATAAACCAAAAAGTAGCTCACAAAATCAGTAACTTGAGGTTATCCTTGAAGTGATCAGCAATCTCCTTTCTCTGTAAAACATTACTTTTAAAGGGAAATAAGGTATTTGCTTTTGGAAAAAAAGGTCACATTTCTTAAACCAAACTTTGTGAACACAGAATTGTATATGATTCAAATAAGGGAGGACAGAAGCTTTCTTTTCAAGATGTAAATTTCACACAGATAAAGATTCACTTATCTGTTGCTCAAGAATAATTTGATCACCCAAACTTTTAAACATTCAAATCATGCACATTCCATCACTCATCTCATGCATAATTTTTTGAGGAGATGAAGCTTTGCAGTTGTTTACTGATGAGCCTGAACGGTTAAACGACTATTAAAGCTATTTCCTTGTATGTTGGTACATTGTAAACACCCTATTTTCCTTTAAAGCTGTGATTTGGTGTAGCAAAACCAAAGCAACAAAACAAACATGGGAATGCAAAACTTTCTCACTACAAAACAAAAAAAATGAAAGTATTAATTTGGAAAGATCCTAGTGCTGCTTGCATAGACTTTTCGCATGCAAGCCAGTGATAACATTGTCCACTGAACTCCTCTGTTCATCCTTGTGGAATCATTTCCGTCAATTCACCGTAGACATCTTCTGCATCTGAGGTAAACGATCCATCTCACTTTGCTTCAGATCACGATCGATGCGAGGGTGATCAAACCAGTCAAAGCGCAATTCTGGAGACTGGATGAATGCCGTCTGAAAAACATGAATACAAGAATCCATCGTTATTTTGATAATTACATCATGACTTTTTTTTTCAATGCAGATGTGCAGCACCACCCAGCTAATTTTAAAGCAACTGTACAGGTCCTATGAAAAACATTGTAACACTGGCAATTTGATCTCCCACCAAAGATAGAGTGGGTCAATGCTTCTTACTCCCAGGTTTTGCTTCATATTTATAGAAGTTGCATCTTGCCCTTAAGGACATATGGTACCCAGTCAATCCAGTGGAAAACATTTTATTTCTACCCAGTATAACACACCTACTGTACAAATTACATACTCCAAGCTGCTTTAACTCATAGTACAACCCAAATTGACCTATGAATGAAACTTGAAACAAAAAGATTGACCCCCAACCAGGGACTCTGCCCCTTGGAACCCCAACAAAGGACAAACCCCCTGATGGCCAGACCCCCATGACGACTTGGACAGTATGGCTGGCACAAGCACTGTTTATCACATCTAGCAAGACCAATGAGTGGTTTTCAAGATGTATACCATTTTTTTTCAGCCCCCTTAGACAATTTTGCAAATTTTTAAGCTCAAACAATGAGATTCTGAAGAAACTCAGCCTTGTTGTCATATAAATACAAGCTAAAATGACACACAAATTCTGAGAACAGCAAGCGTAAATGTCAATTGAAATAGTTGAAAATATATCGAAACAGTTTTGTTAGCAGTTAACACTAGGGCAATCGCAAAACCACAAAACATCCACTATAGACTCGTATGTACGAAAACTTCCCGGCACGTGAGCACAAACATTTTACATTGTAAGAAATTGTACACTACAAATCCTCCCCCCCCAAAAAATCTGCGATTCTATGAGAAATCCCTTAAATTCTGCACTGTTTTGGGGTTAGAAATTACATTAGAAAAGTTGAAGTGAGTCTCCTTCATACTTAGTGGATGGGAATGAAAGCACGCACTGTACGTACAGTATGTACACTACTTCGGCATCACTGCAGTGATCAGTTGCCCAGAACGGAATTTATCTATCATTACTGTAGGTTAGGCCAGGTACTGTAGTACAAGCACTGACTACTGTTTAGCTTATACCGACAACCTGCGGTTACAAGAACAGATTTTGTGGGCAAAGCCAGGAACAGTAGTTGTCACTCAATTATTGAACCTGAAATGACCGCGCCACAACTCTCAAAACTGAGAGAATTCTGACCAAGTAAATGTCTATTACCGGCACAGGCTTTGGGTTAACATGCATTTATGTGCACTATGCGCAAGATCGCAAAATGAGTTGATTTCACTTGTGTAAGTCCAACATGGCGTGTGGCATTTCAAAATTTATTGAATGAACGAAATGCATACAGTATGCATGCTATTTTGATGAATGGGTTAATGAAAAGCATACTGTAGCCATGAAGATGAGTGTCGAACTACAAGTGGTTGCTGATATCAAACATGAAGAAACATTAATCTTAACATTGCTGACGGCCGAAACAAGCATCACACAACATGCACGGACATCACCAAGATGATCACACCGAGACACTTCAACACCAACCTGTATAACGAGATCATAAAGGCCATGGGTCTTCTCTGTTTTTTCTCATCAAGAACTGAATCCTCCTAGCCATCTCCTTGTTATAAATAGACCGCATCTCCTCATACTCCAACCTCCTCCTCTTCTGGAATGGCTTTTCGAAGTACCTTCTCCGCTTCACGTCATCGATGAGGTTTTCCTTCGAAAGGGAGCTACAAGAAAAGAAAACAAACTCTTCAAAAACTCTCTATAGTTTGCACAGTATTAAACACTACGTTTCAACTTAACCATTTTTCCCTTTCTGCTGATAGGCTGCCTCCTAAGGACTTTTCCACGGTCCCACTTCAGTTTATTTTCTTGTCTGCATCAAAGTCCTTCACAAACTCACCACACTGAGAGGTACTGTAAAAAAGTAGTTTGGCATACTGTAACGCTCGTATCAATTGAGCTATGTCCAGTACATTTGCATACTTAACTGCCAGATTTAATTCCTTTCAATATTTTAGATACAGCATTTTAAACCAGAAAGCCAAAAGACTTTGTGATTCCTTGCCACATGGTTATATTATAACAAGCATGAATTATTCACATGACAAGTATGAGATCAACTGCAGTTACTGGTCTTGAAACACCACATTAATAAGCCTTTAACCCAAATAACCTATATTTTAGTGACCTCAAATGACATTTGATGTCCACTACAAGCAATAGGGATCACCTACCCAGTATGGGGAACCTACACATCAAGTATGACATCAGTCAACATTACTCTTCTGGAGATAATGTGCTAGAAAATTTTCACCTCGGGGGACCTCAAACGACCTTTGACCTCCACAAAAACAATAGGAGTCATCTACTCAATATGACTAACCCACACACCAAGTATGACATCAGTCACACTTACCCTTCTAGAGATACTGTGTTTACAATGTGTTTACAGTTTGACTCAGGAAGACCTCAAGTGACCTTTACCTCCACAAAAAACAATAGGGATCATCTACTCAATATGACCAACAAACACACCAAGTATGGCATCAGTCGCAGTTACCGTTCTTGAGATATCATGTTTACAAGGTTTTCACATTTTGACCTCTGGTGACCTCAAATGACCTTTGACCTCCACCAAAAGCAATAGGGATCATCTACTTAATATGACTAACCCACACAGTAAGTATGACATCAGTCACAGTTACTCTTCTGGAGATACTGTGTTTACAAGGTTTTTCCAGTTTGACCTCCATTGACCTCAAATGACCTCTGACTGCCACCAAAAACGTTAGGGATCATCTACTTAATATGTCTAACCCACACACCAGGTATAATATCAGACACAGTTACCTTTCTTGAGATATTGTGTTTACAAGGTTTTCACATTTGACCTCTGGTGACCTCAAATGACCTTTGACCTCCACCAAAAGCAATAGGGATCATCTACTTAATATGATCAACCCACACAGTAAGTATGACATCAGTCACAGTTACCCTTCTGGAGATACTGTGTTTACAAGGTTTTTCCAGTTTGACCCTCCATCGACCTCAAATGACCTTTGACCGCCACCAAAAACAATAGGGATCATCTACTCAATATGACTAACCCACACACCAAGTATGACATCAGACACAGTTACTGTTCTTGAGATATCGTGTTTGCAAGGTTTTCACATTTTGACCTCTGGTGACCCCAAATGACCTTTGACCTCCACTAAAAACAATAGGGATCATCTACTCAATATGACCAACAAACACATCACGTATGACATCAGTCACAGTTACCGTTCTTGAGATATCGTGTTTACAAGGTTTTCACATTTTGACCTCTGGTGACCTCAAATGACCTTTGACCTCCACCAAAAGCGATAGGGATCATCTACTTCATATGACCAACCCACACAGTAAGTATGACATCAGTCACAGTTACCCTTCTGGAGATATTATGTTTACAAGGTTTTTCCAGTTTGACCTCCGTTGACCTCAAATGACCTTTGACCGCCACCAAAAACAATAGGGATCATCTACTCAATATGACTAACCCACACACCAAGTATGACATCAGACACAGTTACCGTTCTTGAGATATCGTGTTTACAAGGTTTTCATATTTTGACCTCTGGTGACCCCAAATGACCTTTGACCTCCACTAAAAACAATAGGGATCATCTACTCAATATGAACAACCCACACACTAAGTATGACATCAGTCACAGTTACCATTCTTGAGATATCGTGTTTACAAGGTTTTCACATTTTGACCTCTGGTGACCCCAAATGACCTTTGACCTCCACCAAAAACAAAAGGGATCATCTACTCAATATGACCAACCCACACACCAAGTATGACATCAGTCATGGTTACCCTTCTTGAGATATCGTGTTTACAAGAAGTGTCACATACACACATACACACACACACACAGCGACATCACCATCGCACAGATTCCTTCTGCCTTCGGCAAGGAATCAATAAAATCTGTCTTTGAATGAAATCCATACTGAAATAGTTTCACATAGCAAATTGAGAGGAAAGGAAATTGTGCTAATAATTGGGCAACTTGTATGGAAATTGAAAGAAGCTTTATTTTCTTGAGAGGGAGACTATGAAATGTCCAGCTCTGTTCCAGTACCAATAACATCTTACTTGTTGAGAGTCCGGTACGCTCCATCTACGTCACCATTCTTCACGAACACCGTCCGAGCAACGAACCGCAGATGCCTGGACATACCTCTACAGGTTTACAGACAGTAGCTTGAACCTGTTAAAAGGAATAAGAGAAAGAGAGAAAAGATGTCTTTACTGTCACTGGGAAAGACACTATGAGTTAAATGATGTTTACTTCCACTGTGAACCAAATATGATAATCAGTCAGCCTACACTACTGTGACTTACTGTACAGCACATTCTTGTTTTATGTTCGTACAGTACATTACCACAGAGGCAAAGGACAACCAGAATAATGTCAGGGATTTCATTGATGACACTGAAGTGAGCTTGACTCTATGATACAGTGTATGATATGTAAGTATTTTGTAAATTGTGATGCGGAAAAAAGAAAATGATTGGGAACTTGGTACAATTATCTTATACCGTAATGTATGTACAGTGTTGACCGACATGTGAAAACCTCCTTACCTAATGTAGCAAATGGGGTAACTTCAGTGAATCAAATTAATATTTTTTAATGTAAAGATCACTACACAGCTTCTGCTTCTCTACCCAGTAGCCTACAATGACAGCCCTGTTGCATCGTTAACTTATGAGTTACTGCACAAGCATCCTGGACTTTTGTCTGCGAATTATATACTGTTAAGAAAATCTTCCAGTTATTTTTCTTTCTCAGATTCTCATATCCTCATGCTTTTTTCCTTTCATAATAGCTTTTCTGTGAATTTCTTTACAGTGATTCTACAAAAAGCCAATCTTCCATGCCATTGTATCACATTACCACACATTTCACGTACAAAGAACACAGCCATTTTATGTCTTTTATGTACTGCTGAGATGGGCTCGGCAAGCATACACCACACTCTCAGTTTAAAACACCTGCCAACCATTGTTTCATTGTTACATAGTGCTTTTATTTGACTAATTACATGACAAGTGTATTTACAGTAAGTCAGTTGGAAAAATATCACTCAAAACAAATTCCATCCTGATTAAAAAACAGCAAGAAACTTCAACTAGCACAGACACTGAGCACAAAATCAGAGTAACTGTTGAACACAGTTTGAATAGTTTGAATACAGTTGTGTTGTACCCCGGGCACTTTTCGATGAAGATTCGGTGTCAGAGTCATGGTTGTGGTCTCAAGGAATATATTGAGAATGATTCTATGTCAGGAGAGTTTTGAGTACTGAGACTCCAATCTTGAGTGGAGTCACCACTGCGGTCTCCGAGGCCATTTTTTCAAACTACATCTTTCTTGCACAATTGTGTTTGAGAAAAGATTTACATAACACTGTGACTCTAATCTTGGGAGCAGTCACGTTCCCGGTGATGAAAAAATGTACTGCGACGTCATTCGTGACAGGATCTGATTTACGGTACTGAGGATGTAATCTGGGATGAAGTAGGGGTCGCAGTCCTGGTGGTCGTACATAAAAATACGTTATCTTAATAGTGTTTGAAAAAAGAATCAAAATCCACCGAGACTCCAACCCTGAGCAGAGTCACAGTCACGGTAAGGGTGATGGCACTAAAATGAACTGTGACTTCGTGGTTTACGACATAATCTAATTTACTGAGACTGTAATCTGGAATGGAGTCACTGCGGCAGTCCCCAGTGGTCAAGATATGTGAACTTGTAGGCCTGCATACATGGTTGTCAGTTTTGAGAAAGTACTGTATATGAAGTAATGCTGAGACTCCAATCTGGAGTGAAGTCATGGTGATGAAACCAATGGACTGTGCCATCATAATGCATATAATCCTAATTCCAGAGCACCTAGATGTCTTCAATCCGGAATGGAGTTGTGGTTGCAGACTCGGTGATGAAAACAGTCGACTGTGAAGGCCTGCGTTCTATTGCCGGCTAGCTGACAAGCACTCCTGGTCTTAGTAATGAAGGTTATGGGACATGGTATTCTGCAGTTGCACCCACCAAATCATATGAACACTGTCACATTTTATGAATGGTGATGGTGTAACTAGTTCTAAGTTTTCTCCCATTTTTTTCTGCACCTTAGCTACATTGTTGCTTCATAAGTTTTTGCTGGTGCAAAAACTGTTGGCTATTGTGATAACTGTAATTGAAAACTAGAGCAGCAATGCCGCTGTAGCTCACACAACTGAAACGAGGGTTACAGCCATATGTTCTGACACACTTTTGTTCCCACACCCCATGTTCTGACACTCATATGTCACAACACATTCATTACATCAGGCACCATTTTAGGTCCCAATTATGATGCTCGGCATAGTAATGATGCATTGATCAGCCGCTGCTATTGGAATTTAAGTGTACATGTCGAAATATAAGGGTGTCGGAACATAGGGGTGTCGAAATTTAGGGCAGTCACTGAACTAAGTAGAGGTAATCTTTGTTTGAGGCAAAATGAAAGTACAGTACTTGGATGGTGACAAAATGTTACATGCAAAAAGTATCTAGTTGACACACTATCAAGCGTATGACATTATCATATGCCAGTGTAGTATTTTAATTTTGACATGTGATGTTGAACCAGAATGCGAGGCATTCACACTCGCGAATATGGATCGAATTGCAGATCTAAACGGACTGTGGCATCACTCAAGTAATGCACTGCGGTTTACTGCTTATGATAACCGTAGTACTAGTAGTCTAGGGACGTAAAAGGAGCACCAATATCCAACGAACTTACGATTGAAATGCGTACAAGGCTATGCGCAGAATTCAGTCTATGACTATGACTAGGAGCACGACGAGTTCGTTCGCTAACTTAGACTCGAGTCGAGTTAGCCTAGCCTAGCAGTTACAACTTATGACACATTGGGCTAAGTTCCAGTAAACTTCTACTCGATCATGGCACGATACATACGAACGTTTGAAAAGACAGTAACCGTACGCTCATTACACCATTATCTCTAGGCCTAGTGTCAATGACAATTTTGAAGAAAAAGACAACACGGTCAGTCACGATAACACACATTTGCCAATCTTTTCTACCCTGCCTAGTGGAACTGCCAGTCAGGTGGACACGTACAGTCATGTAGTGGTCCACGCGCATGTATGCAACACGTACGGCAGTATAGTAGTACGGCACACACACGAGCACATTACGAAGATAAATATGCAAAGTTTGACAGAACAGCTCGACGTGTTACCACCTGTTGTCGTTCTTTTTATTGAAATATAAAACAAACCAGTTTGTTATCAAGCAGTATTAACCTCCTGGGTTGAAATATTAACGAGTGAATTTTAATACTACATTCCTCTATCAGAAAATAATAGAATCCAAAGTCCGCTACAATCTATTTCAAACATTTCAGAATACCGACAGTGAAGAGTTGAGATTTTCATAAGGAACAGCCATTTGCAAAATGGTGGAAAGGGCTGTTATTCATGTTTTACAGTCGTTTTGTTGTGCAATCCCTCAAAAATGTTAGTGTTTACAACGTAATAGTCTACAAACTGTTCTTAAAAGCATACAATAACTCTTATTCACATTTAAAAGTTTCGTTTTAAGTAATTTTATTTGGTTAAATTGAAAGAATTTTAAGTCATACAAAGGAAAGACTGTCAAGAGGCTGAAACACGACTGCTATACTTCGCTATTCGCTCGTAAAAATGGCATTGGGTGTACCAGTTACTGTCTGTAGAGAAGGTTAAAACTCCTTTCTGCTGTGTGATATGTAAGGATGCAATGGATAATGTTCAGATCCTGTTAGAGCTGGCTTTGGCTGGATCTAAATTGAAATGTGCACTGGACTGGATTTTTGCAATGGTTGTAAAATTAGAATGTACATGGTTGGAAAAAAAAAACAAAACACTGCAGTGTTGATGATGCAACAAATCAACTCTGTTTACCAACCTATCTTAAGAGTTTACAATGATCACTCAGTCACATGCTTTACAAACTAATTTGTGCTGGGTGATAGTTCAGTTGGATTTGATGACCCACAGGGCAGATAGGCTGGCCAGACCAACCATAAAATTTGATTGTTTACTAGGGTGACCACAGAATAGCTCGTCAGCTAAACCCATTCAGTTAGAGTGCCGTGTGCAAAAAAGCAACCAAAACCCAATTTTCCTCCTTAATTACATTGCAACTCCCCTACAAATTAAGTCAGTCAAAATGTAATCAGGTGGAAAAAAATATGTCTATCCCAAAAAACACTGAACAAATTTCAGAAAAACATCTCAAAAAATACAGAAAGAGAAGGCTTTTGAAAAAACTTGACATCAGCCTCATTCTACTACCTCACACACTTGGTGTGTGAGCTAACTAACACAACTGCATTTGATGTCAGTCAGTTAAAGGGGGTAAACTGGTACTGTAGGTATTTTAGAGTGAAATGTCTTCCACTTTGGAGTGAACTTGCAAGAGGGGGAAACGACCGGGTAGAACTCGCTGGAGGAGAAATTGCAAGGGGGAAAAACAACCGGTAACCTAAACACCCTTTGCATTGACTTCACACTCTTAACAAAAATTACTCACATCCTCCTTGGAGCAAACAAACAAAGAGAATACATATCGCTACACTAAGCGCCACAATAGATCAAACGACAGACACGCCACACAAGCAGACATGTTAAATTTAGTAGCTTATCCCCAAGGAGGGTGCTTCATTGCAGTGCTGTGACATCGCATGCAAGGGAGTCTATAGGGCTATATCATCTAGTATATTACTGATTCATAGTAAAACATTCTGTCTTTTAAACGTGGAACAATCACTATCTTTGAATGATAGATTTCCGAAATAGCATGTTTGACGGTCACCCCATTATACAATGGTGGCACAGAATGTTAGGACCAATCAATTCATTGTTTGTAAAAGAAGGTAGGGAACTTGGTTGGGCAATCACAACCCGATGTGCTGAGCTGATACTCTTGAGTTTTCAAAAGCACACCAAAGTACTGGATATGCTTGTAACAGTTGCAAAAAGCTAAAGAAACTTCGATACCGAGGTCTGTTTGTCCAAAATAGTCTACTTTCCAAGAGAATTTCGTTTGCATAGGAGTTTCGTTGTACGATAGGTTATTTTCAAGGTCGTACTGTACATCCATCACAGGGACCAGTTCTGCTAATTTTTTTTAGCCGAAACAACTTAATCACTGTTCTTTCTACCGTAATTAATACTCTAATGAATAAAATTCATCCTGAAAGAAATGTGGCATAGTAGCTGTTTTCCAGCCTCGTATCAAATGGAAAAGAATGAGAAATAGGCTAAAGCTACTTTTCACATTCAAACGGCACATCCTGCTTTTAAATTTAAGGTCATCTTTGTGTTGATCTGTCAGCATTTAAGTGCCCTTTTGAATTTACCAACAATTAGAAGGTAATAATAGCCTATACTAACATGCTATGCCACCGTCACACTTCACCATCCATGATCACACTTCATACTCATAGGCCTAGGCTACATAGGCTACAGTGTCAGTAACGTTGGTGTGGCCGCGGGGCCAACACAAACCGACATCAGATTCATTTGAACTGTGCGTTTCAAACACACTGACCTATGAAAAATCTTCGTTTCCCTTTTCAATGACGTCTACAGTCGCGTACTGTAAACAGAGGTGGAGCTAGGCTAAAGATCTAGTGGGCTAACACATAACTCATTGGTATACAGGTATAGCTGAATAGTAGCAGTACAGTGCCGTAACCTACATGTATAGAGTATAACTTGAGCTTATGTGGCGCAGTCACACACACACACCAATGCTGTGCTGGGACAACTGTAATGCAGCATTGCGCAATTCAGACGTTCTAAAGACCGCCAAATGTGCAACAATTTGTTTTCCACAGACTGTGGAAGATCGCGCCTTTGCGGTACCGCTATGCTATCTCATAGTAAATTCTGCAATTCCTCAAGTTGTACATTGTGTCCATTCATGTTATTTCTTGGGTTATACCTGCCTTTTTATATGTTCATATTCATTTATACATTTTTCATACGTCTTTTTAAGTGTCCTTAGATATGTTTTTCTATTGTTTATGTTCCTGTTGCAATTTTAAGGTATTCAGTGCAAGATCTTTATTTCCCTCTGTGAAAAAACAAAGTTTTACTTTCTTATCCGAACAGTGTTGTCTCAACCTTACAACCAGTGAAAGAAAATTCTCAAAGAGTAGTTTTCAGTCTTAGCATGCTGCGTAAGGAGTACAGTGCCATGGTTAAGGTTTAGTGAATAAAGTAATGTGTTTACTCTGCCAAGTACTATCATTCCCTTAAACAAAGTTGAAACTATTTTACCCCACTTGACTGTACTTATAGCTGATTATTTAAAAGAACGTAAATTTCTGTTAGTGTGTCGACTTCCTGTGTTAGTGCGATAGGCGAGATAGGATGATACCGGGAAAATTTCTGTATTTAATGGGTCAAACCCTCACAAGAGATAACCATTCCGAACACTTATTGTGTGGTAAGAAACTTTGAGTCACTTAGTCAAAAATGAGAAAAATGTGGAACTGGCAGAGTGCAAAACAGTTCCAAAGTATACGGCACCAAAAAAAAAAAAAAAATCCAGCACCAAAAAAAAAAAAATCCAGATAAGAGATGTACCTTTTGCTGTCGCTTCCTCTTTTTTTTTTCTCGTCATGAATGAATGACCTATTGATCACAGTTGTGATATAATTCTGTTGTTCTACTTCTTCGGAGGACTGGACCAGTAATTGTCAGTACAGATTTTGTGACATATCCCAGAAATATTTTCAGCCTGAGGGCTTAGTTGACGACTTGTCAACCTGAAAGGTATGTCAGGTACTATGGAGGTGCCTTTTCATACTCAGTAATAAATATGTTTCAACATGTACTTTTCTTGGATGCATTAATTGTGTTATCTCACATAATTTACTTTTGGATTGTGATATCAACATCACATAAAAAGTAAATTATGATATTCTACCACTATGCACGGTGACAACTGAACCGCATAATGACGATGTGGCCTAAATCCAGTTTAATTCATCCTTGATGGAGCACAGAATCATTTAGATGCAGAATCCTGGTGCCAACAAACGTTGATGAGGGTTATCATTTATCAAGGAATTCAAATTTTGGTTCAAAAATACACAATGACGGTCACTATTTGCTCCACTAATTTTTTAAGTCCTCATGATATCAACTTATCAAGTATCACTACCAGAAGAGCCTCCTCTAAAGATGGCTTCCACACGAGTGACTTCCATCTGTCACTTTGAGTGAAAGCGGCACAATTTGTGAAACATGTCTCTTGTCACTGTTCTATTCAATATTGAAACTGGAACATTTGTAAGTATACATAACTTTATTGTGTTTCAGGATCCACATTAATGACATTCTTTATCACTACATAGACTTCAGATAGGTTGCAAGACAGCTCTGATACTTTTACATGTTAGTCAGTTGTAAAAAGTACCAAAATGGCTGCACACCATTTGCATCACACGAAAATATCTTTTTGCCAGAAGAGTAGGATTTAGTGCACGGAATGAGCTTTATCTGGCAATATTTTCAGAAACTGCGTTAAAACAATCGACATTTTTTGACAAATCTAATCTGAAGATGTCCCTGTTGAGTTTGATTTCTTGGCTTTGTCAACCAGCATGACTGTCCATTGTCAGTTTGTGGAGTTTGTTGCCTTGATCAGTGCGCTGCTGTGTTCCTCTAACTCGGACAAGCAGTACCCACAGAAATTGTATTACAGTAGTTCATTCATTTCTGCAGTGGTTACCATGACTCAAATGATGGTCAAAGGTAAGTGACCTAAAATTTATTCTCTGTATCACTCTCTAGCACATGTACACAAATCACTCTAACCTTAAATCCTTTAAAACATGGAAAAAGAAATTCACAATTGCGAAAAAAGTTGTTTAATGGAAGCTAAAGAAAACATAACAGTTTAATCTTTTTTATGTCAGTAATTGGCGGTTTATTGGTTCTCAATTTCTACAAAGACTCATTTTTCAACAACTTTTCCATTTCAAAACTTCTGAAATTGTTTCTTTTCTGCGCCAGGTGCTCTGTTGACCTTCAACACATTGAACCTGATAGTCTTGCTGAGAGGCCTGCATTCTCCAACAGTCACAGAGTCTCCAAGTTTAACATCCCTGCATGAGAGAGAGAGAGATACAGAAACCTCAACCAGAGCAAAAATGAAGCAGGAATGTCTGATCAATCTCACAAATGTGTAACAAATGTCTAATAAGACATCTATCGCTTACATTTCTGAAAATACAGGAGGTTCTAAGGTGTACATGCCTGTGGAATACACAGAGGCTTCCTGCCATCAACCTACCCTTCACCTATGGTGGGACGTTACCTTTTAAAACAGCCTAACTATAGAAGATGTTAAACAAAGGAAAGCAAATGAAGCATTTATAAACCAAAACCTGTGCATTTCAGTGAAGGAAAGAAACGTTTACAAAAGCTGCAAAAAACTGTCTATGTATTGCAAAATATTTGTGGTCATGATTTTTTTTCTTCTTACATCCCAACAATTTCTGATGGAATTACTTTGCTCTTCACCTGAATCACACCAAAAATATGACTCTCCCTGATGAGAGGTGGACTTTGATTACAGAGAATCTCTAAAAGTTTCTCTAACCTGAAACAGGGTGAGATGTGAACAGACATGTTCTTGTGCCTCTTCTCAAACCTCTTGTATTTTGGGATGTAATGGAGGTAGTCCCTCCGGATCACTATGCTCCTTTGCATCTTCATCCGAACCACGATCCCGTTCAGGATCCGCCCCCTGATGTGTACGTTACCAGTGAATGGACATTTCTTGTCGATGTAGGTTCCTAGCTTGGCCTGAAATTATAACGGGATCGAAAGATGTAATCTAGAATGCTGGGTGACATTACAATGGCAGACTTTATATATCTTTAACAAATTAACAGTTTAGTTGATGACACTTGGAAAGGATCAACAACTAGGTAATTTGTGCAAAGTGATACGATATAAGTGAGTGCTACCACTGCACAATTTGTTGGACATAATGATGCACACTGTGATAGCAATGAACCACTTCCATTATCCACAGATGTTTTACCCTTCATTCAAGCTCTTTTCCTTTCCCCAGTAGGAAGTGTCCAGGAACTGTAGTTGTAAGAAAGACTTCTTCCCCCAAATATGCCAGAATTCCACCATTTACAAGACATGGCAGTGAGAGTGCATCTTCCATGGGGTACTGAGGCTTAAGTGGCACCCATCATGGTGATAGAATGGTAGCTAGAATTGCAGGGACACTATCTACGCTGAGCACCACCATCAGATGAAGAGGAGCGTAACCATAACATTTATGGCTGAAGATACCCCCTAGATTGCGAGATTCGACTTTCCAAGCTTCGCAGGTGCCTTTTCACTCTTGCGTCTCCTCCACAATGCTGCTGGGGCAGTGCCCCCTCCCACAGCCACTGCTTACAAGGATTATGAGTAACAACTGATGGGTCACACAGATGAAGCTTTAGCTTTGGCCAGGATCCTTTAAAATCATCAGGGAAAACATTTTCTAAAGGGTGACAGTTTTAGCACACCTGGAAAATCTATGCAAAATTAAAGGCCTGCTAGTGGTACTTTTTACAAATGTACATTGCATTTTCTCAGTCCAAAGAAGCAAATGTGGACAATTTTCTGCATTTTTAATACTTACTTAGTCAGTTTCTACCCATATTTGTTTTTTTGTTATGTCTCTTTTGTGGCTCATTTGAGGACCAACGAACAGAAGCAGGAGCCTTTTTTGCATCCACCTATTCACATTTACTGCCACATTTCATCAACCCATTTGCTAGCAGTTGTATATGTACCTCTTTTGGTGTCTTGAAGCCCAGCCCAATGTTTCGCACCAGACGCTGGTCCCGGACCTTGCCAGTTCCAAGGAGGATACGCTTCTTGTTCTGGAAAACAGTTGGCTGCTTTTGATACGCCCTCTCGTTCTGAAGAAAAATAAGAAGTGAATCATCAAATCATGACTGATGCCATTTCCTATCAGTGTTAACTGACTTTGAAAACATTTTGTAAATGAAAACTGAGATGGTGAAAAGCAATATTTGTTTGGTTTGGGTCTAGCTGCTAGTGAATATGGTTTGGGTCTAGTTGATTGTGAATATGGTTTGGGTCTAGTTGACCGTGAATATGGTTCTGGTCTACTGTAGTTAATTTGTATCTAATCTAGGGGTCTAGTTGATTTGGGTCTAGTTTGGTAGTACTGCTCAATGAAGTTTATGATATTTTTTTTCGTGCTTTGCTTACAGCAATACAGGTATTAGCACAAGTCTGCAAATTGAAACAATTTGTATGTTTGATGAAAATACTGCTTCCTGACATTCTGAAAAGGCCTTTACACATTGGTACACTTCTTGACATGAACTCTACTGCAACAGTTCAACTGAAAATAACATGTTACGGTATCATCAATTCTGGATACTGACTTTTGGCCCTTTTGGTCTTCTTTGATTCCCGTAGTGATGTAACTATTCCTTATTTCCTCATTACTACGAAAACATCTTGGACAGTTTGCTGTCTTTGATCTGCCTCTCCTCTCTTGGAATTGGTACATGTACCGAAGCAGTTGCGACAAGAGGTACATCTACTGTACCAAAGTGAGTATAATTTTCACTGGCAAATCTAGGCCTACAGGAGTTATCTGTTTTAATCTCACTTCATTTTACTTTTAGTAATGGCGTAAGTTGGAAGAAATTGTAAAGCATAGAAAATTCATATCTACAGTAACTGCAACATTGTCATTCTTTTGAGTTGACTGAGCAGATAATGAAGGAGCATCAAACTGCCAATCCTGTCAAAAGTCTTTGAAAATCAGCAGAAATACCAACCAAACATGGGGAAATCTAAAATGTGCTGCAGAAAAAACTTACTCAGTCTCCAAATGAACGTTTTAAACAGGTCAATGAAAATGTAGCTCTATGATGCATACTCACTAGGTTAAAACAGCTGATCATAGTTGTACATCACAACATACTCAAGGGCAGTATTGCGCACATGTTTTACAATAAATTGTCTGTTATACCTACTACATCATCGACAGTTGGCCTAGTGCCTTAGCATATTTGTACAGTAAATGTCAGTGAAACTTCATCGTTAGTGGCAACATTACATTTTTTTGTTGGATCATTTTCTCAACTATGGAAGCCACAATTCCTGCAACGACCTGATAAGAGAACTACTGTCCTGTAAAGGGCTGAGTCTATGTATTTACAGTGAGAGTATAGCGGCGGAGAAAATACGGTAAGGCAGAGCTTTTTCTCAGTGCAGAACAGCACAAGAGATGACTACTGTAAGTGTGCAGAACCATATTGCAACAGTGTGGTCTAATGTTCATAATGAGAACTGCCATTTTTCAACATGAGTAAGTGTGGATAGAATTGCTGGATCAGAGCGTGTCTCACTTCACATTGAGCGCTAGCTACACCCCACAGTACATACTCTACCATGGAATGTTTTCATGAAACATTAAATTACTGAGCACAAGATTTAAAATATGAGATTCATTTGGTGAAATATAGATTTTTCAACAAATACTGAAATATTGGAGAAATGAAGCAACTTTTTGAGCAGCAGATTTTGGAGCTTGTCAGTGGTTAGCGCAAACAGAAGACATTCATTTTCTTGGTCTTATGGTTAGAACAATGCATTTTTTGAATCTTGCATAAAAAATAAACCACAAAGTTGGAATCTTACATTCAAAAACTTGTTCACAAAGACAATACTTTGATTGCTTCCTTACACTGTCCTCCATAAATTTGAAAACAAACAGTACTTTCAGCAGTTATTTTTATTTGAAACTCCTTGCATTCCGCTGTTGGAAGGAAAATGTCTCCAAGCAGCTAACAGCTACAGTACTAGCCCATAAGATCTCCCTAGTAAGAAAAAAAAACATAATACAGACTAACTTTTATCCCTGCTATTAGCATGTTTGAGTAGATTTATCTGTGTAGTGTTGCACAAAAATTACAGCATTATTGCCGAGTTTTGAAAAAAGGATAAAGATCCCCTCCATGCATTTTGCAAGCTTTCCAGTCTCGTAGCTGTGCATATTGTTTTATGATTAGGCAAAATCTGCAACTGATCTTATGAATTTCAGAGAGAACAAAAAAAAAAAAAAACATTTTTAAACACTTTATGTGGGGGCACAATACAGGAATATTGCACAAAAACAATACTCTAAAGGAAGGTTTTAAGGAATTTATGACTGGAAAGCAATCTGTAAGGAAGTTGCATCCCTCAGAGGGTTGGATGCAAGAACCTGTACAGTAGTTGGAAGAATTTGTGTCCCTAAGTGAGGTCTTGCATCACTGTACTCAGAATCCTGCATTACTAAAATGCAGACTTTAATACATCATTTTCTGAGGTGACTGACTAAAGATTCAATAAACAGTAGTTTAATTTTAGAATATGCCTCCTTCAATTCACACCTAACACTTCAACGCTAATCGTTAACTTAAAACAACTTACCATGTGGGGCACGTGGCATTCGGAATTCATTTGCCCTAATACACTGTCCAGTTTTACTGATACTATTATTTGTTTTACTTGGCCAAAATGACAGAGAATAAAAGCATGACAACTGAAACTTCACTGAAAAAGATGAGTTTTCTTGGCAACACATGATGTAAAATTAAGGATAGTATTCAAGTGATTGGGGACCAGAGTGGCGGGAGGGTGATTATCCTGTGCCATAGGCCTACCCCTTGCCCATGCACTCGAATTGAGCATGGGCCTAGTGTAACTTCTGCAGGGCTGACCTTTAAAACAACTTGCTCATTAAGACAGTGAGAAATATTGAGCTAGTACTAGGCCTATACAATTCTTTTTTTATCAACCATCACATTGTTCAGTGTTATTTGTTCAGTATTGTTTCTTTAGTATTGACTACTGTATTGTAAGTTAACTGACTCATGTCATGATACAGTAAGGTCGGTAAGTCCCAGTATACGCGCTATATAGCTGTTCCCAATAGTCGGAGCTGAGTAGCTTAGTGCACTACTGACTACTGTAGTGTAAGGTGCTATACTGCTACTGCTCAAGTGCGAGCGCCCTACAGTACCCTTATTGGTGTCTCATGCATACCCATGCTATAGCCTATTAAAACATACAGCGTACAAGTAACAAGTTACTAACGTTAGGCTAGCGAAGCAGCCATACTGTACATGTGACTGCAAAACGGGGTATGGAGAGAGCAATTCAAAGATTACATGCATTATGCTTTGTACTAATTGAACAACAGTTGATGTAACTAACATATCAGTTTGCAATTCGAATGCTACGAAACTGCAAATCATTCCGAAAAGGATGAAATGTTTCGTTTTCTTTCTCATCAGTTCGCATACCTGTTCCGCCATGTTGAAGCAGTAGGTTAGAAAGGACGCGTAGAGGGCGATATACCGAATAATTCCAAGCTTGACATGCTCCAGAGATACATGCTACGGAACTGTATAATATCTTTCAATTAGTATTCACCTACAACTTAAATATACATTGTGAGTTCTGAAGACCCCGCAAGGAACTTGAAATTACAGACAAAACGGAAGACCAGACGTATCTGTTTATGTGTTCATCAAAATACTGTGTTAGGTCCATCCTATATGAAAAATCTGTTTCAGTATACATGTGTCGTTTATTGTCATCATGAGTTAAAGACCCCAGACGGTTTCTCAATCACTTACGTCTCAGTGGTCCCTACGCAGCCTGTCTAAAATTCCTCCACATGTGTAATTAAAACAATGGAACTCTGTGTGTGCTGTGTAATATAAGCTCCCTTACATCTCTTGATTTTGCTGTCAATCAAAGAGGAGAACCAGTTGAGAATTCTACTATCCGGAAGTAGAAAATGTAGCTGGGTCAAGAGTTACTGTCTTCATCAACAGTAAACTTACTTTAAATCAACTTAGTCCTACTTAACGTCAACGTAAACTTACTTTACATCAACTTTACATCAACCTTAGCTTACATCAACAGCAAACTTACTCAACCTGATATGGCAACCCATTCCACTCATTCACACCCGTTTCTGAGAAATAAGTGTAACGTCGAATATTGATCCTACTTCAGTTTGAACCTTCTGGAGTTTAAGACAATGACCTCTTGCAATTTTACTATTTGCAAACTGACAAAAGTCAGAAAAGAATAAATAGTTAGTTTAGTTTAGTAAAAAAAAGGATCAGGAGGGACAAGTCCCCATCTAGGACCCTGGGAAAAAATAAAAAAATCAAACCCGGCCACAAAGGTTGGGAGGGTGGAGGGTGAAGAGTTAGCTTGGTGGTTAGAGTGTCCGTCTTGCAATCAAAGGGTCCCCGGATCAAATCCCGATGGAACCACTTGGAAAATTTCTGGGGATTCAAATTTGACTTGTTCAGTAAAGCTGTTTACAGTGGTGCTGAGGGGTTTTTTGGGTTCCTTTAGGTCTTGTCAGCTTCAGGTTGCTTGGCACAGCTGATGGGCTGCTGAACTGGGCAGGTTCTCCACCCCTCCCAGCCTTTGGGAAAGTGGCTGAAGACTGGGGGACACACTCTCATCCGTCGGATGGGGACGTTAAATGGCGTTCCCGGGAGCAGGTTTGGGTTTGCATGGTTTGCATTGGCGATCGTCTGGTTTCATGAATCTCGCCGGTGTTCATCCACGATCAACATGGTATAGGGTCCTTGATGAGCCCACATGGGGCTTCCTGATCCTCATCTTTCAAATTCAAAAAGCCTAAAGTACTTGTCCAGTGCATTCTTAAACCCATTTATACAAATTCTTGCCATCACTGCATCCTCAGGCAACTCATTCCACTCATTCACTACCCTCTGAGAAAAGAAGTAACGACGAATATTGATCCTACTTTCAACGTTTAAAACAATGAGTTTAAGACAATGACCTCTAGTAATTTTACTATTTATCAAAACAACGAACAATCTTGTAGACTTGTATCAAATCTCCACGTAATCTTCTAAGCTCAAGTGAAGTGAGATTTAAGAGACGTAACCTGCTGTTATAGGGGACACCCTTGAAGGCTCCAATTAATCTAGTAGCCCTGCGCTGAACTTTCTCATGTAAGCCTTATCTTTAGAAAAATATGGGTTCAAAGCTTGAACAGCATACTCTAAATGAGGCCTAATCAACTGCTTATAGAGTCTAACAACAATGTCTTGCTTAAGGAAACTAAAATTTCTCTTAATCACACCTAAAATCCTATTTGCTTCTTTTAGCTGCTTCAACACACTGCTTAGCTGTAAAGAAGAATCTATGTGAACACCTAAGTCCCTTTCAACACAAACCTCTTGCAGTGACTGTCCATTTAAAGTGTACGAATACCTAGGATTATTATTGAAATGATCAAACCATGAACAATCTTGGAAACTCGTTCCAAATCTCCTCAGTGTGTTCTCAGTTTAAGTGAAGTAAGATGTAAGAGTCGTAACCTACTATTAGAAAGGACTCCCATTAAGGCAGTAATTAATTTACACATCGAGGGGTACCGTACATGGAGGATACCGTATTTTAACCTACGTTGCCCCAATTTCAGAGTTACGCCCTCTCTTAACTACGTGGACTAAGTGTGTCGTCTAGCCTAACAAGCGAAAATGGAACTGCCCTGAACTTCTAATGTCTGAACGTGTGACTGCAGTCAGTGCACTGCCAGCTAAACGTACGTACCTGTACTGTATTCCCACTCGTACTGTACTACTTCCAAGAACTTTCTATACCAATCGGTACAGAGAAGCACTCATCTCCAACTTTCCATAAAGGTAAAAGGCCCATTCAAAATTTTCTTGCAAATGAATGTCATTATTTTAGGCAGAAGCTTTTTTCACTAACCATATTTGAATCGACATGTTTTTATGGTTGTTTTATACGAAATTATGCCCAAAGCCTGTGACTTGTGAGTTCCCGACCTCGCCTAAGTTAGTCCCTAAGTTAGGCCTACAGTTACTAGCCTACAGATAGATGCCTCACGTTCGTCGTAACTTAGGCCCAAGTTAAGTCAGAAGTTAAGCCTAACTTAGCCTGTAAGTTACGTCAGGTTTATCGAATTAGTAGAAATGTAGCGTATGTCTGTCTATGCAACCTGAAAAATATTTCGGCAGGTTGCGGTTGCCTTTTATGTTGGGCGAACATTGGAGTTAAGTTGCACCTGTTAATCCTTTTTAGCAGAATAAAGTCTGTTTAGGGGCCCCTAGGTACAGTACTCATAGCGTAGCTATAGCCTATAGGTCTAGGTTAGGCCTGGCCGTGTTACTCTGGTAAGGCCTAGGCTACAGTACATTTGGTGTGCAATTACAACTTTACATGTCAGTATAGTGTCATTGTCAGTGTTTTGTCGGTGTAATTTTCAAGCATGTGGTAGGCCTAATTATAGAATATCCCATAAAATTGATTAGCAACACCAATTAATTATCTGACCTCTTGTTAACATTGTGTACAGAATTATTTTGAGAATGACTCATCATCTAGACTACATATTAAGCTAGACTATTTATGGTAAATAATATTAAAGACAAAAACTCATCATCCTAGATAGTTTCTATTCACCACTTACATCTAGTCCCTCCACAGCCTGTCTAAAATTCCTCCACATGTGTGATCAAAACAATGGATCCCTGTGTACTCTGTGTTATATGAGCTACTATGCATCTTTCGAATTTGCTGTCATTCAAAGAGTACTGTAACTTAGAACCTGTTGAGAATTTTGTTTTCCGGAAGCAGAATATATAGCTTGGAGTGATGAGTTACTGCCTTTTAAGTTCAAAAGTTTTCTATTTAGTGGCAACACCAGCTCAATTGTTAAGAAAAACACTTTTAAACTATATTTTTCTCAGTCCAAAGTCTTTTCTCCTGAGTGGCTACACCTCCTCCCCTGGCTATTTGTGAAGAATCTTTTAGACGATACTCTCTTGTCAAGAGTTGTCCAAAGAGTTCCCCTTCAGAGTGACTTCATCTGCTCCATCGGCTGCATGGTGGACAAATCTGATCTTGTTTACACAACTTGCTGTCCTCCTGTGTGTTGTATTGTTAGACAATGTCCTGTGTTTTATTGTAGGCCTGTTGTGTCCTGTGTTGTAAATTGCAGTTCTATCGTGTCTGTGTGACACTGTCGCTGACTATTGTGTGGCCTTAATCAACATTTGGTAGGGTAAATACAGTTGTACCATTTTCATTAGAAATGGAAGAAAAACTGGCGTGGTATGGGTTGCCAACGTACCATAATACATGAATACATCTTGCTTTTTTTGAGTATTGTTTAAAACAAGAATTTGGATCATGAGAACACTTGAAAAAATGAAAGGTATTGCTGCATTGTGTGTTTCAGCCCTTCTGCAAAGGGATAAATGTTCCACCCCTCCCCTTTGACCCTACCCTCAAGCCGACAGTCCGTCGATACCAAAATTGATGATCTCAATCACTGGGGTACTGTAGAACTTTGGAAATTTCGAACTTACCAGTATGTATCCTGTCAAAGAAGGATCACACGTCAACAGCCCCTTGGACAAGTTGTGTGGATTCATGGCCTCTAGAGGCTACAGTGCTTTTACTTTCCCAAAATAAGTAAGGTTAAGGGCTACAGTATTAATTTTATCACTGAGTTACACTGTCCTTGGACTTACATAAGGCTGGGTTAGGGCCTCAGTTTTAAATCAAATGGTCCATTTTACAGCAGGCCTAAACATTTGTCCTGAACATCGCACTGTGCAGCATTGTACAACGGCGTGATTGGGCAATTTGCTATTTACAGTCTGGGAGAATTACCCTGCACAGAAATAGGAGTGCAAAGTAAAAAAGATGACCTTCATCCGCGTAAGTTTGTGACAGTTAGACATCCATGGTACAGTACCGTGTGACCTGAGTGACTTCTCCAATAAGTCATGTTCATTTGGCAGAAGGACAGTGTTTATGAACAGCCTCTTAAAGAACTATCATTTTGATACGCAACTGCCAGAAAAAAAAAATTACATTTACATTTCTTGAAAGGGGGGTATGTACACTGGCATCCAAGGGGGTGTGGCAACACTGGCACTGACCTCAACCAAAGGTGTGCCAAACAAACAACATCTTTAAAATAAAATGGGACTAACAATTGCACACTTTCTTGCACCAAATGTCATCAGAGGATATTTTCCGCAAGGCAAGGGGGAACCCCTCACCCCTCCCCGACCAATATCACTGCAGTGACAGTTCACCCTCCGAAACCCACTATTGGAGACTGCCAGTGAGGGGATAAATAAAATATTTTATAAAATGTATTTACATGTCAATGTTTTGGGTTTTCCTAAAAACTGATGTATCATTGAATCCATTTACACCGTTGTGGATAATTCCCTCAGTGTCTGACAAGCAACATGTAAAAGTGTAATTGTTTTCACTGACAAACGCAACTGGTTCATCGTTCTAGAGCAGATTATCAGTGTGGAATCCTAATAGTCCTTTGCCATGAAAGTTTTTGTACTGTAAAGTACATTACAGTACCACAGAAATGAACATTTTGATAAATTTGTGTCTCATTGTAGGTGGTGGAATCTCCCTGGTAGTCATTATGGATATCGATAGCTTGAGAAACGAACTCTCCTCACTGGGCCAGGAACATCTCCTCGACTACTGGCAGGAGCTCTCGGATGACCAGAGGCAGCGACTGTTCGAGGACATCAAAGGAACCAACATCCCTGAGATTGTCGCATTCTTTCAGAACGCCACCAAAAACATGAAAAATGCCACCCAGAAAGTCGATGAAAAGATGGAGCCCGTACAGTCGGAATTGCTGGGCTCGGTGACGAGGTCGGGAAAAAACCTGAAAGAATGGTACAATCAAGGTAAGGCAACATCAACTGAATGATAGCAGACTGCAAAAGAGATGGTCAGCTACCCTTCGCTCTTGATATTTTATGAGCACTTGAGCATTTAACTTGCCCATGATAGCTTCCCATCAACTAACTTCCATCTTTTTCATCTTTCTTACATGTTCCTCTGTTATTCCTGTTATCTGTATTCTTGGGTAGTAATTGGTATCTTTGACCTTTGGATGTATGCAGTACCTTTATAAAGTTTCACAGTAGACGTTAAATTGATGAAGCCCATTAGATGTAGGAAAGTGTTCAGGTGTTAACTTATGATCATGATTTCAACCAGCTTATTGTACTCTGTACTCCTACTGTATCTCCTTGCCACATGACCTCTGACATCCTGACTGAATTTGTGGTGTTCCTGTGGAAATCAACCGAAATGTTGAATTTCCAGCATAAGGTTGTGACACAAACTGTTTGTGCATATTTAAAGTAACTGGAGGATTATTTTGTTTCTGTTTTCATAATCATTCAAGGACTGAAGGAGATTGCCAAGGGCCATGTGGGAGTCCTTCTGATGGCCGGTGGCCAGGGGACCAGACTCGGGGTCACCAGCCCCAAAGGGATGTACAATGTCGGACTGCCGTCTCAAAAGACCCTTTACCAACTCCAAGCGGAGAAGATTCTGAGGGTGCAACAGCTAGCAGAAGAGTATGCAGGTGAAAAAGGAGTTGTACCCTGGTGAGTGATATTACTAGCAGGAGAACACGGAGTTGTACGGTAGTGAGTGATAATACTAGCAGGAGAACAAGGAGTGGTACCCTGGTGAAAAGTGCCAGCAGGGGAGAAAGGATTTGTACCCTAGTGAGTAATAGTTCTAGCAGGGGAACAAGGAGTTGTACCCTGGTGAGTAAGAGTGCCAAAATTGTCAAATCAAATGTTTTCCAGTGATCATGGCTCCACTGTGAAAGTTGGATCAGTTACATTCAAAAGACCTACTACAAGATATCAGATCTTAACAAGGAGAGTAGCATCAACAAACACAACTTCAATTGGTAGTTTAGCTTTTGACTAAAGTGGACTTTGTCAAATCAAGTTGAAGTAATTTACAGAATTTAATTATTTTAAGACATGTTGATGTTACAAAACTCACTTCTCTCTCCCCCCCCCCACCCCACAAAAAAAGAAAAAGAGTCTCTAGAGACTTTGCCTGAGTGTAGTTATGCAATTTGCCATTCATGGAATCATTACATGGTATAAAAGAGAATATGCACTTAAAAGCAAGTAACATGTTACATGAAGTTACATTTAATGAATCTGTTTTATTTGAAGAAAAGGTTGTCACAGTTGTTTTCCTGAGGCTTGATCTGGAGAGAATAAAATGAACAAGAAAATACCCAGCTTTCTCTGTCAACAGAAAGAAATTCTAAAATGCTGTGACTCACCAAAGGGAGAAGAATTTCAATATACAGCAGCATTGTATCAGTGCATTTTGGCACACTTGGCGTAAGAAGACGTTTACTCATTCTCAATGTCAATATCATGGCGACTGTTGCCCAAACGGCTTTCCATGACTTGTCAATTGCTATCTATCGTTGGGTGGTGATGCCAGCTTACACAGGAAATATCTCGTTATTGTTACAAGAGTGGTGCGGTTGGTCAGGAGGTCAAGGTTATGCATTGTTGTGCATAACATAATACTGCTACTATACTCCCAACTATTGTGTCTTGTGCAACTCTTCCATTGGTGCAATTGAAAATGACAGTGGCATTGCTTTGCACTAGTATCATGAAGCATAGAAATTAAAAAAAAAAAAACCCTCCAAGAGGTTAGCATGGTGTTATGTGCAATCCTTCACAGTCAAATCATAAACTGTGTGACATTACAATCTGTAGAACATTAAATGTGGATGGAGACCTCATTCTCCTCCCCCCTGGTCTTGTCATGTGACTTGCTAGTGTGCGTGCGTATGTCTACAGATGTGCGATGTGGCATGGTTCGTGATATTTGTATCCCTCTCTTCGTGACTTACAACCTCAATATGTCTGGATCTGTCACACACAGAAATAGAGTATATTTTCTTGTTTTTTTGGTGATGCCAGTTTAATAAAATTGAAAGTAACATTTATAGTGCCCCTCTATACAGTTAAAGCTATTGTCTTTGCCTTAACACAGCTTCAGGTTGCCCGAGGTTTGTTTTACCATTGTATGTCATGACTGATTTACATATGCATGTTTTGTTGCAGCTGATATTTGTTTTGACAGTTGAGACCTCATACCAACAGGATTTGATGGTTTCCTGTTCTGATAGTCAATAAAGAGCAGGTACTTACAGGTTGATGTACATGTAGGCACCATTGCAAGTTATCAAGTTACTGCACTATACATGCAAGTAGTACTGAACTGTGTGTGAAATAGGCCTTATTGTTGAACAGAATAAAATGCAACCTTAAAGTCTGTCAAAGCCATCATGACATTCATTTAATTTCCTTGCTAGAGAGCAAAGGACTCACGTAAAAGAACTCACAGGCCCACTGTTGTACTATTGTACAGTATGTACAGTCTGTACAGTATGAGGGTTACACTGAATTTATGGGTGAGCATATATACTCATCCGTACATGGATGTCCTTCAGTGTACATGGAGCTTACAGTACTGTATACGCTTTACACGAGAAACACATATTGTGATATATTGACAATTGCAGTATTGTGTACAGTACATTTCTCATGTTGACAGTTTTGTCATAATTATATACAGTACCGTCAGCTGCACACATGTTCTGTAAAATTTAAATAGTTTGGAAAGTTAAATACGGAAATTTATGAAGAATAGTGATGATCATAAAGTAGCTGATACTGCACAAGTTTGCTGAACTACTCGTCCAGTTTCATCAACTTGTAAGTGGTTGTTGAGAGTTACAGTACTTAACATAGTCTTGTATTGAGTCATACATGGCTGCTGGAGTTTATGTGTAACAGCACTGTGCAATTTGCATTTGTAAAATCTTGATAAGGTATCACTCAGTGAAGTGTACTTTCACCTCGAAATTGTGCTGTGTCTGTACCAATATACAGTAGTGCACAATGTACAGTATAGAATGCGTATATATACTGCACAGTTAGCTTGGGACAGTCCATCACCATAGAATATTACAATTAAGGGTGTATTGGGATTGTACTGTACTGTATGTTCTTTCATGTGGACTTGTCCTTGCTTGTTATTTAACAAAAGTCAACACTTTTATCTGTATGGTTTGGGTAGTAATATCTAAGATGCTTGTATAGTATGGAGAATTTTCTTCTAAAAGACAAATTCTCCCTTTTTTCTACTTCCGAAACGTACAGTGGTCCTTTTTCCGTGGTAACGTTTTGTGCCACCTAAGACGGCTAGATTGCCTACTTTTACCAGTGAAAATACTTGAAAAATAAAACATGCAATGTTTTGAACTTACTGTACAATGAATATACTGTGAAGGCCTACAGTTCATCAAACTATGAGAAGTTTGTTTAACAGTACTGTAGCCTAATAGTAAGTACTGTAAGCATGGTATGCGATCAACTGTCAATAATGCCCTTTTTCTTATGTCAATAATATCTTTTTCATCAATAATATCTTCTACAATTTCTACTTAGTTTTTCCTTTCCCACAAATCATCATTTTTCTTGTTCTTCTCTGAAATTTCCTTGCATTCTGTGATTTTTGTGGAATTTCGAGAGAGTGGAAGGTTCTGGATGCTAAGATTATCGCTCACTTTATTTTGCACAGGTACATCATGACCAGTGAATATACGCAAGAACAGACCAAGGAATTCTTCAGGAAGCACAACTTCTTCGGCCTGAAGGAAGAGAACGTCGTCTTCTTCGAGCAAAACATGATTCCCTGCATGACCTTTGACGGTAAAATCATCCTAGATCAAAAGTGGAAGATTTCTAGAGCACCAGGTGAGTAACGGTGACCTCCAGAACTTTGTCTTGTAGTTTGTCTTTTTTTTTTGTGGGGGGGGGGGTTTCACGGTCAGTTCCTTGAGTATGTGACTGAAGCATTGAAGGATGCGTCCAGTGGATGATTTTTTTTGCATAATTTTTTTTTTTGTAGTTAACCACAGTTTGTAGACCAGATGTAAAAAGAAAAGAAAATACAGTAAATGAAGACACTGGTATAACATGTTGGGAACATAAGCAGCAAGTCTACCAGAAAATGGTTGGCTATACTGCAGTGGTCAGATATATGTTACCTGGAGCAGCATTATCCTTGATGTAGATTTATCGGTGTCCAATTGTCATTGGGGATTAATAAATTCTCCTTTTGTCCTATCAATCTGCTCCACCCTCGACACAGGGACGGTTGTTCACGGTAACCCTCACATGTTGAATGATTGATTTAATCTTTTTGATGCACATCCATCTATTAAATTGAGAGGGATGCAGTTTATACCACCAGTAGAACTCAATGAATGCCAACATTGCCTGTCCACAAGGCAGACAGCATTGTTTGTTAATCTGTCAACTATTCAGGTGGTTGGTCAATTTGACTTAATGATGTTGTTCGGGTATATTGCAATGTCTGATTCATCTATGTATGGGTTATGTCAGTGTAGGATGAGTATGACTTGTCATCGAAAGTAAATTTTGTGAACACTTTAACCATCCTGATGTAGAGATTGTATTCGACTGTGTCAACATATCTATTGGTAGTGTGTAAACCTAGTTTTCAAGGCTAATTTTATAACCTTGGACAGGTATAAGGTTATCTGCAGGAGATAGAATGATTTAAGCTAGTGCCTGGTGTGGCTGCAGAAAGATCATTTACACATCAGCGGTATACAGTACCATCATGTGCTCCTAGACGTAAGAGGATATTTTCCCCCTTTCTTGATTTTGTACTTCAGTCATTCTTACTGTATTGAAGGAATTTCTTTAATGAGTGACCCTTGCCTCACCCTGATCCAGGAAGCTTACATTCATTAATCAGAGAAGCACAAAGAGAAAATGCCTCCCCACAATTGTAAATTACAGTATTATGCGCAAAAACTGGAAAGTTCAGTCTAAAGCAGTAATCCATTGTCTGAGCTTTTGTTATGATCTTGTTACCACAATAAATGCAGTCATGATATTAGTGGATGTACTTGTTAGTGTAAGGTGCTTCCTTGATAGGTTACAAATAGAAGCATTGATTTTCCAGCCTTGTGAAGTTACATTGCACTTGTTTGAACTGTAAATATCTTTGTTTTAAAGATTTACGAGATTTCTTGAAATTCAATCCCCACAATTTCTCTCTCTAACAGAATTTTGTGTATTCCAGTCAAATCTTTCTGTTTTAATAATCTGAGGTCAACAGCTGTGGTGATTCTTCCTGGGCTATAAAATTTCTTTCCTTTAATGTGTCAGTTTTAAGTAATTGCACAGGATACCCGGCAGACGATGTCAAGACCCAGTTCTGAAATTGGCTACCCAGATCCAAAGTTTCATTAATTTACATCCTACCTGTGAAAAAGAACTTAAAATCTTAGTTTTTTTTCTCACAGGTTTATGACTTTTTTTCTTTTTCAACCCAGTCACAGCATAGTCCATTATGCAATATTTGCCATGTATATGCATACCTAAGAATTTTTCATAATCATACCAGTATGTAGTATGCATGGTGTTGAATTAATTGCAAGGCATACTGTCATGCAGTGACTTCATAATGAACCTGTAGCCTAGTGGAAGTAAATATTTCAGGCTACCCGGGTAGCGACCAAATGTGGACTGTGATTTCCCGGGCCTGAATTTGGGACTCAGTGTCTTTATTGTGAACCACATAACCAAAGAACATTTTCAAGATACTTAACTCGTTTTGGCATTAATTTTTTCTTAGATGGCAATGGTGGACTCTACAGAGCTCTCGGGAAGCACAAAGTCTTAGAGGACATGGAGCGGAGAGGGGTGATGTACGTCCATGTTTACGGTGTCGACAACATACTGGTAAAGATGGCCGATCCAGCTTTCATAGGATTCTGCATCGCAAAGAACGCGGAGTGCGGAGCCAAGGTATTGTTCTAGACGTACCATTTCACTTCGTACTCTGAACATTTTTCATTCTGTAACTGCTGGAGTAGATCCTTTCCTGTATGATGCAATATGTGGCGATAGTGGGAAATTAGAATTCATCTCCTTCAGTGGTCACGAGCATTCATAATAATATTGGTAATAGGTTACCCTTTGCTGCTCTGATGTTTGGCATCTGAAGCCACGGGTGGCCAATACAGAAAGAAACGTTTCTTGGTTGTTAATGCCATTTGAGTCAAATATGGAACCTTCCAGATATGATGTACAAGTTTGAACTTCTGGGGTTCAATAATTGGAAAAGTAGACACGATTGGCATAGTTTATAGATCTGTATGTCTAAGATGGGACAAGGAACCAAATGAAAACTTGCACCCCTTCCTGTAGTATTAGGAGCATTTCTTTGTCTCATGCACAATGTCCCTGTTACCTGCATTAGACTTTGTCAACCATGCTTTCCCAGGTTGCTGTATGTTGTACAGGCTTCCACAAGATTGTTCTGGACCATCCTATTTTTGCCTCTCGTAAATCTTGTTTGTAAAATTTTCTTTTTAGAGATAGATTTGGGTAACTCCCTTATCTCCTGTGTAGTCCTTACTTGTCTCTCCTTTTAATATATTTTTACTGCACTCATTGTATATTGGTCTTTATCAGTATTTCTTCTATCGTTTTCTTCATGCAGTTGTTCTCCTGATGAATTTATTAATATTCTCTGGAAGCATATTGTTTTAGTTGTTTCATTATGTACATTTCTATAGGGAAAAAATAAAACAAAACTTTGTGATTGTCTTTTTTATCACTCTCTTTCTCCTGGTAGGTGTGCGAGAAGACCCACCCCACTGAACAAGTAGGTGTGGTATGTCGCGTAGATGGATGCTACCAGGTGGTGGAGTACAGCGAGATAACACTCAAGACTGCCGAGAGGCGTAATGAAGATGGGAGGCTAACTTTCAACGCTGGTAGCATCTGTAACCATTTCTTCTCAGTCCAATTTCTTGGAGATGTTGTAAGGTGAGACTTCTCAACCATAGCACTGTACAAGGTCATGCTCACATTAAAACCACCTGGACTAAGCTCAACTGTCCAGTTTCTTGGAAAGAGACTTGTTGATCATGGCACTGTGCAAGGCCATGCTTACTTGAAAACTAGCTGGACTAAGCTCAATAGTCCAGTTTCTTGGAAAGAGACTTGTTGATCATAGTATTGTATAAGGTCATGCTCACTTGAAAGCCAGCTGGACTAAGCCCAATAGTCCAGTTTCTTGGAAAGAGACTTCTTAATCAGAGCGCTGTTTAAGGTGTCATGCTCACTTGAAAGCCAGCTGGAGTGGCCACAAAGTCTAGTTTCTCTGAGATACTGTAAGGTGAGGCTTCTTGATCCTGTTACTGTGCAATTTTGTGTCCCTTTGAAAACCAGCTGGACTATCCTCAAAGCCCAGTTTCTTGGAGATTTTGTAAGGTGATTTAGTTTGCAACTGCTCTAACAACATGTTTCTAAATGTTGTTTGGTGGTACTGTAAGATGATTAATATCACCCCTTCCAATTTGTTCAACCTGTTCTCACATTTCGTAATTCAACGATGGGACAAGAGATTTTAAAAACTGACCATTTTAGTCTGCTATTCCCATCCTTGCATCAAGCACATTTACCAAAAATTCCTGTTTTGTCTTGTTTTATGGTCACTTAGGAAGCACGAACCATTTTTAGGCCACCACGTCGCCAAGAAGAAGATCCCGTACATTGATGGAAACGGCTCCAGGATGACCCCGGAGAAACCCAACGGCATTAAAATGGAGAAGTTCGTCTTTGATGTATTCACTTTTACAAAGTGAGTTCTAACAGTTGGATGTAGCAAGTCATGTGACAGTGTTTGTTGAAATCTGCCAGAAATGATGAAATCCTTATTGTTTGACGGAACCATTGCAAACTCACGTTTTGGTCAAAGTGGGCGTGAAGCTGTAAATGAGACAAGCAGCCAACTGAACTCTTTAATTCAGTGGGTCTCCTATAATCAAGTCGTATATTTGACTTACTTTGTGTTTGTGATTATAAACCACATGAGGTTGATTCTCGTTACTATTGTTTGTTCCTTATTTTTTTATGAAATTCAAATGGTGAGCATACAGGAAAAAAGGTTTCTCATTCCAAATGTTCTATAATCAATTTTATCCTTGGCTGCACTTGTCACATAACTACCTCAGTTTAGAATATCTGTGAACAAGTTAAAATTTGCAGATTTGAAAATTTCGTTCCCTGTTTGCAGATAGAGTTGTGAATGCAAAGTTTGCCCCCAAAAAACAAATTTCTTGTTCCAGCTTTTCTCAGATGAAGTGGTTCGATGAGAACAAGCTATGATAACCGAGCACAATTTGAAAGGTCCAGAGATATCAGAAATGAAAGTAGTTGACACTGATGTAATATCTTTGTAGAATCTGCATCTAGACAGGTGGTGGAGTTTGGGAAGAGGAGTTCGGAGAGGTTGGTTAGAGGGGAGGGGGGCACCCCGAATCGAGCGAGATGGTGTGAGGGCGATTGCCGTGAGAGTGAGGTAAATCCCTTTGGGGGGCAAACCGGACGGGAAATCAAGACTGGATTGATGTTGGTGATGATGGAGGAAAAGGATGAAAGTAACCATGGTTACCAAGAAAGATAAAGCATGATTGTAAGGTACATATAAAGAAGATGTTGCACTTTTTAGAGTATCGTATATGTAGTTTTTTGTTTCTTTGTGGTGTTGCCACAGTAACAAATTACTATGTTGTCTTCTGCTGTCATAATGATCATCCTCATACAATTAAGTGTTATTTAAGTTCATGACTTCTCTTCGTTTCAGAGATTTTGCAGTTTTTGAGGTCCTCAGGGAGGATGAATTCTCACCGTTGAAGAACAGTCTGAAGGCGGAGAAGGATAATCCCATCACATCCAGACACTCTGTCCTCTCGCTCCACCATCGATGGGTACTCAATGCCGGGGGAAAGTTTGTTGACCGTGATGGTACCCTCATTCCTGCTATACCAAGGTAAGTTCCTCCCCTCCCCCTACCCCATCCCTCCCTGGCCATGACTCTTCTAATGAATGGGTCTTTTGTTGACATCATATTTTGTAATCCTATGTTGACTTTTATGATGACATTTTAAAACTGAGTACAATGTCATCCATGTTGTTCTATGTGACTAGTTTTGTACAATTTTGGTAAGATCATGACAATAATTGAAAAGTTCCTGGAGAAGTTTTACAACGATGGCTATAAGTCATGTCTAAAGAAAGTTTCTGTTAAATTTAGTGTCTGCATTGAGCAAGAAGCCACCAGGTACCTGTGCATGGTAACATGACTAAAATATTTTAAATTTAACATGAAGGCTATTTAAGATGAAGGCCAGTGAGGATCGATGATCGATCAACACTCTCATTTAAAGAAGCAATTTAAAAGTAAACCTTTTCAAGCCCAAGTTTTAAGTTCTGTGCAGTCCAAGATGAGACATTATAACAGGCTGATTTGTCAATGTCATATTCTCAAACACAGATGGAACTCACCCGTTGATGTCAGGTAACATATTCTTCAAACAAACACTAATTCTCAAAGTTTTGCTCGTGTTATCAATCTCCCGAAGTTTTGCTGAGATTTTCACTTTGTCACTCTACTGCAAACACGTACGGTCTTCTTCATCTGCTTTACGTCTCAGTTTCACTTTCACATCAGCATTGCCACAACGACTTCAGAATAAACTTTTAAATCTGTCACTTTTCATCAACCAAGTTCAAATCCATGTGTAATTGTCACATCATTTCTTTCAAACACTGGCAAATTACCTCAATGTGGACATCGTTTCTCTCAAACACTGGCGAATTATGTCAATTTGAACGTCATTCCTTTCAAACACTGGCAGTTTACTTCAATGTGAATGTCATTTTTTTCACACACTGGCAGTTTACTTCAATGTGAACATCAATTCTTTCAAACACTGGCAAAGTACCTCAATGCCAACATCATTTCTTTCAAAGACTGACAGTTTACTTCGATATGGACATCGTTTCTTTCAAACGCTGGCCAAATTTCTTCCATGTGAACCTCATTGCTTTCAATTTCCTGGGTGCCAGTTTAATATCTGTGCCTTCATTACATATATCAGTCTATTTCTCTCCTGTATGCTTAATTGATATCTTATATTTTTTGCTTCGAAAACTGAGGAAGTTACTGGCTGACCTTCGCCTCAGTTGGGTGTATCTTACATGTACCAACTTTTAAGTTACATTTCCCTTGGGGACTACAATCCTGGACAAAATACCTTGGGACACCCCGCTCCCCCGTTCAGTGTTGGCCGTAGGATTGCTGTTCAAAGTGCACATTCACTCCATAGCGCAACATTGGAAAGGGGCGCGGGCTTTCATTTCGACAGGCCAGAAGCATGCGCAGGGCACAAGAAAGAGCGTCAATTTGAAATAAGTTAAAGGGCAAAATAGGGGGTGATATTCCTTGCAACAAGAAACATCAGCTTCAGCATGTTTGGGGCCCATATTGAAGTTGGTGTACTGTAATAATATTATTGTGTGAATGTTGTCAATGTTATTACAGAGTAAAGGGAGGAATAAGTCAGTCAAATCCATGTATTTGCACCAGATGTGCTAAATAAAATGCAGTCATTGGGGAGGTAACATCATAACTCCAATGCATCTCGTCTGCCAGGAAACTACTTTAAAACATTTTGAATGATACAAATGAGGTACTTTCGGCTCAAACTCAGATGTTGAGACAGGTACTAACATGTTAGTGGTCCGTTGAAGAAGATCAATGTTATTTATTCAAATTGTTCACAGTGATGACGTGGTGTCTGGTATCTATTAAAATAACTTCACATAATGACTATTATGCCTAACTTGCAGGTTGGTCTGAGAAAAAAAGTGTGCTATCATTATACAAAAGAAACCCCCAAAATGCAAATTTTATTGATGTGACATTTGTTCATATTCATATAGCAGTGACATTGTGACACCCATTCTGTTGCATCGTACATGGTGCACTATAATATGTTGGTCATTTTAAGTAGTTTCAACGGACTTCAGAGTACATTATAGATTGTAGTATAGTCTAGGGTCCGTCAACATGTTGATATTATCGTTATATCTGTCGTCGCACCCCACACCCATAATATTGATTTTGATCTTTGCTCATACCGATATCAATGACACCAGTATACAGTTCTGATATATGGTTAGGCGGTACCAAAAAAGTTAGCACCGGTATTTTGGGCACATAAGCCCCAAAATTACTGAAGCACCAAAACAAAAACAAGATGGTGTCTGCTATATCTACTGTATTAGTGCAGTAACTTGTATTCATGTCTTAAAAAAAAAGTTGTTTTGTTGGTACAACTTCAGTGGTGTTTGTGAGGTGTTTTGCCATGGGGAAAATGTTCATTGTTAAGCCTTATTTACACCAATATGCTGTGTACCAATTTTTGGGAATGCAAGAAATCATTATCACATAATCTCAACGTCCAACCCTACAATATCAATTGATAGACAACAGGTGGATTTCCACTGGTTATGTTCGGAAATAATTAGCACATACATCAACTCAATCCTCTACCTTAAATCCGTCATCCACATGCAATGTTCAAGAGAAGTTAAAGTAAATTATTAATCTTGCTATTCTGCTGGTATTTCTTGCTTATGATTGATGTCTTATAAGGCATAAGAAACGCTTGTGTTTCTAGAAAAGTCTTTGTACCACCTATCCTACGTTCAATGTCAATAAGAAAGGAAAGGTGTAGGCCTGTATACAAACCATAATTCATTGGTGCAAAGTGACCTTGCATCGTAAATTTTTCTACAATAACTGTAGTGCTAAATGTTTAAAAAGAGGAAGGAGGTTCTGAGAAACAAATTTCACCATGATATTGATGTATGGTATGAAAGTTTGCTTCTATTTGTGTATCCAGCTGTTTTTGCCAAAAAATGATAAAATAAATACTCTCTTTACAAATGTGTCACTAATGTTACACTAGCCACCTGCTGTACACCTAACCCTAGTGGCAGTAAGGCTGTGTGGATTACTGAATCTTAATTAAAATAACTTAGAAATTTTACATTTTATTGATGCAGAGAAATCCTTACACCTAAATCTACCTTGAAAATAATCTTTTTGCATGAAAAAGCTGCCTACTTGATAAAATATGATTTGCATTCCTAGTTTTGCAAAATGTCGCCAGAAAAAAAAAAATGAGGGATTTTTTTATAGTTTATAACAATATACCATATAGGTATACCAATGCAGATATTTTTCAATACTGGCATATGACAATTCAATCATAAATTCAATATCCTAATTTCTAGGGCTTTTAAATTAATTTCAACCTAAATATCCATGCAGCTTTATTATCTCTTCATTTGTTAGTTTGAAACATGCTGTCATCGTTACAACAGTTACGGATCAGTCAATCAGTACTTATCAGTCAGTGGCCTATTCATCAGTATTGATCGATCAAGCAGTTCATCAATCAGTCAATCAATCAGTCAATCAATAAATCAATCAATAAATCAACCAATCAATCAATCGATCAGTCCAATCAATCAGTCAATCCATCAATCAGTCAATCAATCAATCAACCAATCAATTGATCAATCCAATCAATCAATCAGTCAATCTATCAATCAATCAATCAATCAATCAATCAACCAATCAATCAATCAATCAGTCAGTCAGTCAGTCAGTCAGTCAATCAATTTATCTTTGGTATCGATTCATGCACACAATATACCAATACATTTTTCAAATACTTTTTCATTTTAATATTTGAAGGTCAGATCGCCTCCCAAGTCAGGACTTCAGTTTTGTTTATCTAAAGATTTGTTGAAATGTTAAGTTGGAAAATAGATGATCTTGAAGTAGAAAGAAATCCTCATACATACATACATACATACATACATACATACATACATACATACATACATACATACATACATACATACATACATACATACATACATACATACATACATACATACATACATACATACATACATACATACATACATACATACATACATACATACATACATACATACATACATACATACATACATACATACATACATACATACATACATACATACATACATACATACATACATACATACATACATACATACATACATACATACATACATACATACATACATACATACATACATACATACATACATACATACATACATACATACATACATACATACATACATACATACATACATACATACATACATACATACATACATACATACATACATACATACATACATACATACATAAAGTGTGACCACTGAATATAACAAAAATGAAATGGAACAGAAAAATGGAAAAGCAAGAGGAGTTTTTTAAGGTATTTTGAAGGGGCTCATTGAGTTGATATCGGTAAAGATTGCGGTGATTTTGAAGGGTATAAACACATTCCAATACTCACAATTAGCATAATTAATCAAGTTTCACATCCAATAGTTATATGAAAACTCAAATTTTTCGAATTTTTGACCGTTACTTGCTCTGATTGTGTGCATGTGAATGTACTAATGTGAAAATGTCTGGTCACAAAGTTTCAAAAACCAAATTTAATCGTTGGTTACTCACTCATTAATGTTCCAACGTATGTAAAACTTTGGGATCCTTTCAGTTTGACTGTTTGTCATTAGTATGTGAAGGAAACTTGACCGGTTTAGAAAAATTGAGTGAATTTCACAAAACAACTCAATGAGCCTCTTTAACTTCGTTATATCTTGTTTGTGATGCATGAATCAAGTGACGTCTCTCATCTCATTCTACTCATGATCCTATGACTGTTTGCCTCTCAGTCTTTTCTCAATTCTCCTTATTTTCCTCCTTTCAATGTTGATGTACTGAATAGATTTGTTAGTGTGAGCAGTTAAGTCATTAGTGTTAATTTTACTTTGATAACTGCATAAGAAATCATTTGTTCATAGTGTAACAAATATGAAAGTTTATTATCAGCAAAAGTGACAGACAAAACCATCGCCTTTTGTCCCATGTGTATCTATTCGCCATCATTTTGAAGTTGCTAGAATGAAAAGAAAGATACTATTTAAATGATTTTCTTTCCATTTTCCCTCTCAGCCGCAGAGAAAATGATGTCGATAGTTACCCGGTAGTCTGCGAGGTGTCACCATTGGTATCCTATGCCGGTGAGGTATGTTATGCTTGACAGCGACTGGAAGCAAGCTATCCCTAACCCCTGTTTAAGTGGATTAGTAATTTTTCTATTCACTCATCCATTTCCAAAGGTACATTTTACCACAGTACTGTGCAGCTGCATGGTATTTGGCCTCATATGGCCTTGTTTGAGGGCAAATGTGGCATCAAATAACGCCCAGCCAATCAACAATGCATCCTTGAATGATGGTTCGCTGTGCACAGTGAAATGTTCTGGCCCTATTGTCTGTTAGCTAATGCCCTAAGGTGGATATATTCTTCTTCATATTGAGGCATTAAGTAAGTGGAACCTAAAAGTCTTCTTGAACAGGCTGCTCTGTTTACAGTTTATTTCTGCAAGGACCACGTGCTCTCTGATTTCAACAGGGCAATGGCGCTCTCTATTTCCAAAAAAGCAGGCTTGTCGACCAAAGAAACTTTTGCAGTGTTTTATTTGATTTGAATACTGAGACAGATAGTGACTCAAAAAATGAGGAAGAGGAAGGCTATTATTATGGTTCGAGTAACTCAGAAAGAATCCCTTGCAAGCAAGATAAAAAAAAAACACAGTCTTTTGCTTATATTTGCTTCAAGAAAAAAAAAGAACAAATAGGTGGGGAGGGGACATTATTTTGTTGAATATTTAAAATGTATGGTTTTTCCAGTATTTAATTGAAATTTTTGTGAAAAAGCCTGTTGTGTGAAAAAGGCAATTCCAATTCCACTGTGGGATGAGGGTAACACATATTTCAATTCCCCAGGTAACTGGTTTATTATTTTGTGGTACGTTTTTCTATGGTGATAGGTAAGATTGCAAAATTTGCATTTGAAATAGTATTACTAACAGTTGTGAGAACATTTTGAAAGTAGACTGATGGTAATGCAAGTGGTTAACACACCATTATATCATGTTGCATGAAATGTTGAAAATATAAAATTGTTCAAATTGTACCTTAAGTCTAGAATTACAATAAAGAAAATAAGTCTTGATCGTCAGAGCTTTTTTATTTTGTGTCAGTTGCTGAGGTGTAAAATGTTGAATGATATTCACCCAATGTGCAGTAGAAAAGGAAATTGTGCAATAATTTGTGATGTCATTCTTGTGCAACTCACCCGACGTTGTTTCGCTTTGAATTTAAAATGCTTGCATAACCTTGAAAAAATTACTGTTTTCTTGCATAGCATGTTGTATGGAGATAGATCAAGTTAGATCGCAGACAGTGATCACATTTCGTGACAAGGTTTAATTACTTCCAAAACCAAAAAAAGAAGAAAAAATGGGGAGGAACAAAGCAAATATTTTATTAGTGCAAGAGTGACACACAAGTTATTGCACAATCTACGACTTTGTTTTTAGTAAATAAACTTCAACATTTAATATCTCAGTTCAGGAATGTCCTGTGAAGATAGAAGTTGGACCGTTGAAATTCCTTCTGTAAGCTTTCTGACATAAATTTTTGAAATCTCTGACGTGAGGTACCTCTTAATATCTGCTGTTTTTTCTTCTTTTTTGATTGTTTTTATTTTCTCTCCTCTGCAGGGTTTGGAGAAGTACTGCAATGGGGTGACTTTTACACCTCCGGTCCTCATCGATAAAGAGTTTCTCGAGAAGAAGGAGAAGCTGGACGATTAATGATGGGCTTGACCTCCCCGCAGCAGGAGGAAGAAGAGAAAACTGACTTGAACGAAGATTCATATATTTAATGCTTCTAAAATTGAACCATTCCAAATTGATAGGTTTGCTACCCGTTCCTTCTTTTCCGGTTTCGTTATAGAGACCATGATTGAGTCATTTTATCATGTTCCCTTCTAGCCGGTTTCGTTACAGAGGCCGTCGCCATTTCACATCTGTACAGTCTGATGCTTGCAGAATGTGGTGGGTTTTTTGGACCATGCTCAATCTAGTGACCACTGCTTTCCAAATTTTGCAACATTCTCCAGACAGGACATACCAACAGCCTAATGTGCATGTGTTAATGTGTTTTGAAAGTCGTTCATGTTTAGCGTCACCGCATAGCGGTCAAAGATAGAGAAAATGAGTTTTATCAAGGGCACCTACCGTAAGGTTGTAGCTCAACAATGTTCGGGGGGCATGTCTTTGTTGCAATGTACAAAATATCGGCGTAAAATGTTGAATGTTAGAAATTTGCATTTTGTTTTAAGGTCTCACATACAATGTACCGTTGAAATGTTTGACAGTAGGTAAACTAAACATGATATGTTAAAGATATGGAGAGCACATGAGATTACAGTGACATCGCAAACTATGAACTATGTTTCATTTTTGTCATGGCATGGTGGCAGCGAGACTCGAAGACCTGTAATGGTCTAAAACCATGTTGACGGCACTGTTTCCTGTAAGAAAATATCCATTGGGTTAAAATAGTGAATTGTCAGAAGATTAAAATTTCAATTGTGCACACATTCAGATTCCATCTGTTAGACAGACAAATGGAACCTCTTTTTTCTTTTTAATTCTGTGGTACTGAGCACACATTCAAATTGCATAAATTGGTCAGATTTTATTTATGTTTTCTCCCACAAACATCAGCATGTCAAATTGAGGTCAAAATTGCATTGTAGCAGCTTAACGGAAACACTCGCTGGAGGTTAAAAATGGAATTTGTTAGTTGGTGACTTGAGGTGTTGGTCAGGAGTCTGTATTTTTGATCATCAGATTGTACACCATTTCAGAATCTCTTTTAAGAAGAGTTTTGGCATATTTTTTTTTATTTCTGCTCCTGCCAAGCTCTTATTTATTTCGCTATGCTACTGTTGGTCACAAGGCTTGATGCCTTGGCATTTTGTTTTTCCAGATATTTATTTCTATGTTGGTCCTGTTACGTTATGTACATGGAAAAATGTTGTTTTGCAAGAGGCAAAGCTCCAGTATTTTATTGGGCAGTAATCCGGTAGTTAAGTAAGTTTAAGTTTTCTCAACAGGCCAACGTAGTAAAATTCGGATTACAACAACCAGGGATGTAAGTACACTGCCACACACACACACTGCTTAACACATACAAGCATGTTTACACACATACTATCGAGGACTTCAGTGGATTACCTTCTCAACTGTAGACTTTTGATGTTATCATGTATAACAAACTGGTCTTGTATCAGACACTTGGCAACCATATGGGAAACATGTGTTCCATTACATCCCCATATTTGTCACATCCCTGTAGGCCCCTGATGCCATATTTGCTACCGCTCATCGTTTGTGGGTATCTCCTTGATATTGTGGTAAATATTTTTCTTTTCAAGGTGCTCCTTTGGAGGTGTTTACAAACCGTGAATACACACAATATTTTACAGTACACTCATGCATCAACTGAACGTTGTAAACGTTATGTAAATGATGCTCTCTCATTAACTTGTATGTTTCAAGCAAGTCTGTTGTGAGGCAGAGCAGGAAGGGGGTCAGGGAGGGGCTGCTTTTAAATTCATCATTTTCTAGTATTATGGTTTTCTTATTCTTTTATTTTTTTTTTGGTGTAGCTTTAAGTCCCTACTTTTCTTGTTATAAAGATGTTGCTGCTACCCATGAAGAACCCCAGTTTTGAGACCAAAAAGTTTGTTTTGATGTTTTTACCTCTGGTTTAGAAGTTACTGTGTTCGAACACAGTCCATAAGAAGCATCTTGATTTACCAATTTGCTTGTTTTGGATAAAAAATTAAAAAAAAAATAGAAGAAAGAAAACTGAAATAAAGAGAAGAAAAAAAGGCCAAAAAAAGAAAGTGATACTTAAGAAATGCTTGCAATATTTGCAAACAAGACATTAGTTATTCAGATACAATCATTACCCAGAAGAAGTGGATCCAGCAGAAGGTGGAATTCTGACACAAGAAAAAAAAAGGCTAAGAAAAAAAAAAAAGCAAAAGGAGAAAGAAAAGTCTGTTGATTGACAAAAGCAGAAAAGTTTGTTAGGGTGATAGAAAGTAGATTTTAAATTGGAAATCACAAAAACAAGCAAAAAGGGAGGGAGGGGAGTGTGTCTGGTTTTCATATTTTGAAAATAGTAAGATGTGAAAGAAAATTGCAAATTGCAAATTTACCTTTACATAAATATAATATTGATTGCGATTGTGCGCAATAGGTAAATGAACTAATGTACCAATGTTAAATTGTAATGTTCATTGTGCAATAATAATGAAAAATCAGTAGTGATGGTTTTAGAACGCCAGAAATCATTTAATTTGCATTCGAGATGGTCAAGCTCGTGTCTCGTGTTATTTGACTTGCATTGAAGGTCACTCAGTAACGCGTCAAAGACCAGCAGTTTGCGATTGACTGTCCATGCACGTACCAGAATTACGTGTTAAACTTGTATTGGATAAATTACTCCTTAAAAGGATATTGCATTTTCAGCTTTGTTTTGATAGGTGAAACTGAGACAAGGATGTGCTGGGTCAGATAGGGTAGTGTGTTTGGTCATTTCGCGTGCTGCATGTGTCATTTCACCCTTCTACACTACATTCCTTTTCGTTAAAGCTCGCAAGAATTCAGCCTTTGACACGGGGGGGGGGGGCAATTTTCAACTTGGACGGATCTCATAGGGATATCATGAGTTACTGTCATCTCCTTGGCTTTGTTTTTATATATTCAATTCAGATATATGGGAACATCCTGCTATAGTTTTCTTTGGAATTTTATTCTCGATAAATTTTGTAACTTATTTTAAACGTAATTTTACTTTCGTTATTTTTTCACACAATTTTGTGTTGTTGGTTTTCATGCATCTCTGCTAATACATATATATAAAGATATATCAAAAGATAAATTTATCTTTGTAGATGTGCTTTATTGTTATAAATAAGAAGCCTTTAGCTTTGAGCTCAATTGATGGTTTAAGTCACCTGCAAAGAATTAGGGGATGTGTAGTATAACGGTTTTAAAAACAGTGAAACAAAACTGATTATTCTGATTCTAAATTCTGGTTAAGGGCACCATCATGCACAGATTCTCAGAATCTGTGCATGATGGTGCCCTTAAGTACAAGACAACTGAAAAAGGGAATTTTGCTTCACTTCCAAACTTCAGAGGTTGGTAGTTTGTTTTACTTTGCTTTACAAAGCCTAGCAGTCAATCACTGTCCCTTGAAATAAAAAAGGCCAATGGGAATGGATATAAATTTTCATGTATACAAAAATGGGACTTAAACAATGTTTTTCTTTTTTATACTGACTATAAAATATTTGACTATCAGTCGTAAAATAGGACAAATTTTCAACCCATATTCCAGCTGTAATGACAACTGGTTGCTTGATCTTCAAATTTGATCTTAGGTGGCGCTGTCATGGAATGACACCTAAGTAATATTTTGAAGTAGAGGATTTGTCAGGTCATGCTTGTCTTCAAAGCATGTCACAGTTTGGCATTACCAACTGCACTGTCATAATGGAATTTTCCTATGTGTTTGGTCGTGGCCAAACGTTAAAGGAAAATAAGGCGTTTCTTTCACAGAAAACCATATTTTTAAACCAGTGTATGTGAACATAGAATGATAGATTATACAAAATAAGAACAGTAGCCTTCTTTTCAAGAAAGTTTCTCACAGATGGAAATTCAGTTATTTGCTGCTCAACATTAATTTGTTTACCCAAACTTTTCAAAAATTCAAATGATGCATCTCCCATTACTCATCACGTACATGTTTTAACGGGATAAAACTTTTGCAGATGTGTATTAATGAGATTGAATGGGTTAACACTGATTAAAACTATTTTCGTTGTATGCCATATTGGTATATTCTAAACGCCCTAGTGCCCTTTAAGTAAGTGAAAAAAATTGTAACAATGTAAGCAGTTTTGGTTTAAACATTTTAATTTGCAAAACAGTGCTGACATAAGAAAAACATCGGTCTTGGGATCATGTTGCACATATTGCAAACTTGAAACTCGCTAACTTAGAGGTCCTTCATGCTTCACCCTTAATGTACTCCGCTGGTCTTTACCTGTTCATCCTGTAATGTTCAAAAAGGATCAAATCATGTTCTTTTAATTTCTCATCTCTTCTTGAGGAACAGATCTATTTTTTCTCATATTCAAATTGAATTTTATTTTGCTCATAGTATTAACCCAGAATGGAAACAATTTATAAAGCAAAAATTATTTGCAAGAACTTCAAACTTGGAGAAAGTACGTAGAAGTTGTTTGAACAATACATGCCTGGGGAGGGGGTGTGATGAGTGGTTCGAACCATTTATCACACCCCCACCCCCTCAACTCGTGCATCTGTTTGACAATAATCCATGTAGGAAAACTCTATGAAACAAACACAGTGGCTGGGAAATGGTACCGTCCAGTCTGCCATCTGCAATATTTGCAGCACACATCTTTTTATCTTTTTTATTAAATATTGGTGTAGTCCAATTTGATGACGAAACAGCTTTACTGCAGTTTATTTCTCCTCTGGTTGGCATTCTACAAGGTGTTCTTTTCTACAAGCCCAAATTATTGCCAATGGTAAAGCTGCTAAACAGATAAGAGCGTTGAAACCATAAGCATACCGAGGAGAGCCCAGACAATCCACCAGTAAGCCTGCGAAAACAAGTTCACAAAAGTTTTCACATATATGAAGAAAATGGCGGTCAAGTTATGATTATAACTCCTGAGTCAAGTTAAGTACATGTGTATTTGTTCAACTGAGAATGTTTTACAGATGGCTTTGATTTTCTTTTCTTATGACTTTATCATCATCATTGCATCAATTAGCATTGTCACAATCCTCATCATCAGTAACATAACCACCATCATAACCATCATCATAATCATCATCACCATCATAATCACCATAGTCATTATCGTTATCGACATCTTCGTCATCATCGTCATTACGAACACAACCATCATCACCATCATCATCACCATTACCATCATCTTTGTCAACATTGTCGTCATGATCATCACCATCATTAGAACCATCACCATCATCACTCACCATCGTTATTAACAATCATCGCCATCATCTTCACCTTCATCATAATCATCATCGTCACTGTCATCAGCATCTTCCTCATCACCACCATTATCATCACCATCACCATCATCTTTGTCAACATTGTCGTCATGATCACCACCATCATTAGAACCATCACCATCATAACTCACCATCATTACTAATAATCATCATCATCATCATCATCAGTCATCATCAGTCATCATCATCATCATCATCATCATCATAATCATCATCACCAACACCAACACCATCATCACCATCATCATCATCGTCGTCGTCATCATCATCATCATCATAATCATCGTCACTGTCATCGTTATCGACATCACGTGCGTCACTCTGTAACATTAATTAACATCACATCAAGACAGTACATATTCTACCCACTAACATAACTGATCATGGTGGTGGCCTATATCTTACCAGAGAAGAAGCCTCCAAATTGCACCGCAAAGCCGTCTACGAAAAAGTTAATGACCAACGCTCGCGAAAAGTGATAGTCGCAAACCACCGAAGGAATTAAGCCAGCCGCGCAGGAGACGAACATTGCGAGGCAAAAACCAGTGAGAGTTGCCATGGCGATGAGGCTGTAAAATTCTGTGAATATTGCGCACCCGAGAAAGCAGAAACAGTTCATCGCTATCGGTATGACAGCTCCCGTTAAAGCATTGAAACAGCTTAAGTGAAATAATATAGCGCTCGTGGTTTTACCCGCGATTCCGCCGATTCCTCCAGCACTCGACAGGAAGACCGCCTGGCCGTCGGTTAACCCGGCTGCTTTCCCGAGAGACACTAAAAAAATCGCCCAAGATAAAAACACATTGAGCATCAGAAAATCGATGACAACTAGAACAGCAAAGGTTTTGTGTCTAAGTATAAGAGAAAAATAATCACTGCATTCCTGCGGAATGCTCCTGTACTCGTTCTCTTGTAGCTGTTTTGTCCGAGAGTCTCCCTTTTCATAGCTCTCCACCTTCTCACTTCCTGTAATGATTTCAAGTGATTTGGTTTTCCTTATTCTGTCTTTTGGTGGTGGCCTAAAGCTCACCCCAGTTGTAACGAGGTTCCATAGTACTGCTCCAAAGAGTACCAAAGATGCGTCAAGTCCATATCTGTCTTTGAAAAACTGGATCAACGGTGGAAGAAATGCTACCCCGAGGAAATGAAACATTGCAGAGGCAGCAAACATCGTGGGGTATCCCTCCTTAAAATGCTCTTTTAATACCAGGAGTGACGTAATGCCTAAAAAACTGTGACCGATGCCTATAAGGACAAGTGATAATACAAAGCAATGATTTATTTCATGTTATTTTAGCATGCACAAGATAGGTCCCTCCCCAGTCCAGTGACACTGGAGGTAGAGAGTTTCCCTCTGATGTGAAGGTGCTACCTTCGCATAGGACAATCGTAACAAAATATACAAGGAGTTTATATATAGACCTTTATTTTCATCCACGATAAACATACATGAACCTCACCGACAATCAAACTAGCGCTGAAACCATTAAGACATCCCCGGTAACCGTGACAGTGCCTGAGCGACGCTAGATTAAAGGTGATTGGTCGCCGTACATCTCATATGACGGTACAATCTTCTTGATAACTCTCTACAGACGTCACTAGTTGACAGGTCACTCTTTGCAAGTAGCGCTGAAAATCGATAATGCCCTTGTGTTCATACGCTACTGTTTTGCTATCGTAACAGAACACTAACTGTAGGTACACAAGTACGTGGAGAGAGTAAGAGCATACTAACAACATTTACGGAGAGATGGCAAGGAGAGTCTGACGTCACGTGAGGTACGATAATCTACTTTAGTCAATCGAGTCCTAGATATATTGGAGAATCAAAGGGATCATATCAATCACGTGTAACCATTGTTGTGCTTACATTATCTGTGCCCAGCTGAGAGACTCATTCAACTATGTTGACCATAAACTCTGCAGTATAGATGTAGGCTACTTTGCTATTTCGAAGGACGCACAATTCTACACGGACATACAAACAACATCGGTGATTCTCGGTAATGCAGCAATGGAAAGAAGAAAGATGCGATGAATGTGAAGGGAAACAGCTGCTTTTAAGAATTCAGAATAATCTAAGGACATTTTGAAGCCCAACAGCGATTCAAATAAATATATCGAATACTAACCTGATGTAACGTAGGCTATGAAGAGTTTCCAGACGTTATCAACTGCAAGTCCACAGTAGATATACGCAAGACCTACAGTGACGCCTCCGAGCATCCCAAGTTTCCTACAGCTTACGAATTGTAGAATTACTCCTACCGCCGGAGCTGAACATTGAAGAAACATCCAGTTAAACAACGAAAACAATATGTCAACATCAGAACAATTAATAATAATAAAAAAAAAAACGGTACCATATATTTCATAACAAAGCCGTAGCCATATTTTCAACAGCTATTGACCATTCTTTGCTTTTTGTAAAAGGCCGACATCGATCACTCCTCATTTTCCTGATTTTGATTCTATAGCCTGATCCGTTTCATTTTGTCTTCCTCGGTAAGGAAAAGTACGGTAAGCAGGATTGTAACTGTTTTCGCTAAAATAGTCAGAAAACCTTATTTTCTCCATTACATATTTTTTTACTCCAATGAATATGATAACTAGGACCCTCTGTCCTGATAGTGCAGTAGATCTCAAGTAAACCTAGGCATTTCATATCTAATTGACCGTATTATTTTTCCTCTGGAATCACAATGAGGGGATAATAATGAACTATGGGCGATGAGGTTGGTAACACTATATAGCACGCTTATCTGTTGTTTCAGCATGGTATAAATAATAATAAATTCAGCGGCTTCAATTCAGCTTGGATATTGTAGTATAGCTTCGGTCGTTGTATATTGCACGATATGCAAAAAAGGACACCGTAGCTATGAAAACACTTAAGTTCATTATTAACAGCAGCAAAATTATAGCCTAATGAGAATGATAAGGAAATATGTAATTGTATGTTACGCGTAATAACCTTCTGTTTGTTCATTGGTCGGTGTGCTGACTTTATTTCTTTAGTTTGACTTTCCCAGTTTACTTTTAGATATTTTAACGGAGCTGGAGATTAAACTTTGAAGATTTGTTTTGTTTGATAACAGTCCTTCGATATGTGTTAGTAATTGAAACTTGAGCAAAGCTTTTTCTTGTATCAGGACAGAGCTACGAAACGTTTCTAAATTTATTAGAAAGAAAATAAGTAAAAAAAATCATACTCTCTCCAACATATATGGAAAAAAAAATACACAGTACGTGGTAATGTTGATGTAGGTAATTCTTTTTGAAGAAAGTAAGTGCCACCATGTGTTGGGGGTAATGATCAATATTTAATTTCATATTACGTAAGTTACCACCTTGAAACGCCACTGATGATGCAACTACTACACTGTAGGTAGGTTCCAATGCTCTGCTGTACTCGGTGCAACTACTGACATTCCACCTATTGACTACGTTCCACATACAAATACGTACGTGCTGGAAGGAACTGGGACTTTGTTTTCTTATATATTTAGTATCATGTTATTGAACAGGTGCTCTCTAGAATATTCTTGTGTGGAAAGTTTGGCAAGTGACTTTTGTATGTACACCCTCGTCGACTGAGAGTATTTTAAGAATAGAATACTTCCACCAATCTGACCAAGACATCACCATCAGTTCCCCGTGTGTTTACTTAGTGCCTGTGTTATTTAGCATACGTGTATAACAGAGTCAATTGTGACAGTCATTTATACTCTTCGCACGCAGAAGCCAGCCTAGCTTATTCTTTGTGTGCAGTCCTTCGTGCTGTTGTTATTTCCATATACTAAGGCACTGTTTATCGATCACCACGATCGCCGAGACTTAGGTTACGGTTAGCCGACGTTTCTCGCATAGTCTTCGCCAACATAGTATTTAGCCCTTCCAACGTTGCAGTCGCCCGTGACTCCACTTGAAGTCTTGAGATCTAAGCTATGTTACTAGGTACCACCCTGGACTATAGTAGTAATAGTTAAGTCTAATTGTTAATCAAGCTCTAATTAATGGAAAACCTTTATCATTACAAGCTAATCAATTTTGTACTTTGAAATCTTAATCTGGCTGAACCTAAAGTCTGAACGAGTAATTATGTTTAAATTGAAACTAAAATCAACACTTTCGTTCCATCTGTCGTCTGCAATTAGGTCCATATTTTTTTCTGTCGCCATTCCGTGACACATGCCATAACCAATGATTTTTTCTTTTGCAAAAGGTAAACTGTAGTAAGTATTAAAAAGTGACCATTTAATGACGTAAAAAATTATCTAAAACAATGTTTAGTAAACTACAGTGATTATTTAAAAGTGACCATTTAATGAAGGAAAAATTTTTCTAAACAGAGTTTACACTTTGAATTTTCTTCTTTAGCTCTTCTCAATAGTAGGTTCTGCTAAGCCAAATAGAATACGATATAAAATTCCAATGGTCAATAATGGAATACCCTGCTCTTCTTTGTAAAGTTGAATGAACCATTTAATTGCCTATCGGCCTATAAAGGTGCTCTTTTCGCATGGATGGAACCAATTACTTCATAGTCCAATTAAAGTGTGCAGTTGTCAACAAAATTGTGCGATGAAATAGTTTTCAAACGTTGTTGTTACATCAAGACTTTTCCAATTGCACTTCTTCCCTGCTATTCTGCATTTTGTTACGGATAGCTCCACAATAAAACCCCTGCATTAACATCAACTTAATATGTCCTTGCCCATATCATTGTAATGTCGTTTATCTCTTGTTCTGCAGCATCTGTCCCCATGGCAACTACTTAGGCACAGACCAAAACCAAATTCAGACTCCGATTTAACAATCACAAATAAACAATACGCAAGAAATCAAAGCTGTACGCAATCTCCCGACGCTACAACCTACCTGGATGACATCGACGGTGAGAGTTTGCTCAGAAAAAGGTAGTCTTGGTCGAAACGTCATTACCCTTTCGGGGTTACAAAGTAACATGCAGTATCTGTCCTTCTTAAAATTTCTACATAAATACCTCATAACATCAAAGGCGGTGTAAGGTATGATCAGATGCCACACTTGTCACCTGATGTGTGCCCTCCAGTGTTTTGGCATTCACTCTGCCTACAACAATAAATCAGCAAATGCTCCATTGAGCACAAACCACCTCAAATGACTTTGTAAGACTTTAGGCTGCAATGTGTCTTATTTTCTCCATGGGTTGGTAATGTGTAATCAAGCAGAGAATGAACGTGTAACGAACTTTAAGAGGGAAAGTTCCATCATGAAATGGAGGGGGCCATTTGAACTTGACATTTTACAAGAAGATTTTGCTTCAGCAATAACGTCGAGAATTTCTGAAGGAATAGAGGAGATGCTGAAATACTGTGGTGCTTGGGTCTTGACATACTGAGTAAAATGAGTCATCCGCGCCCACTCGCAATGTAAATCCCTTGAACTTAAACTGATCAAAAAGCTAAATACCCTGAAATGTCTTAAAATGACTTACACAGTAAATACGAAAGTCCATTTTGTAGTGAAAATGCCCATGCTACTAGTGTGTTGTTCGTTTGGAGCTTGGCGACCAACTCCTCAAGGATGACGCTGTTTGCCTTTACGCTTCCCGTGAGGAAGAAGTTGCGACTACAAACGGCGATGAAAACAACCCATTTATCCATCATTTCAGTTTCATATGTTTTGGTTGAAGCTGTAAATCCGTAAAAGATGCAAATAAAAAGGAAAATAAAATGGTGGATCTGTATCTTCAAATACATTAGAAGAATGTAAGAGAGAAAAGAAGTTTATGTTTCAGCATGCCTGTAAGTTTGTTATTGACTCCACATTTTCTGGAGCAATAGATAAGGAGTGATCTTATTATTATTTAGCTATGAGGAGATAAGCATTACGAGCACATTCTTTGTTATTTTTCAAATTTGCATGTGTCAAATGTAGTTGACGATGTTAACAGTAAGAGTAGCATATATCACATAATATTTTTCATGAATGCGCATAGAGAACATTAACAGTTGGATCTGCAACCTCAACAATGACTTAAACAGTGTGTTAAGTCATACGTAATTTGAGTGGTCCCAGGGTGAAATTTCATTCGAAACATTTACTCAAAAGACATTCTATTCGAATGGTCTTGAATGGTTTTAAGTGGTTTCTAAGTTGTCATGAATGGTGCCAACTGGTCTAAAACACGCAAATGGTAATTTCCACTGCTTTTTACAACTGTTTTCAAAAATGGTAATAAATACATTTGGAACCTGAATGGTTTCAGATGGTTTCTGTCAAATGGAATTCACCTTTGGCGTTAAGAGAAACTTTCATAGAAAGATAGCAGCATGATTAAGGTTTACACTTTCATTTTGGTAATCGTTTTACCATAATTAGCAGGTTCATATAAACCTGAACCCAAAGAACAAAGCAAGAAGTGGCATTAAAAGTAATTTCAATTTAAGATGGTTAATACTCTTGATTTCCCTCTTCTTAATTTTCCGTCTTTATCACAAAATTGACGGTGTGCAAGAATATTTCATCCCACCGAAATTTTGTTAATAAGCTTGTAGTTGGAGATATGATATTAATTGAATTCCTAAAGTCTTCCTATTAGATCAACACAATTTAATTATAGATTTATTACACTCAGTTTCATTCTCTATGTAGGCCTGAAGAGGGAGAGCCGTAGCCAGGCTAATCAATTTGAATGGGAGGGCGCACATCAATTTTGGAGTTTTGGCCGGCCTGGGAAGGGGTCCTAGGTATGGAGCGTGCTTTTTTCCATGGCTCTAGATGAAAAATGGTGCCAGATTTCCACCTCTTTCCTTTTAGTTTTGTACAGTATCCTTAAAAAGCAGGACCGTCTATTGACCTTTTCTTGCGGGACACGTTACCCAGGGTTCCCTGTGGCTACGTGCCTGTATAGAGGCACAGCACTGGAAACAGCATTCAAACCCTCTTTATTATTTCTCAAGTACAAATAAATATCTTAGCAACCTGCTTAGTTTTAAATACCAAAGGAACCTCTTTCGCTTTATATATCAATTGCGGCGTTGCATATAGGCCATTATAGCGTCGTGTTAGTTGGTTTTTTTTTTTGGGGTTTTACAGTCTCGGTATGACTGCCCTAGAGACGGATGTTTTACGTTATTGACAACACAGAGCTAGAGAAAGACATTAGACCAGGAGAATCAGAGAGTAAGATTCGACTTGATGTTACGATCAAAGTTCCATTTATTTGATGATTCGACTGGCACACACAAATGAATGAGAATTAGTTGACGATGATGATTGAAAGAGAGAAACGAAAGGATGCCACAGGCCTACATAATGGACAAGGAAATCGATGTTGTCCCTTCGACGGGAATTTTGCCAGTCTGGGCCCTATTGCTGACGCTTGGCCTCGTGGTTTCACGGGGTAGATGACAACCTCGACCAATTATAGGCCAACGATTGTCTATGACGGCATATGTAAATGATCGCTACCAGTGATCAACCAATCAGCTACGTATTACGAAATCTTTCTAAGAACAGTGTCTAAGTTTTCTATTTTCAATGTATTGCCGTGTCTTATCTGACTGTCTGAGGGGGTATAAATAAAAGGTTAGTAAACTCTAGTAAACACTAGTCAAGACTGAACTTTGTATGACCCTTTTGAGTACGGTGGAGTAGAATGACCATCTCTATACAACAGTAGGCGAAGGCTGTGCGCTTTATAAGTAGAACCTTGATGGAAAATGACCGTAATAAATCGAATTGCTTTGTCATACTGTCTTGGTTTTTACTTTATTGACGGTAAGTTGGCCTTTGTAAAGCACAAGTAAATAACAATACAAACGGCCCACCCGCAGAAAGCTATTGAAAGCTTATAAGCGCTGGTACCCTTAGAAACAAATGGGAAGAATTCGGAGATCAAGATAATTGAAAAGGCTCGATAGTAAAAAAAAACAGAAAATGAAAAATGAAAGGAAAAAAAATACGCAAAAGAAAAAACAAGGGAAACAACCAAAGGTAATTTACGGTAGACGGTGGAAAGAATGTTGCTCTTCAGTATGTTCTATATTTCTCCCTTGTTCAATGGAAAGTGATTAAATAATTGCTAATGAAAAAGCTAGATGCAAGGGAGGGGGGGGGGAGCAATTTGCAATTTTGCTTTGCGTTTGTGTGTGTGTCTTAGAACTCATAGCGGAAGCCAATATACTGTCACTTTTTACACAATTACATATCTGAATATAATAACTCAGATAACGAACGTTCTGTTTCAGATATCTGCTTTAGACCAGAATTAAAAGTAAAGATACATCATTCTGTATTTGTTACATGCTAAAGGTGAAACTAATGATGATGTGAAATTTCATTTTACCAGCTTCGACTGTTTAAAGATCTTTACCACGTTTATCATCTATACTTTTGATTAATTCGATCTATTTGCAGTTCGTGGTACCATTAGTCATACCTATTGGCTTAAGTTCAGATTATTCGATATTTTTGCTGCTCTGTTAATTCATGGCAGAAGGAGAAGAGGTCACCAGCCTCAGTGATAACGAATACTGGGGCGTAAAAGAATACTTTAAAAGTTACATACCTGCAAAAATTAACACTTGTCCCTTTATCACCTTTTACCTATAACTCTATTGTGAAAGACCTTCAAGGACTGTAACTCTTGATGATATATACGTGATTTTCCATTTGAGTTCCAAAATTATGAAATGCCCTTCTTTTCAACTGCCTTAAAGTGATAAAAGGAGTTTAAAGAAACTGTAGTATAAAAACTTCACGTCCAACTTTTAAGTGAAACTGCCTAGGCTGAGATTGTCATTTCCTTCCAGAGTCTTTAAATTTTAGCAGAAATATCGACCGAAAGTGGGGAAATTCAAACTTAGCAGCCCTCCACCTCCCTCCTAGATAACATTATTTAGCCTGCCGTGCTGTGTGCCCGAAATTCTAGGGAAAAAGTTGTTTCTGCCATAGTTTATTAGGTTTCTTTCAATATTTGTAAAATCATTAATTTTACTAGTTACAGAAGGATTTTACATATATACAAGGGTTAAATCATGAATGAACAATAAATGAAGAACAATACAGGGCAATTACTCAAAAATGAAATGGTTGTTGCAGAAAGCACTTTTCACATTAACAAAAGAACTTGGTTGCCTTGACTTGATTTTATGTAATTGTTTTTGGACTTGCAAGGTAAACTTAAATTTATGTATGAAGTAGTTCACATGCAGACGGAATCTTATCAAGAAGTTGTTGTTGGAAAATATAGTACTTAGCATGCAAAAGAAGTATATTATAAGGATGCTTAAGCACTACTTTAGAGTCAAAAAAGAAATCAGCTTTCGAGATACCAAATATAGCCTTCCTAAAATAACCTGTCAGTATCTAAAATAAAATTAGACGTATATTTGCAATTCCAGAACATGACCAAGCGTTTCATTTCTTTCCCCACAAAAAGTGCATCTTGGATTTTCCTGCGCGTTCATTTTGTGTAAATAATAATTTGTGCCCAGTATCCTATGGATAAAACAGAATTTTACTCTCCTTAACAGACTTAAAAGAAATCAGGTGAATTTTTTGCCATTGCTCGTCATCAAAATTAAAATCAGTTTGCCACGGTCTGATTGCTCTAGGGAAAAAGTAAACAAAAAGTAAATAAAAGGAAAAGAAAATCTGGGGAGCTTTCTTGTTGAATTTCATTTTGTAGAATGCACAAGAAATACGAGAGCACTTTCCAATGATTAGCTTAGTACTTTACACTAGCATTACGTGATACTTTTTTGTGGTTTTTCTGGTTATTTTCTGATCATTTTGCGTTTTGGCTGTGGTAAGCATTACATTGCAAACGAAAGCGCAATGTAGTCACCGAGTATCTTCTACTTACAAGCCTGTGAAATGCCATTTACGGCTTTCTGAGAGGTCCTGATTTTTATTACACTCATCGCCAACCAATGTGACACTCCGCTTAGGTAGTCTCTAGGAAAAATCTAACTCCACGTACTCACATTTAGCAACCCTGTGATTGTCTTTTCCCTTCCAGAAAATTCATTCTTATGCCACTGGGCTCAGTCTAGCTTATATCCCAATCCATACACACTCACCTTTCACGTCAAGCAAGACCGTAACCTTGGAAACATTGGAGGAAAATTTCATATCTTTGACCACCCCCCTGTGAAAAGTCACTGGTGGGGAAGCAAAGATTGCAAGACGGACCCTTGTAACTACCAAGATAACTCACACTGAACGCAAATTTATAATCGCGGCGTCATATCTTTTCCTTAGTTCATTAGGAAGCAACGAGTCCCCAACGAAAACCTGATGAGAGAACCCAGAGCTTGAGTACTCAATGTTCGGCAGCAGAGGAAATAAAGTGGTACACAGCGGATTTTCATTAGCGCAGAGACACACGAGATACGTAAGTGGGCCACACCGTATACTGTAGGCTTGCTCCAACGGTCTCTACAGTAAGGTCCGTTATATAAAATAATAAAACATGAGGTCATATTTTCACCGAATTATCCTTAAGTTTCAAAGACTTTCAAGTTGTAGAAACTTTCAGCATCATTTTCGTTCATTGTTTAGTTTAAGGCAACTGTGCACAGCAGTAATGAGGTATTAGGGAATAAAGAAAGACATAAGTCTTAGAAGCAACATGTACCAATAATGTGCCACAATAAGAGAAGTATATATTCTGACTAGTCTACTGAAAACATACATAGGAGACACTTGTGTAACATCATGAATGCACATTGGCTAAATATGGAAATTTGTGACGTTAATTAAGAGATGGTCTCCTGTGATGTTTAACATTATCGTTTGCTTACTTAACATTCACTTCAAGGACAATTGAAAATTTTATTTGCCCAGAGGGTTTATTATGGATAAGTAGTTATTTGCGTGCACTTTGGCATTAGCTTTTTATAAACGACAAAACTGTTTCGAGATATAGTTTGATATGACTCGCTTCGGACAAATCTTCTCCGCATTTGAGTATTAGAACAGAAACAAGGCTAGTTGGTGATATCCTGTCACATTACTACCCAAAAGTATGGTACGTTGCTGCTTTAAAAGTAAGGAATTTCTCAATACTTTACTGCGTTTAATCACATATCACAAATTGGTATTCTGTAGTATTTTAGCTCAAATACAGGCACGATGTACCTGTTATGTACCAGGATAACACGAAACACTAGTGCTGTTCAAAATCACTGTACCGCACAGGGTTAAAAAGTTCACCGGCAGGTTAGGACAATTTTCGAAATACCTCAACTCAAATGTAACAATAAAAAAGCAAACTGCATTCTGAAGGATTGGATGTCTCGTCAACAAGCTTCGTGGGATACTATACCAATAAGCCACTGGAAGACTGAACACTCACGAGGTGTGTGTGTGCCCTTGTTTTCGGGTGGGATCGAGGACCGAAACAATAGAAAGTTAGGTCCTCTGTAGAAAATTCAATAGATTTCTCCGGTCCTCTCAAGATTAACAATAGACAGTCTATTGTTAAGGTTAATGTTGAGGAAGAAAAAACAAAAGAAAGCAAAATGAGGTCCTCGGAATGAATGGAAACAACGTTCTGTGTGTGTGTGTGTGAATTTAATTTAGGACTGTGGCAACAACGTTTAAAGCTCAGACAAGAGTAAAATTTAGACTAAATTTGGCACAATTTAGGGGCAAAACGGCAAGGAGAATATCCCTCAGAACTGCATAAACTAATCATATGAAGGACATGCACTGAATATTTTGTTGAAGGTTTGAAGTTTTTGTAATGATCAAGTAAAGCCTCACGAGAAATAAAGAAATAATTGTATTAATAACAGTACGGAAGAAAGAAAGTCGTTTATATTGAGATCCGCATTTGAGGGGGGGGGGGGGGGGGGGGAGGGGAATATAACTGATCAACTATGTTGAGAAGGATGTTTTTGGCCACTACTCGTCCACAAATCACTTTAAAATCCCAATTATGACAACTCTTTTGTAATATACAGTACTCGTTGTCACATCTTTCCTTGGAAGTAGTGGTGAGGACGTATATTATGGAATAACATTGTATGTGGGGACGAAGTGTTTGAAACTTTGCCGTGACCACGCACTTTCACCGAGGATTTCCAGAGCTGCATGTTCACATTCCTTCACACATTTACAACAAATGGCCAAGCTACGGGGATCCCCATGTGTTACATACAAATGAACTTTATTGAGAGATAACTAACAATTCACTTCGGTGTTTAACACAATGTGATCAGGCACTTTTTGCACACTATGGCATCTATTCATATGCACATAGTCAGTACCAGCAAAGTTAAAAAGAAAAGTTGACAGTTTTAACAATCAGACGTAACCGGTTATGCCAATGATAACTATGTGGTAGTACGCTACAAAATCCTCATAAAGGTACCGATATTAACTTAATGGAAGGTGTAAAAAAGTGTATGAATAAAGTACATAAAATCCCCTGTCAAATTAACAAATAAGGCATAATATTAAAATTTACAAACAGCTGGTATATACGCTTAACACATGGACTTAAAGACGTTAATAAAGTGCTAATTCATCTTAAAATCATGAATGTGAAAATATTCAGTTTGTTTTTGTACACGGTTAAGCAGAATGCAAACGTCGGGCATGCGTATGTTTAATAGCCTAGGGTATATTATGTAAAAAACATCCAATAACATTAGAATTTGTGTTATAATCAAAAGGTAATATCCGTTTATCAATCAATGTTCTGAATTGAACTTGGAAAGTAGGCCTAATTTCCTGTCTATGGTTCATAATTAGATAACAGTTTGGACTTTTGAAATACTGTTGAGAAAATACTTAAGTTTATCCTAACTATGACTAACAGAGATATTTTAGGTTGACTTTATTGAAGGGAATATTTTCATGTCCGTATAATGACGCACTTTGGTTAATTTCTTATTTTATTCGGGCGAAGTGTTCACCGGGGTCCTGCTGCAATATGGTATGCACTAACGCAGGATATACAGACATACGTCCCCATATCGATAGGAAATTTTACTAAGTGTTACCACTTCCACACAGTGCGTGCGTGTATAAATTGAAAAATCATATTGCAAGTGAAAAAAAAACTATCATGGATCGGATTTAGTTTTAAACATAAAAAGTAAATATTAAACATTTTAAACTATTAATAATAAGAAACACCATACCTGCATGGCAAAGTTTAAATCACCCTTGAAGAGCTGCCGAACATTGGTAACCCAATAGACACGGTATGGTCAAAGCGTTTATCTCTAGATTGAAGAGTAAGGGTATATGAGTTCACTGCCAGCAGATATTGAACAGGAAAGGTGATAAAATGCTGAACATCAGTGAAAGTACGGTGGAATTCGAGCTCTCTTTTGATTGATTTTTGAAATTCAAATACAGAAAATCGTTTCTAAGGGTTGTGTTCCGTAGTAACATTATTCACGCAAAATTGAAAAGAAAGACAGTATAAATCACTGATAACTCACCGTGGTGGATGAGCAGTTTGTCTCCGTACTGTAAGTCCTGCAGGTGGAAGAATCACCAATGGTCATTAATCAATCAACCATTTCATCGGTAAGGATCGACCTCCTGGCTAAGTAATTCTTTTCGAGGATTTGCTAACTTTTCGAGTGAAAGTTCATGACAATCCTTTGCTTCAAATAAGTCACTGCGTGCCACGCAAGGTCACGAAAATCATTGTAGCGACGTGAGTACATCGCCTAAATTAACTTGGCGTATTCTGGATTAAAGGAAAGAGACAATTAACGGGAGAGTGTGGTTTCTACAAGTGGTTTACTGACAAAGACCATTGTTTCAATGAAGTGACAGGAAAGGAAAACTATGTAACGTGGAAGTACAGCGGTCTGCAACAGTCTACTTCGACTCCTCGAGTTTTGTTGAATATCTCTACCCTCATTTTCAACATGTAAATATATAAATCGGCAAGTATCGGTTAAGCAAATAATCTTCTATAAGTTTGGGAGCAGGAAGGAATATCTAATTAATTCGGCAGGTTTCGGCATTGAAAATTTATTAAATTAAGAGAGCTACAGAAGTGCAGCTTACTCAGATTCATTCAACATTTGTAATCTGCAAACAAAAATCACACATTTGAGTGTTACTGGGTAATAAAATACCAAAATGTCCCATTTTGTTGTGGCAGTTATCACTGACCCAGAGCTATATTATTCCATCTTTCTAGTGTCACGTCATAACACATCGACGCACATATGTAGAAATTACTTAAATGAGAGAAGATCCCTCAGGCTGATGGCAAAAACCTGGAGGACCGACGGTAGCCCACTATAGTGACCACATCGGAGGACCATCATCGGCAACAACCGGTGGTCCATCGTCGATATGTCCGGTGGCAAGTTGGCGGACCACCGGTGTCCAGCCAACAATGGCCGACATCGGCCCACTCTCGGTCCAACAGTATGTGGAAGGCAGCGACTTTTTGGTCGACTTTAACCTGATCAGTGCAAGGAGAGCATGCAAACCGAGATCAACTCAACATCCGGCCTAAAAGTGCAACTAGAGGCAACCGCTACTGGCCGACATTAGTAACACCTATCCGGTTTGTTCCAAATTTACTGCTCTGTTAATGTATGGTAGAAAGAGGAAAGAGGGCGGACCTCAGATATTTTCAAAGGTCCAAAAGTGTAGCATGGCCGGAAAAGAATACTTCACTAACTTGTGTCACTTTGATGGTTAAATATACCTGAAAGAATAAGCCTCTGACTGTTTGTCTTCTTTTGGTTATAATTTTATTTTACCAGAACCTGCGAGGAATCTAACTCTTGATGTCATGTCCAATTTGGCCTTCCTAAAGTGTGACACACCATTCGTTTAAACTACCTTAATAATTTCTAGTATCAATAGTTTTTACAAAATATTTGTAACATACCTTCTCTAGCACTGATATGATTAAGATACCAACTTAAATCTACACAGGATTAATTGTACCTTTTAAGTTTATGATTAGGCAGCTCGCTAATCACTTCATATAGCAAGCAAGGAGCTCACCAACATGTGATATCAAAGCTGCATAACTGAAATCAAATAACATTTCTTAAAGGGCATTTTTCACAATTTCTTTCATCAATTTTTCTCGCAAGCTTGAAGAGAAATCCATTTCTTGTTAGATAAGGTTTTCTTTCGGATATTATCGTTTTTAGATTTGTAATTCTGCTTATTGAAAATGTTGTACCAAGTGAAACAACTGCTTATCAAAACTTCATTCGTTTAACTGGGTTTGCATTATAATTGTCAATAATTTCGATGTTTGGGAGAACTTTGCTTGATCAAAAAGGTGTATCTGTTTTGAAAGAAAAAAACAAAACAAACTCAATTCATGCTGTTTAAAATAGGGTTAACAAAATTCTATATATTTGCGTTTCCAATATTTATCATTGTGGTCACAGTGAATGTCACACAGTTGAAAATCACCAGTATATGAAAAAGAGAAGAAAGATCTGTTGCTGGTATTAGATTACGGCTGATTGACAAGGCTGTACAGCGATTAATGATAAGACAATCTCTTGTGTCAACGAGATTATAGCTTCGATACTCAGAATGTACATTTGACAGGATTTTTCTAAAAAAAAGAAAGAAAAGAACACAAGTTCGTTCTTGGGATTGATTTTTTTTCTCCGCAGATTGAAACTTTCTTGATGTTTGCGATGATAAGTTAACAGTGGCCATTATTCTCAAAATTTTAGAACGTTGTTCATCTCCTCAAAACTTTATAAATAAGTGTATACTCTAAATGTGTAAAATCAATACAACAGGGGAAATGAAGGAAACATATAAATTTTGCATTTAATATTAATTAACTCATGACGGAAACCCGACCTTTCTTTTGTCCATGTATAATTAAAAAACAGTGAGTCTCACTCGAGAGTACGTTACAATAAATATTAAAACTTTTGGAAAGGGCTTTAGCTGCTCGTTGAATTTGTGGCCTACCATTACGGAGTATATAAATAGTAAGCTAATTATCTTAGTTGAGGACTAACAACTGTTTGGGTAAATGTTATGCTGGTGCTAAGAAGAACTATGATAAAAGCCTGAACCGACTAGTCCACTAGAGCATGCATCGGATACACGTGTGCAGCTTACCCAGTATCAAATTAAATATACCTTACCAACATTTCCCATCTTCAATTACTGCAGTAATTGAAGATGATTCCAAAAGATTTGATAAGCTAGAAGCAAATGATATGCATTATCGAGAGCGAATCGTTGTGTCATTTAAATTTACTTTGTAACATTAGAGGGGGGGGGGGGAATTATTGTTTTTGTGAAGGGCCTTATGTAAAATTAATGTTGGCAGCATCAACATCTGCCTCTGTGTTTGAATGTTGTCACAGTGAATACATCTAAGAAAGTCTTCGTATTGTGTCTCTTTCTCATGGCTGCTATAACTAGTCTTACGTTGATTGTTGTCTTTGCATAATTTCTGATGCCTAGCTATACTCGGGCCAGTTTTCTTCTCCTTTCGATTGACGTGGGGGACCGAGAAATGCTTCTCTGTTACTACTCTTCTTTTTGTTGGCCATTGTGATCTCTACCTTTACTCCGCCCACAAATTAAGTTTTGATCTTATTTTTGTTTGTGTGTGTTGGACGATTTTAGGATTTCTCACGTTATTTTGTGACTCTTTTGTCATTTTTGAGACCCCATAAGTGTTGTGTGTGGATATGTGTTTTTCGTATGTCCTTCATGGCTAAATGACTTCTTGTGGTTATATAAGTCACAGCCGTTGTAGTTTGAATGACCCACGAATGTCCAGATGTAAGTGTTAGATCTGTTATCGTACTCGGTCACTGTGTGGTAGATGACAGATGTAGTGCTCAATCGGAGGCAATTGTCCATATCCCTGCGTTGCACATCTTTGGGGTGATGGTGTAGCGTTGTTAATGATCTCGTTGTTTGGTGACTTTATTATGACCTGCACATTTTTCAGACAGCTTTAGCTGATTTTCAAAGCGTTCGTGTTGAAGAATTTGTTTGGTTAGTATTGTTTTACTGAAAGGTGCTGTTTTGGTTGAGACCACTCTCCTGTAGAGTTTTGTTGCATGGAGGGGCGGCTTGACTCTTTGTTAGATGACGGTGTTGAAATCACACTATGATCAATGCCATGCTGCCTGAACGTTGCTGCTGTACTATTAGGACCATAGCCATGCTACTGACAATTGATGTGGCACTACTGACCATTATTGTCAATTCCATGGTACGTGAACATTGCTCCCGACTATAAGAATAACAATGCCGTGCCACCCGACCATTGCTGCTGACTATGAGGATCAATGCCATGCTGCCTGATCATTGCTGCTGACTATATGAGGATCAATGCCGTGCCACCCGACCATTGCTGCTAACTATTCGGATCAATGCCATGCTGCCTGATCATATAGCTGATGACTATATGAGGATCAATGCCGTGCCACCTGACTATTACTGCTGTACTATTGACAATTAGGATGAATCCTATCATCTCCGATCATTGCTGAATCAGTCTCAGTTTGTGATTTTTTTATTTTTACCTTTGCTGGTTGGCTGCTTCATGATCAGACCTCAGATTTCATTCTTTTCTGACATGAAAATATTCTATAACATACTTACTCGATAGATAATTGTCATTATCTCTTTCTCAAATACTTTAATCAGAATCTATTGAAAAATAATACCATTATACCTGGTTTTTATAGCTTAGCTGGAGAAACGACCTGTCTCCACATGAATTTGTTTTTATTCGGGTTCCTATGCTGCGTGCACGAAATATAATGTACTGTAATATTTGGTTTTCTGCGTCACAAAGATTTTCCTATGAAAATCAAAGTGCCTTCATCTATTTAATGAAAAAAAAAAGATATTAAAAATGGAAATGTCCTCATATCGACTATTGCTAAGGAAATTAAGTTAAGAGTAGATGTAAACTTTTTTCGCATTGATCAAAATGAACTTTAAAAAGGATGATGGATAAACTTTTGTTGTTCTGAAAGATTCCAAACATTTTAGTTGATACGCACTTAATAACTTCATGAATTGTGAAAAAGTGAAACTGAAATCACTATTCAAGTATTTTGCATATGCTGCATATTGTATACCGGTATTTGACAAAAGTGGAAACAAAATCATTAATTCATAATAATAAATCTTTTCTGTATAATATGCTTTGAATGTTTACTTAGTATATATACTTGGAGTGTCATGAGTCAATCACTAAACAAACGTTGGGACCATAAAATATTCAAACATTTACTAAAACCAATAAAATTTGCTACCTAGCCAATTATTACTGCTCTTTTTTCGTCATAAATTTTGGTGATATCTAGATTGAGTAATCCATATAAAATGAATTCTAAGATGAAGTTTATAATACACACAACGCAGTGTGTATGAAGTAATCTTCAGTCAATCATCACCCAAAGAAGCAAAGAAAAAGTTTATCGCAATTGAGAATAATGATGTTTATAAACAAATAGATTATTGTCTTTACTTTCCAAAATTCTACTAAACAAGCCTCATCAAAGACATTTTGGTCACAAATTTTTGTAACGTTTGCTAATTGTTAGTCCATATAAAGCAACAAACCTAAAAATATCGCCATGAGTTATAACTATTCGCCTTAACTTAAAAAATTATAAAGTAAATAATCGTTTTTCATATCCTTTAAGAAACATCCATTGCAATAAATGTCGCTAATATCCCCTTACACAAGCAGGCAACGTTCATTATAATAATAATAAAGTTAGAAACTTATTTAAGAACTTACTAAAGTACTTGTTCCTTCCAAGTTAGCTAAAATATGATTCGTTTTGCCTCAGTAAGTTATATACGCAACACAAGAAACAGGCAGATTGGTTGTGTATTCTTTTTCTTAAAATAGTCCAGGCAAATGGTGAAAAGATTGTGTGAACTTTGTCTGAAAAACTGAAAAGCCACAAAGGTGGCTTTTTGCATTTTAAGAAAATTCTGATTAGGAGCCAACTCAATTTTGATCCCTGAATCCAAGAAAGGCCTAGACACCAAATTCAAAATGACCTCCACGATTTCAAGAAAAGCAGCAATAAACTACTTTGAAAGCCATAACAACACTTGAAGTTGTCACGAAATGTCATTGCAATGGCTTTTAAAGTGGTTAATGATATTAACTGATTTTAAATGAAAAACGAAATGGCTGCTAAAAAAAAAAAAAAAAAAATGGCCCATAGGAAAACACCTTTGTAGAAAGCTACATTGACAACCATTAGAACCACTTAAAACACCAGTATACATACCCAACCTAGGATGTAAATGCTATACATTAACTAGTATAATTAAAAATAAGATAGCTGCAAAATACAAAATGACTCAGCGGATATCGTTTATTGTAGCATTAAAATGACTTGATGTTACAAACCATTAAAAGAACTTTATTTGAAACAAATGACATGAAAATCCACTAAGAGATACTATTACACAATTAAAAACACCTGTTGATTTACATATTACAAATTAATGAAAATCATGAAGAGCAAAAGTGCTGCCAATTTATGCAGAGAGTAGATTTGCAGAGGCAAAATGTAATCAATACAAGTATGGATGCCTGCCAAATAAAGTGGCTACCAGGATAATAGAAATAATGATAATAATAATAATGAGATATGTCCTTGAACACTAACCAACGTAACAAAGCGACAAAAAAATTAAACTTGGGGGTAGGCACTTGAACACTATCGAATAGAACATAATGACGCGGAACCGGATTGAACTGTTTCAGTGGATACGCCGGGATAAACATGAGCCTGTTGCATCTATCCTTGGTGAAACAAATTCAACGTTTTAAGTGAACTTTCTTTTGAATAGAATACAATATACCTACATTCAAGTGGTAATTGAACAGAATGTTTGCTTTTACGACCTACTAGACCGGTTATTCGAGACACTGCAATACTGAATCACAAAGTTTATCATGGTGAAAGGTAATTGTCCGGTCACCACTAGGAAGTAAGAAGTGTCCTGACGACAGAAATCAAACAATCAGGATTCAGTACCATATACCCTGCTACACGTAAAAACACTTTACAGTGACCACAAAACTTGCACTGCTAATTTATGTGCTGCCCAAAGTACACAAGGAACCCACTTCTAATTCAAACTTCACAAGCAGACCTGTAATCAGTTGAAACGGGTCACCCGCTACGGAGAAATTTCTCTGAATTTGTAGACTTTTTTTTGCTCATTGATAATCAAACTAGAAATGTGTGAAAGAATATAACGAATGTAGTACCATTGTAACCATCAATGGTTTCCATTTTGCTATTTGTGGTTTGTTACCAAGGTGCGAAAACAGGGTTCATCCCACAAGTTAAAAATTTTAAGTAGTTATTTAAGTAACTTGTGCTCCAAATTTTTCATTTGCATTCGTCGATATGTGGTCATGTTAAAATGGTAGGAAAGATTTGTTAGCAAGGAAAGGGTTGGATTTATGTATTACTGGAGCTTCGCTGTTTGGAGAAATGGTAAATTTTACTATTGAGCAGATGTGTTTAAACTAAATTTTGGGGGAATTCACTGGACAAGTACTTTAGGCTTTGTGACTAGACCAGACTAGAATAGACTAGACTAGACTACACCTCACTAGACTACAATCTTGGAAACAAAATGTTGGGAAACTTTGTCGTACGTTGCAAATATAATACGGAATTTTAGGTGAGAGTATTAAATGAACACCGAGCGACTTTCCAATGTTGTGCTGTAGGAGTGGATGTACACTTTGAATAGTAATCCTGTAGCTAATATTCAACGGGGAAGAGGGATGTAGTATGGTATTTTGTTCAAGATCGTAAACTAGACTAGACTAAACTAAACTGAACTGAACTAAACTACTCTGACAATACTTAAACAGTTACTCAAACAGTTCTTACTATTACATTGTTTCCTGAGATGTTTGACTCGAGGTTTTGTGTGAAAAAAGTCACGTAGAATTACCCAGCATAGTGACTCGAGTCGATTCTCTACCACACACTGAATCGGGTCGAGTCTGTTTCACTTGCTCAAACTTTTGACTCGATTCGAGTCCTTTACCTAAACTGACTCAACTGACTCTAATTAAGTCGTGTCATCAAATTCCGTGAACTCGAACCAGACTCGAGTCTGTCACGGACTCAAGCATTACGATACTGCCACCAATATGAAAGTGACATTCGTGATCTCAGGGAAAAGTTTCATTTTTGCTTACATGTTCAAGCAAAAATTGAAATAAGAACTGTCAATCGCAAACCTTGTGGATTGCCTTTTTGCAGTGAAATCTTTACCGTGTACACTTTGTATCCATTCCTTTAAAATTTAAACTTCTTTTAACTTTATTTGTACCGATTCGTATACTTTTCCGACACAGGCAAGTCTACATCTACCTTTCGTTATATATTATTGATATGTATTATCTTCCGGATAGTACATGTCCGTGTGTGTGTGCTGCCCTCGTCGTCAGCTTGTACTTCAAGTTTAATGTCACGAATTCATAGATAATGCCAGAAAATGTCTGAATCCAACCGATTTATGTAGATATTTATTTGATGTAAATGTGTACATACCGGTTGTGTATATCCGTTATATTCAGTTTTGAGATATCATATATTCATTTGAGACATGAAACATCTGATCGTCTCCAAATTGCTTGCTATTTGTGGCGATGTCTCACCTTAAATTATAGACTGACTATCAAAGACTAGGACGAGGAAGAAGTAAAGAAAATAAGGACTATATCACATCAAGGGTTTTACCACAGGGTTACAAAACAGTCCTCCATAATTCCTGTTCTGAACTTGCCTTTAGCGTAATTGTTTTCCTGTTTGGAATATCTGCGTTTACATTATGTTTTATTTTATGTGTGTCCATATTATTATTATGAATCCCTAGAAGTTTGGGGGAGGTAATAAATACAGACGTGCCAATGAAAAGTCGTCATAGAGTTCAGCTGTTGAGAATTAATTTTTAACACTTTGAAATATTGTGGTCTTACGTAAAGAGTTGCAATTTATTCATAATGCTTGTAAAGTTCTTTAGACATTTAAATGCCTTGTTAATCTTCGTAAAATAAGAACTTTCATTTAGGATGGGAATGTAACTGGAAGGAGGGCGTTTTAGAATACACTTCCATGGCGTACAAAGAAAATAGCTTTAACCATTGTTAAACCATTCTGTCTCATCAATAAACGTCTGTCAAAGCTTCATATCCTCAAAACATTATGCATTTGATGAGTAACGGAATTATGAAAAGTTTGGGTGAACGAATAATTTTTGAGCAACAAATAACTGAATTTCTATCTGTGATAACCTTATTCCTTGAAAAGAAGGCTACCGTCCTTCCTCCTTTTGAAAAATGGATCATTCTACGTCCATAAATAATTGGTTTTAAAATATGGTTGTTTTCTGTAAAAGAAACGCCCTATTTCCCTTTAAATATTAAGAAATTAATTGTTGCTGATATATTACGATAACGTTGTCGTTATGAGCACATAAAATGTACAAATATTGTGATGATTACATGAGAGTAGTCAACTGAACTGTATCATAATTCCATCTGTAAATAGTTTATTGCGAATATCATTGGAGAATGGTAGTCACACGATAGAGGGCGATAAACCAAAAGGATGTCTTACAACAGCCCAAGAATACTGCGGTGAAGTTGTAACGCAGCCATACTGGCAAGAAGCTTTTAAAAAAACTGCATGCATATACCCCCGAAATAGTAATATGGCAACTCATGGTCCCAGACAGAGGAATGAATGGCTGTACTGCTGTTCTTGGGTCAAAATAAAATATATGAACAAAAGGGGACAAAGTAGTAAAAATATATCAATCAAATATGAATCAAATATCAAAAGATATCAATGTAACAGGTTGTTATAACTTATATGCTTATAAACGTTAGCTTAAATGCATATACCATTAGACTGGAGAGCTAGTATACAGAGAAATATAGTATAGGGCTAACTTCAAACTGTGCAGCTCTCCGTCTACCTTCAACGGTGGCATTGTGGGTCATTTGATTCACGAGGGTTGGTCAGCTCTTGCCAAGAGTGCCATCGTAGTAGATCAGTGGTCAGATTTTAGGCCAAACAGTGTTATCAAGGCCTCCAAATTTTTCAATTGTTAATAAAATTTTGTGTTCAACAAAATGGAATTAGTACTAACTGATTACTGTGGTACCACATGTATCTGCTTGTGCTGTGCCATTGCGACACCTTTTAATGTTATTTCCTTTGATAGATTTATAAACATCGAAATGAATTCATAAATTTTATCCATTCCGTTCTGTAATCAGATTCCACCCAGATTGGTCCAAAAGAGTATCGACAATTTCCGAGTAACGTCCTTAGCTAACCTATGACCGTTGTTACTTAGGTTGTTTAAGTACCTAAACCTATTTGATCTACATTCCCACAAGCTATTTACTTGACTTAAATGTTATTTGAAAGCAGAACATAGACCATTTAATAATGGAAATTTTTGGAGCGGTACAACAGATCACATATTAAGATGAAAGTTGCTTATAATTAAACAAATGTGGAATTTCGACCTTCTATTTTCCAAACATTTGTTCCCACCGTAGCAATACCTCAGGAAATCTGCTGCAGCTTTTTCTTAAGCCTAATGCAATCAGAAAAGAACCCTAGAAAGATGAAGAATAGAGTATAAGCAGTCTGGATTATTTTGAAAAGTATCTAAACAAGTAGCAAAAATTGTCCAAAAAGTGAAAACAGACATCCCTTAAGCAAATCATATCTCCTAAACCTACCCCTAACCATAGCCCCTTACACCTATTTGAAAAATTCATATTTTTTGACAACGCTGTGAAAAATCTAAATCAAATGTGCAATAGCGCCACTAATTCTACAAAACAGAAGGAGGAGGATGGAACCTGCTTCATTATAATAATTCCTTGTTTGCGATTTCCAAAGTTTCAGTACATTCTTTTAAAGCTGTAATATCAATTAAAAATTTGTCGGTGAGAGTTAAATTCCTTGGAAAATGTAATAGCCAATACAAAAAAGCCCTATTTTTGCATACATGAATATTCATATCCATTCCCATTCTTCTGTTTGATTTGAAGCGTGAGTGATTGGAATAGATTGAAATACGCACCTAAAAATTTAGTCTATTTATAGGTGTCTGCCACGTCGTGGTTCGCCCGGAGGATACGACGGACAAAATGACTTGAAAATGTTGGAGAAATATCTTTTATTGGCACTTTAAGTGGGAGTGCCATGATCACTGGCTATGAAGACAAATGGGATATGTATAGGCCTATGAACTTACTGTCAGCCACATTTTTTTTAACATATCTTCGTCCACTGCATTTGTCACAATAATTGTAATGCAGATTAATTAATAACAGCAATTATTTCTATCGAAGGAAACCAGCAGAGGTGTATTTTATGATGTAACTTCTGAGACAGATGGTCGAGGACCCGTTGAGGGCAAAGAAAGTCAGAACTTTGCAGATAATTCGGTTTTCAATGTTTCCATATTTCATACAACTATATCTAACACCAAGGCAAAACAAAGAAAAAAGACAGTTATCATACAACCACTACTGCTAAAGCGGCCTCAAACTTTTACTGTAAGAATAAACTCAAAGGTATCGTAACATTGAAATAGGGAATTGTAGGGAATTTTACCAGGCGCGACATTATAAGACAATTGTAAGTGCTTACATTCGGTGTGAAGTTCTCGTATTTTGTGTAAAGATTAATTCACAGAAATCCTTTATGACTTGGAAGTCATTAAGAGCAATTACTGTTAATTAAACAGTAAGCAACTTACATCAATAGAAGTTGCACTACCATCTGTATGCTTTCACATTAAGGTGATACTTTGTAACAATTTAAGTACTATTAGTACAATAACAACAGTAAATGGGTCACCCATTCATCTGAACCCTAACTTCTAGCCCAAACAAATTAGTCATGCAGCAATTGCGCAACATTGCATTATTATGAACAAGAGACGCATTGCTTCATTTACTGCACTCATTTTTCCAAGTTTTTTTATGGGATGCTATATCTTGTTTTGAAATTTCAACTTTAGAGCACTTTTATTTCATAAAGGTGATGCTGTTTTTCAACCTGTCGTGAACAGCCATTCGACTAATGCAAATTATCGTAATTTATAAAAAAAAAGTGATAAAAATTGATCTCTTTATCATAAACTGAATTTCTTTTATAAGCGAAAATCACTACGTTTGACATTAGTGCTACGATAAATAAACAACTACTACAGATCGGCTTCCTGGAATTGAAGTTTATCAAACACTTACCACTGATTTAGCCATTCCAGAAAGAATTCTCAGAGAGCAAATTAATCCCAAACTTATACTAGTACTGATGTATTTTCAAATACTCGGAAATCACTCTAACAAGGAACTGCTTCTGCCGCCGAAAACTTTGCATTTATAGAGATATTGTACTGGGACTTACCTGTATTTATTCTAGAGGAGCAGTTAACTCAACATGGAAGTTTAATCTTTCCATATTGTGCCCCTGTTGAGTTACTATCAGAAACTCTAGGTTTGACGCTTGTACGTTGACCCTTAGCAAAAGTGCACTGGTACTGTACATATCAGAAGTCCTAGGTCTAACAGTATCAAGTTTATAAGTTTCATCTCTCACCCAATGCCGTAGCGGTTTTGTAAAAAGATCTATGTAACGACATCCACGCGTCTGACTGATCTCGTCGCATTCAGTCGCATTGTGAATATAAAATGTGACAAAGTGAATGATCACAAGTTTTCCAAAACCAATTTCAATCATCAACTAGTCACTCATTAGTGGTCGTTTATGTGACTCATAATCCTCACCCTCTCAGTTGACAATTGATCTGTCTCTAGAAACCTGATACAAAAGTGACAGGTTTATGAAGACTAATTATAGTTCTTGAAACAACTCAAAGTGCCCCTTTCATGTCCATATACTGGTCAACATACCTGAGGCTAATATAGAGTTTCAGTTAGCATACCAACTGACACTGCCCCATTACGTAATTGCTACTCGTGCACGATAGGGATATTTGAGATTGTGTATGGCAGCTTGAAGGGTCACTTTAACAGTAGAAGGAGAAACAATCTGCAGAACTAGAATTTCATAAAATGGGCAACAGGGTCCACATGAAACCATAGACTACAAATTCATGAACATTCTAAGATAACCACTAGCAGAGTATATTTTTTTTCATTTCTTTTTTAGAATTCCCTAAAATGGAGAATATGGTCCACATGGGATCTTGTACTGGCGATTGTACACCCCACATGAACTACCACCCAAGGAACATTGTGTTCAAGCTAAATATCAATCCATGGATGCATATGTGAGAAACAGCATTTCACACAGAATTTCACATAATGAGCCATTGGGGTCCTGGACTAAAAATCCCTGGACACCCTGAAGGGACCATTAACAGAGCATCATAGTGACAAACCAACAACACTGTACAATAAAATCTGTAGGAGGGGAAGCATTTTGTAGACATTTTATTCAATGAGTCCAAAGGGACCACATGGGACCTTGGACCAAAACTCTTGAACACCCTACTTAGTGGTCCACCACCCAACGAACATTGTCTGTAAGTTTCAGACGAATCCATTGAAGCATGTAGGTGGAGAAGCGTTTTGAACATTTGTCTAGAGATAGATAGATAGATATGAAAACATAAATGAAGTTTGGAAACAGCACACTACTAGATGTTTATGTTTTTAGAAGCTAGTCTCGTCGATAATCTGTTATACAGATACAAAACCACTGTTACGTACGTTCAGAGAAGACCCCAATGGTTTTCTTCTCAATAGAAGTGAATCTTTACTTAAGCGTAAAATTGAATGTAGAATGTAGAATGAAATTCCCCTCCCATTCCATTATGTTATTGTGTATGAACATACTGAGAAAAAAACACGTCTCACGTTTGAACGGTGCCTGACGATGCAGGACGTCACTCAATCCAGACTTCTCAAGGTGGGTGGTCCCGACATAGTCGGTAATTTATCTTATTAACGTAAGAATCGTAAAGTAGAGGGCGGATTAATTTAGTTGTTTTCGGTTTGCGGAGATATTTATTTGTAAGAATTCTGGTCAGGTAATATTGGGTACATTTCGTTGATTTCCCCGTATCGGTCACACGTACTGACTACACTGTTTTAAATGGTGCAATTTATGTACCGCTTGATTCATTTTGATGTTCTTTCAGGGAACCGTGTACAGAGAATAAACTTAAAGAGATCCACGAAAGGTTTCGTTTGTAACGAGTTACGGGTCACCAATCCCGGTTATATGTGAGGTCCGAAAATCCTACAGCTACAATAGCCAGAACCAAAAGTAAAAAAAAAAATAATAATAAAATAATGAAATCATACATTGTTAAAAATGTCTGTGAATTTACAAAAAGTAAGTCATAGAAACACGGTACATACGAAATACATACTAATATTTGCCAGAACAATTCTGTATTCCTTTTGCATTTGTTCATTTTATTTTCTGTAAATTTACATTTTACATCCTACATTTTTAACAGTGTGCAATAAATTGAAAATTACATAATAATGAAAGTATGAGGTACAAAGGACTTCTTGCTTTGTCGGTGAAGATAGGTAAAGAAATATCTACAAAAAATAGCGAAATGCTAGGAAGTTGGAAATTAGATACAATCAATTATTAACATATAAACTAACAATCAATTAACAACATGTAAGCTAAAATATATGTTTATTTATGTAGTATGCTGTTTACAAATCAAATTATCTAATTGTAATAAACCTGAATGTTTGATTTGTAATTAAAATATCAAAAAGATTGGAATACTGTAAAAAAAAAAAAAAAATGTTTGTAACACTTACCGTTTGACTGAAATTTGAAAATTTGAAGTTTGAAAAACTGGTTAACGCATGTACTGTTCTTTATCCCTTATTGCCAGATTGCCATGTATTTTATCTGAAGCAATGATACCAAATGCTCTAATTACACCCGTTCTGTAAACTTGCAAAGTATCTTCTGTTGCCCATTAAATGGGTTCGTAAAATGGGTTCGTTAAATGGGTACGTACTGAGAGTCCAAAAGTAAATTTCAGCGTCGTCACATCTGTTTGAATGTGTTTTGATTTAATGCCAACTCATGTTAAGTGTAATTTTGTATATGTACTTTTGTTTAAAAATGTTAAGCCTGTATAAGTTATAGTTGGTTAGTCGATTTATTCCGTCTCGTCTAAAGTAAAATGCTGATTATGGATTTAAAATTGCTATACTAAGCATGATGTTTATTGGTGAATAGTTATGTTGGAATTTTATACTTGACACTGAGGCAATTCAACTATACTAACATATCTATTGCCCATTCATATTTCTTCATAGGTTAATTATGCATCTTTTAGTTCATGGTGTATGACAATAACTCAGTTCTTGTTGTGGGTTTCTTACAAAATACACATCAAAGTATTGTTGCCTACCAGTTCCCTTATTAAATGAACCAGACAGTATCAAATTAAAGCAGTAGCTCTTGTATAACGTGTCATTAATTTTAAGCTATAATAAAACAATCGTAACAGATTGTGACTTTGGAATAGAGTGAAATATCAGGATTGCTAAGAAGAGATTTTGTCAGAATTTCAATGTAAACGGAGACAGTCTCCTAGACGATAATGTAGGGCCATGGCATAAACGGGAAGTGTTTTTAATGCCTGCAGGTACACTCACAAAAAGTACCGGTAAAATAAGAACTCCATAACTTTTAGGTAAATTTTACTGTTTACATTAATTATATGTAAAATTTATGGAGTTCTTATTTTACATAATTTAGGGTAAACAGTGTATGTAAATTCTACATAATTTTGGTAGATTTTACTACATTTTATATACGCAATGTAAGACTTACATTGACAGTGTGTAAAATTTTACCTGACAGTTACGGAGTTCTTATTTTACCGTTACGTTTTGTGAGTGTAGAAGCCAACTCTGTACCCTTGTGAAGAGTTGCACGCCAACTGCCAGGTACACCGTGATTTCTCGCTAGGGTGACAGACATCAAACAAGCCATTCTCGGAACTCTTTACGTAGAGTGTGCCTCTGTTAAAGAAAATTGATTTTCTACAATGCATAAGGATATCAATTTCCTGAGCTGTATTTGCGATGAGCCTTAATTGGGCAAATTAAAGGCCACCGCTAAGCAGGTCTTCTGAGATCGAATGATACAAATCTACACTGTCGAAACGGATGAAGAAGTGATCTGTTTTATTCTTGACTTACTATAACTATTTGAAGCAAAGTAGAAGACCTTTCCCGTTGGTTAAAGCCTGTTTTGGATGTGATGTCTGACTTATCTCTATCAAGGACGGGTTTTTTTTTTTGTCTTTGCCCAGTTCCAGATTCGAGGGGTGTATAGTAGCCTGAATTTTGGTGTGGAGTCGCAATGCTTTCTGTTATTTTGCAGTGTGATGAAGGCATCTTTCCTCGCTAGGGTATCAATGCCATTCACCTAGATCGAACCTCTGGACAAAGTATTTGGCTTCATTGTTTACCGCGGTGAAAGAGCGTTTCTTTGTGGGCTTGTATACTCTTCTGATGTTTTCGGTCGTTAATTTACTGTAAGTATTGCGGGGGCGGGGGAGTCTTTTGGTAGAAGTTCGTTGTTTTATCAGCTGGTACGGTAAGTTTCCCTGATTGTGGCATGGATTTGTCTTCTGTATCAAGTTGTTGTTTGAACTTGTATTTCACTCTCTTTAATCGCACATTTTTAATTAGATCTTGCAGACGATATTGGAAGTCTGTGAGTTCGTCAATGCCCGGGAGGCATTTTCTCGATTTAAATCCAAAGGTTTCCTTGGCTGGAGATTCTTTAGGCTCTAAGTAGAGAAAGGACGAAACAGGTTTTTTCCTCTGATCCGTTTTATGAACAGTTCGGTTTTTTTTCAATCAAACATTTCAAATATTCATATCTCCGTGGAATTGCAATGGTTTTGGTCGAATAACCATATTTGGTAACAAAAGTGCTTAACTAGAAAGGAGCTATATAAAATTCTGCATATCAGATGTACCAAAGGCATCAATACGACGTAGAAGTAGAGCAATATAGAAGTGATTATACTGATCCCCGTTAAAAGCCATTCATATTTGTTTCCGCTACGTTTAAGTTTCACGGGCGGAGATCGATCTTAAGGTGAGTCACATTACATTTCACTTGCAAATTGAGCCCGTTGTAACACAGCAGAAACCAGCCAATGTCTAAAGTTAGTAGCACATGCTATTAAATGCACTTGTAAATTGAGTCCGTTTTAACACAGCAAAAACCAGCCAATGTCTAAAGTTAGTAGCACTTGCCATTGAATACACAGCAAAATTTATTAAAATGCATGGCTTAAGTTTAGAGCAATTATTGCGGTCTCTGTGTCAAGTCAGAGCAGATGAATGTGGCGAGTGAAAATAAAGATAAGTAGATTAATTCTAGAAATGTATCCATTACAACATGACAAAAGCGCTCTGATTTTAAAACGACAAAAGTCTATGAAAGAGAATGATATAAAAACATCCAGTTTTTTTTTAAACTTTGGTTTGTCAATAGTGTAAAGCAGGTTATTACTAGCTGGCTGGTAAGACGCAGTCCATAAAATAGGTATAAAGAAAAAAATACAGCCAGTAACCTGAAAATATTTTAACATTGACTTAAGAGTGTATGTAGATATATCAGGACAAAAGTGTAGTCTACTTAATTATTAAAAAAAAAAGTTCTGTCAGCTTGAATTTTAAGTTTGCCTTATTTTTCTACAAACTGTGACTAATTTCCTACTTTCTTTCATTCTTCACATTTTTTAAGATTTAATTTCGAAAGCATAGTTTCGAATTGAAGATTTTCTAGCCTAAGGGAATTCAGTAAAAAGAAATAAAAGAAGCGAGACACGCACACCGCACACTCATTAGGTGGTAAACAAAAAATTGTGGCACGTTCCCATGGACCAAGAAAATTATTGATTACCCAAAAATGAGGAAGTAAGGTCAATTGAAGATCGTTTTCGATTTTCAATTCTTTTCCAAAAGCATTCGTATCATACAAAAGCAAATAATCCCGTGGCTTTTGTTTGCTGAGGTTATCATTAACGTAGCACGAGAATGGATTAGAGGGGTCCTGGTTTCCAAATCTATGGTTCTGTTAAAAAAACTATAAACATTGCTCATACACACCTGGAGGAAGCGAAAATCTAGAGACCTGCATACTTCCCTATAATTTGCAGAGCAATTTATTTATTGTTTTGTAATAGAAAAATAATGATTTTGAATGATGATAAATGATGCAGCACAGGAGATACTAGAGGGAACTGAGCTCCCTGCAATGTTCATAAATTTATTTTAAAAATTCAAACATGTTCCCTTCTCCAGGCTTTGTAGTTCACCCCCTCCCGAGCAGAAATCCTTTCTTCGCAAGTGTAGGTGATTAGGAGCTCGGAAGGGCACAAATTCAGATTAGGGCGACTCGAAAGTTGTGACCTTGCAATTGAATGCCGTTTCAAAGCATAACACGAAACAATGCTCAATTAGTTGTGAATTTTATTTTGAATTTTATTGTGAACGTTGTGAATTTCAGATACAACTGAATTATCCTCTTGCGTATCGCACAGGGAGTGACGTCAAGTCGTTGTTGATGACGATCGTGTATACCAAGAGCCATCTCTGCATACGGGGTAGTAAAACAGTAAGTTTTGGTTGAATACCACAACGGATGTGCCAGAGAGTGGCAAATTCACCTTTTCGTGTATTTAATTCAATCCCATTCAGTTGGATTCACCAATGTTGGATTCATCTTTAGTCGTAAGTAAATTTTTATAGGGAGGCATGCCTGTAGGCGTTTAAAAAGCGTAGTTGCTATTGTTCGAGGTTCGATTGGGGCCTTACTGTGTTGCATGGGTAAACAGGCACTTCAGGTCAGAACCCCAATACTACAATGAGTATCAGTAACACAGAACACAGGAAAAACCACATAGTACGCCAACGTGGAAAGAACCTTTTACTGTATGCTTCGAGGAGGATGGTAGTTGTAAGATTATATGTACATATTTATGTATAGCGCCATCAGTTACTGTGGCAAATGTGAACTTTCGAGAGGTTCAGATCGTGTGCCCATAGTTTATCAAATTCCGTATGGAATTTGCTCTGTTTGCTAACCTGTAAAATATTTTAGTAAAAAGGGTTTGCGGACATTTACAAGGCTAACCTGGAGGTGTAAGAACATAAAGACGATAGCAGTCGCCTGCAAAGTAATTCGAATGAGAGATATAGAGAAATATATAGAGAGAGATATATGTATAGAAGCGAGAGACAAGAAAATAGAGATCATACGAACTTTATACGGCATTTGCTGTCCTTTGTATCTTGTCGGTCTACTATCTGTGTCGCATGACCGTTTACAACAGTTTTAACTCTCTTTTAACATATTACCGCAGAGGGTACGTTTGTTACTCTAATAGGCATCGCAGAGGATGTGCTATTTTTCAACTGCATTTTTTTTATGTGCTACGTGTTTTGTTCAGTGTCCTACATTCGTAATTCGGAGTGTTTTGTTTGATTATGTCCGTGGGTTGATCGATCAGAGTTCCATTTTGATTCGACTGGCACACACAAATGAATGAGAATTAGTTGACGATGATGATTAAAATCAGAGAGAAAGGCGTATACAGTTAAGTCACATGACGATGACAGCGAGGAAAATTACGATGACAGTTGGCCTACGTAGTGTACAGAGAGAGGCGTTTACAGCTTGACAGCCATATTACCAGTCTGTGGACCTCTTGGTTTGTCAAGGCCTTTGCGGTGAAAGTCACGATGTGTACGATGACGTTGATCAATCAGAATGACATAATCATATACGTCATCGTATGCAAATTGTTGCTACTCATGAATTGACCAATCACGTATTATTGCAATATCATTCCAAGTAACAATGATTGTCCTTCCCATTTTTAATGTGTTTCTTTATTTATGCTGACTGACCGAAGGGAATGAAGAAAAAGTTAATAAATCCTGGTTAACACCGGAAACTGAACTTTGCATGACCTCTGAGTACGGTAGAGCGTAACGTTCACCATGAACAACAAGAGGACCGCGTGCCACTTATTCTCAGATCAGAAAACCAAGTCCCCTGAGTCGACTTGAAAGTATAAGTTTTCAATGTAGATAACAAAGAAGGCAAATTCACGACCTTCGTGGTGCTTAAATTATAGAAAATTTCTACTCCGTGTTTTTGGTAATTCTCACGGTTTTCGGGTCTACAGATTGTCGGGTCTTTGGTGAATTTGATGTGGTTCCGAGATCTACCGTTCCAAAGACTACTAAGTAAAACGTAAAACGGGTTTCCTGGGCTTGCTGTTTTAAGGTCTAAACGCTCCAGGTCCGAGGATTTCGACGTCTCGGTTCATAGTTTCCGTACCATCGTTACACCAACAACTGACATGTATAAAGAAGTTATTGAAGACTTTGAGAAAGTTATGCTGTCAACCATCCTGTATTTGATTTGAGGGCCGACACCACGTTATGTTTATTATAAGAAATTTGTATACGTACGTTATTCTTATTTTGTATTGATATCTTCAGTAACGTGTACCCAATCTAGTCACTAACTGAATCCATTATCTGCCGTCACATGGTTTTTCACTGTTGAGATATTTTTTGTCTTTACCTTTTTACTTTGTGACAGGGTGTAAGGTGGGCTACCATTGAAGTGTCATTTATTGCGACGTAACCTCTCAACGGAGTACAGTGTCTCATTGGTCTATATTACGGATGAGGAAGAGGTAATTATAAAACTACTGAACTCATTCTCTGTTGAGGCTTCGGCTCCAAGCTGACTAGCCTGTGAGCTATAGTATATATTGTACTGGTATGCCTGTTTAGCAGAAACATTGTCATACAGGCAACTACTGTTTCGATTTACTGAGTTGCAACTGAGTACAAAAAACTTCCTGCAACAGACTGATGTCTTGTTTGTGGAAAATTCAAAGAATACTCTGCTTGATGCTGACTTCCTGAAAGTCAAGAAATACCATTCAAATGAGCAAGGTTCCCATAATGGATTAGAGATTTTAACCGTTAATGACTTCTGTTTGGTGTAACTGCACACAAGATAACACCTCCCTTACTGACCCTAGACAAGTTCCCGGCCACTGATCCTCCCGTGACGTCAACAGGCAGTTCCTTATGAGCGTCATATTTACTAATCTGAAGTTCACACTTTAATGCTCACACCCTTTACGAGAATCTAGCATATTCACTGTATTGCTACGGCGGTCTTTTGCTAAGTAGACTCATCTACGCCCTAGGTTCTCAAAACTTTTTTCATCACAGGACCCCTAACGATGTTTCAACAGGGACCCCTGTCTGAAAAAAAAAAATATTCATTGAGCTACAACTTACGCATTATGGGAAACGGATGGTCGTACTAAAATTAAAAGAAATTTAAGTTTTAATTGAATTGAAAAAGGGAATTATTGCAAAACTATGTTACCACTGATTGCCTACTTTTGAAAATATAAGTTGCGAGAGAAAAAAGTGAACATTAATCACAAAAAGACAAGTAAAATAAAGATTTCTTCCTATTTTTCAGTTACATTGAATCCTCATTTGGTAGATCCACATCAATTGACAACTTTGACATGAAAAAATAATGTCAATGGAAGTAAGAAGTAAATGAAACTTAGATTGACATAAGAAAATGCAAAAGTTAAAGTGCCCTCTGAGTTGATATTGGTGTTTTTTAATTTTTTGTAAGGGTACAAACACATAGCAACGGCAATAAGTTTCACATCCAAAAGTTTTGAAAACTTTCAAAACTTTGTTAATATTTACCCTGGCTTGTTATGTCTGTATGTATGTGAAACGTATGAATAATTTGAATAGTAACATGAATTAAAAAAAAACAAGTTGAGGAAACTTGGTGTGTGTAGAAAAAATTACTGCCTTTAATGAAACAACTCTAAGTGAATTTTTACGTTAATAACATGTACATAACATCATGTTGGAAAGGACCCGGAGCATGATGGTCTTGATAGACTATTGAAAACATATCAATGGTAGCTGTCGGCATATCTTTACGTTTGAAACATTGTGGGGACATGATAAACATAAACACGGGGCCCCCACACACCCACAAAATGACATGAAAGAGCAGTGTGAAAAAATTGAGAAGACATGGCATGATGTATATATCTACGATTTTGCAATATACCTCAAACATCATAAAAACATAAAACTCTTCATTAAAATGTGAAGAGCTTGGAACAGCTCAATAGATGCATTTATGTCTAAAATCACTTCACTTATCAACCGCTACTAACGTATGGAATAAACCATGACGTAAAACTGACACTCACTTATTAACTTGCATAGCAACATTTCTATGGATAAAGCAGGATGAACGGCTGGAATGAAAGGCTAGCATATTGCGTACGTAAGTCTAACGTTGATAGGTAAAACACATAGCGCTAAAGCTAACACGTACGTCTATGAGCCTTATCATATGCCCATCGATCTACATATTTCACAAGACAAGTTGACAAAATTTTCAGACAGTGTAATAAACCTGCATATAATTGTTCCTTGTACAAGAGCCTGTTAGGCTGTAACTGTACAAAATAAAAAGTAATGAAAGGAAAATGTAAGTCTTTCAGTTGTTTAGCTGAATCTACTCCCTGTAAAAACCATTTCTCTTTAATAACATAATTATTATTTCTTGTTTTTTTCTCAACATTCTCTGTTGGTGTGTTTTGACTCTGATCTCGACTTCCTACCCGCACTCTGGGAGATCGAGTATCCTTCTGAGGATGTGGGCAGTGCCTAGTGGTGCCATCTTTGTGAGTTGTTGCACTTTTTTGTTTACCGGTTATGTTTTGTAGGTCTGTCTCTAAGTTGGTCGTGTTCTCCTCCGAGGGCACCGACTACTACGGGGATTCCCCTTGTTTTGATGTTCCACAGTTTCTGTATTTCTAGTTTCAAGTCATGGTACTTGTCTACTTTTTTCCGCCATTCCTCCATTCCGCCATCTCATCTTTCTTTGATTTGTACGCAGTTATCGCTTTGTGTTTCCAGACTGCCTCTATTAGTGGGTCCTTGTCTTTCGCTGATGTGATATTCTCTAGAAGTCCTGCACATTGGAATCTAACCGTGGCAGAGATTTCCTTCAGACCTCTTCCTGATTTTTCTTATTACATGATTATGTAATTATATTATTATTACTGATCTTGTTTTTTTGTTATCATTATTATTGGAGGTCGTCTTAGGGAATGGTCGGGAGGAGAAACAATTTGAAACTCATTTATATGTTCAGACAAAGTTGTAAGTTTAAGATGTATAATTTATCATGTACAAGTATGTTCACACCCACAAAAAAGAAAGATGTAAAAGCTATACATGAGATCATCACCCTGCAACTTACAACAAATACTTTTTAAATTAAAATGTCTTGCAATCTGAAATCGTTTCTTTTCTACGAGCCCAGATAACTACCAAAGACAACGAAAGAAAGCAAAGTAAACCATTAAAGAGAAAGATGTACCCCGGATCTCCAGAGAAGTCGTATACAAATCCTGCAAAGCAAAAACCAAAATAATCAGAAGGAACATGATAAAAATAAATCAATCGGAGTGGTATGCTGAGAATTTCAAGTGGTTACCTTAGACTGGAGGAGTTTCAACACTTATACACGTTAAAAAGAGTCTGCCCTTTGAACAGTTCTTGACCTGTTTTGCATTAAATTAGAAAGTAAACACAACATGCTTTTTCCATTTAATGACAGCTCTCTGTTATCATGTACGGTAGTGCGTGAGGGGAAGGGGGGGGGGGCGGGTGGCGTACCCCTGTAAAGTCTTGTACCTCGTGTGGTCCGCGTAGAAAATGTAAGATTTTCAAAAACTGTAGATCTCCTGTAGTAAGAGAATCACATCAGGGGTAAGTGGTTTCTCGTTCATCGGAATCCACTCTTCGATCGCAGGCCACTGCTATATCAGTCGTGCAAAGAACAACATATTCTTTGCGCATGGGACTGTCCTGAACTGAAACTCTAATCACACGGAGGAAAACATAATCGATTGGCATATATGTTAAATTTCTCTTGAAACTCCTAACTCTCACATCCCGTCTTACATTCCTCGTGTTCTCTTTGTAATCCATATCAAATATTTCACAATGTGCATTTTCGTCTTCAAATTCGTCTAGATACCAATGTCTACCACCAGGGGCAAATGGGTTTCTTGTACATCTGAATCCACTCTTCAAACGCATGCCACTTCCATACTAGTCGTGCAAAGAACAACATACGCTTTGCCTATGGTACTGTCCTGAATTTTTCACAATATTAGTAACAAATGGACTGAACAGTTTTGACTCTTAACAATGGTTGGATACACTCTCATAAATGTGAAACAATTACATTTTCTTTAACGTAAACTAAAGATAATATTTGTGGAATTGTCCTATGTTAAAGCTAAGTATGTTTATACCAACAACGTCCTTACTCTATTTCTAATCATGTACACTGAGCATTATGAAATGTTGGCTTCAGCAGTCTTAGTCATAAGTTTCAGTAGGCTATCAATGTTCTGTTGGCAGTTACTGACAGAAGCACACAAATATACAAATTTTGTTTATTCTTACCTGAGATAATTCCACTCAGTTGCATCATGATACCATCCAAGAAGTAATTTATTCCAAGTGCCTGCGAATAATGATAGTCACACACGACCGATGGCATCAAGCCAAAGACACCAGAGCTGTGAACTCCAAGACAGTAACCGCTCAGACATACGACTGTGAGGAGTTGACTGAATTCTTGTAACATCGAACATCCTAGTAAGAAGACGCTATTAAGTAGTAGCGGAATAAAGCCACTTGTGTAGGGATTCATTAAGTTTCCATGGTGTAGGAAAGCAGCGGTCAGTCTACCCAAAAATCCCCCACATCCCCCAACCGTTGATAAAAAGACAGCCTGATTGGGGGATAATTCAGCTGCCTTCCCGAGAGGCACTAAGAAGAGGGCCCATGAGAAATATACATAGAAAGTTAAACACTCAATTGCAGCTAAAATGGTGAATGTCTTGTGTTGAACAAAAATAGATAAGGACAGTTTCGTTCTAATAAAAAAACTTGCGATTGCCTGTCCTGCACCAGATTTTGTTCTTTCTAGATTAGTGTCATCTACTTTACTTTCTTTCCCATTGCGATGATTCAGTGTTGTTTTATCAGTCTTTCGACACGTTGAAATTGGCTTTCCAAGACATAGTCCTACTGGAATGAGATTCCAAGCAATTGCACCAAAGAGTACCAGCGATAGTCTGAATCCGTACAAGTCTTTCAAAAACTGTAGCGTTGGGGGAACGATCGCAACGCCCATGAAATTAAACAACGATGCAACAGAAGTCATTGTTGGGAAACTATCGGGAAAGTGATCCTTGACAGCCAGGTAGGATGTTATATTGAGTAGACCGTTTCCGATTCCTGGGTTGAAAGTAAACATAAATTCAATAAAAAGAAAAAAAAAAGGAATGCTGACGAACAACATGAAACGTGGAAGTCAGGTATAAGGTCAATTGGTCAGCACTTTAAAAATTTAGAAAATTATCATTCAAGAGACTTGAAAAGAGAATATTAATATTTATCCTCATATCAAGATGAAAGGGGATGCCGCAAATGACTTTAATGAGGAGGGAACATCGCAAAAGAATGCATATGCCAGAAGATATTCTCATATTACTAGAAGAGACGTCATACGTACGGCATGCCGAAATAAAGGAAACAAATTTAAAATTTTTAGATGGATCAGCAGTAATGGATGCAACGTGATTTACCGCTTTTGACATATCTATTTACTTGTGTAAAACTGACTTTCACATCAACTCACCGGAAGCACAGTATGCAAAAAATAGCGTCCATACTGAGCCAACTGCCACTCCGAAGTAAATATAACCAAGACCCACAGTAATACCTCCACAGATACAAAGCTGTCGGCGACTAAACCATTTCATTATATGGGTAATTACAGGAGCTGTGAAAAATGAAAGTATTGTGATTTTCTTTGTAAGCCTTTTTGTAAGAATTTTCCTAGACCAGTATTATTCTGCTATGATGAAATATCGGCAATGTGGCCCAATCAATCAAGGAATTGTTACTCGGAAGGAGAACTAATCTGCGGCCAAGGTCATTCCTTTTGTTGACTACCAACAGATTTAATGGGCTGAAAAATATTGAGAGCTTTAATATAAAAGGACAAGGATTTGTGCTACGTCGAGCATTACATAAAAAAAATTTGTACATATCTATGACATTGAGAGTCGCTCTTATAATTTCTTTTGATAATAATAAATGTTTAAGTATTCTTTTCTACTATTAAATAAGATTGAAATAAAGTTCGTTGAATTGAAATTGAATAACACAGTAGCCTAATTTGACATGCTGTGAGTCGCAGAACGTGAGTACACCATCTGCAACTTGGAAAACAAAAATGGAGAAATTGATAAAAATCTAGAATAAATTATGAATGTTTTAATTTGCATATCGCGAACACTCTTTGCCTTACTCTTATATACCATTTTCATTTTAAAGAGATAAACCAGTTGTCTTGATTTGTGAGACAGAAAACCTGACTTGACAGTGAATTTCCTTTAGGGATTAAAACATTGTTCTACGTTATCCTTTTTATAGGTACTAAACAGGTGTGAATAAATTTCACTTGGATACCAAGAAGTTGAATAGCCTATATCACACAAAGGTAAACGGTGCCTTAAGCCGTGTTCATCCCTTTTGGATTGAGAGACACCCTTCTCACACCGGAGATAATCTTAAAGAATTAGCATAAATAAATCAATTCCTGCTTCCTGATTCTAGAAAGTGTTGGTCTGCTATAATGGCATCATGCGTATCCCATACAAGTGCTAACTAGTATGATGTACTACTAGTACTTACTAGGATGATGTCAAGGGTAACCTATGCAAAGCATTATTCTTCTGCTACTGGAATAAATCAAGGGTATCTGATTAAAGTACTCGAAAACTATCAGAAGCAGCTAACTCTCAGCGTCATATTTATTCACTGAAAACTAGCTGAAAGTAATTGACATTCCATGAAGACTAGTTAATCTCAGTGTCAAAGGACTACCCTAGTTGATGGGAGTTGGTATAAATCTGAAGCATTAGGACGATATGCACAACTTAAACAATTTGAAACCGTTACAAAGTCTAGATGTATTCTTGTTAAGTTTAAAGTTAGTGTCTTCACAAAGGGTTTTTTTTTTTATAGAAGTCAAATGACTCGACGAGCATAGCCAGCGTTTTATTTGTAGGAGTCCTTGAGACATGCTACAGCATGATACTGAAAAAAAAAGTATGCCTCCACTGCCGTAATGCAACTAGAATTTTGAACTAAGTGTGTACTTGGAATTGTGGGGAATACTAACTACGAGAGGCCCAACCATCGATTGAAACGGAAAGTACCAGAAAACTTAAAACTCTTAAAAACCAGAAAACCTAAAATAACCCCCCCCCCCACATCACAGGAATTCGCCCTCCCTAGTGTCAACAAGTAAGCTGAGGAAATGATACTGTCAATAGTTAATTGATGGAAGCCCCTTCCTAGCCTTTATATTTGCCCATGGTTACGTTTGGATGTAGAATGTATTTATTCTAGTGTATAAACTTTATTTATCTGAGGTAATTTCTCCTACAAAGTAACTGGTCGACATCACTGTATGGGCTCCTTCACTAAATTTTCATAATATGTCAAATTTTGTTCACATACTAATGACAAATGATCAAACTAAGAGGATCCACATGTGTCACATACAAAGGAACATTAATGAAGGAGTAATTAAGGATTCAATTTCGTTCTTTAAAGTCACTTTTTACACTAGCGCTAATTCATACATATTCAACCAGTACAAGTAAAGATAAAAAAGCCAATTTTTTGGCAGTTTGCATAGCAATTGCATGTGACCAATTATGCTAATTGTAGACACTCTCCTGTGTTTGTATTATTCAAAACCCCCTCAGATAGTTGATATCAACTCAATGAGCCTCTTTAACATCTTAACGTGTAACTTGTTGCCCATGATGACTTAAAAAGTACGATAGCTTTTAAAAATACATTTGAACGCATATTAGTCGAGCAGAATAATTGCATGGAACTCAAGAAAGAGATTTAGTACTATAAGACTCACATGTGAGGGAACAAACTTCGAAACGGAAGTGAAACAAAGGCAAAAAGTTGGTAACTGCATCTCAAGACTAACAAACATGAGCACATGATTAATAAGAGGATGGCTCCTTACAACAGTAAAATGCGACATATTCGACTGTCGTAGTATTTGCAACTATTTCATGTGAAAACTTGTTTCTTTTTCAAATCCCAGTAACTTACCAAATATAAATGATAATCCACTTTGCATCGAAAATGTCCATGCCACCAGAGCATCGCTGCTGTTAACGTTTTCCACGGTGTCATCGAGAATAACACCATTGGCCTTTATACATCCAAAAAAGAAGAAAACCCGAACACACAGTGCTGCAAGGACAATCCATTTAGTCATCTCGTAATGAAATTGTTGTGTATCTCAAGATAGCTGTGAACAGGGAATATGTACATTAATTCTTTTTAATTCTCTTTATTCCATTAAGTCTACAAAGGTTGCAAAGTTGGCCAATGGGTTTGAACCATGTTGAAGAATCCCACTAGATATTCGTGTTTCATGTAGAATGTATTAATATATATATGTCTGCATATTAAGTTTCAAATATGAATTTAAGACGGAGACATTCATAAAGCTGTTTTCCTACAAACCTGAAGTATTGAGACCGAAAGCAACAAGGTGGTGACCTTTTCGAAGCTAACCTAGCCAGTAGTCAGTCGCCAATGATTCAAATGTACAGTCCCCTGAAACACTGAAATGGGGACAACTTGAAGAGGTAAAGAGCCTTGAAAAAAACTAAACAGGTAACTGAAATTGGTATGGATGTATTTTCATTATCTGTTAATCAAAATGGAGGACAGAATAACACATGGTAACAATACCACATGAACAACACTTACCGTCCGATATATACGTTGAAATCAAAGTAGTAAAACAGTCACCGTGTTGAATGTATGGCATTAATCCCCAAAATACCCTCCTTACTTTGTCGGTATGCCTCTCAATTTCTCGATTGACAACCTTTCTACTGAAATATTTCAACTTTAGCTGTCATACGTCCGTTAAAGTGATATGCCTCAAATCTGATCTGGTATTAACCATTAAATGTGTGCTCTACTCACCTGAAGTTCAATAAAGCGTATTTTCAACTTTTTGTGTGTGTTTATTTGATTCAACTTTATCTAATTTGCATGTGTCCCCCATATATATATATATCAATACTTTCAAAAGTTCATACCAGCATAACTTAGAACTCATCATCCGGTTTTTCCTATATTAGCCACATATCTGATTATTGGCTTGGATTAGCCACGGCATCATGACATAGGTAACGGTACGATATTTAGTTGTCAAAAAGTTATTTGGTACTTTCACACGGAGGTAATTCAACGACATGCCATATTAGTTACTTGCTTCATATCTCTTAATAAGTTATTATAAACAGTCCTTTTCCAGTCATGTCGTCAAATTCCTTGTTTCATGTTTCTTACAAAAACACAAATTATGGTAGCACATTGTTGGGTATGAATGCCAATGTTATAAAAAAAAAAAACAACACAAAACTTCATGAACATAAAAACAAATGATTCCCTAACCTTAACTTATAATTTCACGATTTCGAGAGACGGTGACTGATAATAGCACCCAGATTAAATGATTATATAGACTCTACAGCAGCAACTGATATCAAAAGCCTACAATTTGTCCAAAACTTTGGTTTTATTATTGATGTAATGCAGGGTTTGAACATCGTATTCAGGCTGGTAAGAGGCATATCATGTACATACGTCTGCCAGTCCTCCATGTTAAAATATATGTGTAAGTGATCGACATAAAAGGTAGTGGTTTGCAGATCAAATTAAGTGAAACGTTTTATCGTTACCATTATAAATTAAGTCTTGTATGTATGGTTAGCGTCGAAGAGCATTAGGCATCAGCTGGTACAGAAGCATTATCAAAATATTTCAATTATCAGTTTCTATGACTTAACCTCTGTTGAGGAAGTATATATATATAACAATTGTGACAAAGAAAGTGGATGATCGTAACATCTTTAATAGTTCATTGAATATTTTACACCTGAAAATTATTCCATGTACATCCAGGCAGTGACAAGCAATGCTTAAAAGTCACGATTCCTCTTGAGCAATAATTACGAATAGTTCCATTATTATAATTCATCTGAGGACAAAGACAAGAAACGCTTCAAGAGTCAAGTTAGTGCTACTCATGCGGCGATACTGGTTGGCATCTTGTTCTCATCATTATATTTTCCTCCCAGTCTGGTTGCAGTTCACTCGCAGGGATGTTTTTTTTATGTGTGCCAAAGAAAGGTAAAATGTTGATTTTGTGTTGGTTATTACTTTTCGACTATAGTGACCATGATACACCGGGGCTCACGGAGTTTAGGTTTCTTCCTTATCCCCTCTACGTAGCCTCGAGTTACAGTAATTCTTTTGCATCTGTGGTATTTCCCTTTCAGTGCTTACTTCACAGTTGCCAATAAACAGGACCACCAGCCTAGAACTTTCCAAGCTGGAATAAAGGGTACACCGTGTGTTTACTCTATCTTTGCTGTGCGAACTTACTTTCTTGAGATATCGTGCTTACAGGATTTCCCTACTTGGCACCTGTTGACGACAAATGACCTTTGAAATCCACTAAAAACAATAGTCGTCTTGCTACTCAATAAGGTTCACACACATGCCAAATATGAGATCTGGACAAGGTACGTTTCTTGAGATATCGTGTTTACAAGGTTTTCACTATTTGACAACCGTTGACCCCAAATGATCTTTGACCTCCACCAAAAACAATAGGCTTCTTGTAAGCAATAAGGTACGCCCACATGCTAAATATGAGATCTGTTCAAGCTTTATTTCTTGATACACTATGTTTGTAATGTATTCACTATTACCCTTTTGACCGGAATGACATTTTACCTAAAGTCAAAAGATAGACTTCTTGTACTCAATAAGGTACACACAAAATATGAGATTTGTATAATCTTCCCTTCTTAAGATATCGTGTTTACAAAGTTTGCACTACTTGACCCCTGTTGATCCCAAATGGCTTTTAACCTTCAGCAAAAACAATAGGCTTCTTGTACTCAATAAGATACACCGACATACCAAATATGAAATCTGCACAGGTTTCTCATCTTGAGATATTGTTCGTACAACGATGTTACTATTTACAATGTTTACAACGTTTGACCCCTACTGACCCCAAAGGATCTTCGACCTCCAGTAAAATCTAGTGTTAACGAAGTGTTCACTATTCGACCTCCGTTGACCCCAATGATCTTTGACCTCCACCAAAATCAATATGCTTCTTGTACTTTCTACGGTACACCCATAGGTCGATTATGAGATCTGTACAAGCTTCCTTTCTTGAGATATCGTGCTTAGAAGTAGGTGTCACAAATATACACACATGCATACACATACACGCACATCCACACGGACACGTTTTCATTTATACCACCCAACAGGACCCACCTGTACCCGTGGTCACTCCACCATGGGGTACCCTTGGGGTCTCGCTACTCATCCACTCCAAGCGTTTCCATGGCAATTATTCTCCCATGGATGCACAGTACAATATATAGTTCCAATAGCCAAGTGACTACAATATCTCATCTTAGCCCCCTATAGGGCGATGAGATAAAAACAGTAGTATCATCACTAAGCAACACAAAAGTACTTTTGGATGACGACACATGAATATTGTTAATATGTAACAAAAGGAATAAAAGCAGACATCTCGGTAGGATATGACTAGGTAAATCATGAATGATTCCTCCGTACTACTTATACCTATAAGATGGTCAGTGTTACTTAAAGGGAGCTTACGAGGTACATCCTTAGCAACAGATGTAAAATAATTATTTCATCTCATTTATTTGTTTCTTCACAAATTCAAATACAAGATAGATTACAGTGGCAAATGGATATGTACAAAGAAAATGTAAATTGAAGCACTCTAAGAGAGCCGAAAGGGCTTGTCAAATAGAACGCTCCCACAAGAAGTCACAAGAGAAGTGATTTTACACTTCAAAGACCACAAATGAATTTAATGTAAAATATTCTCATAAAAACCTAGTACCCATTGAAGCCAGTCTTTTAATAATTAATTAAGTAAAACTGAAATTAGACCTATTAGGAGTTGTACATACATGAACATAAAGTAGAAATTTTGCTCATGTGAAAAACATACTAATGTCATCAGACGCAAAGACGAGTTTTTAAATATATTGTCTGAAATATTTAAGCCAATTCAAGGTAATTGTTACCTTGTGTCTATGCTACCGATGCTATCGTACTATACACGACTCATTAGAATACATAGAAGCAGATTAATTTAAAAAAAAATACAAATACAAATATGGTGATTCGCCATGCAACAAATTGTGAATAAGAGTAACACTTGGATATGCCCACTTAAGCCTAACAATTATGTATAGTGAAATATAAGTTGGCAACTTAACATGCCAATTACAATACACATTCCATGTATGATCAACTTAGAATTGGTTGCAATTTGCCACGATTTCATCCATACAAGCCCAGACGACTACTAAAGGCAACGACAGAAGGCAGACCAGAGCGTCAAATCCAAAGATGTAAGTCGGAGTGCGGTAGCAGTCGTAAATTAAGCCTGTGTTAAGATTCAAATTAGGGAAAATGTTTTATGGTAGTGTACATGTCATATTTGCAATCATAGCTTTCACTTTTACTAGCAATGCACCTCATTCAGCTTTGAACGGATTCTAAATTGTCCCATTATCCTTGTGCAATGTATGTCTCTGTCTCCTTTGCAAGAAGACTGCACAACACTATATCTTAACCCTTTAAACTTATGGTTCTTTGATAAAGACCTCACCTCATGTCTCTGAAAAGTTGTGCATAGAGCAATGCGGCGTTGTCTTTCACCTTGAGGTGGTAAACGTTGGGAACATAGTAAAAGATGTATCAGTGCCATGACTGCGTTCATTCACAAGAAAAGATGAAAAGATAAGTCAAAACTTAGCTGACAAAATTCCACCTAATTGTATCATAATTCCATCTACAAAGTAGGTTATTGCAAGTGCCTGTGGATAATGACTGCAGCATACAACCGACGGTATCAGTCCTAACACACCAGTGCTGCTCAAATCAAGGCAGAATCCACTGAGAAACACCAAAATGAGGAGGTAACAGGGGTCTGTAAAAATTGCACTTCCTAACAAGAAGAAACTGTTAAGCAACTGCGGAATAAAGCCACTCGTGTAAGGAATTCATCAAGTTTCCATGATGGAGGAAAACGGCAGAGAGTGTTCCCCAAAATCCTCCACATCCTCCCACTGTTGAAAATATGACAGACTGATCTGGTGATAATCCAGCTTCCGTCCCTAGGGAAACTAGGAATAGGGCCCAAGATAAATATACATAGTGGGTCATACATTCTATTACAACTAAAACGGTGAATGTCTTGTGTCGAACGAAAATAGAAAAGTACGACCTGATTCTCATAAAAATGTCTGTGATTGTATGTTTTGTCATAAGTTGTGTTTTCCCATCTTCGATACCAGCTACTCCACTTTGAATGGAACGACGACGAATCAATTTATCATCAACTGTTTTATGATTTGGCTGTCTCATACATACTCCTACTGCAATGAGATTCCACGACAGAGCTCCAAGCAGCACCAACGACTCTCTAAATCCATATGCGTCTTTCAACAACTGCAGTATTGGAGGAACAATCGCGATTCCAACGTACCTGAACAAGGATGCTAAAGAAGCCATTGCTGGAAACGTCTCTGGGAAATGATCTTTCACAGCTAGAAGGGATATAATGTTGAGAGTCCCGTATCCAACACCTGAATAGGAAGAAGTGAACACTAATTTTTCAATGGTAAACCACCAAGCATCACAAGCTTGGTTAATGTAAAATATGTGCTTTATGGTTTGTATTCTTACGCTCACTAATATTGGCATGTTGAACGAATAATGTACTTGAATTAACTTTCATTGTTAAATGTTGTATAAACTGATTGCTGGAAAACTATATGTAGAAATACACCACCGAGAAATTAAAATAAAACAATAAACCACGGATCTGATGGGAAACATCTATGTATTTACAACTCACACAAAACATCATAATAAAAATACTAGTGTCGGAAGGATCAACTTCAACCGTGAGGTTACTGATAAGACTAATCAGGAAAATAGCAATAAGCAACTACTAACCATGGAAAAAAATTAGGAAGAGGTAACTCTTAGTTGAAAAGGGAAAATAATGAAAATGCAGCATATTTGGAAAATAGGAATAAAAATCCCGCATACGTTGCTTTTCAATTATGGGATATATTTTTGAGCTTTCGACCTCATTGGCGTTCTTCAGGATAGAGTGTAGTAGTTGTGTAGTGTTCGATGTCTGATATAAGGCCGCTGGGTTTCTTTCTCAAAAGGGGATACCAGTGCCGTTTATTATGTTCTCAGTATGTAAGGGATATGTTGTTGCTTAGATCCAACCTACTCTCATACCGACACACAAAAAAGTTAAAAAGAATACCCCTTGTTGTTACCTACCACCCTTCCTCCCTCCCCTTTCCAAAGATGTAAAGAAACTTTGGGAAATTCTAGCTTCTGACCCAGCTCTTGAAAAACTCTCTCACGATCCCTCAGTGATTGGCAATAGGCATAGGCAACATAAAATCAACACTAGTTCACACATATCTCTCTTCGCTTAATTGTGCCTCTATCTATGGTAACACAATCTGTAAAAGAAACCCCAGGTGCTTGGTATGCTCACATTTCTTCTACTCTCTAACATCTGGCCTCAAGTATTATCTTGAGACTTGGTAGGTTTAACTGCAACTCAAACAATGTGGTTATTTACTTCCTTGTAGAAAAATGTCCCCAGATCACGTACATCAATGAGACTAGCACAAAGTACAAACTTAGGTTTAATAACCACAAAGTGCATATACGCCGAAAGCAAAATAGGATTTCCTGTGGCTGAGCATTTTAATCTCCCTAATCACAATGTATCTTACGTTAAATTTGTCATTCCTTATGGGGACTGCAAAAAATCACAAGAAAGAAGAAACCGAGAGTTGAAAACAATCCTACGGCTTACCGACAATACCACAGGACACAATAGAGATCATCCCTTTATGACCTGTTATGCTTGAATGAAACCCGAAAAGGCCTAGCCACTTGCTTTTGCATGCATGCGTATGTGTACGTGATACACCGATGATGCGTCGTCAACATTTTGACTAACCTGAAGCACAGTAAACGAAGAATAATTGCCATATTGAGTTAACAGCTAATCCATAGACAATATATGCAATTCCCACAATTGCACCACCACAAATGGAAAGCTGTCGAGTATTAAAGAATGGCATTATCAAAGCAACTACCGGACCTGCAAACAGGAGGGAAAGGCAATATACATTAATTATATACAATATATACGATATGGTACGAGGTATGAGTTACTTTTTTTCTAGTTTCTTTAACTCGCTTGCAAAATAAACAACTATCTTAATGATAAGCAGTGACTGTACATTTGATATAATCTAAAGTTATCTATATATTACATAGAAACGGTTTCCACAGTTGTGATGTTAAGTGTACAGCAGATGGGATTTATTTAATAGTTATTGGGTTATGCAAGAGTGTATACCTTATATCTGAATAGCTAATCAAACAGTATAATAACGCTGCCCAAGTCTGAGGGTAAGGACACGTATCGTCTGGATCAGATGGAGGAAGGTGTGAAAGTAAGGTGGTGGGTGGATGGTAGAAAGACAAACAATAACGGCATCGCACTCAACGTTTTGGACGTACAAATAAAATTAGCACCTATGCACAGGGGTTGTGCACTTATACCGTGACTTAACACATATGTCGGGCTCTGTTGTAACCGTCACAGCTGTCAAATATGACCTTCAACGCAACGGCATGGCACTGCGCAGATGTTGAGCAACTCCGCAGGTCTCGGGTAGAGAGGGGTACCAGGCACTGCGCAAGTATCGGGCGGTGCAGGTGTAGCTGTCATCTACTGTCTTTGGACTTACGTTTTCGCAGTCACACGTTAGCTAGTACGTCACTTCGCGCCAGACCTGTCCTTTGACTCTAAAATCTTCTTACCGATCGACAAACTAATACTTTCACATATATTATTTCATTAAATACCCCGGAGATAAACCAAGGCAGAACATACGTCCGCACGTAAACTGCAGTGAGACCTCAACCAATCATCAGTATTAAAGGAGAACAGGCCAATACTGGGTTGTTACCAATGAGGGAGCATCTCACCTCAGTTCGCTCCTCTTTCTACTTAAACAATAGTGGGAGAAATCAGAAAAAAAAGCCAAATGTCACACAATTTCACGCAGGGATGTTAATAAACCACAAAATACGTTAGAACCACGTGGAACAAAGAGCTTTTTCCAGTTACACTATATTGTAATTTAAAGTTGGAAAGACAAACGTTTAGTAACTACATGCAATATTTTAATAACTTACTAAGCATAAATGATAATCCATTCTGCATTGTAAACGCCCAGGCCACAAGAGCGTTGGTGCTCTTAATTTTGTTGACGGTATCCTCTAGAATAACACCATTGGCCTTCATATGTCCGTTGAAAAAGAAAATTCGTAAGCAAAGGGCTGCAAGAATGATCCATTTAGCCATCGTATGTTGTACTTGGTGTCCACTTCGGAGAGCTGTAATAATATATCGAATTATTGCTGAAACGTTTCAGAAAGATTTAATGTATTTACAACAGATAGTTTGAATTCAGATGTAACGATAGATACAATTTGAATTCGTGCCTTCCTAGCGACTGATCTCGACGAATAGCATTTCAAGATTAATAGGGATTAATAAGGGTTTGTTTATCGCAACTATTTGTTGCCGGACAATAAGCGTTATGTCCTATCACCTATTGTTCTAGTGAATAGTGTTTCGTCTCAATGTTTTTAGAATAACACAGGTGTTCCATAGCGCTCTGTTCGCGGCACTCTTCGATTTTTAGTTTATGCAAAGGACAGTAAGAATTTTGTCCCAACCGAAAAACTCTTTTTTGAAAGATTATTTGCTGATAATACCAACATATTTGTCCATGAAACTGACTGAAAAAAATCTTATTTCTAAAGGCACAAACGTTCTTAATAATCTCAACACTTGGTTTGACGGGAAGAAACTAACGCTTTGCGTACGTAAGACTGATTGCACTGGTTCTTATGCTAGTGTACACAACAACCATGTGTGTCCAACTTCTTTCTTGTTCAGTGGAGATCCGGTGAAAAGAATGATTGTGCGGATTGCCTGGGTCTTCTCTTCGACCACAAGCTATCTTTTAAGCGTTAGATTGATGATTTCTGTAATGGTTTTGTCAAATATTCTGGTATCTTCCGTCTTCGATCTGCTGTTCCCCATCCTGTTTTCCTCTAGCTTTATTTATTACTCTCTTGTTTATTCGAAGATTGCCTATGGTATTGAAATTTACTTTATGACAAGTATTTCAGCCTTAGACCGTTGCAAGTCTTACAAAATAGAATATTAAGAATAATAACTTTCAAACATAGACGTTTTTTAACTGATGTGCTTCATAATATCTTAGGAATCCTTAAAGTGAGTGACCGTTCAAATGCATAGCTTTACTTACAAGCATGTTAACAATATTCTGCCAAATGTATTTCAACCTATTCTTCAGCCTATCCAGACCTTGACTTTAACCATGGTCACCAGAAGCAATGGTCTTTTCTCCGTCACTCGGTCTACCTTTATGCATGGCTAATTTCTCCTACCAACTTCCGACCTGCATTAGGAAAATCACCTCGTATTCCTCTTTTAAGAATCACATTAACAGTTACCTAGTGGGAAAAACACTAGCTTCCTTTTCATCTACCTGTCGGATTACTTCCATCGTTGTTTTATTTGTGTCATTTCTTTACTTTTCCTATTAACCCTCTTTTGATTTTCTCCCTGTTTTATTGTTTCTTGTCTCCCTCCATAGGTAACTAACCCGTTAAATTTTTTGTTTGTTTTAGTAACCTGTCTTCATTTTATATTGTTTTTTGAACGGGCCTTTCAAAACCCTCCTGACGATTACTAAACCCCCCAAATACTGTTAATAAGCACAAAAGAAATGAACTTCACAACAGAGTACACGATGCCACTTGACTTGTTTGTATCTTTTTCTTTTCTCCCACATATGCCCTTTTGTCTGTTAGCATCTCTGCAGTCTCATTTTTACCAGATTTATTAACTGAAGAAGGAACAAAACTTTTTCTTGTCTGGAGTAACAAAAGTTTGGTATTTCATTTCCATTCTCTTGTGCTTATGAAAGAGACACTTTTGCATCCTCCTTAGATGCTTCTGTTAAGAGTCCTTTTGTTAAGCGTGCCTGCAAAGTACGATAGTCATAATGTGGTTCTATCTTAGCAGAGTCGCCTCATCATTTCTTATTTGACAGACTCCTACGACAACACCCTCAAGATAAGTTTTGATCGAAAGACGAGAAAGTGAAAGCTCTTATTGGACAATTTACTCTCCTGTCAAGACTTTTGCAACGGAGCCGGATTTTATCGCTGAGGATCACAAACAGTGCATATCCCACGAGATCAGAAAGTGCTCTTTTAGATACAGTTTCTGGTCCTCCACCTAGCGGTGAATGGAACCTTATCAACCTGTTCAAATCAGTGCATTACTTCCTGACAGAGCAAATTACTTGACGTAGGTTTCTCTTTCTGTCCCACCTCTCTCATTGTAGCTGTCTAACTCGCCAATGATTAAGACCAATTTTCTCTGAATGAATGGCTCAGAAAGATCAATCTGTCTGAACTTCGACTCCTTCGTTCACAGTTTCGCAATCATAAAAACAAAAACAGTGGACGAAACAGCGGACAACCCCCCTCAGTCAGGAACCTCTTTATTGACTCAGTAAATTTCCTGACCTCTCGCAGTCAAGTTATTTCAAAGAGCTGTAGAAAGATAGACCTTTAAGCTATGAAAAGCCTTAAGGATATTCACAACATCACCATTTAACCCACAGACAAGGGGGAGGGACTATAAGTGATAATGGATACTATCAAATGCATAAGTGAGGTAGAAAAACAGCTCTATGATCTCCATTGCTACAAACTCTTGGACTTTGATCCCACTAAACTTTCTTACGGCAATCATTTCCCTTGTAAATAGCTTTCTACCTGTTATCAAGGAAAATGCCATTAATCTTATACGTCCAGCGCCAACTTGTACACTATCCTGGTGTCCACAAGCTTAAGGCCATGTTTGGTGGACTCCAGTCACTATTCATTGGCGAAGATACGGAAGAGGAAATTACGGAAGCTTAAAGGTGCCATCATGATAAGTTTATCTTTGCCCCATAAAGTTGACAATTTTCAGAAAAATCTCTACATAACGAGATAATATCTCATCAAAAAACATAAAAATGATCAATTGTTCAATTGTGTAATCTTCACAACTCAACATTTTTCTGCAAGATGTCAATTTGTTTACTTGATTCTTAGTGCGGAATTCAACATTTTTTGGAAAAATGTTCACATAACAACGTGTCACATCCTGTCAATTGAACAACTTGCTGCAAAATATTGACTTGTTCACTTTCTTACTAAGTTAACAATTGAAGCAATTTTCTGCAAAATGTTTGAATGACAACTTATAGTATCTTGTCATTTCAACAATTTTCTGCAAAAAATCTACTTTTTCACTTTCTTTCTGAGTGAGCAATTGAACAATTTTCTGCAAAATGTTGACTTGTTCACTTTCTTTACTAAATGAGCAGTGGAGCAATTTTCTGAAAAATGTTTAAATTACAAGTTATTATATCTTGTCATTTCATCAATTTTCTGCGAAATGTCCACTTGTTCACTTCAATACAAATTATAGGATGATGTAACTCGTCATTTGAACAAATGGCAGAAAATTGATTAATTGTTCACTTAAAAAGAAATGAACAAATTAACATTCGGCAGAAACTTGTTGAATTGACAGAATGTAATTAGTTGTCATTTCGACATTTTGCAGAATATTGTTTAATTGCTCATTCAGAAAAGAAGTGAACAAGTCAATATTTTCAAAGAATTGTTGACTTGACCATATACAAGAAGTTGTCATTTCGACATTTTGCAGAAAATTGTTGAATTGCTCACTTAGGAAAAAAGTGAACAACTGGCATATTTTGCAGCAAATTGTTGAAATCACAAGACTATGATAAATTGCCTTTTGAAAAAAAATGCAGAAAAGTGTTTAATTTTCCAATAACATAACTTAAAAATTAATCATTTTTACAGTTTTTTGTTGCTATATTTTCTTGTTATCTAGACATTTTGCAGAAAATTGTCAAGTTGCGGAGCCAAGATACTTATCTGGACGGCACTTTCAGCTTCCGTAGGAAATGTTTGATTTTATCCTCAGAAACAAAATCTTAACCCTAGACATTCATTTCGTTTCTGTTATTGGCACTTTAATTGAATTAATCTCCGCCTATGTCGACATACATATCCAGATCCTCTTACCAACCATACCAAGTTACATTTACAAATTTCAAAAATTAACTCAGGTGATATTCGTAGCCCTCCAATTGTTTGTGTCTTTCTTGATACCATGAATGTATCGGCCCTCTACAATAATATTCCCCGGGATGTAGGCAGTGTTTGTGGCAATAGCGGTCAGTCTTTCATGAAATTTCCGAGTTAATTCCTCCAATCCTGAAACGTAAGAAATTTCACATTCAATGACCAGAATTATCCTCAACTAAAGAGAGTGCCATGGGCATAGGAATGGCATCATTATACTGCAAATTTATTTATGCTTTTTGTAACAAGATTTTCTCTTCAAAACTAGATGATGTAAAACTTGACTAATTATAATAACTATTGGCATTACTATGTAGCTCTACCTTTCAAAAGAAATTCTCCAAAATTTATCGACATCAAGTCCATGTGACGGTTGAAGGCAACTACTAGTAAATCAATGAGGAAAAGAGAGATTACGCTTTGAGTGTCAGACATGACGTTCCTACTTTGATTACATACGGTTCATAAAAGAATAAAAATTGTAACTAGAACCAAATGCCCGCAGGGCCTTATATATAACGCAATGTGTGCATCCTAAACGTTGACTGGAGCCGTTGTCTATGCATGCCTCGTAATAGAACCTCGTCATTACAATTGGGTGATTACAACACTTACCTTTCTGTATGATTATACCTTGAAGAATAATTTGTCGAAGCACACAATATCTGTTACGTAATTTGCCTTTCACTTGCGAATTAGGTGGAACTTTGTTTTCTATCGATATTCAAAGTAATTCTTTAAAAACATTGCATCTTCTGCAGATCAGTGTCTTTGTCTTCACGTGCTCAAAAAATCACTTCTAGTAACTGGTTGGGTGTAGTGTGCATCCTAAACGTTGGCTGGCAGCATTGTCTATGCATGTCTCATAATAGAACCTCATCATTATAATTGCATAATTGCAACACTTATCTTTTCGTAAGATTACCTGGTGAGCAGTGCGTCAGATATACATTAATATTATTTACATTGATACCAGTATAATATAAATGACCTGACATTCGTGTAAGCGAAGGTTAACTGTTGGGGTTTTCTGTCGTTATGTACTGGATATTTACAGCCAACACATATTACAATGGAAAGTATGGGGAAGACGCACCAGTTGTCTCAACATCTAAGCCAAGTATTCCAGAATTGCTAGGTAAGTATGAATCAATAACTTATTAGACTCTCCGTTCGTCCTTTTTCGTCGCCCATATTTTGTCACTAGAAGACACAAAAACAAACCTAAAAATAGTGTTAACACGAAATGAATTTATTAACTTCGCCTTCGTTTCTTCTACCCTCCATATCAATAACACAATTCACGAGATAACACAAGAACGGGTTGATTCATACATACTCTAGCGGAAAGTAGGCAATAGTAAAGGGACTAGTTGTGTCTGGCAACAGATTTTCAGCCTCAGGTTGCCATTTCTAGTGACTGAGACCTCACCCGTGCCGTATACCATTAATATATACCACCTATATACTGGGAGAACTTTGCCCTTTTGGCTTGGATCCAGGAAGTTCAATAATTCCTATCACTTAATCTTTAAAAGAAAATAACAAACTTCAAATTTGATGCACACTTCAAATCCTTTCATACAATACTGGTTGCATATACATTAGAATGCGACATCCTGCAGACAAAATATTGAGAAATAATTATGATATTGAGTAATAAGTATTATTGACGGTACAGAGTTCAATGGGAAATAGTTGTTCTGTCATCGTTACTTTTTGTCACCACATTCATGCAATTTCTCATATATGACGGTAATATTCAAGTATTTATGACTTGAATAGGTTATGATGACAAGGTCGATACACTTTTAAGTTCTGTTTATCGGTAAAGCTATAGAAGTAGGTTAGCGTAGATTATTGTTAAAAGAAATTGAATATACATGACAACATGATAGAATTTGTGATTTTTGGCATGAGATTTTCAAGTCTTCCTAGGTCATTTATAATGGTAACTTTCTTTCAAGGGAATTGCTTTCTAGTTCTTGTTTGTAGTAATTAGCAAACCTTTTTCACACGAGAATGATCTCTAACATCAAACATGGTTTGCCTATAAACAGATGATAACGTTAGAGAATTTTTTCCACACTCCACCATACGGAATGCCAGCCTGGTTAGTTTAGTGACAACACTAGACGTAGTACATGGTAATCCTGAGTATATTCTGTCTGGTCAGTTTGTGTCTATCTTTATGTGACATTTCTTGAATCCCTTTCATTTACCTAGCTGGAGAAAGACTAACACCGCGAATGATTGCAGTGCTAGAGTTGACAATCTCTTTCCATGTTTTTTTATACCTCTTGATGCAAAACATATCTCCATTTATTAAGACACTACATTCAGTACTATCCCTTATTATCAGAAGACTCTTGTCTCAGTATACTGTAAGACTGAATCGATTGATCTTGCAGTTGTGAAATATGCATAATTGTGAACATGTATTAACGGACCGGGAAAAAATCCAGAATTATAATATCCAACTTTCTTTAGTAAGGAACTTAAAACTTTCGTCGAGAGGACTTCATCGGTATCAGTGAACGAAATTCAATTCAGACAAGTGCTAAGGTCTCATCAAACTCACTTTAAAATTTTGTGACATGCAAACGACATCACGATTGCAGAGATTTATATCGGTTTTATATATTTCAGCAAATTATGAATAGTTATTTTGCATTAAAGAAATTATTAGAAGATTCCTTTTGCTGTTTACCTACATTTTCCATATATTGTACATAGAAATTCCAAACCGGGCCAGCTGCCTTGCAATATTTCATGTTCTATTATGCAAAACTGAGTCCTTACTAATTCAACATGAAACGTTATTGCCTTCCATCATTTCAGGTAGTTCACTAACACACGGTGCTCAGACTGTGTAAATTGGCCTGCAGCGTAAGCGTTTTAAGGATCAGTATTTTCCGGAGGTACTGTTGCAATTATCCCCTTAATGTCGCAACTTATATTATCCACTGGTGATACCAGTAATCAATTAATTAGCATTGTGTATATGACATTAAAATTCATATAAAGGAATACATTCCACGTGATAACACAATCCAAAGTGAATTTAATAATTAGTGAGCGATATTTGAAAGATGGAGTCGGTTCCAGGGTAGAAGATTTCTTACGTGTGCTAAATTAGTAAATTTCATTAACTCCTACGCATGATATAATCTTGCGTATCACATCTCACGGCTAATATGATGTGGTAAGTTTACTATCAAGACCTAGGACAAAACAGTGATGTGACTCAGATGGGCAAGATTGTGTGTATGTGCGTGTGTATACGTTTATGTATACAAGAGTGTTCTGTAAATTTAATGTTGAATCGAACGCCCACTGACAATCCAAATCGGTAATGTATCTATTCCTACAGTAGCTGAAAATGTTAAAAGTTGTAGTTTTTATGAATTGCCTGTAGTTACTACCTTATATTTGAAAAAGTATCTTCTCCAAGATATTCAATAAGTGAGTTTGATCGTTTGTTACTCTTTCATTGTAGGTTCACTTGGGTGTAATACGTTCAGACCTCTTAGTGTGAGTATTTGTCATCGATACAGCTGCAATACTCAACTAATGTTACAAAATATCATGATTTTTAAGCAACTCATTGACTGACTGTTCCATCCATAATTTTTCTTTTAAATTTGTTTTCAATTAATCTTTTATTTTGAGTATCAAACATCATATCTAACTAAAAATTTCAAATAATGTAAGCTACTACTACTATTTATTTGTTTACTACAAAGGAGATATTTAAATATAAACAAATTGTTCATGATATGTTTTTCAGGAAGTGCATAAAAATCCCACATTTTATACTTTTGTCTTATGACGAACAAAATATAATGGAAAGGAAATCAGTATTCATATTGTCATATTTGCAGGGATAGACAAGAAGAAGATGAAAATCTGAAAGAAAAGAGAAGGAAAGGAAAGAGAAGAAAAAATACAAATAAAATTCTGCTTTTTTATCCATATCACGTCATTCTTTTAAAATGCAGTGACCGAAATGTATATGGAAAAAAAAACCTTTGCTCTAGTTTATGTTCGTTTTACAAATTTCTTTTCATTTTAAAATAGCTGTTGGAGCCGTCAACCTAAGACCTGATCAAATAATTGTATTTGTTCTTAGTATAGGATTGGTTTGGTATACATGTTTAGTAAGTTATAAGCATTTTGTTACTTGTGGTATACCGCTCAATTTTGTTTTTAGTTTCAAATCTGATATAGGTTTAGTTAAAATTGATATCATTTATAACGAGAGCTACATCCCTCAATAATCTGTGTCAGGGTTGTCATATCTCACCATCCTGTTTTCACTGACATCTTTCAACAGGTCTTCATGTCTGAGGATCTTGGCCACACCATATCCTCCGTTACTTCCCAGTTGCCTGGATCAACTACCTGACTTCTCCCACACTGAGTTGCTCATCGTGTGTCATTTTCTATCTTTTAATGGTATTTTAGTATCGATATTCCTCCCTCATCTCATCTAAAGTGATCCCAGTCTCCTGACTCAATACAACTGTCTTGATGATTCTTGTCTTTCATTATTTGTTGTGCATCATAACCTTAGGACCTATAACATCCTGTCCTTACTTTGTCATATGTACCTCTTGATGAATAACATTTAGTCTTAAGTTTGTCATATGTACCTCTTTGTACCGCTCGATCATTACATCTACTTCTTAATTTGCTCCATCTGCCTCTTGATTAATAACATCCGATCCTCAGTTTGTTATATGTATCTGTTGATCAGTAACATATAATTCTTTGTGTGTCATGTGTAACTAGTTGATCAATAACATCGACCCTTTTATTCGCTATATGTAGCTCTTGATCAATGACATGCGTTCCGTAATTTGTTATATGTACCTCTTGATCAACAGCATCCATTCCTAATTTTTTCCATATGTACCTCTTGATCACTTACATCCATTTCTTCATTTGCAATATGTATATGAGCGTAGCTTGTCATGGTTTTGCTCTTTAATACGAATCATGAACAAAATATGAAGAATCTGCCAAAAAGAAGCTTTGTATGTGTGTCCATTGCAATCATTATTGCCGTCGAGCAAACAATGCTCATGTATTTATTTATTAAATGAAAAAATAAGTTCTATGATTCGTAATTCTCGCTATTCCTTTCGTATGGTGAGTCCTTATTCTTTTTTAAAGATCGTTTCAGAAGACTTTTCTCTGAAGGATGATTAAAAAAGAGCTCCTAAGATTTCCGAAAATTGCTTTGAGCTCTTCATTCAATCCTCTATAAGAAGACATTTTAAATTTTGTCAAACCTCCTATTTTTCCGTAACTTAGCAGTAATCGAAATAAATTAGATATTGGATTTTCGCTTTCAACGACTCTGTTTGTGATATCACAGGTTGCTATTTATTCTTTTAGTCTCACTGATCAGATATAAAAATTTCAGAGGACTGACTACTCAGTCTCCTTCAAATCAAAGATGAGGGATGTATTAAAGTTATTAGCATGGCTTCATGCTTTAATTCTGTTGGATAAACAAATATCAGTTTTCCTAACGTGAATTGATCATTGCCTTTCCACTGAGGCATTTGTATCATATCCTTTTAATGCTCTGCACTATATAAGGATAAAAGATGTGAAATAAAAGAAATGAAAGATTCTGAAGGTCGAATCCTGATATGACTGTTGCAGAATATCTGTTCTTGGAAATACTATTCTGTTACTTATAAAAGAAGATTATTATTACAGTGAACCTTTAATCTATTCAACAGGTACGGTGGTTGGTTTGTTCGTAATTGCGTTCAGTAGACGGCAGCTTTGCATTTGCAGTGGTACCATCGGCGTTCACCAAATCTAAAATTTCCTATGAACTTCTCATGTTTCAGTCTAGGAGTGAGAATAGTCAGAAAGTCTGACATACCAGTTGGACGTTTTCAGCTTGGGACGGTCTGGAAATGCCACTTCCGGGCATCTGGGAGGTTTAAAAGGCCCAATATTGTTTTGCTGTAATTGCTTCGCTTAGATAGTCCTGTCACATATGACCTCAGTCCGGGTCCCCACCCCTCCTGCAAACAATGGATAAGCGCTTTATATGTCATATCGATGACGTATAAGCAAAGCAATATGTCTCCATCATTTTACCCCGGCGGTGCTATGGTAATTTCTGTTTACATAATATTCACATTCATCTTCTGCCTAACCGAAGAAAGTTTTATTTTCTTTTTTTTTTTCGCTGAGGGTTTTGAACCACTCTCCATGAGACGCTTTTCCTTAAATTCCCATATTCGTCTTTTTCATCCATGCGCACACACATTGTAGCCTTTCCGCTAACACAATGATCTCGCTCAATAATTAGTAACAAGCACAGTTCAGGCAAAACTACCCTCACAGAAAAAAAAAAAAAAAAACCTAGGAGTCCCTACGCCCATGTGCTCAGCCCCAAAATAGTACTCAAGGAAAATGAAAGAGGATGCGTAATTCATTCTGACTTTTGTATCTCCTAAACCCCTATCTGATATGTATATACCATACCGTTTACCATACATAATTTTTTTTTCATGAATTGAAGAATTGATGATTTGGATTACGTTGATGTTTTAATTTACGTTGATGTCTTAAGTTACTTTGACTGAAGAAAAAAAAATGTCCGCCACGAGGGATACTTTGGCTGGAGAGCCGTTCAAGGAAGTTAATAAAGTGTAATAAAGTTCGCGACTGTTTGAAAAGAAATACTCGATTACTCGATTTAGTTCTACAGTATGGTCAATGAAATACTGTTACAATGCCTGCTATTAGTCATCATCACTAGGGATTACATGTTTTTAGTTCAATAAGGCAAAGGAAAAATCCTTTCCACATGTCATGCAGGTTAGTCGAATGATCTTTAAACTTGCTTGGTAGTCCCTCGTGCAAGAGTACGAGGTGCAATGTCCCCCACCGTGAACGAGGCTTCATAGGTCACAGCTTTAGCGTCACAGGTCTCGACAACGAAAAATACATTTTAAGCATTTTCTCTGCATATTCCTAGATTTGTAAAACTACCATACATGAACGATGCAGGAACTTTTTAAATATATTGATGACTTAACGAGGTCAAAGGTAACGTGGTCAAAACTTGATCAGCAAAAATGCTCTAAAAGGTATGTCACGACCTCTTCCTAGAGTAAGTCCGATGAACTTCAAACGTAGTGAGTAGGTAGTTGCCCGGGTATGTGATATAGTGTCAACCAAAGCGATGACGTCATAGGTCAATGGTCGTTGGTCATGAAAAGGAAAAAATATTTAGCCCTATCTGTATGTGTAAATGTCCTTAAGTTACAAAATTACCTCATATGAAAAATGGGCGATACAGGCTTTTCTTGAGAGTATTGATTACCTCATAGGGTGACTGGTCACGGGGTTAAAGGTCAAATCGGCATAAATGCTTTGAAAAATTGTCTCTATCCTAGGTAAGCTGGATGAACTTCAAACTTGGTGGATATGTGACATGTGGTGTCGGCTGGACCGATAACGTTACAGCTCATGGTCAAAGGTCAGGGTTACTCAGCACACAATACAGTTATTAGATGCTGGTACTGCATGTTGTGAACAACATGACTTTCACATCTCTGCTTTCCTATGAATGTGACACGGTATTTCAACCAATGTAAACATGTTCTGGGCTGACTGATTATGTTTGATAGGAATGTCATTTACATGCGTTGGCACTACCGTTACTCAGTTTATTTTTACAGCTTACTATAGGCCCAATACACAGTTGCTTAATTCGAGATGTTCCCCTACTGTGAAAAAAATATTGGACGACGCACAACGCGCTTTTTGGGGCATTCAAAACATACAGCGTGAGGGCGCATGCCGATATGAGGAATTTTTTCACCCACATTTCTGGGAATACATTTCGATTTTTATCCACAAGCGTACACGAATGCATGTATTTATGTCGTTCGACGCAAACGTGATGTGCTGTAGTATTAGATCACTAACTTAAACATTCAACACGTCTATCCACAACGAGCAATCTAAATCACTGATGAAAGATACAGTCCGGCGCACTTAGGAGGTGGTGCGGGTATCGAATGACCATCGACAACCATTGGGATGAGATTTTCAGCTCCGTAGATTGCCTTCTTGTCCACAATTTTCACTCTATCCATTTTAATTAGCCCAATTGACAATTGAAACATGAAGCACATATCCTGGAGGAGTTTGACCGTCATTCTGCATTTCTGCATTCTGTACTTCTGCATTTGCCTTTTGTTTGCATGCACAACTCTGGACAAAACATACATGATATGCGTCATAAAGCTTCAATCTAACCAAGTAATACCCCTAAAGGAGTACAAGTGAAGGAAAGAAATATTTTGTAGGTTTCGTTTAGAATTTTAAACATACATATCTTTAAGGTATTGTGCTTTGTCTTCAAAAGAGGCTCATTGAGTTGTTTCGTGAAATTCCCTAAATTTTTCTGAGCCTATCAAGTTTCGTTAACATACCAATGGCAAATTGACCAACTAAGAGGATCCCAATGCTTCACCTACAAAGGAATATCAGTGTGTGAGTAAGTAACGAATTAATTTGTTTTTGGAAAATTTGTCACCAGACATTTTTCACATTATTTACATGCACACATCCAGTACAAGTAAAGGTAAGAAATCAGAAATATTTCATAACTATTGACAGATTTGATACAACAGATTTGTAATAAAAATAATGATCTTCCAATTACACTTTCTTTCAAAAAGTGTCCCAATAGAGAAAATAAAAACATTATTGTATTAGATTATTATTGATGTTGATATCCCATGCGTAATATTTATCAAAAAGTACTTAATGCCTCCCTCTAACTTGAATAAGGTATGTTGTTTGGTCGAAAGTAATCAATTTTACCTACCTCTGCAGGTTAACATACACGTTTGATCACTTTTAAACTGCGTGAGGTATCGTCTTCTAATAAAATATGGTCTGAGAAGTTCTAAAATATAAGGCTGTACATATATTTCTTCCCTATATATGTAATTGAAGTGATGAGATATTATAGTTGCTTTGGGACGTTTAAATGTATCACGTCTCTCTCAGCTGCCATAGCAACAGTTGCTACGGTAGCATTATATATGGTTGATGTATGAGACATGGGGCTCTAACCTGGTTTGGTACCAGCTGGACCACCATTAGGGTAGGGGGCAAAATGTGTGAAGATGTGTGTGTTTGTGTGTGGGACGAATGACAGATTCAATTTAAAAGTTTGCCTCCGAGACCACAAAGCCTATCGGTAGATAGGTGAGCTATGGTCTGAAGTTGTGTCTCCCATCAAAATTTAAGATAAGAGTTTGAGGGTGGACAAATTAATAAAAATATTATTTTTGCAGTATTTATAAATCAAAAGTGGCTATTTAGATTGGAACATCACATATATGACCGATATAAGAGCTTATATCTAAAAATTATGTTTCTGTTTTCTTTGAAGTCGAAGGTCAAGTTCAGTGGTCAAAGGTCAAGTTTGACTCCCGAATATATATTCGGGTATCAAATTTGATATATATATATATGATAAATTTCAAATTTAAAATTTGATATATATATATATGTTATATATATATATGAAATGCAGTGCTCAGTTATTATAGCTCTGCACGAGTTCTAAGTATCATATATATACTGGTATGAAGGTATAGAATATTACCGTCTGTAAACTGTTCAAGCATGATGATTGTAATTGTACGCTACACAATTTTTCCATCCAAAAATACTGAACTGCCTATTTGGGGGTTTGTAAGTATGGTAGATAAATTATTGGTTATTGAAAACAACGCTGTAGATTTTGACAAGTGTTACATATTGGACAAATTTTCGTCGCTACTTGAGTAGTTCTTTACGGTAGTGAGTAATTCACGGAATTGTAGACTGGAAAATAATCCAAGTAAACCCAGCTTTTAAAGTACTCTTCCACTGGATAGACACACTGAGTGTTTCACCAGATTTGGTTTCGATATACATCAACAGGTATGTGCTATAATCATTACATATTAACCTTGATCTGTTTACCTTAACATAAAATTAAACATAAGTGTTGATTTAACGCAACAAATACTGTATTTAAACCAATGAGGTGGTGATAAACTAGCCTGTAGCAAGTGAAATCATTATGTGGCATTTACATACCAGCCTGAATGTTAACTTGTCAGCGAGACAGCCCGAAATGTCGTCGGCATCCTTCTGCCATTCAAGCAATGAAATAACGATGACCGATAGCATACATTTGTTCATATCTGTACTTGTTTGATTGATTCAGAACTCATGCAAAACAACTTGCCTGTCTCTTTACATGCCATTAATTCATGAATATCTTAACTAGGTATTTTAAAAGCCAGTTTATTCAACCACTTTCAGGAATGCATTCAACAAAATTTGAAAAATACATATAGTCTGGTTTTCCCTTCAACATAAATGACTCGCATGATTTTTTGAAGCACATTCATCATTCATAATAACTGCATTTTTCTTTCAAATATGTTATCCAGAAATATGGTGAGGTGAAACGATATGTTATCCAGAAATATGGTGGGGTGAAACGCCCGTCTTTCAAGATGTTGCATAAGTAATCGACTGTACCAGCCTGAGGTTGTCTGGAGATTCGAGCAACCATAGTAACATTTTCGATAACGGCAAAGACATTCACCAATTACCTCAATAAAATAAAAAACAATCTGTGCATAATTAAACAATTTTCTTTACATATATCTCCTGCAGGAAGGAATGACTAAATATATCGTCTTTGCTGCCGTGTGTTTAAGGGTTGCCCTCTACAATGGATGTATAAAGGCTAACAGTGTCATTCTTGATGACACTGTGAGTATTGTTAACAGCAGCAACGCTTTAGTAGCTTGGGCTTTTACTACGCAGAGTGGATTGTCCTGCATGCTTGGTATGTTCATTGAAACTTGTTGCCTAACGTGAAGTCAATTTCATTACTCTGTTTGGAAAAAAAAAAAAACCAAAAAACATTTCGACAATTCCCACACATTTCCTCATATTAGGTATTGCACACCTATTAACTTAATGGATGCAACATGTTTAGTGTAAAAATACTTAAAGTTTGTGATTTATTCCCTAAATTTTGGTGTTATTACTTTTAGTATTTAAAAGAGAGTAAAAACTCAACCTCACAAATTGTTGACAATTTGTTTACATTTAAAAGTTCAATTAAGGATGTGAGAGCACCTAATAAGAAGCATGACTCACATTGTCTTCTCAGTTGAGCCCCAGTGCATTTAAAGGGTTTCTTATTACATGTAAAGAACACCATCATGTGCACCCATGCACTCTTAACCCCCCCCCCCCCCACGTCGCCCAAAAGTGTCTTCCTTCCTTCTTCTCGGATATATGTTCCAGCGTGTCAATTTTGTCTTGCCACATTCTGACTAAAACGGAAGAACATTCTACAGAATGATCCGTCACGATGTAACTGATGGTAGACGGCTATTGATTTCGCAGAAATCGATATGTTTGAAGGAAAATTACGTAACAATAATTCACGTTCAATTGATTTAACAGGTCCTGCAGTTGCTTTTTTAATGGAATTTTACAGCAGCCGTAAACTTTGCATTTGTGGAGGTATAATGGTGGGGTTGAGCTACATTTACTTCGGTCTGACAGTTAACGCAACATGGCAGTTATTCATTGCTTTCTGTCTGTCAGGTAACTTGTAATGGCACTTATTCTAAAATGATCAATTTTACGCGTAGATTTTATTTTGTCAAGTATTTCATTGGTATTCTACTTTCCATATTTACTTCAACGAAACAAGTATCTCTTCAATTGTGACCCCAGAACTCTCCCGCCTAACATTTGTAAGGTGCAGATTCTTAGCTGTTCTGAGTCCTGATAAGTTTCAAATTCTTCTAAGAACCCCTACGTCATATCTTCTCCCTAAATTTAAATTTAAAATCGTGAATTTATATAATTTTACTTCAGTAATCAACATTGTATGCTGTGAATAGTTTTCTAAGTTAGTTTACTTAAGTTATTCAAGCTACGAAAGCTCTGCGTACGTCGTAAATGTTGGTATAGAGGCTTGTCGTGACATTTACGCCCTTTTTTGTTAGGTCTTAATTGATAAACTAATTGTTGTTACTTCATTCTCATTTTCAGGCATCGGGTTAAGTCTACTCAACATAACAACATATGCGACGCTAAAAGATCATTTTCTTGAGGGATATCCAACGATGGTCTCGGCTAGTTGTTCCTTCATTTTTGTTGGCGTTGCGATTGTTCCTTTAATCTTGCAGTTACTGAAAGACTCATTTGGATTCAGAAATTCATTAGTTCTCTTTGGAGCTACATCTTGGAATCTCATTGCAGTAGGAGTATGTATGAAACAGCCAAAATGTCGAAGGACTAATGAAATATCACCCTCTGATAACGGTATTAGAAACAAAGTTGATGATATCGAAGAGGAAGGTACACAATACTGGAACATCACAAACGTCGTTTGGCGAGTCAAATCTTACTGTTCTATTTTTATTAAGCACAAAAACTTCACTATTTTAGCTACCATTCAATCTCTGCTGTTCTATTTATATTTATCTTGGGCCCTCTTTCTAGTGTCTGTAGGGAGATTAGCCGGGTTGTCTCCTGACAAGGCTGTCCTTTTATCGACGGCCGGGGGGTGTGGAGGTTTTTTGGGAACAACGTCAGCTGCTTGCCTTCATCATGGAAACCTAATAAACCCCTACACAAGCTGTTTCATTCCGCTGTTGCTTAACGGTTTCTGCTTACTTGGGAGCGCACTTTTAAGAGATTTCCAGTACCTACTCATCGTGGTATTTCTTAGCGGCTGTTGCTTTGGATTAATCAGTTCTGCAACCTTTGGTCTCATGCCTTCAGTAGTTTGTGATTATCACTTTCCACAGGCACTTGCAATCAACTACTTCCTAGATGGAATGATGATGCAAATCAGCGGCACTTTCTCAGGTAAGATTAGAATATCTTGGTTTTTGTTTTAATAATATTGAAATTAAGTATCTCAGAATGCAGACGATACGAAATATTGTAAAAAGGAAAAAAACTTGCCGCGTGCTTGCAAGTGACTTGTTAAAGTCATATTGACAACTTCAAGTGAAAGTTGTGGCGAATTAAGTGTCATTAATTAGTAAAAACACAAATTACGAGTTGACCACCAGTTCTCCATACTGTATGTTATCAAAGTATATGTTTATTGTGAAACACCTCATTTTGTTCTTAGTTATATTATCAACACAGCATGATTATAGTGTTAAACTTAATTTGGTGCATGAAATTACCAATATTAGTGTCAATATTTATCATTATTCAATACAGGTTTCATTTACGACTTCTTTGGATCCCCGAACTACGTCTTCGTATTTGACTCTTTCGTCTCTTTTCTGTCGTTGCCTTTCGTTGTTATTTGGGCGTGCAGAGACGAAAAAGTTACAAGTTGCAAGCCCCCGTAAAGAAATATACCGGTATTTTTCCTTTTCTATGTTTGTTAATGAGTGAAACTTGAATTTGTGTACATTGCAAAATCTGCATTAATTTTTGTAATGAGTGTACCCGATCAATGTATACCAGTTTGAAGGCCTCTAAAACAGCGAACAACATTTAAACCACGCATAAATTAGAGACATTTGATAAACGATACTCGAGTTCGTCTGTTTCTATACAGTAAAGCAAATGGATAAAACAATTGTGATATTTTCATTCAATAAGCCAACATTTTACTTATTGATCAATGAGTTTGCTCAAATTGCACTCAGGTGGGCTGGTGATGGGTAATTTGGTGGGCATCATATTAATTTTGCCTCTTTATTAATTCACTTACAATGTAGAGTGGTAGAATATACATAGGCTATATGTACGTTTGAAGAAGAAATTGCATCTGCTTTTGAGTTTTCAGACACTTAACGAATTAATTGTGACTAGAAAGGAGCAACACTCCTTACCACAAAATATAATGCCGTTGATTCATCATTCTTAACTGTTATATGATACTGTCAATTATAAATATAGTTTTTCCGTATGTATTACAAAGAACGTTTTTCGACTTTTGTTTTAGATATGTAATTTGGATGTAATTTTGAAACTGTTATCTTAAACTGTCCCTGGAAAAAAGAAGAAAATCGCCAGTTCTTCATATATTCCAAGTTCACACAAACTAGACAAACTACCCGCAATTTCCAATTATTAACTCAACCTTTATCTTGTAATCCCTCGCAATAGAAATTGCACAAGTTTATATCGCATTAAGCTATGGAAAAAAAATAACACTGAGAGCAACTACTTTGCATAAAGATACATATACCAATATTTTTGCCGTACTGCTGTAATATTAAGATATATTGTACACCAGTTAATAAAACGAATACTTTCTTTATATATGCTAACGTGCATTAACAAATATGTGCTGCGGTGTTCCTGGTAAGCCTGCGAAATATATCACTAGCCTACTTTGTACTGGCATTTATAAACTTGCAAATTAAACAACTGTTTATCAGTTAGTCTGAATTACAGCTATACTTTTATTAAGTCAATATTACTTACAGTTTAGGATTTTTGCTATTATAATATTATCGATGCAAGTTAATTAGTTTTGCGATGAATGGCCTAGGTGCCAAACGACTATATGATACAAGATTTTGCATCTAGGTTTTGTTGTAAGTTTAACATTACAATAGCTTGAGACTAGAGACGTAGATTTTCTTTTCAACATTGGCCAATGGGGTGAACTATCAGAAGATCCGAAACTAGACTAAGCCAAGCTAAATTCCGTAAGTAGGTGGGGTTCACCTAATTGCCATAGGTGGGGTCTTTGCACTGCGTCCGAGTGGGGGAGGGGAGTTCCTTAGTTGAATGTCTCAGAAATCCCAGAAAAAAGTTTTTAGCTTCGGCAAACTCCAAAGGACCTTGGGATTTGGTATAATTATACATTGAGGTAAAGGCTACACATAAGTACTCTCTACAATCTGTAGAGTGGAAAGTCATTCTTTTAGGTTAAAATTAGGAATGTCTCCTTTTTCAGAATGACAAATTTCACTCCAGAGAGGAGCCGTTCTCACCTTTTATAGTGAATATTCGGCCCTAATTTGGAGTCATCCTTAATTTCACTCTTTGGAATTTAGAGAGCAGGTTTATGCCTAGAGAATAATGCGTAAGACTTTCACAGCGTGCACGTTTATGTGAAAGTTCCCAAATGGTAAGCCAGACTCTTGAAAAAAAAAACATCATTAAAAATAGGTAACATATATTGCTTTCTGACTGAGGTTGTCACAAAGAATGAATTATGTTGCAGCATGGATTGAAATAGTTTTCAAAACCCGTTGTTGATATTTGCAATTGCTACATTCTAAATCGTGTTAAAGGGAATAAGAATACGTAGGCCTACTGTCCGGGCTCTAAATCGTGTTAAAGAGAAGAAGAATACGTAGGACTACTGTCAGGGATTCATTTATGCATCTACACTGTAACATTCGGGGATGGTTATATTCACTATCCACTGGGTCAAACGTTTAAAATCCATATGCTGATGTTGCTTTCTGGGTAGAGGAGTTGTTACTCACTTATGCAGTAGCTGCTCCATTAGTTACTACATATCATATTGAAATTGACATTTTAATGTGGATTTAAACAGAATGTAATTCATGACTCGTCTTTTTTTCCCTCAAAACTTACCCTGGTGAAAAAATACCAACTTAATGTAGTATGTTCCAGTCTTGGTCTAGGTGGACGGTTAGAGGGGTGAGAGGATTCTCACAACACGGAAAACAAATTAAGGAGAGACGTTCCACTTAAAATTATGATAGAGACTTAGGAGTCATTCACCTCAATGCAAGAGGCTCTAGTTTGGTCTAATAGATTTCTGTGTATACTAAGTTAACGGAGTTTTCTTTCATCGTTTATCCTTTCATTCGTAATCTTTTGACTAATCTGGATATTGCATAAATATATTCATACTGTAGAACCAACAACACCATTTAAAAATCTTTGTCACTGCCTTGAGAAAAGGAGCAGGAGCAGGTATTACGTATTATTTGCTGGTTAATTAGTCTAAATTAGATGTCACTAAGGTTTACATGCCATCTAACAATTGTTGTAAATACATTTGTGTTTATATACAAAATACAACTTTGAAGAAGCACAATATACTGTGCAATTCGAAAACCTTCACCTTCCTAGCTAACACAAAACATTTTTACAACGTTTTCAAAACGTTACAAACGTTATATAACGTTTGAAAACGTTTTAAAGACGTTTTGTGTTAGCAGGGTTAAGATCTCCAAACAAAACAATTTTCTTAATTATGAAATTTGTCGAATTTGAACAAAAATGAGTTAGAACTCATCAGACGTTCACTTGTTATCTATATTGTAGAAATAAAACAACGTGCGAACCTTTCTGTTGTGAAACGAAATGTAAGGGATGGAGAAGTGCAACACAACGAAAGTAACTATATATACAATCTTTGAATGAACTACAATGTTACTTAACGTTTTTTATGTTCATGCAATACTGGTATAGCGTACAAAGCACTTTTGCTATAAAAAATAATGACATCAAGGTATGGCACACTCTTCTTGGATGTGACAATATCACACTGTCATATCTGATTAATTTATTCACGTATAGAAAGAAGGGATTCCTAAGAATTCCTTTACTGTTAATGTGTTGTTATAGCTAACTAAATGTACCGACCTGCTACTCATCCTTGTTACACAAGTACAAAAGTGTGCAAACCCACAACTCGCAATGGAAACGAGATAAAAAGTTAAAAAAATACATCTGAGATCCCTTTTTTTCTGCAAATCAAATAGGGGAAAGATAAGAATCCACTGTACTTGCAGTGCCAGAGCTGATATTTACATACCCACTCTTTTTATGACTTGCCTGATTGTATGCGATAAGAAAATTCCTAACCCTAAATCAGATGCATGTCCTTTAATGGTTTGATGACATAGCCTTGCAGTGTGTCAGATATATTTACTTTGATTCATACTTGGTATGAGTCTTCAACTCCTATTGACCTATTACAGTCAGACGCCCTAGTCAATTTTAGAGGGAAGTCACCTGCGGATGAATACAATAAAAACATACATCGGCAGTGTTTTGTCGTCGAGCGATACACGAGAGCCCATCTTCACTGTATACTTTTATGTACACAATATTGATTTTTCATACCCATGTAAACTAGTAACTTCACACGATTTTAATGATTGTCTCAATCTGGAAACCTGGGTGAACCGTGCAGCACTTGTGTGATTTAACAAGACAGCAATTAATAAGCCAAATACATGTCCATGTCATTTCAGTGATGCAGGTATATACTTAACTTGTGATTTACAATTGTACATTCTCTAATTCATTTGTTCTTCATTGACTTACAATTACTGTAACGGAATGATAATGTAAAAATACAAATGGAAATATATGCATTTTGACGATTGATGACACGAGTATGTTGCCTTAGGTTTCAGTTTAGTCTATGATTTCCCTTTCAGTCTTTACGTTCTAAAAGGTTCAGCTAACAAAGAACAAATTCCTTGATCAGGCTGAAATGCTCATGAGGTACAATTAACAAACTTACCAGCTAGATCTGAGAGTACAAGGGTGGTACCTACAACTGGTAACAGGTGACAGCTCTGGAACTGCCTTCAACTCGACTAAGGACTGGGATTTATATCGCCATTGTAGATAGACCTGCTGGGCAGGAGAACCAAAACGCTAAAATAACGCCGAATTGGCAGAGTATCGAGAGAGTTCGACGAGAGAGTATAGCGTCTGTCGCCGTAACCGAGCTTGGAAACGTCTAGTTGTTGCTTCTTCAGTTGAAAGTCAGCAAACTGAACACTGAACAGACTGCTGAAAATCTCGTAGAAAGGGTCTCGTCACGTCTCGAAGATATTTAAAGGCTCAATATGACATTCTGCACATTACGTACCATATTAAAGTAAGATATTGTAACGTCACTTCTCTAACAGCTTAGTGAGGGCTGCAATAGCGAACCTTAGGTTTCGCGGGAGAAAGAAACTCAAAAGAAATGACACTGGAGATAATCGGTGAAGTTGGAAAAAAGGTATATTCTGTCTCTTCCGTTCAACCCCTGGACAATTATGCAATCGTCTTAAGGTTACACTAAAGCTTACCGCAGCCATCGGCTCGTTGTACACAGCGTAGAATTACGCAGCACAGGGTTACGCAGTGCAATTACGCAGCGCAATTAGGCGGCGCAGTTACGCGGCGCAGTTACGCGGGGTCGAAACGCGGCGTACTTACGCGGCGCACCTGCGTAGCGCACTTACGCAGCGTCGTAACGCAGCACAACAACGAAGCGTTCTTATACGGCCTAAGTTCAACTACGGAAGCCCGCCTCACTCACAGAGTCAAAGCAGTAACATATACAAAATCAGTATCGGTCGGGAACAAATATGTTAGGAGCCTGCATTGTCTCAATCTTCTTGGGTACAAACTCTAGATCAAATTTAACATGAATTACTTCATAAGCGGGGCTCCTCATGAACGACCGAATAACCTTAGCAAGGGTAGCGATACGTTATCACCAGAAATAACACAATTTGGTTATAACGCCTGGACATACTCTGTAAATTATAAACCTCGTCTCAGCCTTTAGTGAAATATCAATTACGACTTAAATCATTTACGTTAAAAAAAGAGTATATCAAAACTCACACTTACAAATAAACTGTGTCGGAACGTGGCTACAATGCAATCACACAGATTTCACCGACTCTAGTCTTATTTGTTCTCTGGCGATCTTAGAACTGCCCGTCAGAGAGGAGAAAAAGCCCTCTATCAGGAACCTAAACCTTTACTTTTTCTATAACCCCCGGAAACCACTTTATTTCATCTATTTTGGATCTTTTATTTAGTTCCTTATTACTTTTCCTCCAATAACCCAGAAAACACCCCTTCCAGGAACACCGCACCGGAGATAAGCTCCGATAACGAGGGGAAGATCTCGGGCGTGTTTACTATATATCTCACAACAAAAAGTCTCAGAGCTTCGTCATTCCCAGCCGATGTAAAAAAACAATAGTAACACAATTTGATACTTTTTTCTGTTAAAGGGATAGCGAGACACAGAGGAACAATTTACACCACCAGACACAATATCTTTACGCGGTAAAGAAATTGGTTAGTACAACATTTAGATAACATTTTCTGACATAAGAACTGCTGACATAGAAAAAATTATTTGAAATTGTCCTATTTTATAGAATTATGTAATCGCTTTAGCCAAGGTAATATTTGAACATTAATCCATAATTGCTAAAATCTCTGGTTTGCACAAATCCGTCTATGACTTAATCGTCTATGACTTAATTTCATCTAATCATGAGATGTTGCCATGCAGTCTAAAGGAAAAAAATATCTGAAGGGATATGTATGTTTTCCGTCGAGAGAGAACGGAGGAGAATCCTGACAAGTCATATATGAGGAGAAAATTCCTCTTCAATCTAATGTGTTGGAATGCCACGGGTATAACATTTCCAATGTGAGTCCACATAACAGCCAATTTTCACATGGGTAGCAGAAGCTTCGGACTATTCATTTGTCAAAGTGACCATCGAGTGTATTGGAGTGACTTTTCACGCATGTGGAATTTTCATTATTCTTACATTTGAAAACTTCCCCCATGGGAGTGTATCACGACGTTAACATTGTAGAAAACTGCACAAGAAGCTCGCAACTGCCGTCAAGATTTTGTTCTTTATCCGGTCATGTCTTGGTGTCATGGAATTGTCAGGGTTAATTAATTTAGTTCATGAATGCTCAAATCTAAACGTAAACACACTTACAAGAATGCATGCACATGAACAAAATAAGTTAATTTAATTCTTTAGTCCTTGTAAAACATTGTATTAGCCTTTAAAAAATTCTCGTTTATATTTTAACCTAGAAATATCGAGGCTCTATAGCAACCTATAATATTTCAGAGATTGTGGTATGGCGTAGAGTGACATAGTCAAGGTATTTTAAATGATAATCTTCTAATACCTTCATTGAAAGAAGATATTCTTACCCACATCTTCATCGACGAACTTCATGCACAACTTTGATGTACTGGTATTACATGCATTACGGTACTCCGAATTTAAAGACCAATACGGTTTCTATAGTGCCAGAATGTAATTGGTCTTCGTACAGGTGATTGAAGTGATTAAGTTCAGTACAGGGCATGTGACGCTGTAACTATGTAGTATACCTAAATGTCAAAAATGCAAAAAGTAGTTGTTTGCATATGGTCTTAAATTGCAATTGGTGAATTGCTTAAAAAAATATGCATAAAAGGCCTATCAATAACAAACATGGCAATACATTTCAGAATGTATGATTTTAATCCCGTATTCTTAGTTATGTTAACTGTATAATTTTCTGACTAATCCCATACCAACTTTTTTCAAAGTAGTGGATCATTTTAAATAGTGTCTAGTCTGAACATTGTATACATAGGCATCTGGACGACAGGAGAAATTTTTACTGCACACTTCAGAGCACCAATTCTCAACTTATTCATATAGTAAATTTCGTTTAGACGTTGTCACTTCCTATACATAATGTGGCTGATTTAGCTGCGACTGCGCTCAGTGGTCTTACATATATGCCACCGCTAGATCCTTTCTTGCGCAACAATGTAAAGAATTGTAGGTCGTGATACTTTCTTTTTTATTTTTCTTTTCACGCCGAACATAATCAAGATATGAACGTTAATAATTAACATTTCAATGAAAAAGGCATTTCGTAGATTTGAATCTCAGTAAAACCTTGGCATCCGTCACAGTGGTATCTCCTTTTGTTGTTTTGTCAAATTTTTACCGTCGTTTGATACATTAAGATTAATCAGTATAGATAAAACTTCATATTAGTAATCATACCAGCGTATTATTCTTAAAGATCTTATCGCTGACTTTTCACCAAAACCCACATAAATCCGAGCTAAGTCTCTGCGAGAGAGATCAATGTATGATTTTTACTGGTATGAAGGTTTTGAATGTTGTAACGTTTTACAAAAGAAAGGTAAGAAGAGATACTGCCACATAATTTTCGTATCGACTGATTCCTAAACTGCTCGTTTTGCATGTTGACTGTGTATGAGGTTTGTAAGGCATAAATGTAACAGCTGCAATTGGCAGATTAATGGTAGCTGAGAGCTCCTCATAAGATCATAGATATTGAAATAATATAATACGAAGAAAAATTAGTAACGGCCTTAGGTGAGTTGCTATTCTTCAGTGTACATTGCAGCTTTCCTGATCATACCTACCAGAAAAGGTTCATGTAACTGGAACCATGGTTTGCTTTCTGATATCACTCGGTGGTTGAATACAGCGCCATTTTCAGCAGTTATGTATTTTCACTAAAATATTTGATTTCACTGATGTGAGCTTTTCCATTGTACATAAGTATTAGCAGAAAGTGGGTATCACAATAAGCAAATAGGACTTTGCAAACTGCGACTTGAAACCTGTGCAGCGATTTCAAAAAGGAAGAAATAAACGGCAATACATCTACCTACATCCGTCATTGCTACTTGTTAGTGATAATCATCAGATCGCTTGTAGCTGTAATTGCATGTTCAGTGTGTCTTCACATTATTTTTTTCACATCAGTGCGACAGTATAGAAATTCGTCGCCACCCTTCTACGAGAAGCGGAAGATATTAGTGAAAAGATTCTACAGACTTGTTCAAATATCTATTCAAATTTGCTAAGTTTCTTATAAGTTAGTATATTGACTTAGGATTAGCAGTTGATTCAGTATGGCAGAGACTCATCATTATGTTTTTTTAAGGAAACAAATCTCACAATGCGCAATATTCAACTTGAGATAAAACTACGTCACTGTGTGTGGCATTTAATCTCCTTTCACAGTTATTATAGGACATGCCATCGTTATGTCAAGAAAAATAACCTGACGCAAATGGAAACTTTCTTCACATATTAAGATTAATATATGGCAGTCAAATAAGTGTTGTGGCAACGACCACAAATCAATTCACCATGATATCTAACTACTTTTGTAGTGCTTATATTGAATATTTTCAGTTGTGATTCTTCTTTTTTTGCTGACAATATACCTAGACAAAAATATATATCATACTTCATTTCCTTATCCATCCGGTACTGTCTGTAATTAGTTTTCAATTGACCTCCCACCCAGGTGTTGGATAAAGTCTGATCAATATGACAACTTATCTTGCCGAAAAGGCCATTTATCCAGACATTTTCCCAACGACGGCTTGTCTTGGATCTTCGGTCATTTTGATAAGAATTGCGATTGTTCCTCCGACGTAGTTCACTTACTCAAGAACGTGTATGGATGCAGGAATTCCTCGGCACTGTTCGTAGAAATAACTTTGGGAATCTCATTGCAGTGTGAGTGTGTATAAATCAGCCAAGGTATCTGCAGTCTGACATAGCGACAGCGTTACGCTGATGGAGCAAAGGTGAATGACGTCAATGAGGTGAAGGACGTCAATGAGGATATGACAAAATTTGAGAAAACACTAACAATCCTAAATATATGTTCCAAATTTCAAATCACACTTTTCTGTTTTCGCCCAACATAGAACATTCTCAAGTATAGTTGGTCTTAAATAATGTATTATGTGCAGTTGGTTATGTTTGGGTCTCTTACAAATTGCAAGAGCACAACTGGCCTTAAACCCATGAATGTGTGGTTGGTGTGGAAGATCTACTCACTGAACCATGAGGCCATGAAGGTGTGTTTGGGGTGGAAAGTCTACAAATTGAACCAGGAATCCATGAAAGAGTGTTTTTGCTTAACATGGAAATGCTAGGCTTTGTTTTACGTAAATAGTTCAGTCACATGCATCCAACATTCTATGTTAAAATACTGTATGTATCTTTTTTCTGTTCTGTTTTATCCGTAAAACATTGTTGCTCCAGAGTTTATTAAAACAGTTTAAAACAGTTAAAAAGGCCATGAGAACAAAGTAGCAAAACTGACGAATGGTAAAACAACGTGTTATAACACTAGCGTGCTAATTGAGCTTTTTGAAGTTTTATACTGTTGTAAAAGATTTGCTTGTAATTACACCTTGCAAAGGGATACATTCACCTTTCAAAGAATGTGTAATGAAGTTTCTGTCAAGCCGCATTGACTCATATCCTTAGGATGTCCTTTGTTGAGACTCTGTCATTGACTGAGTTATGAGTCATTGGTGGTATACTTTTGGCTCAAATCGAAATGCTTGACTTTGTATTTAGTAATTATCCTGGCTCCAAAGCATCTGTACTACCTTTCAACATTTAAGGAGTGTCCTGTCTGACTTTGTTCATTTCAGAAATTGGTCGATAAGACTTTTTCGTACAACTGTCCGATGTTGTCACATAATCTCAAGGACAGAATAGTGGAAAGAATATATGTCTTCCTTCACCAGACAACGGTGAGGAATCCTGACGAGTCACGCCATGTGTAAAGACAAATACCTTATAATTCTGATGTAACCATATTGAGATGCTCGAGGTATTTAAAATTCAGACGTCGGTCCTAACAAACTAACTTTTGGAAAGTTCCAACGATCACCCTTTTCGGTGATGTTATCAAAGAAATTTTTTAAATTGATTAAACATGATTGAACAAGATTCCAGTACACTATTGCGCACAGAAATGTGTTAAAATAAAGTTTAAAACGCAGAAGGACACATCTATCAGCATTATGTATTGTCAGACAACTTGGAGTTTTGTTACTACATCCATATCTTCCGTCGTTGAGACGCCAAGAAAGAATATTTTCTGTTGATAAACCTAGCATATGACATGAACAAATAAGCAAATTTAATGTGCTATAATTAAACACGGCGTAATCTTACAAGCGTATATGATCACATGCTGTACAAATCTAAAATAATATCATAGTTTTAAATATTGTGTTTTCTGCCAGCAGAAAGATGACGAATTTGTTATTTTCATATTGCTAGCTTCATGTTTCTTATTATCTGTAGTTTGAATCACTAGTCCCCCCAAAAGAGGAATAAAAATGTTACGAGCCACATTTCTCCAACAAGAAATGGAAATTCATACATTTTTATGTTCTTTATGATTGGTAAATAATGTTACAGATGTACCACAAAAAAAAAGAAGAAAAAAGGGGTTTATTATCGGTTGATTTCATTGGTCCAACGTTGGCCCAATTTTAGAGTCCGACCGCCGTTGTTGTTATTGTTCATTCGGGCCCTGCTAACTGTTGGGTAGTATACACTGGCCCAATGTTGGCTCAATACCCAGGGCCAGCAGGAACCATAGCCAACATTTGCTGGTTATATGCAAATGTTGACCCAACATTGATGTGCTATACCTGGTAAACGGTTACAAATGTCATAAAAAACAATCGGCAGTGACTTGAGTAAAAGACGATGCAAAGTTCCACAAAACTTACGATATAAGTTAGTTGTGAAACTTTGATGGAAAGCAAGTGCTCAATGTGAAGTGTAAGTGAAGGGGTCAATCATTTTAAAATATATCAGAAAATTGACCCTAAGGACCATCTCATATGGCAGATTTATTCCGCAAATATCGTTATAAACAACGGTTAAGTTCTACAAGACAGTCTTTGGAACAATGCCAACTCCGTTTAACATTAACTTAAAAACTTAAAAAAGAGGCACTTAGCATTTTGCAATAGTTCTCACGATAAACCCTATGGCCCATTTTAAGCCTAAAGAAAAGCGGAACTATATTAAATTGGTCTGGTACAATAATTGCACCCTGTGCGCTCATGTACCCGTATCTGTCAAACGTGTTCAAGGTATAACAAAATAGTTGCATCTAATTATTTTGAATCTTGGATGGAACACATACAGGTTTTTTTTTCGAAGAGGTGGGGGGAAGGGGTAGAGTGTGACAGAAGTAATTTTAAACTTATCAGCTAACTACAGTTACGACTGATATGTCACATAGAATCTGCCACTCACTTATAATTCTCAGTTTATTTCAAACCATAGAAATAAACTAACTAGAATGACGTCATGGAAATTAAGTGAAACCAAAAGTCTGTTAGGCATTAAATGGCGTGCAATTTTTATTGAATATCGTCAGATTATCTAAAAACATCAAACGGTTGCAGTAACTTCTGTTTTCCCCAAGGGTGTAGTTAGATATTATATAATTAATCATTTAATAATATCAAATAATATAGTTAATGAGGCAAATACTAAAAGCAGCACATACAGGCAAGGACGTCGCCTACTATTGTTGCGCTTCATTTGTTTAATGTGTGTGTAGTTAGCCTGACGTCTATTTCTATGTTTCAAACTAAAATCAGAAATCTCCAAATAAATCCCAAATGTTCAAAATAGGTTTACGGGAAATATCTGCTCACATATGGTTTGTCAGGAGTCCACCATCTGTTGAAGGACAATTTATATCCTTCGTTGGTCGCTTGAACTATATTGCAACATCGCCATAACATTTAATGGCCATAATTTAAAGGCAAAACTTCTGGGCTAAGCTTGAAAAGTGAAGGAATTATGAAAAGCCCTAAATGTTAACGTAATACAAAGGCTAGAACTTTGACCTAAAAAAAAAACTACATTATCATCACCATCATCACCATCGTCATCACAATCATCATTGCTATCATCATCATCATCATCATCATCATCATCATCATCACCATTATCATCATTATAGTCATTACGGTCATTATCGTCATCATCGTCATCATCGTCATCATCGTCAACCATAATCATCACCATCATCATTATTATTATTATCATCCTCATCATCATGTCATCATCTCATGGCTCAAGTGGTAAGTTACTCATACCAGAGTGTATCAATGCAGCTGTATCCGTAGGGGTGAGCCATGAAGGTGTCCACTACATTTGCTACACACTGTGGATAAAGCAAGCACATCACAAATATGTAGGATGAGAGCAGAGTAATTACTTATTTATGATTTTCCTTGATGTAAATATGCATGGATGATTTCTTTTGATATTTGGTACATTTTGCATCAATATGTTTAAAACTGATGTTCTGAATGTTTTTAAATGGAAAATATTTTTACCATGTCTAGTTTACGTTTGCATTCTAGTTTGGCTATATTGCCACTTATTGACGTTGCTTTTTGTTCGTAGCTCGTGCTGGTCTCACTTTTAAACAAATATATATACCTACAGGAATAATATAGATTTATTGATTCTAAGAGAAAAAAAAAAGAGATAAAGGTGCACTTCGGCACTTAGCTCTATTCTTGCAGAGGCTTGCAATTTCTGACATTTTCATTTCTGCGCGCCCAGGAAACAACCAACGGCAACGAGAGTAAGGACACCAATGCATCAAAGGCGAAGACGTACTTTGGAGATTCAAAGAAGTCGAAGAGAAAACCTGTAGAAAACAAATAGAAGAACTCTATATAGTTGCTATATTGGTCTGGCATACGGACAGAACATTCCCTCCTTTGCTTTATTTCATGTAAAATATTTGTGATCCCGCAGATGATGAGTTGCAGTAAGCATTTTGAAAACATGGAATCAACTTCACCATTTAATGGTGGTTCCTCTAAGATGTACAATTAGATGATTACTGTGGTTAGTAAACGCAAATTTAGTCCGATATTTTAAGAAGTTTATTATCAGGAATTACTCAATCATTGCGTCCAGTAAAGAGTAATTTTTATGAATTAATAAATTTTTAAGACAGGCTGGTTGTCAGGAGGTAAGGAATCACGTAACCCTAATCCCGATCCCCCCCCCCCCACACACACACACTGATTGAGTCTTCTAATTTTTAGCAGACATATACCTCATGTGGTCATGGTGTCAGTTCTAAGTATTTTACATAATTTAAGTCTTTCTCGGAAAAAATAAAACAAAAAAAGAGGGATAACTTTGTATTTTCCAACATGACAAAATGGCCCCGTCTCGCTATAACACGTAGTGACCACTATTATGTGTCAGGGGCTATCCATCATTTCCCTTAGTTCCATCCATAATCTTCACCACCTTACCAGGGGTGAATATAAGAGGTAATACGTCCGTCTCGTCAGAATAACTGACTCATGATCAAACCGTGAATTTGTGTTGCTCATTATTTGCTGTGGAATGCCTGCCGTTTGCGTTGGGAGCTACATTATAAACTCAGTGACAGTAATTTCAGTTCTAATTAGTAAATTTATAATTGAACTGGGTGTAGGATAGCCATTATTTCTTTTTACTGTGGGTACTGATTTTTCTTTAGGACCACCTTAGCTTTAAATCTTACCTGATAAAAATCCACTGAGTTGCATCATAATACCATCTATAAAGTAGTTCATGGCAAGCGCCTTCGGATAGTGATAATCACAAACTACAGAAGGCACCAGACCAAATATACCAGAAGTGTTCAATCCAAGGCAATACCCACTCAAAAATACTACGAGCACTAGGCAATAGAACTCTTTCAACATGGCACATCCTAGTAAGAAGAAGCTGTTCAGTAATAATGGAATAAAACTACTGGTGTATGGATTCATCAGATTTCCATGATGTAGAAATACAGCAGACACTTTACCAAAAAATCCGCCACAACCACCCATTGTTGATAAAAATGCAGACTGATCAGGCGATAATCCGGCCGCTCTTCCGAGAGATACTAAAAAAAGAGCCCAAGATAAGTATACATAAAGTAGCAGAGATTCAAGAACAGCTAGAATGGAGAATGTTTTATGTTGCACGAAAACAGAAAAGTGTGATTTCAGTGATTCAAATACATTTACGATTATCTCAAGTTTTGTCATTTCGTCAGTAGTATCATTCATTTCCTTTCTATCGGCAAGACGATGAAATGTCTCTTTGGAATCCTTTCGAGGCTTTTCTGGCTTTCTGACACACACTCCCACTGCAATGAGATTCCAGGTTATTGCTCCAAATAGTACCAATGAATTCCTGTATCCATACACTTCCTTGAGGAACTGCAGTGAAACGGGTACAATGGCTACTCCAATGAAATTGAAGGAAGATGCAATGGAGGCCATCGTTGGGAAATTGCCAGGAAAATGATCTTTCACGGCAAGATAAGTTGGAATATGGAGTAGACTGTATCCGAGGCCTGGGTGGAAAGTCAAAGTCAGTCGAGAAAACAAAGAAAGAATTTCAAATGCGGAATGGAAATTTCAGTATTAACAAAGTAAACTTGTTTATGTTTACATAACGAAAAAAGGAAGCGAATCACAGTAATGAATGAGCAAATTGAAGCAAGAAAATTCTTCAGAGGAGTTGTTGAAAATCGCAGTTTTACAAACATATCACATCAGTTCTCTTGCGTTATTACATACAAAAAGTTTGAATTTTATATATAATTTTGATAAAACCAAAGGCATCCCAGCAAGATGACTAGTTTAGACCCACCAGGACTTCAACTAGGCAGTACCGTCTCCATTTGTACAATATCGGTTTCTTTTGTTCACTTCATACGTTGTCTAAAATAACACTGGGGCAAAATCTGCACTGGGCCCCATATGATGGGGGGGGGGGGGGTTGCACGCTTTACTTTGTTTGAAATCAGTACATAAAGCAATATCAAGGATACATATTTTAATTCATATTCGTCATTTCATCCTAATTTATAGGATTTAATGTAATTAATTCTTTGTTGCATGGTAACATTTAGTTTATTTGTTCGTAATGATTTAGATTGGATTGGATTTCATCCCAATATATTTGTTGTTATTGGTTAATAAATGAGTTGTGATCAACATTAATAATATTGAAATAATAAGGAATATTCACCCATTGAGCTCAACTTACTCATTTACTTTTTTTCAATCCTCAACGAAAACAAGTAAGTTTTTAAAAAATAAAATGCTTATGAACAGAGCAATTTTTTTTTTTTTGTTATCGCTTGTCTTTCATACAATGCAAGAAAACCAATACTACACTACTACTACACTATAAATAGATTCTTCAAGATGATAATACTGAACAGATTGCGTATGTGTAGTCCACATATAACCCACACAAGCCTATTCCACATTGACAAGATTGGTCCCAGATGGGACACAGTGCCAACCACAAGTGGCTTCCACATGGGCAATCTGTGTTCCAGTTATTCCATGTAGGCTCCATGTGGGCTGCCCATCTAGTTCCCATGTGTCAGCCCAGTTACAACCACTTGGTGCCCAACTTGGTTCCAGATGCTTTGCTTCCTCAGATCTGTCCGTTAGGATTAAAACGCATTTGCACTCATGTGTGAGGAGTGCAGAGGTTGCAATGATGACAGTTTCCCCATTTTAGCATCTGGCAATTCTGATGTGGGAGTCAAGTTTGAAGAAGCACTATTCATCAAGGGGAAACGATTTACATTTACTTCACACCTGATACAGCATGACTCTATCTGTAAGTATGACTTTAGCATGACTTTAGCAGTTATGACCTCTATATTAGCCGAGAGCATACGTTCGGTCATTCGTCTTTTGTATGTTTTGTCTGGGTAACTTAAACTTTGTTGCACGTATAACCGGTAGAGGAAGATGTGATATCTTCGAAAACATTCGTTTTTCAGAAATGGCCCATGAGGGATTTTCGTTTGTATTTGCTGATTCATGTTGGTCACAACTGCACAATCCTTCCAAAGTTATTTCCATTGCATACTTCAAATAGTTTACATGATGTTAATTGATCTGTTATATATATATATATATATATATATATATATATATATATATATATATATATATATATATATATATATATATATATATATATATATATATATATATGGCAGTAATTTGACATCTACTTCAATTTAAATTTGAAAAATAAGTAGCCACATACAAATATAGTTGTTGACCTCAAATAAGTAGAATACTAGACTACACCACCACCGGCATCCATGTTCTAGAAACATTGCGTACGGAGTTTAAATACCACACTCAGTGAAAGCGCTACATTCCAAATTGCATATTTCACGACTCATTACACTTTTTGTTTTTACCTGACAAGCAGTACACAATGACTAACTGAAGTACTGAATCAACTGCTAATCCAAAGTAAATGTAGGCAAGTCCTACGATGATACCCCCGCAAATGCAAAGTCGTTGACTGTTGAACCCAATCATGAGTAAACCAACTATCGGACCTGTTGAAAGATGTAAGTGTTACTATTGTTGTTATTATAAGTTACGTGCTTAAGTAACATAGTATTCTTCTATTAAATCTTGTTGTGCAATCGTTACATTAAGACTTCATGTCTCTCTCAAACTTAGAAATTGTTCATGTACACCGAATCATTGATAGTTTGTTACACATTTCCTAGGGTAAATGAGAAATGAGAAAGGAACAAATATTTCAAAGACACTGCTTTCATCGTCAGGTATATAACTATACTCTAATACTGGAATTTGTGACAAATTGCTGAGGAAAAAAAAAGAAAAGTAGATTAACGTTCAACCGTGCGAAGAGTAACTCTCCGCTTCTGTATAGTATAAGTGTGTATGTCTGTGCGTTGAGCTATTCCTACCAAGAGTTCGATTCATTTTGGAAGAACTAAATTATATTTTGATAGTACAGGCTGCACTATCCTATATTCAAATACAGGGTGTTTCGTGCAAAATGTGTGCATTCATCAGTGCTTTGTAGGAGACAGAGCTACTTCAACATTTTAGAAGCATGTGAGTGCTAGGGTAGGGAAGTCATTGTTCTAAACTTACTGAGTTCACGAGGAACCTGTTCTGGGGTGTGCACTTGGATAATAGCTCGGACCTTTTGTTAAAAGAGCAAAGATCAGGTTCTTGAAAGGATGTAGTATTTCTCTGTCAGGCAGAAGTTGCATCTCTTTGTTGTTGGATTGTATGGGGTAGCTTGTGTGAAGGTGAATTATTTCATTGATTACTTTAGTTCTCATATGTACTTGCTATGTTCAATCGGCTTTTTCTTCTTTTCATTGTTGATTGAGCTTTTGTGACTGTTGTATCCTTGTTTAAATTCAGTAGATGTCAGTCCGACTTATGTTTCTTTTTTGTCATCGCTTTTGACTTCTGCTCTGTAGATTACACCTGATTGTAGGCAATTTACATTCAGGGAACAATCGGTTGCTGCTCTACAACTAAATTCCTTTTCATCTGTTTTTTGGGGGTTATTATCGGTTTTCCACTCGCTATGGTTCCTTTTGTTGTTCCCCTGAATGACAGTTTTTACGTTTGGCATACAACTGTGTGATATTTTTTATTGCATTCCAGTTGCATATTTTGTAGAGTTGGTGGTATTTTGGGAAGCACTTATCTATTGCACTTGTCTTTTTCTCCTAAGTTAGAGGTTGGTTGGTTCATTCTTTAGGTCTTAGTGAAAACCGTTGCTTTCCAATGCTTTCTGGCTGGTATTGTGGCTTAACTTTGTTGAATTTACTTTCTGATAAAGGTATCTCTGATAGAGGCGCTTTGGTATGTTTTTGAGTACCTAAGGTTGGTGGATGTATTTTGCATTTACGAAGAGGCGGATGTTGTTTTGTTTCATGTAGGTCCAGTAGCTTTATGTGGTTAAGTCCAGAGTGATGTCGAGGTAGCAAACGGTTGTTTTGTTGGCTTCTGCTGTTTTCATTACGTGAACTGGACAAATTTAATCTATGTCTTGCGAGAAATAAGCTGTCAATCAATATTGAAAAAGAAAAAAATCTTGTCTTCAACAGAGCCAGAACATTCAATTGAACTCTACTTAACTCTACTGTATTGAAGGTGATGAAGAGGTGGCTGGGTTCATCTGTAATATTGACACGGCGAAAGAAGACGTAACTACCCTCAACAGGGAAGCTAAAACTCGCACTTTAGACGACCGTATAGACCAAATCGCGTAGCGAGAAGCACTTGTTAACAATTTTACCAACCAACATGTAGTTTCATAAGCCCTCAAAATCCAAAATTGGACAAGTCAGCAAGCAATACCATAGACAAAGTAATCACAACCATGAAGGACAAAAACAACGTCAATCTTTGAAAAAGCACAAGGGACGTCTTACAATGGTCCAACAACTTTTACATGCTTGTAAAAATTTTAAGTAGCTGAGTCTCTTATAATCACCATAGTAGACAGATCAGGATTAACTACTGGGTTTGAGAATACCCACGTGACAGATCAAAATCAACAGAATCCTAGTAACTTACTGAGTATGTACGCTAATCCATTCTGCAATGCAAATGCCCAAGCCACCATAGAATTGCTACTGTTAAGGTTGGTCACCGTATCATTTAGAATGACACCGTTAGCTTTCATGCATCCACTGTAGAAGAACACCCTTTCACAAAGGGCAGCGAGAACCAACCATCTATTCATCGTCTAGGAAATAGAAGAGTAAAAAGTATCAAATTACTGAAAGTTTGATCGAAAAAGACATCACTGAATTTATGTCACTTGTCAACAAATTCTAACAAAAGTAGCCTACCCAAAATTATTCTTTCATTGTTAACGATTGATACAAGAACAATAGAACAATACATGCAATAGGATATCTCATCCACGATTTGACTCTTTATTGGGCATTTTTTGCAATAATTCAAGTAACACACGAAGCCAAATATCACTGCGGTCTAATTTATCACTGTGTGAGTTATAAACTGAGAGGATCGTTTAAAATGTCAATCCTACGAATACTCACTTAAAAGTAACAAGACTAGAAAGTCAAATGACTTTGTGATTTCTTGACAATATCTCATTTATTATACCCACTCAATCACTTACAAACAGAAGCAACCAGAGAAGGGCCGGAACCATATCAAAATGAAAAACTAAATGCAAGAACGACAACCACATTCTGTGTAACGTATGGGCTTGATGTTACCAAGTGCTTGTGTGAATGATAACGTCAATCACTCAGCCATAATTGATGACAATTGCCCTCAATACCAAGGTATTTTACAAGTTGATAGAAAGTTCCTGACACCAAATTGCGATTATGATTGTGGAATTATCAAAGGCAACCTGGAATTGATCTTGCCTCCCATGGGAATTCAAGTATCTCGTAAATCTTGACAGGAAGTTGCTGACAACTGGGAAATTCTCTGAAGGGTTAGAAAAGGCGAAAAGATCTGTGTTAAGTAGTTGTTTAGAGAGCCTAGAAAAGGGACATGTCCGCAAATTGAGAGAGAAAATGAGACCTACATATAAAAAAGACAGACTTCATCTACTCATCACGTGCTACCAATGATAAGAGTTTGAACTTTCAGCAAACATTAGAGATATCTCCCTTGATAAGTTATCTTACTCTAAGCTCTGGTGATTTCAAATGGCCTTTCACTTACAAGGAAAACAATAGGATCATCTACTTACAACGGACTACCAGCGCACTAAGTTTGAAGTTCGAGCACGTTTCCCTTCTTGAGATACCGTGTTTAAAATGTTTCCAAGCAATGTCCTCTATTGACCTCAATGACCTTTGACCTCCATAGAAAGGCAGACATCATCTTCTTTTCAGTTGCTACTAATGATGTGAGTTTGACGTTCTAGCAACATCTGGTTACTGAGATATCTCCCTTGATATGTTATCCTACTTTAAGCTCTGGTGACCTCAAATGACCTTTGACCTCCTTGAAAAACAATATGGATCATCTACGCACTACAGGCTACCAACACATCAAGTTTGAAGGTCGAGCACCTTCTCTTCTTGAGATAGCGTGTTTACAAGATTTTCAAACAATGTTAGACCTCAATGACCTTTGACCTCCATAAAATTGCAGACATCTTCTTGTCAGTTGCTACTAATTATGTGAGTTTGACGTTAAAGCAATATTAGGGTTCTGATATATCTGACTTGATAGGTTTTCTTACTTTAAGCTCTGATGGTCAAATGAACTTTGACCTACATGGCAAACGATATAGATCATCTACTTATGATGGACTACCAACGTACCAACTTTGAAGTTCGTGCACTTTTCCTTCCTTGAGATATCGTGTTTACAAGCCATGGCGTCACATACACACACATATACACCCACAATACATATATACAGTACTAATTTAAATCTACAATCCTCGACCAAATACATGGGCCACCTTCCCCGGCTTTCCCACTCATTGTTGAAGTTTGGGATATCTTTTTGTTGGACAACATTGATCTGGGGGAGTGGGGATTTGAAAGATGATTGAATCTTCTTCAATATTGCCACATTTGTGTTCAAGTGTCCCATCATTTTTGTCGAGGATTGTTTGAGCTGTTGTACACATATGTTGGAGCGTACACATGTACCAGCTAGAGAATACAGAAGCTTTTCAACTTTGTGGTAAAAGTTTGAAAGCCGTGCTTGGAAATGGCGGTGCAGTAATTAAAGAATACAATGTATTAGTAATTTGGGAATAAGAAAAAAGTTAAAGTGATTCAATTGTATCATTTTTGCAGAAGATTGTAGGTAACGAATAATATATGTTAGTGACTGGGCTCGCTTCAGTAATTACGGATTTTTGCAACATTTGAAGTCTATCTGGCATGACAATAGCCTACATGTTTTTTTTTTTTTTGCTGCACAAAATTATCAAACCCCTGCTCCAAAGAAAACTTTTAGCAGTTTCTGTACGTACTGTATGCTTATAAACATTACGACATTCACTGATTTTGAAACAAAGAAATTCATTAAAAATGAAAACTGATAGCTTAATCCTCAACAAATTTTGTATTCTCTGATGAGGCCTATCCCATGACCTTATGTATTTTTAGAAGGGTACTATCTAGGCCAAGTAGCTAATAAAAGGCATATTCCTAACATGACTTGCGTTTTCTCTTGTAATTAGTCTCTAATTTTTGTATTCTTTTTCCTTAGGTTTAGTTGTGGACCAGCCATCCTAAGCCCTGTCTGGAGTCTGTTGCAATTGCAGTGATTACAATGAGTGTCTTTTATCTTCCATTTTCTTCCGAAGAAGTAAATGCTCTTTTAACAAACCTTGTTCTTGGTTCTTTGGCTGATCATCATAGGTATTGCAGGATCTCATTTTTTTGTTATTTACGGGCAAGCTAACATCCCACTATCCAAACTTAACTGGACTGGAACAACACTACGTAATTCCAAGCAGATGGAATTTATTGCTAGGTCGATGAGAGTTGAACCAGACGGCACGTTTGTGGTGAATTAATGTCTTCAGATGTGTCACTACCTCTCAAAAGAAGAAAGCAGAAGTAACTAAAGAAGAAAGAAGTGACTGAGGAAATCCTCATTATACAACATGGAAAATGATTTATTTGCAAATTGTATTCATGTGCTATTTCATGCAAGTGATGGAGAATAATATGGTATTCTTATCACAATATGTTTTATGTATAAGATAAAATTATGAAATGGTTAGAGTTTTACATCCATGCATAATGGATCAATCGTTTTACATACGGTATACACATTTTGTTTTCAAACTTTCAGTGCAAGTTTGTAAGTATATATCCATATATTGCCCTTGTTATATGCTGAAAATGTTTTATGTACTCTTTTGTCAAATTGTCATACTGCCCCATTCTGGACTGAGTCACAAAAAATAGTGGTGCCATGTGCTGTTTTGTTTCAAACAAAAAGGTTTATGGACATCCCATTTCTTGTAGCCAAGACAAATTTTTTTGCAGGGAGTAGATCCAGACAAACAACGTCCAACCTTTTACTTTCATAACTTTCTCTTTAGGTTTTATCATTCCCATACAGTAACAGCCTAACAGGTACTCATACAAGAGACTATCAACTATATATACAGGTTTAACGTGTTACATTCTGATCATGCTGTCAATTATGTCTCATGAAATATGTAATATTATTTTGTTTGAATTCAGTCCATTCACCGTTTTCGCTTATCCGCACTGTGTGCCAGTTAATAATTGAGTTTCTTAAGCTTTACGATATCTATGTTTAATCCATTGCAGACAGCACATGTGCAAACAGCTTTCAGAAATGAAAATATCCTGACAACTTCAATTTGTATGTCTCACGTGGTCCCCCATTACGTCAGTGTAACAAAAAAGGATTTAATGAAACTTAAAAGTCCAGTCACTGATTTTACTTGTTTTTACTTTGTGAATAATGTTAACATTTTGCCTTTTATCTTTTCAACCTTGATTGCACCGACAGAAAATAGGGTTGAAGGCCGACTAACACACATTATATGGTTGAGGTAATAGGAGGGTGAGACTGATTATATTCTGGCATTTTTCTACTAATTGGTTACATAATCTTTTAGTCTACTAAAAGATCATGTAAACAAACTATATTTGTTATATAGATTCAAATCAGAGCATTAATGATTTGATTATTGCGTGATACACCAGAGTAATTCGACCTAACATGTGCACAAATGTGTGCGGATTAATACAAATTACAGGTATTAAAATTCCTGCTATCACTAGTTATATAACATCATTCTTCGACTTACTTGGTTTACATTCAACGTATTAAAAACTGGCAGCACCGTTCTTAGAATTTCCAAAGTGTGTGAGTCAGACTTGAAACTTTTAGAAGATTTTTCTCAAACACTTATGCTTCATTTTAATAAATATATTCCCAGGGTTTCGTTAAAAGAAGACAGGTGAATTATAAATATCAAAGAGGAGTGACTAATGACAAGAACAAAAGAGAAAGAGTTCTTTTAGCCTTATTTGAACTCTCAAAAGAAGAGTTTTGAGGACGGTTGACACGGGCTCCCCCATGTTTGCGTTCGATATAGGAATATACAATTGTTTACCAGCAGGTGAATTCACTGTGTAAGTCGTTGGCCTTTACCTCTACAGCCGCAGGGCAAGTTGCAAGCGTACTTATCTCCTAATAACATTTTTTGACCAAACTTTTTTCCGACCAAACTGAAATCTTTCAATTGATATAAAGATCCCTATACCCATATTGTGTAAGATAATCAAACATTTTCAGGAATATGACGTTTAATTACAAGTTCATGGAAGGTCAATGACTTTCAATAAAAATGGATGAAAAAGTTAGTGTGGAAACAATAAGATTTAACCAATTGAGTGATCCCCTGTGTCTCAGTGGTATTATTTTGTTTATGCGACGATTCCATTGCCGATGGTATCAATCAGTGGGCAACATTGTTCCAGGCAACTAGAGAGCTGTTATTAGTGGAACAATGTGTTTACATCATGTGTGCAGCCAATAAAGGTAACACAGTAACATTTCTCTTGTATTGTTCTTTGCATTTTTTGGGGGGTAAATTCAAACACGATTAGAAAGTGAACACAGTATGGTATCTGTGGTCTGCTACAGGTATGGTATGAGTCAGGGGGATTTCTGTACTGCAGTAGCACTGACAGTCGTCAATAGATAAAAAAATAATTATTCTGTCTTGGTTTTGCTCAAAGAGGTGTATGTCGTGGGCCTATAACATTTAAGTTGTATGTCAAAAAACCATAGAGAATCCATATCTCGCTACTTCAGGAAATTTCTGGTCGACTTATGCCTCTTCGTTAATGGACATGATCAATATTATGCATTTAGATATTTGATAGAGGTTTGTGTTACAAGCGGGATCACTGAGGTCTGTGATCGCCGGCCTGGGGTGGGTTCTAAAAGGAGGTGTTTCTTCTCCCTGTTGGAGATATTTTGAATAATATTAGGTATTATTAGATGCAATTTGTTGTTGTATACGTTATTTTTGGAAGTAAAGTTAGTGTCAGAAACTTGACATCATTTATGTTATTAAACTAAAAAAAAAAAACTTACCAAAACTGCCGGGGTCGTTGGTTGTTTCTTACTATCCAGCTTTACTATATAAAATTTTCTGTGCAGCGAACAATTGCAGCATACATGCATTAGGATCTGTGGAAATATGCAGCTTTGAAGTAACCTTAAAAGCACTACAAGGCATGATGTAGTTCAATAGCATTTTATGCATTTGTTCGTAAGGGTGCACTGACTTACAAGGTACGTGCCTACCAGCTAGTCGCGACAGAATGATGGTACTAGCCGAGATCGTTATACCTCATAATGACGATCGTAGCCTGCCTTAAATCTTCCGTTGAGACACCACTTTTAAGTCATTTAGTTGAAGTAAAAACAAATCCATCACCAGCGAGGGGAGCGTGGGACATTGCCCTCTAAATTCGCCACTGGATTTGACTTCTAAGAGAAGGCTTCCAATATCGCAATATACTACACAAGAGGATAACTACACAAGAGGATCTCATGTCGATCGGTCATAGGTGGTGGTGTTTACCACCAGTCTTCCGATACGTTTAATACATACTTGTCTCGGTATACTTAGCTAGTAATTTAGCGGTAGCTTTATACCAGTAGTTTCCATTCAGTTATAGTTTAAGATCTAGAAGAAAACATTTTAAATTAAGCGATTAAGTGAATACTGGCAAGTCTTTTATTTGAATGCATTTGTTTTCATTTGTAAGTCAAGAATCGAGGATCCTTAGCATTCAGAAGAATATTTAATCCTTTTCAACCAGTCGAATCTAAGTAAAACTAACAACTAGAACAGAAAGGAAAGGTGGGATGAGTAAAGAAGAAGTGGATTAATAGCTGTCTAGTAAAATATAAGCAAACATAAGGTCTAGGTCTTGGACGCAAAACCTCTTTCGTTCAGCGATTATAAATACCCTATGAATGTTTACATTTAGTCACATACATTCAGGAAGAACATACTAAGCGCATGAAACCAGAGGAGCTGTTATTGTGATGAAGAATTTAATTGCTGCTTAGACCCAACAAACCAAGCGAAAGTAAGCTGTGTAATTAGCTCAAATGTATTTCTATCCTTTGTTCGTCGTTACCAGTTCAATATTATTCACAGAGCAACGTCATTTAAGTCAACTAATATTTCAGCAATTAGGTAGCTCCGAACAATGCTTTCAAGGTATAAGCCACTTCCTGGTGAAACGAAGGTTTTATCAACAAATAAGAGATCAGAACTGTACTGCAACCCACAGCTTGAGCTAAAAATCAAGGGCAAGGTTCAATCTACTTTTGTCGGTACTACGTCACAACCGATTGATTTCCAGCAACAGGCTCGTAGCATATTTACTATTTTTTTTTACTCTACTTATTTGCTTGTTGCAACACATATTTCCTTTGTCATCATTCACAATAAGATATTGGGGGCTGGCGCTTGAATCAGAAGTTCAGGGGTCAATTCATAATTTTTTTTTTCGGATTGCAATGACCAACCAATGTCCTTCCAATTCAACAAAGAATGGAGAAATCATTTTTCTTTTCCATTTGAGATGTATTCTTTTAACATACACTCTTTCTTCGTCCACTTTAATATCAAAATAGAGAGAGAGAAATCGAAATTGAATTCTATCGCGTTTCTTTCAATAACAGTTCTTTTCAGTAACAGGTTTCCAGTAACAGTGAGTAGTCACGTGCATCAGGCTCCGTACTTGATTAAGTCTCTGTATGTGCGATGATTGAAGTACTTGAACAATTTCATTGTCTGATAACGTGATGTATCATGAGGTGACTTGAAGCGCTCTATTACAAGGACACACCCGGCGCTGTGGATGACACTGATAGCTCGGACAGGTAACCATGGTCTTGTCGCTTCTGCAAGACTATACCTGTAGTGTGGACGTAACACTCTGCAAGGGTTACACTATCATGACGTGTTTCACATGATCCATTACATGATGATTGGAGTGAACCTCTATTTGAAACTGATTTCTTACAACCAGGCCTTTGTATTGACTTTTGACTTTTGTCGCTACTGGACACAAAGTCGAATTCAAGAGAGTAGCTAAGTCACACCGATTCCCATTTGTTGACTGCATGCTTCAACACGCCAAGATCTTCTCTTCGGGATCGACGGCCACGCATCCGACTCCTCTTATTTTTTTTTTTTTTCACTCTTCGTTACTACATGAATCGTTGAAAAATGTACACTAATTATATTAATAAACCAGAAACGTTTAAGAACGTATCGAAGTAATCGCCCCTTATGAAGACTCGAAGCTAAAGAAGCTTGTCTAAAGAAGTACCCGAGCAAGTAAACTTCTGCAAAAATTCTGGGTGTTTTTCACCTTCAAAAGATATTTTTGATCATTCTTACTCCAATTAACATCGTACGCAGAAGCAAACCGTAGATTCTAGACAGCTGGCAGAGCTTTTAGATCGATAACACGATGACAGACATTAAAATGCTGTACAAATTAAAAGAGAAGTCCCGTTATTTTTTACTTTTTAGAACATCCCTTTGCCAGTCATCACCACAGCACGGCATTGGACACTCTACAAAGAAAAATGTCGTATCTCTAACGCTGCAATTGCAATGAGAGTCCCTCCAACCTCACCCTCTTTTTTTGTTTTAGTGAGGTTCAATTTGTTGCAAACCCTCATTGCTTAAGGTAATTTTTATCACATCATGATGCAATGATCCACATGACCAATTAAACATAGATCTCATAAACTAGTTCAGGTGTGTCAATCCCATGTATAGGTTTTCCCCGAGTTGCTCTGCAGGGGGTAGTAGTTGTCACGTCGATACTAAAAACATGTGAAGTCAAGCATGGGAGACGGTCTGTCGAATACTTTTTTTGGTACAAGTGTTGACCATTGCGTAACAAAGAAGAGCTAGTTCTTCTACCGTAGGAGAACCTTGGGTGGAACCTACTCTTGTGAACTCATAACGTGTACTAGACTGAGATGCAAAACTTGTATTTCAACCGGTATTTCAGATTTTTGTAATACCCTCGCTCATAGACTGAAATAGAAAAGAAATCAAGTAGTATTTCAAATTTATTGAGAAATTTTTCAGTTAGCAGACATACAATTTGGTAGAGTGAGATATGAAAACTTCCAACTTACATTTGAGATTTCCTGACTATTGTCGCTCTTAGACCTGACTTATGAGGAATTCAAATGATATTACAGATGTAGAAACTTAAAACATTTTCAGGTTACCTAGGCCTTAGGTTTAGACGCAACCTAGTGCAATATTTGGCATCTTTAAACGTCATCAAATGTGCCAGACTGATATATTAGAAATTCCATGTGGCATTCCAGATTTCCAACTGTCGCGGTCGCTCTGACACAGATTTGGAGACAAATGAACTTCACCCTCCCACCGTCGCAATAGTAATGCCTATCACAAATTCATTTCCTGGATCAACTACGATACATACAGAAAATGATTAACAACTACAAGGTTTACTGATATCTAAACATGTAGGCACGTCGAAGGTCATTTTCACTGTATCGATTGACGTTTTCCATATCCTTTGGGAATCTTACAGTGCCTGCTGCATTTATGAGAGGGCATTTCGTTTTATGTGATATAAAAGAAGGATTAACACAGAAAAGGCAAAGTATGTACAACACTCACTTGACCGGAAAATGTAATTTATAATTAACCAAGGAGCACTATTTTAACATATTTGTGAAATGTTTTTGGCTCATATTTGTTGAGTCAGTACATTGCATACAAAGCAGTTTGACTATGTTAGAAGTTGCGTCAATTATTACTTCCCCGAGTGAATGCATTTGATACCTTCTCTATAGTCTGTATTTTACTGCAAACTAAAAAAATGCTTTAAGAAGTCTCAAAATTATGTTAAAGTAAATAAAAAATGATAAACTCTTTAACTCAAGGGAGTTATTGCTTGCTACAGTATTGCGTTTTCATCTCTATCTTGTAACGCCAGTGCTTATTTTTTGAAGAAAAGTGTTTACGATAAGTAACTCTTTCTATTTCCATTTTCCTGAGAAACTTTACCAAGAAGTCAGAGGAAACAAGTAACATATTAATGGAAAAAAGGGTGCATAAATAAATTACAACGTTGGAATAGTCATATTAGCAATCGCGTTTTTATTTTATTTTCTCTTATCAGTGCATCTGTACTGAAAAGGGTGAAGGGTGAAATGATTTTCATATGTATTAAACGCCACTTCGATAATAAAAGTGGAATTGTAGTCGCATCTCTGCACGAAGATCGATTTGGGATTTATACTGGTATAAAGTTCTACAATATTTTCAGGTGCAAATTGAACAAAGATAATGATCGTAATTTCGCACGTCGCATAATTTTAACATGAACCAATCACTGAAGTACGAATTCTGAGTTTTGTATGTACGTAAAGGAAATATACACATTATTGGATGCTGGAAGAATCTCCATGCTTGAGTCGAGTGTGACGTAAATGCTAAAGATTACTGTAACGATATCTTGGAAAACAATCCATCTGTCGCTGTAGTTTCCCTATCCATGACATGCAGACGTTGATTTCTTCATCAGTTTAGTCATCAGCGTACATCAAGAGGTATGTAATATATTTTCATTACAAAGGCACTCTACAAAGACAACTTTACAAAGGATGGTTCGAAACTAATTCAATGATTATATAAAGGAGCGTACAGCGTGTACGCATTACTTGTATTATCCCTTATCCATAGACTGTTTGAACTAATTATCAGGACCAGGCGTTTTGCATAAACCGTATTACAGTACTGAATATTCAATATCTGTTCAAATCATTACCTAGCACGTGAGTGAGATTGAATTTTCTTTATTTTCTGTAAGAAGTTAAAAACGTTATTTCTGGTCATACGTGTTTGTTGGATAGTTCAATAATCGTTGCAAAGTAAACGGCGTCTTTGATAGCATCAAACAACAAGTAGGCAATTCTCGGAGTTGCAATCTCATCCCTATCGCTGTCCATGATCATTCGATGCCTATCATTTCACGTGCGCTGAGCTGTATATTATTTTCATCAATGATTCGAAGTGATCGTTGTGGATAGAAGTGCTGAATATTCAAGTTACTCAGTGATATAGTGCTGCAGTTCACCGCGTATGCTTCGAACGACACAAAGACACGCGCATACAAATATGCCCAGAGATCGAGTGTGCGACAAAAGTATTCCCACAAATGCGTGCGCGTGGAAGTATTCCTCAGTTCCGCACATTTTCGCGTACTTTAAATTTATCTTCACACTGCGTAAATATTGTAGAATATGGGGGTTTTAGGGGTTCACAGTCGTGATATGACTGCCCCAGCGACGGATGTTAACGCAACGAGAGAGACGTCAGAACGGGAAAATCCAGAAAGCGATGATTAGCGATTAAAGTTCCATTTTATTCTGATTCGACTGGCACATGAATTAAAACGAGAATTAAATTGACGATGATGATTCAAACTGAGAAGAAAACGTATACAGTTAAGTTACATGACGATGACAATAAGAGCTGAAGAACGGAGAGATAACTGAGGCCTACATAGTGTACAGACAGACACGAAGTTTACGGTGTGGTGTCCAGAGAGCCAGTGTCAGCGGTCTGGCGAGGTCGATAGATTAACCCACGCCGAACTGCTAAGGATCACGGGATAGACTGCTGACACTGACCAATCACAGGTCAAATGGTTGACCTACGTAATTGAATGAGGCGGTTACCATCCGTGATCTACCAATCACGAAAGGATTGTGCAACCTTTCTGAGAACAGGGTCTAAGTTTACTACTTTTTAATGTATTGTATTGTCTAATCTGACTGTCTGAGGGAAGTAAAGAAAAAATTAAATAAATCTGGGGTAAACACCGGAAGACTGAACTTTGTACGACGTTTTGCGTACGGTGGGGTAGAATAACCATCTCTATACAACAATATTTCAAGCTCTTGTACAACTGTACCGTGTAGTAGACCTATATAAACGCTGTGAAAGGATACTGAGAGAAGGTAATACAAACACATGGGAAATGACAATGCCACCAGACATAATCACTTAGCACAAAACATGGTTGCAAATGATGAAATACCGTGTCACATTTATGGAAAGGCAAAGGTGTAAAATTCATGTTGACACTGTACACTACCAGCACTTTACATACTGTATTACGCTCTACAGCAACAGTGACATGTGACCTTGACCTATCACGATCGGTCGAGCGGACTCTACTTCTGAAAGCCGGGCACCTACCCACCACGTTTGAAATTCATTCGACTTATCGTCTAAGAGGAGATTGTGACACACTTTTTTCAAGCAATTTTGCTGATTTGACTTTCAATCACATGATCTTTGATCTGGTATTATCAATATTCAAAAAATCTTGTTTCGTCCACTTTCGATATATGGTATTTGTATAACCTTAGCATATTCATATGTAGAGGTGCATTTTCTTTTTCATGACCTTTGACGTCATCGGTCGGGCGGACACTATGAGACATACATTGCACCTACCCACCAAGTTTGCAGTTTACCTAATTTACCGTCCAGAGGGTGATCGTGACCGTCACGCTTTTTAGAACATTTTTGCTGATTTGACCTTTGAACTGGTGACCTGGTGTCACCAATATTTAAATAAATCTTCTAACTTTAAATTTCGATGTATGGTACTTTTACAACTCTTGGATATTCACACATAGAGATGCAATGCTAAGAATCTGCTTTTCATTTAATGACGTTTGGCGTCATCGGTCGGTCGGACACTCTAAGAAATATCGGGGCACCTACCCACCAAGTTTGCAGTTTATCTAGTTTACCGTCTAAGAGGAGATCGTAACAACCTTTTTGCGCATTTTTGCCGTACTGGCCTTTGACCTGGTGACGTCGTCAATATTAAAAAATCCAATATGGTCTACTTTCCATATATGGTAGTTTAATAACTCTAGGATATTCACATACAGAGATGATGCTAACCTTAGTGGGGAACCGCAATGCATGTCACGTGCATACCATGTGATGCCACCGCATGATTACTGACCAAACAAGTTTCGGTTGAATACTAAGACGGGAGTAAGGTGGGCTACCATTTCAGTGTCATTTTGTGGCGACTTAAACTGCTCAAGTGAGAGCAATATCTTCCCCCTGCATACTATGTACAGAGACATAACTAGGACTTACATAACTAGGGTCTGCAAAAATGCCCAGCGCCGGGATAATTAAATCCATATTTAATCTTCAGTTTATATTGAGAAGCACTAGTCCTTATATCCAATCTATATGAAAGCTCAACACACATCTTATGTCCTTCGCATGCAGAATACATGGTACGAATAATACCCCTTGTACGTAGAGTTACTACAATAATATAATTAATTATTGCATAATTACAGTCTAATTCATAACCGGGGAGGCATCTTACAACCGGCCCAATCAATTTAAAGTCCATGCATCGCTGCTGCTGTTTGCATAAATAAGGTAAAATATAACGGTCTAAAGTAAAAGACATTAACATGACATCTTATTATAACCAACCAATCGTATGACCAGTAAAAAGCAAAGATTTGGTAATAGAAAAGTGACAGCATTCAGAAGACCTAAGGTAACAATAATTCCATACTTCTTCATTTGCATAAATCGACTGCAAGAAGAAATGGCGAAATGGATTGTCTTCGTTGCTCTGTGTGTAAAGATTGCCTTCTATAGCGGAAGTATCAAAGCTAATGGCGTCATTCTTGTAGACACTGTGAGCATCGTTAACAGCAGCAACGCTTTAGTAGCTTGGGCTTTTACTACGCAGAGTGGATTGTCATGCATGCTTAGTAAGTTTCCTTAAACTCGTTGCTTCTCTCATCTTGTTTCACATTGATCACTCACAAAACTGCTAAAGATGTTGTGCACATTCCATCAAGTGTCACTGAGACGTTAATCCCTTTAATTGAAAGCTCATTTCGATGTAGATAAAAGTGCATGTTTTCAACAACATGAAACCATAAATAAGGACTTATTCCTGAGTGACGTTGACAATATTTGTTAAAGTTCTTAAACCAAATGGATATAACTTGCGTATATAACACGGTATGCAGCTCACGAGTACTTTTTTTGCAGCTTAAAAGAAGAATGGAATATAACAAAGCGTTTTAAACCATAAAGTAATGAATATAGTCCATCTTGCACTGCTTAGTCAAGCCTGACGATATATACAAATGCTCTCAGGAAGTATGCGTAGAATCATAATCTTACGTCTTAAAGAAAGATGTTTGTAAGCCTTTTTGTACTCAGATATTTTGATAATTTGTTAGGCTCTCAATTCTGTGTTGTACATACAAGGGTTAACGTTGATGTTCTCATAGTAGAACGATGCTGCTCTGAGAGTTGGAGCTTACATTTTATTCGGAAAATGAAAAACTTTAGAATTCAGTCTGTTCCCAGGTCCCGCAGTTGCTGTCTTAATGGTATTCCTAAGCACCCGTAAACTTTGCATATGTGGTGGTGTACTTGCAGGGATGACCTACATTTACTTTGGGCTAGCTATTAATTCAACATGGCAGTTATTCGTTGCGTATGGTTTGTCAGGTACGTAACTCGTGAAAAATATTCATGTTAAAATATTTAAGTTGACTTGTAAATCACTTGTTATGCGTTTTAGATAAGACGTATAAGACCCACACGCTGTTATCCACACTTGATAAATTTCGAATCTTTGAACAATCCCTGGGAATCTTCTTTGAAAATCCAAGTTATACAATTGCTAACTTACCTTGCTTTATGTACAGCCAATCATCATTCTATGATAGAAATATTACTGATATGCATTTTGCTGAAAGCACGTATCGATGTGAAATAAACAATATTTGACGTCGACTTCATTAATATACAAATTTAAATTACCCTTTACTAATTACACTTTACTTGTACCCCGTTCCCAGGCATTGGATACAGTCTACTCAACATAACAACGTATTTGGCGCTGAAAGATCATTTTCCTGAGCGATTTCCTACGATGGCCTCTGCTAGTTGTTCGTTCACCTATATTGGAGTCGCGATTATTCCTCCACTATTGCAATTATTGAAAGATTCGTATGGATTTAGAAATTCATTGGTTCTCTTTGGAGCTTTGTCATGCAATCTCATTGTAGTAGGAGTATGTATTAGACAGCCAAAACATCAAACGGCTGGTAAAATATTAAGTCATCACCATGGTAATGATATTGAGGGCGGGAGTATGAAAGACGAAAGTTCAGAGTTTGGGAAAGAGCAAGTTATCACGAACATCGTTTACCGAATCAAAGTTTACTTTTCTATTTTTATTCAACACAAAAACTTCACTATTTTATGTGGCGTCCAAGCTCTGATGTTCTATATATACTTATCTTGGGCCCTCTTTCTTGTGTCCGTCGGTAAGGCTGCTGGACTATCCTCTGATCAGTCTGCCTTTCTTTCAACGGCAGGGGGATTGGGCGGTTTTCTGGGAACCCTGTCTGCCGTTTTCCTCCATCACGAAGACCTAATCAATCCCTACACGAGCTGTTTTATTCCGCTGTTACTCAATGGCTTCTGCTTACTCGGGAGTATCCTTTTGACAGAGTTTCATTACCTCCTCATTGTGGTATGCCTCAGCGGGTATTTTCTGGGATTGAACAACTCTGCAGTCTGTGGTCTGATGCCGTCAATGGTTTGTGAACATCATGTTCCACAGGCGCTTGCAAGCAATTACTTTCTAGATGGAATAATGATGCAAATCAGTGGAACCGTCTCAGGTGAGGTTAATATTCACTATGTTTATCTTACTAATAAAAAGGAAAGACCTTCAGAGTCCAGATACTACAAAATATCATAAGTTTGCGTAAGTCTTCAGAAAACCTACTAACAGCAAATTGTAACTACAGAAACATTGGTAACTAAAAAAACTATTAAGTCCTGGCAAGCACCTCAAAAGTAACATGTGACCATTACTGATATTAATTTATCCTAACTGTATATATAAGCTGGTTCTATCATCAGATATATTTTTTAGGGACCACGAATTTGTTGCAAGAAACTTGGTAGAACGAAAATGTTCCTTACAAAAATGTCAATATTGTTATCAATAACGCCCTTAATCACTGGTTATCATTCTTCAATCCAGGTTTTCTTTTCGATTTCTTTGGATCCCCGAAGCACATATTCGCCCTTGACGCGTTGGTTTCCTTTCTCTCGTTGCCATTGGTTGTTGTCTGGGCCTACAGAAAAGAAAACATTACAAGTTGCAAGTCTCCGTGAAGAAAGTGGATATTTTTCTCTTTCATGTTTGGGGATCAATGACACATTTTTGTTTCTTTCACTATAGGGAGTTGTATGAGTGTAGTCACTCTGTCATTCCACTCCCTTCTGCTCCGGTATATAGCAAGGGCTGAGGAAGGTCTTGGCTTGACAAGGAAAAATGTACATCTCTGTATTATTCGTAAAATAACAACCCTTGTTCTTAGAATTCGTATGAGTCCTTTCTGCCACTCAGAAACTATATTCTAGCTCCTCTCTTGTCCCAGCCTCACGAAAGCACAACTTTGCCAGTGTTATCAATAATACTACCACAACCAGAAAATGCAACTAATATTATAGAGTCCGCGGCTCTTGTTGTAGGAAAGAACAGAGGGGATGCATATATCCATGAAATTATGATATATAATTCATATGATAACCTTGTCCCGCTCTTCAGTCAGTCTATTAATTTCCTTCCTGATGTCTTTTCACCTGAGTTTTAGGTAGGGTTACTTGTACTATTTCCCAAAATTATGTCCAGTGACATTACATACGGGTGTCAGACTATAGTGGATGTGTTACAACATAAGGATAACGTAATGGATGTGTAACAACATAAGGATAAAAGAACGTAAGGGTGTCGGAACAACGTGGCGTCGGGAAAGTAATTTGATGTGTTTAAATGTAGGAATGTCTGAATATTGGAGTGTCCGAATGTGGGGGTGTCCGACTTTATATGGATGTCGGCAAATAACGATCTCGGAATGTTGGGGAATTGGAACATTATGGTGTCGAAATATCGAAGTGTCAGAATATAAATGTGTCGGAATGTATCCCAGGAAACAGTAACGATTGCAATTTTCGAAAACGCTTAACAAAGTATACCTGTTTCACTATGCAGCTCAATGAAAATTGGAGGATGAAAAAAAAAATGAAAAAAAAAAACCCTTGTGAGTTTTTCATTGTATTTATTATCTGTATGCATTAATCCGATATTCCACGTTACAAATTTTGTTAAAATGTAATCTAATGACATGTAATTATGCAGAATATATGGACGATAATAATTGTGTGGAAGTAGCCGAATAGGTATTTCCTTAAAAAAAGTTGCACTATATTGTGTTTCTATATAAATATTCTATATTTATTAAGTTTCTATACTTTGTAATTAGTTTGTAAGTTGATTGGAGTAAGTATCCCTTGTTCGTAGTTACATTGGTTTCACAGTTGTGAAATGCTTTACAGAGTCAAGACAAGAAGTCTGCCAGTTGGGTTCTTTTGATTTAGATTTTTTAATAATGATCTTGAACATTGAAACCACAATACATGGATTTCAATTCAAGAGTTGATCTTCTATTTAAGAATCAGAACAATAAAAAGTAAATAAATTATCAGATAGTATTTTTTCGAGGTTGAATCATCGATGGTCTAGAAATCAATCACTACGACATGACTGCAAATTCCTGAAGAATGAACTTGAACTGCTGAGGCCGGTGTACGAAAGACCTGATTCTTAATTGCTCACAGTTTTGAGCAGAGGATTAAACTGAATCCCATATCAATTATAATCCTACTTTTATATGTAGCGCCTCCATAGTAATTTATTTGTAGCACAAATCATTTCTAACACAAATCGTTTTAATTCATCCGCACAAAGCGTATAGGAGGGAAATATAAATTATTTACAGTATGAATCTAATAATTTAGAGAACAGGAGTTTGTAAGAAATGGTTACTGTATATGAACTTATGTCTTCATACATACAAGTACTTTAACGGTAGGAAAGTAAGTGACTGCGTGATAGACATTTCTTCATGCTGACAGGGAGTTTGCTCGAAAGCATGACGGTGTGAGTGCCTCGGCATCCAACGTCAAAAATGAAAAGAGTTGAAGGTAGGAAGCGAATCTAACACACTGTCAGATTCCTACGTGATTCCGAAAAGTGTTTCCACTGTATAAATGTCTTCGTTACGGGTGTAGCCTACGTCGAAAATGTCTTTGTACTCCCGGAAGCGCATTATCGTGGGCGTGGTCCATTAGAGCAGTTGCGAGAGAGAACGTTTACCGTACGTTGTCATAGAGACTAAACGGCCATTTTTTTGAAAGAACAGTCCGCCAGTAGTGAAAGGACAAGAATACTGACAAGTCGTGTTTAAAGACAAATACCTCTTGAATATATTGCAGTAAATAAGTCTTAGATGTAGCAGTAGTGGCACCTGGAACAAACCATTTGAAAAAAGCATCCGTATGTTTATCTTTACGGTAGGTTTCTTAATCTCACAGTTTATAACATGTCGCATCTCTAACTCTAAAATGAGACTCCGTCTAACCTCACCTCCCTTTTCATTGTTTTAGTGCGGTTCAACGTGTTGCAAACTCTCATCTCAGTCGGCCACTTTTATCACCTGAAGCTGCGACAATTCACATGGTCTATTCAGGGAGGTGTTATTAGATGGAGATCCGTCTAAATTTTAAATTTATGCTAATCCAATAAGATTGACCTCAGAGTAAAGACGTAATCCTTTAATTGGGGATTATTGAACTAAAGGGCATTGAAAAACCTTTGCCTAATATCTAGGCAACCTCATCTGCTCATTCATACCTACAGTGACCCCAACAAAAAGTATTAATTAAAGGAATGCTTTAATGTCTAACTTGTTGCCGACATTCAAGTACGAAACACTGTTCTGACATTTGAAACACTGTTTATTGCCAAGAAACCTAATGATGCTGGCTATAAACCAATGCTCATGAGCTATGCAAAAGAGCAAAAGAAGTATAAGACTAAACTTTGCCGTCGGTTTTTGACTTATTTTCGCATTCGCTTGCATGATCTAAAAGACACCCGCATTTTGAGCAAGTTGTAGGGTACTAGGCAAGTATGTTGTAAATAGCGTCAAAACGCGTCGAAACCCTCAAATAATTTACAGCTTAAGCGACTGGCAATGTTAAGGCAAGGGGCAAATTTAGTGAGCTGCTCATCGAGATGTAGCAGACGACATCTCCCACTTGTACTTAGTTCTTAACACCTCTTAAGACTATTGAATCATCAAGATCAACACACAAAAGAGATTACTGTTGGCAACTAGTAGGCTTCAAAGAAAGAGTTTTCGATAGATCTCCATCTAATAACTCCTCCCTGGTCTATTAAACGTCAGTCACATAAGGAGTGTCAGTCCAATGTCTAGGCGTTCTTGAGCTGCCCGGTAGCGGGTTGTAGCTGTCATGTCCTATTCAAAGCATGTTTGATCAAGCACAAAAGGGTCTGTTGGATATTTTAGCAGAGTCATATACAGTACATGGCTACAATTATTTAAGTGCCTTTGTAAGTTGTAAGGGGTTTCTTTTTCAATCAGTCAGCCTCCCTGAAAATAAAAAAGTAAAAAAGTTAAAAATACGGAACGTTCCTTTTATACTCTGCTTGTGATCAATAAATTGTTTGTTTGATTCTGTCAAACACCGTTCAAATTTAAAGTAAAATAGCAAATTAACATAGTTAAACAGGGAAAACAACATCAACTTCAAAACCTTTGTGCTAATTGAGTTTCTTTTTTCTTATTTATAGAGTATTTTTTTTATTTTTTTATTTTTTTATTTCACATCTTGCAATGGTACATTCAACATCTAAAAATTCAACCATCAAGTCTTATTATGACTTTAAAATTGCCTAACTTTATTCAAACATTTGAGATAAGTCTACCAGAATAAGACTGTATACAATCAAGGAATAACGTTTACTGTTTTGTCACCTAAAACGTAGGTGTTAAAAGCTGCCTCGATCTGTTAATCTGTGCAGTTTTTCTGGTTCATTTCACCGTTTACAATAGCTACATGTAGAGGTAGATGGAAAATGATTTCTAACAAAATAGTCTCTTTTAATTTGAGAGTCTATAAACAAAATAGAATCTTTAAATAAAAAGTCTCTTTTAATTTGTTATTTCTTCCCAGGATAGCTATCGAAGCGTTTTTTTTTTAAATCAAACGGCAATTACACTGGGGCCGTCATTGTCTACTAAGGAATCATGTCAATTTTTTCACCCTACAGTGTCTCAGGTAACTTAAAGGTGTGAGATTGAGGACGATAACCGATAAGTACCCAAACTGCTTTTTTTTTTTTTTACTGTTTCAACCATTCTATTTCTTTTTTTCTTCAAGAGACCGCCTTTTTCTGTTCGAAAACTTACTGTATCACAACAAACTCCTCAGCCAAGTGATTTAATTATATTAAAACAGAGCTCTTGGAAGTAGTAAATTTATAGACATAGGTTGCCTCAATACCATCCTCTTTTTTATCTGAGGAAAAATGATCAGCCATTTTTTTATTTTTTGTTTAGGTGGATTCATCATTGCTTGTATTCAATATCTTCCCCAATGACTGTGGCCATAACCTTAACCTTGTCAAGTACATCAGGTATGATTTGCATGTCTCTAGACACGAATGTAAAATATAACAACATCAAGATATGAATTTGATGACGTAACAATGGATGTCGTTGAATATTCAGGAGAGACATCAAATTCTGATGTGACTATGGCAGAAAGTTTAATGAAAGATTTCTTTGTTACTTTCAGTAGTGAAGTATTGCAGTAGTTATCCTTCCATATTTTGTCAGCAAGTCCGTTCGTTCCTTTGGTCATAATGGCTTTGACCAGAGGAAAGCTTTGCGCTTTCCGCCGGTACCCTATTGTGGAGTTTGTCTACATTTACAAAGGATTGTTAGTTGGTTCAGTATGGCAGGTATCCATCATTATTACCTGTTGGTGACTAACCATGAAATACTCAATTTTAGGTACAGCAATTTAACCTACGTGTGGCATATTACTTTTGTTCACAATCCTGACAGTGTGCCGTTGGCGCTGTTATCCATCACACCAACTGGTGTAGTTTTGAAATGAACAAGCACGTACAGCCGGAATGCCCGTCCCGTCGAATTATGTTGATTGTATAAGGATCGACTCAATTGGACACTTCAATTGGATACTTTGTGAATTATTTGTAGTAGTCCTCTTAATTCCAGCTTTGATTTTTGAAAAATTCTGTTTTTTGTAGGTTTTGTTTGTTCCTTTTCTTTAGCTGTGAGTTATTCAATTGTCTTCTGGTAATTTAACATACCTATACAAAGATATCTCTTAGGTTATCTCTTGATACCATTCCCATAGCCCAATTGAAACGGTTTTCTGTAATCAGCTCTTACCATTTATTTCTCAACCAGATATAGGTAAGTCTACTCAGTGTTGCATCTAGTCTTGCGACAAAAGACCATCACCTCGACAGTTTCCCCACGACGGCACCTACTGGATACTCCTCAATTTCTGTGGAGTAGCGATCGTACCTTTAACACTGCAGTTCCTCAAGGAAGTGTATGGATACAGGAATTCATTGGTACTCCTTGGATCAATGACTTCGAATCTCATTGCAATGAAAGGGTGTGTTAGGCAGCCAATGCATCAAGAGGCAGGCAGAGTGACACTTCGTCGTTTTGCTGATAGTGCAAAAGTGAAAGAAGTTTTCTCATTTAACTTTTAAGCTTCTGTATCAAATGTAAGAAATGGAAGAGGCTCATTCATTATGAATGAGCGTCATAGCCGGGCCCCCTAATAGTGTCTGATGCACTGGATGTGTAGAACATATAATTGTCGGAACGTAAGGGTGTCGGAACATAGGTAAGGGTGTCGGAACATAGGGGTGTAGGCAGTGGCCATACCCTAGACCTATTGCAGAATACCGGGGTCAGTTTGGAGAGAAGGCCAGTTATCTAAACCTATTGACAGTCTCAGTGGTGGTTCTTGCGAACACATTAAGAGCGTCAACAGTTTTTGAACTCTCTTGGTACAGCTTTCACTGCAGTTGGAAAACAAGTAGCAAGGCTGTAGGCCTTAGACTGAGTGAAAAGTTTGCTATTTGGAGGCGAGGATTTCCACGCAAAGCAGAAATATCAAAAAGGATATTTGAGCTATCCGTGCAAATTAAAGAATGATGACGACTCACGCAACTTTACCAAAAGTTTCCGTCATACTCCATTGCAATGAACAGTTTTACATATATATATATGTTCTGGGTGTGGGTCTATAGTACATACTGTATGCCACACCTCACCCACTGCCATACTTCACGCACCCCTGAGAACAAGCTGGAAAGTGCAATGGCCTTAGCAACAATCTTAGTTTGACTATCATGACGTACTGAAATCTGGAACACTGTTTACTTTTGTAAACTCGTCCTTGCCTGAATTATCAACTTTTCGGTATTGCATTTGAATAGGAGGGGTAAAATAATCGCCCTATCCTACGTTACCGTCTGGTAACATTACAAATTTCAGCCACACATGACGTTATAATCGTGCTAAAACCATGCTAATGCGTTCAACAGACCCTCTTTCATGCCCGATTACACATGTATTACCTATGGACATGACACCTAATACCCCTTGCCAGGCAGCTCAAGAAAGCCTGGACATTGGACTGACACACCTGACTTACTTTAGGAGAACGATGTTTAATTGACCATGTGGATTATCACAGCATGGGGTGATGAAACTGACCTAAGGCCATGACAATTTGCAAGAAGTTGAACCTCAGTAGAACAAAAGAAGACTGAGGTTTAAGTCAATCCCATTTTAATGTACGAATAACGGCATGAAGTAGTGATTTTGTTCATTGTAATTAATGGTAGGCATAGCTGGTGAATGACCATTGACTAACTTGTTCACAAGTATAATTGCTTTATGGTGTTGTACGAATTTGTTTAGATGGAAATTCTTCATGTAATGATTGCCATGCTACGTCGGTGATGAGGCATGTGAGAAGTTTGACTGGTTAACATTGTGTTGTTTACTCAAGCAGCTAGGTGCTGCTTAGAATATTAGGTAAACTTCCTAACTACCAGATTGGGCAAAATTACATTAAAAATTACCTTAGTGTTGTTAGATTGTAAAGTTCATAGGTGATTCGAGTTTCCAACTGGCAAAACTCTTTAAGCATTTACTTTAGGTGCAGAAATCTTTATAGATCTATGCTAGTAGGCCTACAGTACTGATGACAAATTTCCAAAATCATCGACAAATTCTCCCAAGGCAAATTCATGGAAGAAGAGAGGTTTAACAACATACCCTTAAACTGCCATCGGAGGATGTTACTGCACTACAACGGTCAACGGATTTACTGTAAGAGGGGGATTGACCCCATCTTATAGCAAAAGGGTCGCTACATAAGCCAGAGATGGTTCCCTGCCCCGGTCCGTACAACCCCATTGACATAAATCCATTAACTCTACTCACACTACGCTTGCATAACCTAATTGTTAATTCCCTAAAGGCTTTATTGCATCACTCTAAGCTATATTTTTACCTCCCTGAAAGGAAAATTCTCAACTGGTTCTAAGTTACAGTACTCTTAGATTGCCAGCAAATTCGAAAGATGCAGAGCAGCTCGTATTACACAGCATACACAGGGATCCATTGTTTTGATTACACATGTGGAGGAATGTAAGACAGGCTGAGGGAGGGACTAGAGGTAGGTGGTTGGGAGAACTGTCTGGGGTGATGCATTACAGCCTTTAAAGCAAAAGGGTCATTAGGTCAAAAATTAAAAAAAAAGAAGGAAAAAATGTTAATGAAAGCATGCCGTAACATCATGTCGTAATGTTGAAATAAATCAGTCATGGTTTTACCAAGCTTACCACCAATTTACGACTTCCCTTAATGTACACTGTAGGCAGATGATGTTGTTAATTATGGATGAGCCAAATGACAGTATCTGAAACCGTGTACTTGAGATAGCATGATTCATTATTGAATCCAACCTTAGACGGTACAAATTTATCCTGTCATTCCGCGGAAAAATTTTATTCATGAATTATGGCTACACTAGGGCATTTTGTTTTAATTCTGTTTTTCTTTTTAGCTAGATGGTGGTGAAGACTACCAACACAGGTAATTGTGACTTGCAGGTCCAAAGCACATTCTGAAGATAATGAAAAGCCAAGGCTGCAGGTCATGCCATAACAAAATTAGCACTTTGAAATATCCGTTTGATGGCTCTTGATGAGCTGATTTGAGTCAGCCAGGCCCCTTCCTGACTTTCCAGTATATTTCGGGGAAGATACACTCAGCAAAGGGCTACAAAATTAGTCAAATGAGGTAGACTTACGGATAGTCAATAAACGCTGATTGAAGAAAACCTTTAAAACATATCATGGAGTGGAACAGATGTTGAGATGGAACACAAGATGAAATAAATGATCAAAAACTTAAACAAACATGGCCACGAATTCTTACATCTGTATTTCATTCATAAAAAAAACAATGTTATTCCAATCTTGCATACTTACATACATGAATATTTATTATCTTTGTAAAAGTGAAGTAAAACAAAACTTTTATCACCTGCAACAAACACAGATATAAATATGACCTAAAGGCTGAGTTCCCACAAGACCATCGAGCTGTTTTGTGACACATTCCCAAGGAGCAAACTTTAACACTAAAGGTAGGACATATCACACTGTTTTCAGTTTGCGTCCGATAAGCATACAGCAATGGGGTTTTCACTTAGACTACAACCAAGTGAAAATCTGTTCGATATATTCCTTTGCAACAATCGGCCATTGTGGATGTTAACAACAACCACTTACCCATCTTCTGTGTTAACTATTATCATGCTTTCCTTTCATGGATTACTTCAGGTGTCCGTGACCAGATTGTTTTCAATTATCTCTTGCTTTAAATGCTTCGTAGATGTACACGGGATCACACTGCCACAAAGAAAACTCACAAAGTCACAATCCCCGTCTACACTCAAACAGGCTACAGGGATGGTACAGAAAATCCGTTGCAAACTCTACAGGTAGTCATGTGAAATCCGGAAGAAAGTTTGTGCTCATTTAGCGGTGGGGTGCCGAGGGAGCTGACCGATTAGCAAGCATAGTAAAACGATGTTTATTGTCACAGCATTCGAATGTTGCAAAAACCATATTGACCTGCTTTTTCTCTGATGGACATCCACATATTGCATAACCTGTAACCCTGTAAACTGAAGACTTGACTTGGTGTGTGACCCACAAGCAACGTTTCTTTTGGCTCCCATCTTGGGTCATTAAATTTAAAATTGAGTGACATGCGTCATATTCTACTTTGCAAATTCTATTGCCAACAACCTGCTTGGTCAACAGGTATTTGATAACTGAGGCATTGGGTTCATGGAGGAAATGAGAGAAATGAGAACAAAAACAATGAATTGTTGCTCTGTGAGGACCTTTGGCGCATTTATGATCCTGCACATGAATACATCAAACCAAATGGCAGGGACTTCTCCTTAAAATGAAACAGTTCTTTTCTAAAAATAAATAAAATAAAACAAAAACATTAAGTTTTGAAAATGAGGTTCTTTGAGGACAAATGTTGAACGTCGTAAGGAATAATTGTGATTCAATTTTATCCGTATTATATATATATATATATATATTTGTTTCCACTCATAATTTTGGAGGTATCATTCCTGTTTATTTTTGTTTTTCTCCGAGTATATGGGCAAAGAATGAATGTGTAATTGGCTAGAATTATCATGAAACAACATAAACTACAAAAAAATAACGCCCATAATGGAATCCGCTTTTTCAAGACCATAGAATTATGTCAGTCTTTTTAGGGTTCTTCATATTTTCTCTGTTCAGTAGCGTTGTAGTCACGGCAAAGCAAACTGAGGCAGACGGCAGCCTTGAACAAAGGCTTGAAATACAATACATACGGAGATCTCAAATCTTCGAGGCCGCTCGAGGCTTAAGAAGTGGCCGCTGAGGCCGTCCTTGACTACAACCAGGCTGTTTAGTGTCTACACGTACTCTTAATTAGTTACTTCTTGCACCTGAGTGGGTGCAAATATCAACGGCTAGGAGCAAGTGGTTGAATCAATACTGACATCCAAAAAAGCATCTTTTCAAATCAGCATCACCACTGTGAGAACATTCCACACTACATTGATCAGTTATGCACATTGATAAATGTTGCAGCTTGGAGAGGCAAAATGAAAATGGATGGACTCATTGACCCAGAGGACATATTCATTAGAAGACTACAACATTCCTGCCCTGTCACCTATCACTCTTTACCAGCTTTGTTTTTTTTTCCTTTTTCAATGTTATAAATTTTGCGTCAAGTTTTTTTTTTCTTGACTGTCCTTTAGTCGTTGCTCAGCAAGATGTTGTGGCCTGAAAGTACAGGTTCTAAATTCAAAAATTTACTTTCTTTTAATGTTAAAACTAAGATGAAAACTTCAGTGAAACACTTTAGACTCTGCACAATATCCGCAATGGCACAATAATACCATGTCATTTCAACAACTCAACAAAACTGAGCTTAAGAGAAACTGAATGATAAACCAGTACAACCAAGATAACCAATCTTGTAGCATATGTCGGATGGGCACATAACACACAGACTACCATCATTAACAAAAGCAGTTTCCACCCAATTGTCCTTTGAACGGTGTTACAGAACAGCCGGTGTAATGATGCCTCGAATATTCTATTATCACAGCTTTTAAAAGATGGGGACACTGACAATATCTCAAAAACTCTACCCCTGTCGATTTTCACCGTCCGTGCACCATCCGATATACTTTTCCTATCAACGTTTCAAATTCGCCAGACATCATTTACCCTTGTCTTCCTCTTCTTCCTCTTTCCTCAACACGGTGTAGCCGGGCGCAAGTTTCACCGGGATGTACCCCTCGCTACTAGATCCCTCCTGTCTGCTCTCCAATGGAATGTTCCCATCATTCTTTGACGACTCTCCCGAGCTGCCGCTTTCTCCACTTGCAGATGCCTCGGTATCCATGGCGACGGTTGTCACTCTGGGTAAAGGTGACCTTGGGTCTTCCGTCGTGTCCATCGGTTCCTCCTGCTCACCACTTTCCTCTTCTATCACTTTATCGGAATCTTTCTTGGTACCACCTAAATTCCAGTCTGTGTTCATGTCGACCCGTTTCTCTTCCTGACTGGCAAACATCCTCCCAGAGTCCAAGCTCTTCTTTGATTGCACACTGATATAACTTTTACCGACCTCTCTCTGTCTCCTCTTCTCGCTCATGTCTTCATCCACTGCTTCCTCGGGGTCTACTCCACCGACTGCTCCGACCAAAGAGTTCAAATCAGACTGCTCCATCTTATCCTCCCTGCTCACAGCCTGTCCTGCTCCTGGAAACCTTTCGCTACTCTCCCCGTCTGACGCCTCCCCACCCTCCTGGTGGTGTGAAGAACACATCGCCTCCACTGATATGTCTTTTAGTTTCACTAGATTGTCTACATCTGGGCTGATGGGAAAGTGGCCGAGAGGTTCCAGGCAGAGTTCCAGTCGGTCATAAGACTTGCTGTAGCAAAACCTCTGTGATGATGCAGAATATGTGAAGAAAGCATAAGGGTAAGAACGTGGCCAGAAATTTATAACATGCATTATGGTACATTATATGCTATGATAGAAAAGGGCAATGTTACAGAACAAAAAAATGAAATTTTTTTTTTTTATGACTTTTGGAAGAATCTTACCTTGAAAACTACTTCAACAACGGATGTAGTAGATCATGTTTCACAGGCTTAAGGGGCAAACATGGAGTTACTTTCAAAAATACAGCAGTAAAATCAAAAGGAACTCTGTCATATAAACTCCAGCTCCTCTATTGGACTTGCCAAATCAAATTTATGAACACTTTGCCACACCGGACAGAGATGGCTGACATGCTTAACTTATAACAATGATTGCATTTTTGCACTACGAAATAGTGACAGTAAATATGTATCTGTATCCCTTAATATCACCACAAGGTGTCCCTAAGAAAATGTCTTACATGTTCTTTCAATCCTGGCAGCATGCAATGGTGACCATCCTTCATGCCAAGGTCACGCTCCACAATTTTGTAGAAAAGTCCGCCCTTTTCGAAGAGGGAGGGCAGGGCTCGTACATGTTCCCAAAATGTTATCTTCTTGAGGTTTGCTATCAAAGTCTGTGATGTAAGTTGAATTTCTAAGTCATCTCCTGAAAGTAGACAAGATGGAGCTCATTACTACAGGCAATGACTTATTTGCAGTAATAGAGACATGTACATACTTTCAATCACCAGGCGAGGTAAACGTATTGGATAGGTCGCCATTTTCATATAGCTCTTGCAATAGAGATGTCATACGAAACTGACAAATCTTTCACATTACAACTGTACGTAAAATGTACAGCACATACAAATAAACGACCAACATCATATGCAAATGAACTGCCATCATAAATGAACAACATCACATGCAAATGAAGAGACATCATATGTAAATGAACAGCACACACATATACGTGAACAGCATACACAAAATGACTAACATACATACGTAAATCAGCAGCATACATACAGAACGAGCAACACACAGATGTAAATGAACAGCACACATTAAACATATGACAACCACACACATATTAATGAACAACAAACATATGACATCCACACACGTATTAACGAACAACAAACATATGACAACCACACAGATATTAATGAAGAACAAACATATGGCAACCACACAGATATTAATGAACAACAAACATATGCATACATACACAACATACTGTGCACATGGAAATGGACAGTAGCAAACAAAAAAAGTACATGAAAGAAGACTTAAGACCAAATAGAATAAAATGCTGGCATTACACTTCATCTGATCATTTTGAGACACTCTATTTTCATTTCATCCAACCTTGTGTTACCTTCAAATTTGTACCTAACTTTCTTTCAAAAACTGCGCAGCAATGAATAAGATATGCAAGAAAGCTTGTACAGCAACACCAGATTGATTGTGAATGCCAATGTTGATATTGCTGAAATGTGTTCAAAGGTAGGGCAATTTCTCTTTGTTTTAGATACATGCACTTTCCTGCAGCTTAGCTATAATCCATGTAATGGATTTTAAGTACATGCACTTTCCTGTAGCCTAGCTATTGTCCAATTTAATGGGTTTTCAGGTACCTGCACTTTCCTGTAGTCTAGCTATAAGTCCCTGCAAGGCAGAGTTATCTTTGGACCATCCTCCCTGGTTCCTTAAAGGTTCAGCTTCACTCTGATGACCCGAAGGGAGGCCTCTTGAAGTGGATGGAAAGTCTGAAAGGGATAGAACAGGGTAAGCAGTATGTGAAATACAGGGTACGCAGTATGTGAAATACAGGGTACGCAGTATGTGAAATACAGGGTAAGCAGTATGTGAAATACAGGGTAAGCAGTATGTGAAATACAGGGTAAGCAGTATGTGAAATACAGGGTAAGCAGTATGTGAAATACAGGGTAAGCAGTATGTGAAATACAGGGTAAGCAGTATGTGAAATACAGGGTAAGCAGTATGTGAAATACAGGGTAAACAGCATGTGAAATAACAAGTGTAACTCTTGGGGCAGGAAGTTGCATGAATGAAAGCATACACCTTTTAGTAATAAAATTTTAAAGAAAAAAGTCAATCTTGGGCAACGGGGGATGTTATGACAGCATCGACGACAGAAGAACTTTTGCAGAATACCCTCAATGTTCAATATTTTTTGTGACTAACTTCTGTATCAATTGCATCACTTTCGACAAAGAACGAAACAGAAAGCCTTGGCTTGTCCTGAGTGGGGGGGGGGGGGGATAGTTATCCATGACACTTTTCCCAGAAGTTACTGAACAGTGGTTCTGCAATTCACACACCTGAACACGCTGCAGTACTATAAAGGCCATATACATGAATCTTCACCTGTATTGTTGCTATTTGGAATGTACATACAACACAATCACGTCCATCACTTAGCCCCGTATCTGACAGTCTACTGAACTGCAGTGTCCCGATCAACTTCAAAGTTTCAAGGAGACGCCACCTACCTGAAATGTCCTCCGCTATTTCCACGGTGATTCTGTCTCCGTGATAGAGAGGCAGAGGATCGTTTTCGTGCTCTGGTGTCGGGGTTCGAAGCTCCTTCGGTGGGAATCCGTACTTTATGGTCTGCTTGGAAATTGGAATTTGAAGCTCTTGATTAATTTTCTGCTGGAGTTGAGCATAAGTGGTCTGACTGTTCAGTGACAAAGTAAGCTGTAAAATAGGGAGAAAAAAAAACAGAACAGAAGACAAGAGAATTGTAAAGAACACTGGAAATATAAAAAGAAAACAAATATAACTATGAGATGGACAGTATCCGTAAAATTGGAAATCCACAATATTCAATACTAAATGTATTTACAAAATATTGGGGTAACAATATTACTGTTACAGGAAGCATACTCACACAATCAGATAAATAGGTACACAATATGGTTGACTCAGGGGAAAGGCTGATACAAGTACTAGTACCAGTGCACAATATCATGAGTACACTATACAGTTTACACTTGTAAGTAGATACAGTAAATGGGTACCCAATATCACTGATGAAAGGTGCAGAACACAAGCAGAAGCAGGGATAAATGGCTTGACCAATCAGAGGTACAGGTTCACACAGACAGAGAAACAGGGGCACAATATTTGTGGTAGAGAGCAAAGATCCACACAAAAGACTTAGGTAGATAACAACCCTTCCACAGGAAAGAGAATCAACTCATAATGCTAATACATCACATTAGCTGTGTATGATTATCATCTTATAAGCAAGCTAAGGTACATGATATTGCTGAAAGAGCAAAAGTAAAAACGGGAGGAGTTTTTTAAAGGTCTTCATTAACAAAAGCTAACAACGACATTTCAAATGACGTTAACGACTCATGCTCTCTGAACTTTCGATAGACGGTCAAAAAACAGAAAAGTCAAATATGGCTAATATCACAAATTATGACATTTAGGTATTTTACCTATAAATTTAACTTTACTACGCATTAACCACGGATACATCGATAACTCAACACAAAACCATGGTAACTGCAGAAAAACCCTAGCAATCTGTAGACAACTACAACTGGAAGAAGCTTGTAGTACCTGTCTCCCATCTGAGGTGGATACCCGAATCTTTGTACCAGAGGGGACACTCTTCACAGGCTGAGAGCTTGGACCGACAGGCTTCGACATTTCCCGATGAGAGCTGGAACTGTTCATGGATGAGTCACTCTTTGGGAGGGATTCCGAGGGCGACTTTCTCTGCTTAATCGGGGCATTTTCCGCAATCCTTCTTTGCAGCTCTTTTTCAGCCTTGCTGGCTGTTAATTCTTCCTTGTGGAGGGATTGCGTCTGAAAATCAGGGTGAAAAATGGATTGTCCAACTGACTGAGATAGGCTCAAAAACCAAACTGCTTTCATAATTCTTGAAAATGACAAATAACAAATGAAATATATAAAGTAAAAGGTAACAAAATACTAAAATAAAAACCAATATGCACAAAAAAAAAGAAATACTCGATAAAAAGTCTCATTAAAATACAAACTATTCAAATAGCTAATTAGTATGTTTTTGGTGTGTTTTTTTAAAATATATTTGAGGGCAGATGTTACCTGAATGAAAATGTTGCCTGAATGAAATTGCTTTTTGGCTACATGATCCAGAATTAAGAGAGAAAGAGCGGCATTCAACTGCTAAGTCTCTCCAAATGCTACTGTAAACTGCTCAGCCCATGGTTGACTCGTTATGGAATGGATAAACAAGGAAAAGCCGCATCATTGGGGTGATTTGGGGGTCACTAACTTGCGATTCATTCCTGGAATGGACTTTTAAATCCAATTGGTGGATAAAGAAAGACGTAATTGTACCTGTTCTTTGTCACCTGCATTTAAACCTTGCTCACCAGCATAACTGAGAAAGTGATTGAATGCTTTAACTAGCCACACCCACTGATTGGAAACATGGCTATGACACACTTAAAGCAAACAGGATTACCAGCAAAAATTAGAAATACAAACTTACGATCATGTGAACACTCATCATTAAGTATTCAAGCGAACTCTGCGATCAGAAATGTTTCACAGTAACTACCCAATTCGTTGTTACATCAAACTCCCTTAGTTTGATGCGTGAAAAAAATTGAAAAGTGTGGATTAATGTTACTATGTTGCAGATGTTATGTATTGTTGATAGCATATCATGACTTTGCAAGTGGGGTGAGAGATAATGGATGTTTGCCAACCTTGCTGTTAAGTTACCATCAGACATATCTATAGATGCTACAAACTGACCATGTAAGGCTATATACATAGGCTGAATCCATTCGGTATTTTTCCAGTAGAATGCAATTACTCAGTTATACTTAGAGGATTGGCAGCATTGCCAAATGGTAACATTGGCATCGTCTTAAACAGAAAAGCAACATTTTGAAAATTAAACAGAAATGTGATCCTGTCATCGCTACATTGCTGTCCCTGTATTAGTCATAAAGTGGACATGTACTATTCCCTTTGTCTTTGTACATTCCAGCTGCAGTTTTCAGTTTTGTGTGATTTTTCACAGTAAAAAATAATTTTAGCATCAAAATTCATTTCAGGGACCATAAACTAACCAGAATCATAGACGACAGATTGCACTCTATCAGAGGAACAAGTCAATGATACCTCAAAGGTTTTACTTTTCAGAACTGTTCATACACAGAGGATAGCTATCATGATTATAGTCATATTTGGATGGTATTTTATATGCTTTGGGAATTTCCTGTCAAAGTTTAAAAATTTTTTGTGCATTATATTACACAAGCCTATGAGTCTCACTTTGGTTTTGCTATCCCACTAGCTGGTATAGACGATAACTGGAGGTCAAAGGAGAAAATAGTAACAATATTATCTTCACTTCACTTATCACAAAGGAACATATTTATCTTTTGGGTCAACTGATGTCAAATATGTCATCGTGCGCCCTTATAACGCAGAAATACATCGTGGTATACATGAATATGCACATACACTATGATGTGAAAATGTTCGGTGGAACATTTCCGGTACGACTTGACGAGAATTTGGAAGATTCATTGTCTGAGAGGTTAAAAAAAAAGGCAAAATGATGCTTACACTTCTACCAGAGAGTATTATCTTTGAGGATTGCTGACTGTTAAATGGTTCCATGTCCTCTGTTCTCCTCTTTGGGGACCCACCCTTCGGTTTTATTGAAGGGCTGGATGATGACTGGTTGCCTTTCGGTGTCGTCGCCGTCGACGTACTTGGCGACTGGCTTCCCTGGGACGTCTCTTTCGAGCCACTCGGGGACTGACTACGTGTTGACAGTTTTTTGGATGGGCTTGGTGATTGGCTCCCCGGTGATGACATCAGTCTGGAGGGCCCTGGTGATTGGTTGCTGGTCAATGCTGTTGCAGCAGGCATGCCATCTAGGGAAGGTGGCTTAAACTCTGGTGCAGACTTAGCAGTCTACTCAAATCAGAATAAATTATAGAAAAAGATAAAAGCACTGATGAATGGACCGTCAGTGTCTACCAAGTAATGACCAGCAATTACATTCATCCAAATTTGATGAGAAACTATTTCCAAATGGTTAAACAAGATACGACAGCTTAGTTAGGTATGACAAGACTTACAAACTTAACAGAGGAAAAGGAGTAGCAGCCTACAAAAAAAAAAAAAAGGCAACATGGAAAGTCCTCTCAGACCTTTTCGAGGATGACATCCACGATCTGTTTGACTAAGGTCTCGCTACCAAAGTCCGTTGGAAAGTATTTCTGGACTAGTTTGGATGCAACTTCATAAGCATTACTGTTCATTGCAGGATCTGATTCATTCTGGAACCACGCAACCTCCTCGGAAAACGATTCGTTCTTCCACTTCAGGGGAACAGATATCCTGAAAGAAAATGAAACAACTATGTGACCTACGTGGTGTCGTGAAATCGACCTTCTATAATACTTGCGGCAAAGCTTTCATCTGAATGTAGTCTTTTGATTGGGCTTAAAAAAACGAGAAATGTTTCTAGCAACTAACATAGCATTGTTCAGTCATGGTTGTTGATTTCTTTTCTTTTACAAAAAAAATCATGATTTAAATAAAAAAAAAAGTGGTTCAAATCAAATACCTAGATTTAAATCATAATTTTCTGATAAAAATCATGATTTAATTGTGATTTTAAATCGGCTTGATCTACATCAAATGACCTGATTGTTTTCTTTAAAATGTCCGTCACATGGAGGGTTGGCAGAGCGTCCATGTGACGACACCGAAAATGTGTAGCTCTGAGTCACACATCCGAAACACGTAAAAAGGAAACAAAATGCAACATAGGTGCCGACTAAACTTACATCAGTGGCATGTTGTCAAACTCTTTGCCGTCCCAATAATGCTTGAAGCCACAGCTACATTTGGTGTTTGGTGCAGGGGTGCTGGTCTTGTCCCCGTTGTGATAGACGATGGATCCGTCTGCCCGGACGAGTCTCAGCTCTTTGCTGTTTAACATCAACAGTTAATGACCACATAATAGTTTGTCTCATTTGCTGTGTTTAGTGTCAGTTATGTCTAAACTGCATGCATTGCTGATCATTCTCATGCGTGTACTACTACTTACCTTAAAGGAGAACAGGGAGTTGTAAAATACTGTACGTCTTACCTAACTTTTTGCACTTTCTTTCTAAAAATCGAGTACAAGCATATCTACTGTAATTAACAGATTTGTGGTGAAAAAAATGATCTGCCAATAACAAATTCTGTTAGAGAGTGTCCAAGTAGAGAGAAAAACGCTGAAAATACTTTAATTTTTCTTATGTTGTGACAGGCAAGATAATATTCATGCAAAAAAGTATGTAGGATACTTTTTACAATTCCCAATTCTCCTTTAAATATGTTTACAACTTGAATAGCTTCATTACAGCATACAACAAATTGACAGATTATGACACATAAATATGGCTTAACGTACTTGAATATATAGGAGGAGAAGAAAAACTATGGATGCCAAGCAGTTGCATTACCTTATATTCAGTTTCTGGCAGACATCGCTATAGAGGAAAGTGTGCTTAAAATGAATTCAACAATTGATACAATACTGTTGATTTCAAAATCTCTTTTTTAATTTTCTACAAAGCAATGGGCAAAAATTTCCCCTAAATACACAAAGTTAAACAGAAAGATTACCCTTTACAACAGATACAAGATGCAGACGTTTGAGACAGGTCAACGACAAGTTCATCAAGGATGGGATCGTAAGTGCACTGTAAACCTGGTGGAACAAAAGAAATGAGTCAAATTAAACATGGAAATACAACAAGTAAAATATACCTAGATGGTCATCGACACTCTTCATCATCCCCCTACTCAACCTCTTTCCCCCTACTCAACCTCTTTCCCCCACTCAACCTCTTCACCCCACTCAACCTCTTCATCCCACTCAACCTCTTCATCCCACTCAACCTCTTCCCCCACCCAATCTCCTCCCCCACCTAATCTACTCCCCCGCCAGTCTACTCCCCCACCAGTCTACTCCCCCTTCAATCTCCTCCCACCCTCAAATCTCTTTGTAACTTTCTCCCACAATACATCTAACATCTCCACGTTCAATTAATTTCATTCCAAACCTCTCTGAAGTTAGTTGCCTTTATCCAGATATTCCAAGAGAATCAATCACTGAATCCTGTTGTTAGACCAATCATCTCCCCAACAAATCTCTCCATTAATCAATAGCACTGTCAATAACCCCTTAATCATTCTATCTATCATACATTAATCAGTACTACCCACTCAATCAATCAATCAATCAATCAATCAAACAATCAATCAATCAATCAATCAATCAATCAATTCATCTGTCAGAACCAGAAAGCCAAAAGGCTTTGTGATTCCTTGCTACATGGTTACATTACAACAAACATGAATTATTCACATGACAAGTATAAGATCAACTGCAGTTATTTTTCTTGATACACCACAAGCCTTTAACCCAAAATGACCTTTATTTTGGTGACCTAAAATGACCGCGACATTTGACGTCCACCAAAAGCAATAGGGATCACCTACCCAGGCCATACAACCCACACATCAAGTACAGTATGAGTATGACATCAGTCAACATTATCTCTGAGCTCCAAGAAACACACAGTAATCAATGCTGCTTCAAGTCTTACCTGTTGTTAGTTCAATCAAATAACTCAACCTTACCTCATCTGAACTCAGCTTGTCTGCCATATTTACCTCAAAATTCTTCATAAACGACCAGAATGTTCTTGGGTCTCCATCGTATGGTGGAATTTCTGCCTTAGGTAATTCCAACGCTAATTTGAAACTCAATTTCCTCCTTTAACTTTTTCAATGCTTCCTCCCTCTCCTCAGTATAATGCTTTGGTATTCCAACATCCAGCTTTCTGCTTGCTCAAATGCTTCATCAGACAACAGCCCAGCCAGATCAGCATGAACCTCTTCGATTGCCGCAAACTGGCGCTCTGCCTTTTGCAAATTTTACTTTATCGACTCTGCGATAATTTCTTCCTTATTACAAGTAGCTTTTAACACACTCAAAGTCCTCGTAAGTTGACCCTAACTGATTCCTCCTCAATATTTTTGCTTCCTCCATCCTTTCCGACATTGAGAAATATGATTGAAAGCACTCCAATTTGATTGTTAAGAAACCTTGTTCTGCTACCAGCTGTTCCTCTGGATATTGATATTATCCAAATAAATGACAGAACGGATGGTTTTTTTATTTTCTTCGTTTTTTTTATAAACCCATTAATATTCCAATGCATGAATTAATGCCACCTTGTCTACCTGACCCCATGACCCCCATACCAAGACTATCTCTATGGACAACTTATCGGAGGCTCCTCACACTAGAAGTTACTCACTAAGTTACAAATGCAGTACTGAAGCCTTAAATCTGGGGCAATCCCATTGAGTTAACTGTGTGCGAAGGAATGCCAATAGTAATTTTGCACAATGTAGCCCCATATGCATTTGTACGGTAGTTTATAATAACCACAATAATGGTGTTTAGGCTATTATTATTGTTTTATAGTGAAAAATTATCCCTTCGTCTCTATTGATTAGCATGAAATTTCACAAGGTCGTGAACCTGTTAATAACAGACAACCTTATCAAGTTTAAAACAAATCTGACCCACGGATAAGGAACTATGGCAGTTTTAACATTTTTTATGTTTTACCCCATAACCTCATTAATATGCAAGATTTGGACACCAAAAACAATAGGGATCATCTACTCAATATGGGCAACCTACATGCCAAAAATGAAATTACTCAGAGTTACCCTTCTTGAGGTAGAGTGTTTACGAGCAACCGTCACACACACACACACACACACACATACACGTTTTCGGCGCCTATCGGGGACGCAAGTTGTACGCATGCTAACCGGGGACTTTTGTTCTAAGCGACTTTTCAATAATGTTTGCTCAGTTTCATCATTTATGGAGGCTGCCATCGTACACCATCATATGCAAAAGTGAGAAAAGCTTTGTTTTCTTCGTTGGAACCTGCGCATGCAATATGGGGATAACACAATTTCTTTTTCTTTAACATGAAAGTGGGGATAAATTGTCACATCCCCAATTTTACTGTAAAAACAACATGATGTGTAACTAGAGATTTATGAAGTTTCACATGGCTCAATGATAGTATCATTGCTCGGTGGTGAGGGGTATAATGTGTTACATCAGATCAGTTGCATAGTGTGGAATCTGCTAATTAATGAACAAGGTATACATATTGTGTCATCTACAGTGCAATAAATTGAATATGTATGCTAATGATGATGTCACATATCCATAACCTAAAAAAGAAACAATAGAATGACTTCCATGTTGACATATATTTGAATGTACAATTGGACAACCTGGCTCATTTGTTTTTGTACCGATGCTAATGTCGAGTAGGTAAGTTTGGTGAAGTTAAAGTAGTTGAAGGTAAAGTTCTGAAGCATTGAACCTTAGCTAATAGGTTTAACTGTTGATCCCTGTCGGGTTGCAGCAAGATTTAGTTTTCATCAATGAGCAATCGAATGTATTCCAATCTGAACTGACCTTGTGAAAAGATGCCAAACGTTGATCAAAAGTTGTTGAGTTGTCTGTCATCCCACATGAAGTTGTAACATATTTATACCACGAGTTTTCTCTACACTAATGTGGTTGCTTTGCACCACAATGAGTAACATTCAAAGTCTGAATTATGCGTGCCCTTCTTAAAGTAAGTACACACTTCATCTATTGCTTAATATGACTGGTATGTATACATTCCTTTTTTTTGCCAAAAACACTGCCAATTTGATGTACAATAAGAACAACAGCAAACAACTGGTTACATGACGCATGCACACAGAAGGGATGAGAGTTCACATGGAAAGGTTTCATTTCCAATTGTAAAGACAAATTATTACATCTGTAACAAAGGCTAAAATAAAAACAAATGTAAATTGACTTTCTTGAAATTATGTCTAAAATTCAAATATTTCATATCATCCATAAGGTACAATGTCTTCTATTTATGTTCATCTTAATCCATTAGAGCAGAATGCAGTACTGAACTTATTAAATCAAAGAATGCAGGAGGAAAATAAAAACAATTGTGTCAAAACGTAAAGGAATAAGCCCCTAAAGAAAATTGATTTGTCAGAAAAAGTAAAATAATTTTCTCTCTTCATTGGTAATAACCATATGTCGATAGCACGTTTTGGTTTAGAGGTTATGAATTTTTAAAGAAGTATTTATTCCGAAATTGTGCCTTGCATAATGTTGAACTTGATTTGTCACACAGGTAGAACTACATGAAGATCCTTTCATTTGTTTATAATCTTGACTATCTTAAAAAAAAATCACAATAGTTTAATAGGGGTGTGGCTCATTTCTGCAATATTGTGAGTAAAACTACAATCTACTCAATCTGCATGTCCACTAGTGTCAACTAGTTAAATAAGGGCTTCAATTTCAAGGGAAAACCAACTTATTTGCCACTGTTACATGGCATTTTCTTAAACCTTAAGTTGATGCAACCGGAAATCTCTTTTGACTAGAGCAGTCTTTCTTCAAACAACAATTGGATCTTTCAGGGGAAATCAGGGTTTATTTTCACAATTTATTTCACTACAATTCCCCACCGGTATCGCACAATGAGTTATAACTAACAAATATGATCAAGATTATCTCAAAACATGTGGAAAATTTCGAGTCAAATTCGCAAAAATCGGTGGAGAACTCAGAAAGTCTGTAACATCTATATTCATCGAATCAAATATAAATATTCAATACTAACCCCTTTTCAATGTATGAGGAGATGGGGTTTCACATTTCATACGTAGACAGATACGGGTCTGCATCTTTCCTGCATTTCATGCCACTTGTGAATATGATGTGTGCAGATAATATATGCAGGATAGGCGTGGCCTCGCATACGATAGGTGGGCATTGTCTACGCTGCATAATTATCTGCCACAAGAGGTAGTTGTGGGCGGATGCAGTACCTGATGCGTAGCAAACGTGTGCTGTATGTATCATCAACTATCACTAAAATCTTGTGTACTTACAACATGGGAACCGTAAACATTCGGTTATGTTTATTCATATAACGTCATCTCGGTCTCACTCTGTGATTGTTCATCGTATAGAGGAGGCTGTCCAGTCTTGTACACCATACGTTTATTTTTTGTAACGGACAAATATTAAGAGTTCTCATTCAATAGTAATTAACGCAATAATTACCGTTTCTTCTACCTTCAAACACCTCCCCAACGTCTCTATATTTCGGTGAATTATCAGTTCAGAAAGAAAAATCAACTACAGGTGAATTTTCTCAGTCAAACCCTGATTTCCCCTTTAAGTTCGGAACAATATATACTGTAAACATGGGGTTTGAAATTCTTGCTGTGGAAAATTGTCCTCTTCCATTGAAGAATTCCTTCAATTGTTACTTGAATATGTCTTTAAGACTGGTAGAATATTGAGGAAGAGAAGGGAGAAGAAATTTTATTTCATTACTAGAATATGCTGATAATGAGACTGTTGTCAAACCTACTACATCCATTCTGAGTAATAAATTGCACTTTTGACTGTCAGTTAAGCTTACTTCCGTCCCAGACGTGTGTAAAATCAAAGACATATATTTTTTAATCGAACGCCCCAGCTCATATATTTTAATTCAATATTTTAAGAAATACATGTAACAAAGCAAAAGTTAAAGACCAACACTATTGCAAAACTGTTTTAAATGAAAAAAGAAATTACGTGAATCAAGAAAGAAAAGAGTGCATAAAGTTTATTTCGATGTTGATATGTGCTAAATGTGTTAGAGCTGTTACGATCTATAGATAGTCATTTTTCCATTTTGATGAGTCGATTTCACAAAGTGAAAAAAGTGGGTGTATTCAACTCTATACCACCTATCCATCAACGATCCATCTTTCTGTAATAAAATAACCTAACAAACATACGCTCAATTTAGAAGCAATCAAAATATGTTAAACATTATCAATCTCCTTCCCCCTTCCACAAAATGTTTTATTCGCAATTAGTGTTGGTCTACTTTCAATTGTGAAGACATGGTTCCAAATTCTTGCACTTGGCTATTACTGCCTTTCAGGGGCAGCTGTAGTGCAGCTATGTGGTGCTCTAAGTGATGATCAACTGCTGAAACTTCTGAGAGGTTCAAGGTGTTTTATTTTTTTCTGTTTCTTCCTTGGGTGTTGCTGATAGATAGGTGTCATTGTAATTGTCATCCTTATTGTAATACACATCTGCTATAGATGTAGTAAAAAGAGGAACAAGCAAATTATTGCAGAAACGTGACAGCATTTTGCCTGCATATCCATGCAAATGGATTATTTAAATACCCTCCTATACATGTTAAATTACATGTCGCAGTTTTCTTGCTAAGTCAGAGGATTGTACCTAGGCTAGTGATGAACTTCCTAAAAAGCTAAACAGCACATGTTAGGCAATAATATGAGGTCCTTTAAGTGTGTGTCTCAAGAGTCAATGGTAATTGGCCACTCTCTCTTAGTCACAGTTCCATATGTCAGTCAGCAACATAGTGATAACCGCCATATCTATAAGGGCACAGACAACAGTAATGTGAGCAAACTGAGTTCAATGTTAAAATGGAATTGTGGCAGTGCCACACAGGCTGATTTCAGGTTCATTCATGTTTTTGTATAAATTTAATACAAGTTTGTATTTTTGTTTACAAAATGAGTACTACAATTTGATACAAAAATATTTTCTCATCTTCTCTGAGTGCATGATATTATTAATTCTCTCCACACTCCTACCCCTCCCACTCCACACCAGCTCCACCTTTGCAGCCAATGTACAGTACGTATGCCCCCTTCCCTGCAGTCTTCAGAAAATGATTGAATTTTCGATATCACACAGTATGATAATGCTGTTGCTTATTTCCCGTATCTAGTGTGGCAGTGCAGAGAACACAGTACACACAGTTGAAGTGACAACGGGGATAATTCCTTATTATTTCACAGGGAACTGGGGATGTGTTATCTTGACACAGACAACAGTGATGTGAACAAACAACTGTCACTATGGTACTGTGGCAGTGCTACAATTTGATGCCAGCTCCACATTTGCAGCAAATGTATGTATGCCCCCTTTCCCTGCCGACCCACAAAAATGGTTAAATTTCACCTTTTGATATCACAAAATGATGATGCTATTTCTAATCTTCCATATCTAGTGTAGCAGTACAGAGAACACAGAACACACAGTTGAAGTTGTAAACTGAAAACAGGGATATATCCTTATTATTTCACAGGGAACTGGGGATTTGTCTACTTGACACAGACAACGGTGATGTGAGCAAACAGCTGTCACTGTGGTACTGTGGCAGTGCTACGATTTGACGCCAGCTCACATTTGCAGGAACGTATGTATGCCCCCTTCCCTACCGACCTCCAAAAATGGTTACAATTCGCCTTTTGATGTCACAAAATTATCATGCTATTTCTAATCTCCCATATCTAGTGTAGCAGTTCACGGAACACAGAATACACAGTTGAAGTTGTACACTGAAAACGGGGATAAATCCTTCTTATTTCACAGGGAACTGGGGATTTGTTATACCGTCCATATGACACGAACGCACACAACAGTGATGTGAGCAAACCAGCTGTCATTGCCAGACTGTGGCACCGTGGCAGTGCTACGGTTTGACGCCAGCCTCATATTCATATTTCGTTGTACTAAGTTGGCATTTTGTTGCATAATGAGTACCTTATTTGATGCAAGAGATGCCAAATATACCATACAAATGATTTTGTAATTTTTAATCATGAATCCTTGTAATATACTCATCTCGTATAGTTGTAAACAGTAAAAGAGTAGACAGAACATATGTACAATGAAAACAGGGATTCTTATTATTCAACAGGGAAGTGCTGCATCATCTTTAATTGAAGACACATCAAAAATTTTGAGAGAATTTCCTTGTGTCCACAACCAGGGTTGTGTTCCTGGATTCTACTTAGGGGCCAAAGCTCAAGGGGACCCCTTTACCCTTCATTAATAGGGAAGTTTTTAATACTTTCTTAGTGCTAAATTAAGATAACCTCTGGCCGCCTAGCCACCCATAATCCCTTGCAATTTTACAGCTTTAGTGCACATGCACAACAGTTTTCCTCCCCCTCCACCACCGTCTGCTTGGCTAATTCCTTTCAACTTTTGAACTATTTGCTCAGCTCTAGTCTACTCGGCCTATGTTAGGCTTATTTAAAAAGAGACTGTGAGAAGAGATTAATGGTTCATAAGAAATAATTGTCATATGTAAGGGCTCTAATACCATTTATTGTCCCAACTGAAGTTATATGGAACATACTGCAACATTTATTGCTCGGCCGCTAAATTGCTCAATTGCAGGATTTTAAAACCAACCATATATACATATTAACAACCAAGTTAGACATGCAGGCTAAGATAAACTATAATAGACTGTGTAATAATTAAGTGTAGCCTAGATTTGGCCTTAACTCAGTCCTATGGCACTACGCAATACTCATGTATCTCTAGTACTAGGCGAAGTAAATATTTGTATTAACATGGCACACTATCCACAATGGTTTAAGCCTATGTGCTTTATCTTAACCTAACACAGGGGTAGGCAGACATCAACACAGCCTTTTCTGCAAATAAATCACAGGAGCATGAGCATTAAACATCTACTGTGTAATTTACATAGATTAATATTTTTTTATGAAAGTCTATGAAGAATTTTTTTCATACATGACACATATGGAAAAAAATTCAAATTTAGTCTGATTAAACAACTTAATAACTAAATTAATCACATTAGTAATTTGATTATCACATTTATATAATCTGATTAATCAAGTTAATTAATTTAATTAATCAAGTTCATAACTTGATTAAACAAATCTATAATTTGATTTATCGAATTTTGATTGAAATTTTAATTTTGTAATTAAAATTAACGTGACTCTAATGGGCTTTCGTACTTATCCACAAACATGGCTTGAAAGAAAAAGCTATCTTGCTAATTGTTGTCGCCCAGACAATCCATACACACGAATTTGCGAAATAAGCGCGGGAAGCGGGGAGTCACATTTGGATGTTGTGGAACAACCTTACACTTTGGGTATCGAAATCGTAATTTGCAGCACTTACACATTTTTACACTCAAATGCGTTAAAAATCAGGTAACCGGAGAACGTGCCCGGATCGTTCCAAGAACCACAGGGGGTATTACTAGCACCGTGATTGGCAAGAATTTGGTGCTCTTAAAATCGGGGATATCCCTGTTTCACGGCGTAACCCCAGTTGACGGGTGTGTATCCTAACGAATATCCCCGGTAGGCGCCGAAAACGCACGCACCCACACACATGCACACACACACACGACATCAGGACTGCATAGATTCCCCTGCCTACAGCAAGGAATCAATAAAAACCAGACTGAGTTAGCACATACGTACTTGATACCTTCCAGTGATGACTACAGCAATCACAACAACACACTACAACAGCCAAACACTTTTACATGCACACAATTACGTAAGAGGCCTTCAAAATGCACAACCCCTTACACCTACAGTAATTTCATCAAGATCAAACCTATCCACCTCTGTTTTTTTTTTTTTATAAAACAAAAGGGTAAACAAAACAATATCAGCAGCGGAAAACTTACCACCACCTGGGAAGGAATAGATTCTGCCTTCACCAAGTTCATGGTAGGTGACTTTGGCCAGTTCGTAGTGCTCTCCTCCTGGTTTCAGAGACGCAAGGTCAACATTGCAGGCATCCAGTATCTGGGAGATGGCGTTACACAGGAGGCAGTAATAGAGCTGGCGGTCCTCTATGCCTCGTCGGGTGGCAGTGATAATGGTGTCTTGACGGAGGCCCACAATACCTGTAAACAGTTAAAGAGGCTCATTGATCTGTGTCATGAAATTCACTCAGTTTTCCTAAACCTGTCAAGTTTTGTTCACACACTCATAACAAACATGTAGTCAAACTTAGGGGATTCACATGTGTCAAGTACAGAGAAACATTAATGAGTGAGTAATGATTGATTCAATTTAGGCTTTTGGAAATTCATGAACAGACACTTTTCACAACAGTATGAATTCATATGCACAGAGCCAGTCCAAGTCAAGAGTTAAACATTCAAAAAGTTTTGCAGTTTTCATAAACTATATTGAATGTGAAAGTACACAATTTATGCTAATTACAATACTGTTATTTGTTTTTACTCTGTAATATCCACACACACCTACCAATATGGTCTCAATCAGACCCTCTAAGTACAGTCTAATGTCACCTAATTTTAAGAGCTGAAAGGCAGGTCAAACGCTATGAATCATTGTGAACTAGCTACCTACTTTATAGGCTGTGATATAAATCATAAGTGAACTAAAATTAATAACACACATTACTAACTTTATTGAGCTCAAATTACCCAGTTAATTGCGGCATTAAAATATCGTTAACTTTCATCGACTACAGAATTAACTTTTGCAAAAATGTCTTTTATGCAAATTTTAACTCACTTGTACACTGGGAAAAATAAATTGCAAATATTAACACAACAATATTCATCATCTTCCTTTCCTTCTTTTTTTGAAGCAAAAACAATGTATTCATCTTATTTGCAGAGGCTCTTTCTAAAATCAAACAGCCCACTCACACCACTTCTCTTTCTTACTTTCTGAGTCACTATCTGACTCAAAATTCTCACAAAATGAATAACACAAAGTTTCCTACTTTGATAATCCTACTTTTCAAAGAGGGGACACTGCAATATTGAAATCAGAAAGAAAACACACCCACATGGGCCCTGTAGATATAAACTGTGACCACCGCATCAAGCTCATGAACACTTCCATGTTCTACTATGCTTTCTTGATTAGCATGCCCCTAGGAGCTATGTGACGCAGTTTACAAATACATCCATATAACGCAGCAGTGTGCAGTTAGGACATAATGGGTATACTCATCCTACACATTAAACTGGTTACAGAAGATAGCATACTACATACATACTGTTAAGGAAGGCACTGTACATCGCAAATTCCCTGTCACAAGATCATTGTCAAAGAGACTGATGTATTGTTAGAAGTTTAACAGTGCTTAAAGACAAAAACTCATCACCCCAAAGTTTCAATTCTCCCAACCACCTACCTTTAGTCCCTCCCTCAGCCTGTCTTAAATTCCTTCACATGTGTAATCAAAACAATGGATCCCTGTGTACGCTGTGTAATACGAGCTGCTCTGCATCTTTCGAATTTGCTGTCAATCTGAGAGTACTGTAACTTAGAACCAGTTGAGAATTTTGCTTTCCGGGAGGTAAAAATATAGCTTAGGGTGATGCAATACAGCCTTTAAGTTAAAGTCACAAACTAATGATGTCGCAACAGCTCTTGTGTCAAAAGATGTAGTGACATACTGTAGATCATCCACTACTATTCTTGTAGTGCAATTAATTGTGCACTCTGATGGCTCCCTAACAGTGACACATTCCCCAACGCGTCCTCACTATTGACTAGCCCTCTGATGGCTCCCATCTGGCGAGTTTTCTGACTATCTGGGACTGAATCTATCCCCCCCTTCTTCTTCTCCTCTCCCACATTGCTACTGTACCTGTCCTCTTGTACATGTAATGATGAACATCGGCTACGACAGAAGGATGCACCCCGTACTCTTTCTGAAATACTTCTTCCATGGCTGACGCCAATTTCTGTATATATTTATCCTGAGGGTGAAGAAATCAATCGATTACAAGTTCAATTTATCCTGACAAAAAAAGAGTCAGAATAACAGACTCAGCAGCAACTTATTCTGAGTCACCTTGGATGGCGGAGCTGAGACCAGGAAACTCCAACCCCCAAAGCATTGACAGAAATGGTAGGAGACTACAGGCTTAGTGGGGAGGTGTCTTACTCTACGTTGGGTAAAACAATTAGTGAGTACTGCACTTCATTCTTCTTCTTTTTCATCATAACTTCTGATATGTTAACAACTTGTCTAGAATATATTCTATGTAAAACATTGATACCGAGAAAATTGCCTGACATACATGTATTACGTAAATTCGTATTTGTTCTATTTTATTTCTATTTATTCTGTTGTTGTTCATTGGTGTATGTTAAAACATAAACCGTGACTGAAATAGTGGGAACAAAATTGATGTAAAGCAGTTTTCTCATTTCAAGAGGCAATGCAATAACCCTTAAGGCTAAACTCTGAATGGACTATACCATTAACTAAATTTAACCAAATATAGGGATACTGTAACAAATCATTTACCAAACTAAAAAGGTGTAACACTCCACTAATGAATTGTAACATTAACTTAACTGGAAAGATAACTACTGTACACCCTGCAAAAAAAAAGAGAACTCTTTAAGAACTAAAGGCTAAATCAACAGAGTGGGCTGTTAGGCTGAACTATTACAAATGTGCAATATGGCTATTACATGCTAGTCTTCATGCAAACTCTAAAGGTACAGTAACAATATTTGACGGTGTAAAGTAACATACTTATCAACTTTTATGCGACCATGACAGGTGTAAAGCGAAGTTGAGGAAACAAGTCCAAAGAATGAACAATTAATAAATTAAAAAGCTGTCAACTGACTGGAAAAGCAGAAACACAAAAATTCAAAATGCCGAACACCACCACCACATTAGCAAAGCCAGTGGTTAGCGGCATAATTTACGTTTCACCATGGGTAAGAATATGACTGTAATTTCAGCCTGTTCATCAGTTATGTATAAAGGCAGATACTCGAAAATGCCAAAAAAAAGGTGAATGGATGACCGTAGACAAACCTGGAGGGACCTATCTCCACCTATTGTACACATGTCATCTTTATCAAACTCAATATATTTATTGATCAGGTTCTGTGGGGCTCCCCAGACTCTGGTTAACATCCATCTTGGCAGTTTAGGAAGCGGTCGACCTGTGATACCAGCAAAGAGACAACAGCTTAGTAACAAATTGTTAAGTTCAAACATCTGATTCAAAGCATTTCAGAGTGACTGGACCATAGCTTGCAAAAAGTCCTTCTGGTGGTGTGTACTTCAAAAATACTAGTCATGACACCACTGAAAGCAGTTTTGGTTGTGAGTAAATTACCTTACTTTTACCACGATGTGATTATCACCTACCTTAGCTTCTTTATGAACTACAAGATATAAGGAGGGACACTGCTCCTGATTCATGTTTACAACCTAGAGTACAAGAATGAAATCCTACTTTAAATTCATTAAGTTGATGAAGCAACCAAAAATATTTGAAAACAATTTCAACCCTACTATACCAAAGAAATGTGAATCACTGTTAAGAAGGAGAAGAAATACGATATTAAAGTTACCTTTCACTCCAACCAGGGCAATGAAGTGATTTCTACCTGAGCTGCTCCAAGCTATACAGAGAGGTTTGTTCAAGGAAGCATCAGGACCTCGGCAATGTTCAGCTTCTATCAACGCTGGCAAAAACACTCCTGCAGTGATTGGAGAAATGACAACAACATACAGTCAAGTTGAGGGCATCATAAACTGGTTTGAACTTTGAAAAACAAGCCAGTACCCTTAGTCTGTCGATGAGGAAAAACTATGCTATAAAAATGTGGTTAAAATTACCATTGAGAGAAGTGTCAAAATCAAGGAAATTACAAACTATCAAAATAGTAAAACTTGGAGATCAAGAGAGGTGAAGGCACTGTTTAACTATTTATTTACAACACCAGTTAATGACATTTAGCTGATGAATGTGGTATATTGATTCCAGCAAATATTAGCAGTTGAAGTTGGCTTTCAAATACAAAGATCCATTGTTTACCCTTGAACATCCCACCTTGGGGAGGACATCAGATCGACTGGCATACTGTCAATGCTGTACTGTAATTTGAAATCTTGTGTAAAAGCAAGCCTTGAATTCTGAGGCATGTGAGTGCAATTGCACACAATCACTCACCTCAAATCACTCTGAGAAGTGCGATTTTTTTGCACAACTAGAAGAAAATGGAAACACAGGCAATCTATGAAAGTTTTATAAAACAGCACACCTACCACACTCCTGAATTTCCCAAGAAGTGTGATTTGTAGCACACCTAGAAAATGTAAAACTCAAGGCCTGGTAAAAGATGACAATTTAATGAAAGGCACAGGAACTACAGTAAGTACTAGTGTTCAACAAGCCCACTGGAATTGATATCCATCCATTAAAAGAGTAGGAACATCAGGACTTTAACATTAAATGAAAGACTAAAATATGGTGAAAATTATTTCCAAATTTTACTTTGTTTACTTTCCAAGATATAGTATACTGCAATTGAATGTTCATAAAAATTTACACGCAGGGAGCTGCCATTGTCAGGTTATGATGACATAATGTCTGGGGGGAGGTTGTCCGATGGGGAGTATGCCGGAGGGAAATTTTCTGGGGGGAGTTTTCTGAGGAAAGAACTGTCTGTTCATGATCAGATGGCCTGGTTCTCTGGTTACCTATTTCTCTGATGATATTTGCACACAGTACACACCTTTCACATCTGACAACAACAAATTGATGACAATTTGACGAGAGGACACAGAAAAGAGACAAGCACTCACCAGTATAATCACCAGCACTCTGGAGACCGCTCAGAGAGTCCAGCAAAACTATGGGTCGGTGGAGAACATTGGCCAGGCCAAATATATGAATGTTCTGAAGGCCAAGCTCCTCGTTCGGGCCAGGTACAAAGTCTGGGTCACTCTCTGCGATTATCTGGTCCCATTCTTTTGAGTCCACAAAATCATGAAACATGGCTTTGTAAATGTCCAACTTCTCCTGGAAGTGGATCTTCAAACTCGTCCGCAATGCATGCCAGAAGAGTTCCCGGCCCACGAGGGCCCTCGATATACCGTGGACGAGACAGTGGCCGTCCCCGTCTGCGTGGATGGGGGTCAAGACCTCTTGATTACCATTTACAAGAGAGATAACTTCCAGAGTTTCTTTGAGGTAGCCCACACTCCCGGTTTGGTCTTGACCATACCCCATTATTGCAATATGTTCTGGTTGAATGAGGAATGCCCTGGAACCTAATATTGCACAGTTAAAAGTGTCTCCTTTATTCAGGGATCTGTGAAGAAAAAACATATCACCAAAATGTCGAGCAAAGATGTCAGCAGAATCGAAACATACACACGTGATTCGTAGAGAGCACAATGGGCATAACAAAAGTGCTGTACACAGAATGTATGGTATGACATAGTCAAAAACATTCTTCACAGTTCAACATGTACCTAATGCTTTGATTTAAACACCTTATTGATGTACGAGGTGAACTGTGGTCGGCAGAGCATACAGTCACATACATGCACATGTCACACTAACCATTACAGTGTAAAGTTCTATAAAGGTTTCCTTGCAGACCAATCCAAGGAGTTCAACTGTCAGGGTTACAATTACAATGTTGCCATTGCAGAGCTTATGATAACTTGTTAACCCTGTTAGTAGGGCTTCAAACAACCCGGGCACTAATGGCATACAAACTAAAATGCCAAATGTACTACTGTAGCTGAAATGTACAAACTGTAATGCCAATGTATTACTGTAGATGAAATGTACAAACTGTGATGCCCAATGTACTACTGTACTGTAGACGAAATGTACAAACTGCAATGATCAATGTACTACTGTAGATGAAATGTACAAACTGTAATGCCCAATGCACTACTGTAGCAGAAATGTCCCTGAAAATTACACTTTATGGTTAGTGGGCCTACAGTAATTGGCCCTTTATGTCTTGCATTGATGATAATCAATCCAGTGTTGACTCCAGAAGTTATATAGATCACATAGAGTCAAAATTTTCTGCTTTCAAGGGAAGCAATTTGGACTTCAATCTTTGATTCCATTTTCTGCCAATTTGCTGAATTAATTTGGAAATACAGTAGTGCCGTACTTCTTCTGTTCATGTCTTCAAGTGTACCGACATGGCTTTCATCTAACCTTAAGTTAGCTTCAGAATGAATCAACAAGGGACTATAATACTGCACACTATTCTATCAAAGCCATCCATGCTCAATCTACCCCACTGTAAGGAAGGTTTTCATTTTCCTGATGAATACAGTGCTACACCTGAATGCCAAATCTAGAGTACTGTAGTGGTAGATTTACCCTTGCATACAGTAGCAGTTGGCAAGGTTGTGTAGCAACATCTGGTGTGATAGCATGTGAGTGACATCTGAATTACCTCAGTGGTACGGCTCTTCCTTGCTTGTCCATTCCATAACGAGTCAACAGTGGACTGAGCAGTTTACAATGGTAATTGGAGAGACCTAGGACTTTAACGGAATCGGTCGTTTTCTTGGGAGTCACATTGCCGACTAACATAGTTCTCAGCATGTTATGGATGGCCACTTCGGCATTCTTGACTTCTTCTATGTTCCTGAGGTTCTGTCGTAGGTGTCTCTGACCGCAGTTGGGACACTCGATGTTGATGTCATACGATGGGAAGTAGAGCTTTGTTTGACAATGTTCATCGGGGCATATGCCGCTCAACATCACAGGAGGGGCATCCCGTACCCCCGATGGCTTTGATGCCATCCTAGGCCTGTGATTCCACCAAAGAAGAAAGCCTCTGCAGAAAAAAAAAGAAAAGAGAAGAATAACACTTTATCAGCGGTAAAGCACAGGCAAAACGTAAGTACAGGTACCTGAATTTCCACCCAGACTAATTACTTGAATCTCAGAGGATTACTAAGGCAATCTCTTTTGTTCAAATAAAGTCACTGATGTAATGACGTCCAAGTAATTTGTAAGGTACAGTGTGTTGTTATGACATCGTATTAACTAAGGTATTCTTTATATTTTGGGAGAAGTCAAGTTCTATTGTAATTCCATGAGAGCTGTTCCTATCTCTTATTTCATTGAAATAGTTTTGTTGTAGCTTGGTATTACATGTTTTTTGGTCAACCGATCATCCCCAGCTTATTTCAATTGTAACTTTACAGTTTGTCTCATTTGATGCACCTTGTTACTGTATGTATATCCCATAATACTTGCATTAGTCCACACCTTTCTCATCTTTTGTGTATTTTTGAACTTACCCAGCTCTGCACCTACAGTACTATATAGCAGACTAAAGGACTCACCCATCGGTCCCCCCCCACAGCCCATAAAATTACTGATGCCGGGCTGACAGTGCACTGACATCGATACTCATGGTTTTCACACAACAAAATAAGGCTAATGTCACACACATGACTGTGATTGCAAAGTTTATTCAGGCACAATGAGTATTACTCACTGTTGTGGAAGGATACTGAATTTTGGAAAAGAAAGCGAAGGTGCACAATTCTGGTAATGTCTTCATATCTTGCGAAATGACAAAAGACAAAAAAATAATCCTAGTTTCCTCTTGACAAGTGTGCAGAGAACGACTACAAGAATCAATGTATGTAACTGTGAGGTGGCTGTTTACCATGCATCATTGGGTAATGAGTGAATACACTGTTTCATGTCCGTTCAATGACATGCAAGTTCAAACAATACACACAGCATTTGCCTAATTCTACTGTACAACTAAAAGAGTTACAGAACAGTAAATAAGTAGCAGTACAAAACTTTTCATAACCTCTACAATATAGACATTTCTATTTCTGGGGTACTGCACAGACTTATAGTGTACTAAAGCCCTATCTTAATGAGTGTTTTGAATGTTTAAATCCTGTACTGTACAGTGTTCAGGCCTGGACTTAGGTTAATAATCATTGACTTAATCCCATCATGTGTCATTCTGGAGCCCACAGCTACCTGCAGATAGACAAAAGATGCCTAGGGCCATCTTCTTTAAGACAATGTGTCTATTTTGAAAATGCTAAATTTCTCCTGGCATGGTAGTGTTCAGTGCTACCAGCTCAAACACCCTAGACCGAAACATCCACACTCTTCAGCTGCCAAAACTCACATTTTTCAAAAGTGTCACAGTAGGCCTACTACAAATGAGACACAAAAACATACAGTTCAAGGTCAGCAAATGTTAGATATTAATGAATTTAACGAGGGATCAGATCGAAATTTTCAGGAGGAAATGTGTCTTAAGAATTTGAAATATATAGCAGATGGATGGATTCGGGAATGTGTGTTAGGAAGGACGGTATAGTGTATTCAAGGGTAACAATTGCTTAGGTACTGCACACTGAGCTGATTGATCCCTTCATTGCAGATTTTTTGGAGACTACACTACCTGTGCAGCAAGCACTGCTGTAGCATAGACTTAATAGATCAGTGTTTTCAGGGGTAAACCGGGTAACCAACAGAATATGTAATCACAAGGATCCAAAATTACTACCCAGTTCCTTCATACTGTAAAATGAAACATGACACAGCATGCTGCATGACCACAGGTCTGTCAGATTGCTGAATTTCACCTACTGTACTGTTGTGTATGATCTAGTCCTTATCAGTTGGGTTGATGTTTTAGGGTGGTATGACTGCGACTGGATGTTTAGACGTTAACAAAGAAAGTTCCAGTTAGAGGAGAGAGAGCGACGATAGAACGGAAAAATCCAGAGAGATGTTCAATTCAATTTGTATCGATCAGAGTTCCATTTATTCGTTGATTCCACTGGCATGCACAAATGAACAAGAAATACTTGGTTGACGATGATTAAAATCATAGAGAAAGGCTTACATATTTAAGTTACATGATGACTTCATGACAAAGAGGAAAATTACAATGACAGAGTTGGCCTACATACTGCAGAGCACAGAGAGAAACGTTTACAGTCTGACAGCCAGATTGCCAGTAAGGAGCTTGTGGCAAAACCGGTGATTCCTAGGAGAGGGAGTCACATGGTTTATGATGACATTTACCAATCAGAATGACGTAATTGTATACGACATCGTATGCAAATCATTGCTACCAATGAACTGACGGATCACAATATATTGCAAGATCTTTCCGAGAGGCAGTACTCGCCCTTTCCATTTTTAATGTGTTTCTTCATTTATACGTACTGACAGAAGGGAATTAAATGTTAATAACCTCAGGTAAACACCGGAAACTGAACTTTGTATGACCTCTGAGTACGGTAGAGCGTAACATCCATGATAAACAATAGTACTACACCATGCCACAGTAATACAGTAGCTAAACACAGAATTTTCTAAATTGTTTCTCAGGAAAAATCAAAAGTCTCAGTACAGTACATTAGTCACAAGCCCTTGTCGACCACTGTTCTAACAGTTAATTTTTATTAAGCATCAAGCATCAGTATGACTTAGCAGATGGACATTTTGACTTCCAGCAGGGACATTTTCAGTTTGAAACAATAACCTACGCTAGTGAGGTACAGTAACTTGTTAGCACTAGGCTGTAAGTAACACTAGGTCGTATACAGTATAACTGTATGTTATAGAGTTATGGTTAAAGACTTTAAAAGCCTACGGTAGCATCTTTAGGAACTTGTGAACTTTGAAGCCCCTATTTTTGTGAAACAAAGTTGGAAAATAACCTGCAATTCCCCAGTTGTAGATAGAATGCAATGGAAAAGCACATGTACAGGTATGCTGGCACTTTTTGACAGCTTTTCTTACCTTGTCTGAGTTGAAACTTTTAGCTGATTCTAAACCATTTGAGGGGACCATGAAGTTGCTGTAAGATCTCGTCACCATGTCAACAGTGTGTTTGTCTCAATATTTTCTTGAACCTTTATGATATGGAAACATTTCGACTAAAAAAAAAGGGCACAACAGCAGAATACAACATCTCTCCAAGACATATGACTAAGACTCCGGAGGCGCAGTCATAGTCACAGTGAATCGCACATGTATGTATGTTTTGGAAACGAATGACTTCTGGGATTGTGACTACGCCTCCACGCCACACTAGAGGCCCAGTGAACTTAAAATATTTTTAAGCAAAAGTGTATCCCAATCACATGTTAAGTTGTTCTCAAAATGACCACTCCTTGTTAACTACCACTGGGACTGCGACTGCGCCTCCACTCAGATGATAGAATCAGTCGACTTACATTGTTTTCAACAAAGTACTCGATCAGTCACCACTGGGACTGCGGCTTCACTCTGGATGGGAAGCTCATAAGACAGGTGACTATAAAAAATGCAACTTCACCGCCACTAATATGGGACTTAACCAAAAAATTTGAATGAGCCAGCGCAGATGCATCCAACATAGAAAGCTCAGGATAATGCACATGATTTCTACTGGAGCGCAGGGGAGAACCACAGTGTAGTTTGCCTCCGAGATTTATTAGGGTTGCTGTTTCACCGGGACATTGTATTCTGCAGTTACTCAAAAAAAAAAATACAAAGTGACCTCCGAACTGCACACTTTAAGCATGCTTGAACCTTTCTGCTACTAGTACTGTAGAAACATTAGGCTGTGGACGGGAAGAAGGGCACTGAAGGAACATACAGCGATTTCATTCAGTAGGCTAGGTCTATGCTGTCATGGTTCCAAAAACTAGGCTAGACAACACGCTCAATACGTTGTGATTAAAAGTATCAGTTCATAGCATAGCACAGATAAATTCTGGTAAAAAGCACTTCAGTGCCTATATAGGACTAGCTCTTTGCTACATTGTCTAGTGTGAATAACAGAGAGGCATATTTCTTGACAATTTCCTTGTCATAATTGAAACAAACAGGTAGCTTTCCAATACTTATCAAGTCTTCTAAGTATTGCCACACAAGGTGCACAAAAAAGGCTTGCTGCGAGGAAGTTCCAGGTGTCTACAACTCTATATAGCTATTTTGCATGCATGTAACATTGACCTCCTTTTAATAGCCTACTGATGTCCAGGTGTAGAACAATCCTGTACGATACTAGGCCAGGTAATAAGTCAGACACATCTGCATCGCAATTTACCTCTTACTATTGCGTTAACTTCCAGTCATATCTCCCCTTAGCTAGTGTTAACTTAAGGTAGGTAAATGACATTTCCAGCCTCTGTTCATAGGAAAGATCTTTCAGTGCAGAAATTTTGTGGTTGCATAGTCATGGTTCAAGTGAAGCATATTTATCCCAAATTAGGTCATAGTACGAAACGGTTGTGAGTCTGTATAGATCAAAGATCAGATGGACCTATCCTTTGCCCTGCAAATGAAGGGCTCATGACGAATTTCACGAAAATATGGGATGCACGCGAATAGGGGCACGTACTACTGTATACTAACATTATTTACGTAACGTCGTAAGGCCTACACTGTAGTGTAGGCCTTACTTAAGCCTAGGGCAAAATTACTAGGCTAACGTTAATACTAGCTAGCCTAAGTTACGCTAACATTAGGCTACGTTAGCTGGCCAAAGTTAACAATAACATTACAAGTCATTAGGCACAAATAAAATGGTGCCGAACATTTGCTAAGCGCCCAGGACTAAATTTTGGCGTCATATACAACCATACTTGAACTTAATTATGCCTGCCCGAAATCGAATGAGCAAAAAAGATGGCATTACCAACCACAATTTTACTTGCAACTTCCTGTTTGTTTACTTTTTCTTCACCCGTTTGAAGATAGCAGTCATTACCAGCCAGTGTTAGGCAGTACAAGTAGTTGGCCACTGTCGTTTACTGTGACGTTGCACAGGATGCAAATCCGTGGTCAGTCGGGGAGGGGTGTTATTTGCTTCAGAATGCTATGTAGACCTTCATAGTAACACTTGCACTTCAGGATTACTCAACAAGGATCGATAACTGGAGGTGACAACATGATAGGAAGCCTAGGCTTATATTTCTCTTTGCTGATAGTGGGACATAACTAATTGTTGAGACCGCAGATCAATCTTAACATGAGCCTGTTCTTCCCGGTAGAAAGGCCCATTTGATGCAAAAGACAGTCGAAATATTGAATAAAAGGAGCAAAATGACGGCAAATACCGCTGGTGCGGAGCGTACCATTAAGAATTTTTTTAAACCATCCAGATGGCCGAAATGATGGCACTTCCTGGCTGTTCCAAGGTGCATGTACCCAACCTTCAATGCAAGGTAATGCATATTGGCAATAATAATTCTAGGTATTCGTACACTTTGAATGGACAGTCACTGCAAGAGGTTTCTGTTGAAAGGGACTAACTACGCATGTCCATAGGTCTATAGATTCTCCTTTACAGGCAGCTATAAGCAGAGTGTTGAAGCCGCTCAAAGAGCGAATAGGATTTTAGGTATGATTAAGAGGAATTACAGTTTCCTTTAGTTTCTTGAAACGCAGTGTTAATGCAACAATTTCTCAAAGCTTGTTCGTTTTCTAGAAATTTAATCCTGGATATCAGTCTACCGGGTTTGTCATACCAACTTAATTACCGTCATTTAGACCAATCAGTTTCTGACAATTAACTCCGATAAAGCAAAGGAGAACCAATTTGGTTTTCAAACTGAGTGCATGGCCAACGAGTGCTTCCATTTAGATTATCCTGCAATTGAAACTTAAGCCCGCAATGTCTATATGCATACAGCTCCGATGTGGATCGATGAACTTGCAGCCAGCAGTGAAATAGAAAGCAAATCTTGAATTTGTAAGATCAGATGTCGTTTGAGAACATTTGATCTCTGAGTTATTGATTGATCATTGCGGTGTTAGCCTTACTCATATGATAAGATTAACTCTTACCATTATTTTTTTTTTTAAATGTTACCCAGATACAATGATTTGCAGTGGATGGGATTTTTAACTCATCATTTAAGGAATCATCTACATGAAATAAATCAGCGCTTTGAAAGATTCGCAGTAAACTACTCGACCAGCTAAATTGTCTACCCGGGTGTCTAAGGTTAAACCTTTTCCCTACATGTTAGTCTGTTAACACTCACTTGCGATTCCCATGCCGAATTTCGCGTCTTAACATCAAGGACGTTCAGATCTGCCATATGTGGACATTTCGTTTCATGATTTGATGAATTAATTTCAATTTCAATTAGTCTCAAGCAGCTGAGGACAAAACAAAGATTATGTGCTGTTTCTGATGGTAAGGAAAGCATATGCAGAACGACCCGTCAAGCTACATAACAAATCATGTAAACTGTGGTAAGGGCGCTACAAAGATAATGTCTCCTTTGTGAGGTCTGAAATTTGGCATAGCCTGTATCAAAGATGCCACGGCCATTGTTCAACACAGACAACAAGTTTTTTGTTTACGTACCATTGCCAGATTGAATGCCCCGAGATTATGCTACACTTTAAGTATCATAAAGTGGTCATTCAGGCTAATTTAGTCTATTAAATGAACTGACTGAAAAAAAAAAAAATTAAATTCCTGGTTGTTGCGAATCTTTGAAAAGGACTGTTGCCTTATTTACGCCTGTTTTTTTTTTTTTTAACCTGTATTGAGGTATATTTAAAGCCGCACTTACTGTAAATGAGTTTTAACGAAGCCGAGGTATATCTCATAAGTAATCAACAAATCCAGGTAGACTTCTGTTTCGCGGGATGAAATTTCTTCTTTAAGTGAAACTAACGAACGAGATGCACATGTTTTTGAACAACCTCTCTTATTCGTACGTTGAAACTAACCCTAAAGGTTTGGCCAATGACCTGATTGGCCAATCTGTGACAAACGTTCATTTTATTATCACAAACATGCAGAATTTCCTTCTTTAATCTAACAAATTCGACCAGGCCAACGTTAATGACAACGTATTTTGGCAAGTTATGCCATATGGTTGAAGTGTGGTTTTACACGCAATAAAGTATGGGACATTTGATCAAAGTGTTTTACGTTGAGGAGATACTTTGACCTTTCCATTCAAGTTGACTGTGTCGTGATATATTGTAGCAACATTTACAGTTCCGTGATGAGTCGTGAAATTATTGGTCACCGTATTTAAGAAAAGGAGTTATGATATGGTATGATCCTTCTTCGATAATAACCTGTTATTACCCACACATTTTACATATGTATAAATTGGCCTATAGTCTCATAACTGAGATGCTCGGACGCACAATATAATGAGGGCTACTGTAACCACTATTTCATCCTTACCTTCAATATTTTACAAGTGCTTTCATATTTCAAGATTATCTCCTAATTTAACGAAACTACAAGAATCAATTTCTCTTTTCTTCAGTGCAATAATCAAACCGAATAGAAACTGATTGTCACGAGTTCTCTAATAAATTAACCTGTTTACCTTGAAAGCTTACCTTGACTGCTTGTAACTGATTTTTTATTTTACTTTTTTTGCAAGGAAATGTGGAGGATAGGAAGACGTACTACGATGATTTTCACAAACGATTATGCATACCACATTTTCGGAGGAAACAGTGTAAACTGACAAGTATGACAAGATTGTGATTTGGCCATGAATCATCTCCAAGTGGTCCGGCCTGTCAATTACCAGTGTAACAACAATATGAGGATCTTGTCCAAGTTTCGCAAGACGCAAAGAAGTGGGAGGTATTATATATTATCCAGATTGAACAAAATATACTCGACTAACAGGGATAGATCATAGCTGTGCATGCCTTTACTACAATTTGTTTTGCATTTGATTTATGTACGTATAACTGGGCTTGATTCACTGAAATGTGTACATACGTATTCTCTTCAATCACCATCTTCAGATTTTACATCCTTTTAAAATGTATCCAAACACACAGTTATCCGGTGTAGTATTTTGGTGGAGACTCTAATGGATTCCAAATTGGAGGGCAACGGAAGTATCGACCTTGCTTGGAATAGTAGATGATTCGTACAAAGCTATCTACGTACCTTTCGACTTGATTAACAGAAATAAGCAAACTCTTTAAACTTTTCCCTTCTCTTTTTTCATAATTATGCAGTATCTGGGGCATTCGTCACGGATCGTCTCCTGAGCAAGTTGGCGTTAAATTAACTTCTGCCTTCACAAACAGCAAAAACTGTAAAAAAAAAAAAAGAATTCAGTAATACGTCATACCATATATCATATCAATAATATAGGCAACTGTTTCATTTTCATCGATAGTTATAAATGTCCGTCAAATGACTATTCAAGTAAGTTAATGTGAGTCATATTTATTAGACTGAAACTAGAATCGTGAATAATTACTGGTAGTACTAAACAACTATTACCGAATACGTCGCACGTCATCAGGGACGGTTCACACACAAGGATGTTATTTGGTGTATAACTTTCACCTGAAACGTGTACCCTTTAAGCAAAAGCAAAATACGGAATGAGTGTTTTAATTCCTTTTTCCAGTTCTTCCTCGTACAATAAAGAAAGATAAGCACGTTCAGATGAAACTATATATTTGGCAATTGAATACTACAAGTGAATCTTTAACGTTAAAATGCCGTTCATGTCTACAAGACTTGAACTTGTCCGTTTCTTCATAAAAAGTCATGAAGTTCGAGTCAAGAAGCGATTATTTCCAGTATAATACAATATTCACCAATGGGAATTATAGTTTAATTTTGTCTTCGGGGATGTTCTTGTAGAAATATTACTTCCGCATATATATTTTACTTGATTAAGAAGTAATAAACTCGCAGGCTGTTCGTCTCTCAGTTCATGTCAGCACTGTATCGTTATCCTCGTTTCGTTGCCCTTCCTTTAGTTTACAATATAATGACAAAACAGTTGAAGCGAGAAGTATATTGTTTGTTGGGAATACGGTAGGGGGTAAACAGCACTTCATAGGCAGGTTATTTATATTAAAGTGTAACAAGTAATTCTTTTCTTGAAGAGTTACTAGGTTTAACGGGGAAAAGTTTAACTTTCTAAGTAGATTAATCTAAATATTGAAATTTGGATACCATTTCCGTTACTATTAATTGTAATATGTCATTTAACACAAATAAAACAAATATTTACATGAGCTTGAAAAGTTTAGCCGATCAGAAAGAATTCAAACATTACACCATGATTGCTTTCTAACAGTGTTCTTAATCCTCCCCCCTCCCACCCCCAAAGACGAACATCCGCTCATGTCAAACATAATTAGGAACAAGTCAATACTCTGCACTGCCGAAGACAATGTACAGACAATATAAAGAACATTAATTCGAATATTTTACGAAACATTATTTTCAGATGTTTGCAATATTCTTTAAGGTATCAGTTGTCCTCTAAATGCCACTTCTTGTGAAACATTAAATACATTTTTAGCTCAAGTATCTAATTATCAAATCACGAGATTCTAAGCATGTGGCACGCAACAGTTATGTAATATACACGTGGATGATGGCATCACACGTATCCATCTAAAAAAAAAAAGAAAAGAAACATAACCACTTTATTTCAGTTGAATGTCGATATGTTAAACGAAATTGACTCATCAGTTCAAGAACCCCCTTTCTGGTTTTGTCTAAATCCTACTTTGCGTTTATTAATTGAATACGGGTTTGTCTTTAAACATAATTAACGATATGCACGCAATATTAATTCTGAAAAATTATAACATGTTCAGTGATATTCACAAGTATTACACTTATATAGCTTTCACTGAGTAAAAATGTCTATGTTTCAAAGAAAAAAAGATCCATTGCAGAAGTCGATTGATCAAATGAAAGGTTAAAGAAAAAGAAAAAAGAAGTTGCACTTTTTTTTCGAAAATGCATCCATTACTCACATTGCATAAGATGAAAGAGTTAAAAGCTTTTGAATGAAATTGACTTTGAATCCTTCGATTACCAGTTGATATATTTTCCATCTTGCAGTTAATATTATCGACAATGACCAGAAATTCATCATCTTGTCTATAAACATGTCAAATAGATGCCGAGATGTCACACATCGGTTGGCTTTGGTTATTTGAGATGTTTTTGACATTCAAATTTGTCCTCGTCACTTCTTTTTTCTTATAACCAAATTGTAAATATTCTTTTCAATATAACACTTTAAACCTGCAGCCTAGGAGTATATGGGAATCTGAACCCATTGAAGAATCAAATAAGTATTTTCATGATTGGACTTACATATATAACTATACAAAAGTGAATATGAATTTTAAAAATATTACGTCATAAGTCCTCGTTATTGTTCCTCAATTTACATTTACTTAATTCTTCTACAATAACACCAAAATTACATTCGAAAATTCAGAAACTATGCTCTAACATACAGATTAAGAAATTTTAACTCATTAAGAAATGTGATGAATTAATTATTTGTTGAAAATTGACAATACACCAGTATTATTTTTTTCGTATTTATTTCAGTTATTACTCTGGTATAGCCTGATATATGTCAAATGTTTTCCATGCATGACCAACTTTCTGATTTTACTAGTTACTGTGTCAAAGAAATGCATTATGCAGTAATTAATTTCAGACGGGGAAATCATTTGCAAATGTAAAGCACTTTTTGAAAGAAATAGATGATTTCATTAGTCAAGATGTGAAGCAGTATTGAAATTTGGTAATTCGTTGTGGGAATAACTTTTCGTCATAAGTTGTTTATTCAAGCACATTAAATTAGTGTTTGCGGAGTGATACCTGCTAGTAAAAACTATAGTCATTTTTTTGAATTATGTTATTTATAATAAAAACCATATGTCACTGAGCTTTTCTCTCACAGGCTATTATTCTACTTGGAAAAAGTAAGACTCTATTGTATAAGAATGAAAAATTTATTTTCCATTTGATTTCTTTTTATCGAGAAAGTTCTCAAAATTGGCTTTCGAATACCACTCCACCGATATCTCATGCATGTATATACAATATTTTGTTGCAAATAATGAGTTCACCATATGTTCTCATTCTCTGAAGCGCTACGATTACCAATCGTTATAAATAAAGTTTGACTAATGCTCAGTCGCAATTTGTTTGGTATTTACCGTAACAATATGTCTCAAAAGTCTATCATAATCTGTTACGGTCTTTCTCTGAAAAGTGTCCGAGACGGGTAAAACAAAATGCACTTTCCTCTGCCATTGTTAACTACAAGCTTTGAGAAATAAACCAACCACTCAAAGTGAACTGCCTTTTGAATAGACATTTGAAATGTAGGTTGGCAAATGTTCATGAAATGTAACAAACGCAGCGAACCATTGAAGTTCACCAATCACAAGCTTTGGGAAAGCATTTACACTTGTGAGGGACTGTATATATTGGGTGTTATCTCCTAGTCTCATATTGCACATATATCGCTATAGTGTAAATCAGGTGCAATCATTAAAGGTTAATCAACGCTGGACCTTGCAGTATTCGTAGGATAATGTACGATGGGGAGTTAATGTAAACGATGTACGAGGTCCCAACCCTAGAGCAACCAGCTGTAGCATTAACCCCGAGAGTGTATTATCCTACGGATATGGCAAGGTTCAAACTTGACTAACCTTGTTCATACATGCAGAACAAAATTTTGACACAAAAGTTAACTAACGTTAACAGGATTTTTATCGAAAACGAGTCCCGAGTAAAGAAACAAAATTCGCAATATGTCAAGAAGTTCGTGCGCAATACACAAAGTAACACTTAAAAAGGAATAACATGCATCATATATATAATAATAATAGCATGCATAGGAAAAACATGCTAATACGTTTTAGTTTGCACTCAATTCTCAGCAGGGGCGTATTTCGGTGGGAGGATGCATTATCACCCTCTCTATACCCTCTCATGACAACATATACCCATACATGAATGAAACGACAAACCTAGCTGAGACATTTACAGTCAGTGGCAGAGCTACTAGATGGTAAGGGAGGACCCCCCCCCCCCTTACTCAAATGGATTACCGTTGCCCTTATCAGCTTTCCACAAAAAAGAGGGGAAAAAGGAAGAAAAATATAAGAATGAGAAAAAATGAAACAGCTGATTAAGAAAATGCAATTTAGAGTACTTCAGTGCCCTCCGCAACCAGGAAATGATGATGGTGTCGCCAACTGTCTGCCTTCAAATTTGATCGGACTTTTCATCGGAAAATTCTGTTGAAATGAGATTTATATTCCATCCAAAACAATAATGACAATACCATTTTCTGAGAAGGCAATGTAGGGGATATTTTGTGTATTTTTTTTTCCTGGTACGGTACACTCCGCTCCCAGTAACTGCTGACGCTCTTCTTAGACAGTCTTCAAACTAATTTCAGTTCACCCCAAATGAAAAATTCTGTCTGGGTCAATGCAACGGGGGCATACTGTATTTCCGATCACCCTTGATGTCCCCTAATCCATGCATACATAATTCCAACACCCAATGAAAACAAAAGTGGGTCTAAAGATATGCTCATCTCCAATCAAATAGTTTGCAAGTGCTCCAAGAATATATCAATGAAGATACATAATTTATGATTCTTACATCATCTCAACCCATCTGATAGGTATTTTCATAGATTTACTTCTGTCATCGTTTATTTGAGAAATTGCAAACATGAGATCGGGTTTTCAGGACTTACATATGCAGCTTATAACAACCAAAAAGTGTTATTTTCTGCCATCTGGGGAGTTTGAAAAACCTAACTTTTCTTGCACGCTCCGCACCAACCGAAGGTGGTGCTCCGCTTAGATAGTCCTTATGGTTCTAGAGAGTTGCGATCACTGGTTATGTGGCTCTATTTTGCCACCTCAAACCGTATGACCAAATTGATCCTTTCTGATACATGGTAAACAATAAATAGCACGTTTCACATGGGGCTGAATAGTTTCAGATCATGTATCCTACATGTCAATACATGCAATATTTACGCAGTTGGAGGCAAAATGGAGTCTAAATCGCAACACTCTCTATATTGGAACCCTAATTAGAGTCTAGCTTTCTATGAAACAGCGGCCCTGACGCCATTTCGCCTCCTCTGAGAGAAACTGCTAACTACGCCACTGTTTACATATTTTACCAGTCATACATATTAAAAAGCACAAACAATTGTAGCATTGCGTATAAAATGAGACGTTTTGTTAAAGAAAACAAAGGGGAAGGGACCCCCCCAACTAAGAAACCTTCCCACCAACAGTTGTTTCTTTAAATCACTATGACCTGGACAGGAGTGTAAGGCTGGGATGACAAGAATGTGTCAGGTGAAAAATAGTAGAATAAAATATAACTTGAAAGTGTGTAAGAGTGCAAGAATCATTAAAAAATTAAAACCGTCGCTTTAAAAAAGGAATTCGTGAAGATATATTCCATTAAATTCTGTCATCAAATGTAGTACTATGTTGAATCTAGCTCACTCTATGTTGGCAAAAATTTTATAAAGGGGAGAGGGACACCCAATTCCAAGTGGAAAATTTTGACCCCTAACCTAAGATCAGTCCTTAACACAAATGAGTATGACCTGGGCAGAGTTGTGGCTTGAGGTGCAAGGGTTGTGCCAGGTGAAAAAAATCTGGACTACCCAGAAAAGGTTTAAGAATATTCACCCAGCAGTAATCTTATCTCTCTTGTCTAAATAACAGAATTTTGTCACCGTTATCGAAAGCGTTATTCAGCAGACTTTATGAAGCAAATAAGTGATCATTTTTCGTCGATTTTAAGAAGCATTGGCAGTTTTGCTCATTTTATATGTTTATCAAGAGTAACAGCATCAAATCAAAAACAGTTAGAGCAACAAATCATACTGCATCTCATATATTGACCTTGTACTTCTGTTGTTTTAAATTTTCGTCTTCTTCTAGATCTCATTTGATCACACAATTTCCATTTGTACTTTTATGTATAACTATAGCTCTATTATTTTACTTGTCAAACTAGAGATTGGTGCCGAATCATTTTGCCTCTAGACATTACTCATTTTCTAGTCTTATTTCCCACGTGAAGGTTTACTTCTTGTTACATGTCAGCCTTGTTTTGACTATTAACGTAATGAACAAACGAAGAAATCATTTTTTATGACTGTACCGTACCGTAAGGTCCTCTCTTGACTTTTAACTTGCCGCGTATATGGTCAACATTTATGTTCGTTATCTACCCCTAAGCCACTAATGAGAAACTGACATGTGATTCACATATTTTCTTTTAATTGCAAATGGTCGAACGTTAACAAGTCATGACGGTGGTCAAGGACACAACTCAACCTTAATACCGACAAAATTGCAAGAAATTAAAACATTTCTTATGAGCTTCACTTTTATGCATTTTTTTTACCCATTGGCCGTATTTCCAGCAGTACTTTGTGTTTCAGAGTTCCTTCCTAAATTAGCTTTATTTATTGGTCAGAAGGCTTTACTTGGTCATATAAAGGTTACAGCAAGGTTGTCTTTTTTAACCTTTGTTTTTGTTTTAGGAATAAAGGTTTAACGACCTTGCTAGACACTGAAAGCTACAAGGACGTTTTTATAGATGAGTAGGTGGTTTTGACTGAGGTCACTGGTGATCTACCCTTTCTCCGCTCTATTGAATTATTAAGTAAAGTCTTTGACCATTAGGCCGGTAATTTCATAATGAGTTTGTTTTCAGCTCACTGAGTAACTTCATTCTCCTATCCCACTGGTAAATTTTGTTAACTTTTTAACTTCCTATCGCATTTCTGTTGGGATTTGACTTCAGTTCCAAAACTAATGAAAGACAAGAGGAAAAGTTTTCCATAAAAGCTGAAAACGGTGAAGAGAAAGGAACACAGATACATTTGATATCTACTCAGAAACATCTCGTTCATCGTATTATTACAACAAGTTGAGAGATAAGGTGAGCTTTTCAGATTTCCAATCTTTAACTTGATTCTGTCTTGCTCTTTTTTTTTTAAGTTTCCTTTCTTTGACAGTTTTCTAGCCTGTCTTCTGGAAAGGCTTGAAAACGTCTTTCAACGAAAATTCTTCCTTTTGGAAGCGTGGATATCTAAATAATAGATTACATATGCATTTATTCACCTTCAATAGTATCTAAATTTACTAATCTAATAAGACGCCTAACAGTTCTCTATATATGTATATGATTTATGTATATCATTCTACTACGTGAAACCTTCCTCCAGTTTGTCATGGAAATTCTCAAATTTCTATCTCATATTTTTTCAATGGTCTTCCATTTTTTTGGCTCCAGTCTATATATAAACGTTGTACATGTTTACTCCTGAAGGGGAAAATGCAGGACACTTGTAATTGTCCATTCCAAACAAAAACAACATGTAAAACTGAGTTGTGTTTATTGTAATGTTGTGAATTTAGAGTGGCTTATCTGTCAACAGTTTAAAACATGATGCAATTTTCCCCAACTATCTAATGTAATTTAACTTCTCTTAAAGTATTAATTTATTCAGATGAGCCTTGATATACTTTTGTAAAGTTGAATCTGCTTCATTGTGAACAATTTTCATAAACGACAACACATTGTGAATCGTGTGTCAGTAGCTGTGTGTTGAAGTAAAAATGTAAAGTAAAACCTTAGACTATTTCTTTATATATACTAAGTAATGCTCTCTTTTAATAAACTTTCCTAAGGAGAAGTTTCCTGGTACTCACTATGTACTTAGTGTGTGCCTTGGTTCATTGAAAGAGATAAACTGCCTAGAATACACAGAATCCCTCCCATAGCTTTCTTTCCGTCTTTTAAACAAATTAATTACTGTCAGAGGAGTTGATAGACTATAATGTTGCTTGATATGTAAATTTTTATTGCCTTAAATTAGTAAATACCTTAGAGAAACATTGACGTAAGTTCTCAAATGCATACCGTCTGTTCTCTAGGCGCAATACTTGATCTACAATTAAATCAAACTATTTTTGTAGTAAATTCCATGTATTCTCAAATCAAGTGAAGGTACTATATAGCCACATGAAACTGAAATTATTGAGGAGTACTTACAGTAGATAAAACCTGCATCAAGGACCTTAAACGGTGGATGATTTCATATTTCTTAAAATTAAATGATGATAAAACTGAATTTCTTATCATTGGTAGTGAGTATAATATCAGAACCCCGTCCTTATCTTTAAATGTTAACAGTTTAAATATTTGCTGTTCTTCTAACGTAGAAAAAAAATCTAGGTGCAATATTTGATTCTGAAATGTCAATTGATAAGTTTGTTATATCTAAATGTAAGAGTGCAATGTATTACCTCAGATCTGTTGCTCAGATTCGTCACTTTCTAGACAAGGATGCTACTAGAACTCTTATTCATGCGCTTCTAATTTCCAAATTAGATTACGCTTATTTTCTAATAATTGGAGTTAATAAAGTCTACATCAGACGTCTTCAATTAATTCGAATTAAGCAGCTAATTCGTTCTTCTTTTAGGGAACATTTGGCACTCATTTTATACCGATTACACTGGTTGCTTGTTGAATACCGTGTGCGTTTTAAAATACTACTGCTCTTTTTAAGGGAGCTGCCCCTGATTATATAATCCAACTTTTAAATATCTATTAGCCGAATCGTACTTTAAGGTCTTCCTCTAAGTTCCTACTACAATGCCCAAATCATTTTCTAATTTTGGTGATCGGTCTTTTGAAGTCTATGCTCCTAAAGAATGGAATCAGTTACCGCTTGTAATTAGATCTGACCCTTCTCTGTGCTCTTTTAAACGAAATTTAAAGACTTCTTTCTTTAGACAGCATTTTAAATGATTTCTGGTGACTTTGTTGTTTCTTATGTTCAGTTCATTTTGTACATCATCTTTTAATTTTACATGGCCTTCTTGTATTGGTTTAATTTTTTAGTTTTTGTTTCAGGCTTTGTTTTTATTTTTACGTTGCATTGTATTTGTATTTGATATCCTTGTAAAGCACGTGGAGCTTACTTTTAGAATAAGTGCTATAGAAGTGTAGTAATAATAATGATAATAGGGAAACGTTACGATTTACAAAATGTGGTACGTAAAAAATAACATAAAACTTTCTATACAACTTTTATCGACCGGATTAAAATTATCATTGCTCGATATATGTAAGTTATTTAACGTGTTCACATATCTTTATTTCAACAGCTCCACTTAGATTTAATCCAAAATGGCTTCTGCAAGATTCGTATTTCTCCTTGTGTTGGTTTTGACCGCATCTTCAATGATCTCAGTGGTGAATGCAGGTAAGTGACAATATTCTTTTCAATGGAAAGTTAAACGAAATATAATCTCGTCAAGCAGTGTATTTTCAAAGCTTTAAGTTTCCGATTATGGCATTAGGGAATAAAATACTTGTCTGAAAAACGACACCTGTTATATGGACTACCCATTTTGAAATTTTGATGTTGTTGATTTGTGATGTTGAAAACCGATTGATGTACCTTTCGAAGGAGGAATGGGGGAGGATAAGGTGGTGTCAATCGATACCGCCTCCGTGAACCTTCTCTTAATGTGTGGAAATCAGGCTTTTAGTTTTTATGTAGAAATGCAAGCTGGTGAAAGACTGCTTGGCTTTATTACAAAGGAACGGATCAAAGAACACACAATAATGTTAGGCTTAACCCACAGCAGTTTGACACCATAAGTATCAGTACCATGGTAAATACTTTCTTCAAAATTTAAATTAAACAAAAAGATATTGCCATGATTTGATATTTCATACTCAGAGATGAGTGAGTGCATTCAAACTACTGGTGTCATAAAAATATGATCGTTCAAATCTGACAATTTCGTACCTCCTCTCACTTGAGCCTTTTCGTAAAGATAAATTAAGACGGATCTAAAATATGGAGATGAACGTTCGTTTAACAAAAAGCAGCCATAAGCATAGCGTAAATTTCCACTTTGGGAAATATTACTTGTAGGGAACTTATTTGTCCCTTAAACATTTCTGAAAGCTTCCGCATGGCTTGATACATGTAGTTGTAATAAGTGGCAAAGTTTTAATCTCAAGCATGTTTCAAAATTAAATTAAAAAGTAAAATAGATGTCTAGGGAATAAAAGTTTGCAGGGGTTAAAGACATAGATTTGCATTTCTTTTATCTAAATTATAAGCATTGGAGATAGTAACGCATTTAGGCATTTAGGAAGAGTATGGTTAGAAATAAATTTCTATGTAACTGATTCGAATTAACACACAAAACAAGTCGTAACAAAGTGTGGAAAGGATATTACAATACTTTATTAATATTATTAGCACAGTGGTACATTTGCTACAGGACCTGGTTCCTTCGAAATATTTGAAGAAAAAGTTATGGTCCCAGGGCTAGAACAACGCTGTTATCTGTATTAATTAGTGTTATATGTTAGTTTAGTGATGTAAACGTTTTCTGTTGCTCATATATCACTTTAGGTTGTACAGCAGGGTCGGTCTCCTACACTCCTACCAGTTCTGGAGGGTGTAAGATCTGTCAGTGCGTTGACGGTGTGTTCGAATGTGTGAAGACGTCGGATACCTGTTAGCAAGGCTAACAGATTGTCATGGTAACTATACTTAAATATATTATAAAGTCACCCTGGTTTTTTGCATCAGCATCCATGCATTGCTTTGATTTTTCAGATTTTTAAACTGTCTCGAAGAAATTTGTCGAATTGTAATAATCACTTAAACGTTCTAGTATTGTCGGAGGTTTTTGAGTTTGGTTGCATTATGAAAATGACGAATGTATGATGAAATTTATAGCTTTTTCATTGAAAGATAACAAATTTCAACTATATTTACAGTTGATTTTTTCGTATGCAAAACCAGTGGTAGGCAAACAAGAGAAAAAGAAAGAAAGCCGTTGGGTTCTTTACCTTTTTTAGTGGTGAAATTCTCCATTAGTTTTATGACAATTTCATTCGTTTTTCAGTTACGTTACCTACAACGACGTGGTTTAATGAAAAGTCTCAGGACAAATGAATGTAAATGCCATGATATTTTCAGCTTTGTGTGACATTTCTACTATCTTTATTACAAAGAAAAGAGCTTGGCACCATTACGATGTTTTATGTTGCATTGTTTTGATACGTGATTAAAACCAGAATAACAACATTCTAAAATATATGTAAGGAATGAGTAAGAATGACATTTGAACCAAAGCTCCCGATTGTAGCATATAGAGTTTCTCTGGGGACAGTGCACGTCTTGAGACTGTAAACCTCATATATTTAGTTTTATTTATGAGTCTCCTACCTCATTCCACCCCCTCCCCAGACACACCCTTATACACCAATAACTTATCACTTTTTTAATATTTTATGAGACTTATATATGGCTTTATGATTTCTTCTTTCTGTTGTTTAGGATCATCCTCTTCAAGCTTTTCTTCTTGTTGTCGAACTTCTACAAAGTTTATCGACGTAACTGAGGGGATTGAGAGAAACTTGCATCGTCAACCTTTTCAACTTAGCGTAGTTTAGATACAAAAAGATATTTCTCTGTTCCAATCGTGTAGTTCACCACAGAAGATGAAGAATCACAACTCCCCTCATTACGCGTTCACTAAATATTTATTACAAACGCAGATATGTTAATGGGTAAATTAGAACACGCTGTTTGTACATTTTCCAGACATGCAACTCTAAATTTAGAATAGAGTTAGTAGCCTATATATAGGCTAGTATGAAAGTTATGTTAATCTCTTCCGAACTCACGTCAATTGGTCACTGTAATATTTTCCGTTCCTTGCACGCAATCGTCGATTTGCACTATACTTGAGGCTTGCAGTATAGCCTATATTTATGTTCGAATTTATCAACGACATTCTGAAATCTCTGCTGACCGTGTTTGTGTTGAAAATACAGAACGTCAATAAGTACATAGTAATCTGAATTGCTCATCTTTTCCTCTTTGTTATATATTTTCATTATTCAGTTGTTGTATAAAAACATCAAAATTGACCGTTTATCCAAAAAAAAATTTGTGGCGTTTAACTTACATTTAGTCCAACGTACATTTAGTAATTTCACGTACAGTTAAATTTAAGTAATTCAGGTAATTAAATTTACACTAAGTAAAATAATTTTCTGTTAACAACGTATGGAACCTTTTGGAACAATTAATAATAAAACGTTCTTTCAGTTAAAAGAATTATTAGACAGGTTGGTGTATAGTAGCTGTGTTACAGTTCTGCTACGTACCCGGGAAACGCCCCTTCAAAAGATTTGGCTTCAACAAAATTGTCTTATTTTCTCAATGATTACATCCTTGATAAGACAAGTTCCAGTTCAGTCAATCCATGTTTCAAAATGAAGTCATGCATGAATATTAGGTACGTGTAAGTAGCCATGAGTATTTATTCAAAACAATTAAAACACAGCAAAGGAGAATTACACAAATGAATTCAACGATTTCAAAGTTTAAAGTTAATTTAAGTTCTTTCATAAAGGGCATGTGGGGTTTGGATACGAGTCGCGATGTACGGATTTATCAGGGAAGTTCCTCAATTTTCCACACATTTTGTAAATGCTTGTACCGTTTACTCATAAACAAATTTTTCAGCGGATTTGGTAGCCGCGTGAGCTAAAATACAAAGCGATACGTCAGTGAATAATTTGTTTAACTGTAACAAACATTCAAATAAGTCATTGCAGTGTGGATAAATTTTCATATGGTTATTTTACAAGACATACAAATGGTCGTCATGAAAGTAGACTAACTGCACAGTTTACAAAGATTTTCATTATGATTTTGGGTGGGGTGATACGTATCCGAACTTTGGAATTTGGAAATAAATCTGACAGTTACTTTTCTATACTGTAGTCTTTGTTTACGTTGATGATTGTCTGACGTGCACTTCATTTCTTCGAATTTCAAGCAAATTTACTTCTAGTTATATTACCTCAAATGATAATTTTGTAAAAGGAAAGAGAGCCATCCCTCTAATGTCCGTAGGACCTCTGCTGTTATCGCCGTTCGATTCTGATCATTAGTTCAACCTCTTCCACTTCACATGACTTACTTTCTCTGGCATGATTCCATGAATTATCCGTTTTTTTTTTTAATTTGGTATTGAAAATGCTGGGTGGAATGCAGATGATTTGAAGTTCAAAACCACTTAAAGTGATTGCGTCAGTAGGCATAGAGTAAAAGCATTGAAATTTCATCTCCAAAAGTTTCGTAAGGCTCTTAATTACACCAGTCAGACAATCTGAGAAAATAAATAGGTTGCAGTTGGTTAATTGTGTCGTATGATTTCAAATTCTTCTAACACAACGACAAAAAGTGTAGAATACGATAATGTAGTGGTTGACAATTTTCATTCAAATCAAGGGTGTGCTTCTTTGAGCAAGCCAATGGGAAGTATACTAGTATTAAATATTCAGTTACAACTCAGGATCACTGACGCCGCGGGCAAGGTTGTGTTGTGTTCAGTTCGTAGATTATTTGTAAATACAGTGTTTCCTTTCCCCAAATACTACAATTCCCGATACCTACCAAGGAGCGACGACTTTAGTAGTATGGTTTTGATTCACTAGTGAGACCTGTACTGTTGGATATTCATTATGTAGGCCGTTATACTAAGAACCGTTAATTTTCAAACATGATTTCTGCTTTTCACTGTTTTTATGCAAATCCCGTTGCTTTTCAAAGTAGCTACTGTCATTTTCCTTCATTGAAAGACATAGTCCGTTCATGTACAACCTCGCGTGTACATTTCAAAATAAAGAAAAAGTTAAGTTTAAACATGATCTTACCTTCTTGGTTTTTCAGTTCACACGCAATCACTTTAAGGAGTTAATGGGAAGTCAGTGGTAATTAAAAAAAAGAAGGAAAACGACATGTAACAAAGACACGTAACCACCAGCTTGTTACCCGGTTGGATTTATTCATTCAATGTCCATTTCTTCTACTTTAAATTGACGTCTCCTGGATATTTGCTTGGAGTAAGTTCGATGAGTAGTCGAAGTCTTGAGCTATTTCAAAATAAATTAAAATTACATCGAAGTTTATTAACATCACTGGAGTTCTTCCAAGAGACTTCACCAATCTGCAGCGAGGGGATCCAGGACGAACCCCCCTTAAAGACCTGGAGTTCCGCTCAGCCTATAATAATAATAATCATCATCATCATGATCATAATCATCATCATCATCATAATCATTATCATAATCATAATAATAATGATAATGATAATAATAATAATAGGCCAACGGTACATACTGCGTTTTGATCTGTTAGTTATAATTGTCTGGTAAGATGTTCCACTCGTGGTGCAATTGAACCCCCCGACACTGAAAAAAGCTGCATTCGGGCCTGGGATCACTGCACAAATAGTGTTTACAGATGCAGGTGACAAGGGATATATCTGTCAATATTAATGACGATTAAATAATCGAAATATGAACAAAGAGGTGACAGCTAGAGCTTGGAACACAAATCTTTGCATATATTCAAAAGTAGCTTTGACACGCCTTGGAATAGATAACCCTGGCTTGTTTGATTAAAGATGCATTCACGCTATTCTAAAGATAGGCTCATCCCCAATCAAACAGTTTGCATGTGCTCCAAGAATATATCAAAGAGGATATATAAAAGAGAGACATAAGTTATGATTCTTGCGTCATCTCATCCCAAGTAATTCGTATTAGCATTTTCATATATTTACTTCTGTTATCGTTAATTTAAGAAATTGCAAACATGAGATCGGTGTTTCAAGACCTAAATTTTCTTGCACGATCAACGCCAACCGATGGTGGCGCTCCGCATAGATAGTCCTTATTGTTCCTAGAGGGTTGCGATCACTGGTTATGTGGTGCCACTTTGTCACCTCAAACCGTATGACCATATTGATCCTTTCTAAAACATGATAAGCAATAAAGAGTCCTTTTTGTATGTTTTTTCACTGAATAATTTCACATCATGTATTGTAAATTAATGTACATACAATGCTCGCCCAGTTGTAACAAAATGGCGTCTAAAATCGCTATTCTCTCTATATTGGAACCCTTATTAGAGTCCCGCTTCCTATTTAACAGCTCCCCTAAAGCCATTCCGCCCCCTCTGACTGAAACTGATGCTAACTCCGCCACTATTTACATATTTTACCAGTCATCCATATGAGAAAGCAGAGACAATTGTAGCATTGTGTACAAAATAAGTTTTCTTTTGCTAAAGACAATTCTACAGAGAAACCCCCTCAACTAAGAAACCTTCCCACCAACAGTTACTTCTTCATATCACTATGACTTAGACAGGGTGTAGGGTGGGATACCAAAAATGTGTCGAGTGAAAAAAGAAGAAAAAATAAGCTGAAAGGGTCTAGGAACACCAGAATTACCAAGGAGATGAGAAATTAAAACCGTCGCTGAAAGAAAGTCCTGAAAATATATTCAATTAAAATCTATCATGAAATATACCTGATAGCACTATTTGTTGCATCTAGCCCTCTCTATGTACGCGAGAAATTTACAAAGAGGAGCGAGGACACCCCATCCATTGAAAAATTTGACCGATACCCCAAGATCTGTCTTTAATACAAATTACTATGACCTGGGCAGAGTTGTGGGTTGAAGTGCAAGGGTTGTGCATGGTAAAAAAAACATATGGACTACAAAGAAAATATTTAAGAATATTAACCCAGCAAGATGAGAAAAATAAAAGAGGAGCTCCTGTAGATATATTCGATCCAAATCCGACATCAAATATAGCACCACTTTGCATCCAGCCCATGCTGTGTTAGCAAAACTTTTCCAAAGGGGAGAGGGATCCCTGTGTCAGGTGGAAAAATAACCTTACTTAACCAGAAAAGTTTTAAAAACATTTCACCCAGAAAGATGAACAAATAAATTATCACTTCAAAAGTTAGAATACCTGAAGATGTATCTAATTCCAATCTGGCATCAAACTAATGTAGCACCATTTTGCATCTAGACTACCCGACGTTGGAAAAATTTTCCAAAGGTGAGGGATCCCCTCACATTTGACCCTTCATGCAGGACTGTGGCGATCGGCCGTCGTCCTGCTGCCCCTCCCCTTCCGCCAAATCCTGGATCCGCCACTGCTCAGTGTAGTGTGTACGTACGTTGTCTACTATTATACCAATAGCTCGCTTGTCATAGTGTTCGCAAGCTGTGGTTCCGTGTAAGTGTGCCTATTCACTGTTGAGGGGAGCACTTTCAGAGCTTTGTTTTCCTCATTAAGAAATGAAATTGTTGAAATTTGCCTAGAATAGTTTAGAGTCTGATTTTTATAAAGACATTTGCAGAGTTTGAAATGTTACATTCAGAGAAAATCTCAAAAATCTTAAAAATAGAAATCAGTATTAAACGTAGGCCTATCAACAACACAGTATATCAGTGGTTCTTCTTTCACTAATCTTACTTCTCTTGTCTAAATAACAGAATTGTGTCACTGTTATCGAGAGCGTTATTCAGCAGATTTGATAAAGCAAATAAGTATTCCTTTTTCGTCGTTTTAAAGAGCATTCACACGTTTTTCTCATTTCATATGTTTATCAAGAGTAACATCTAAATCATACTGCATCTCATATATTGACCTTGTACTTCTGTTGTTTTCGTGTCCTAAGTTCTAGAGCTCATTTGATCACACAATTTCCATTTCTATTTTTATGAAATAAAAACGCATTTGTATAACTACAAGCTATTTTAGTTTATCGGTCAAATTAGAGACTGGTGCCGAGTCATATTGCCTCTTGACTGTAGTTTATTCTTATCTTATTTCCCACTTCCCACTATTTCCCACTCGAAGGTTTACTTCTTGTTACATGCGTGTAAATCATGACAGCCTTGTTTTGACTATTGACGTAATAAACACACGAAGAGTACATTTTGTTATGGCTGTACTGTATCGTACCGTAAGGTCCTTTTCACTTTTAACTTACCACGTATATGGTCAACATGTATGTTCTTCATCTACACCTAAGCCACTAATGATAAACGGCCAAATAATTCACAATTTTACACACTTTTAATTGCAAATGGTCGAACGTTTAATAAGTAACGAGAGTCCATGGTAAAGGATATAGCTCAACCATAATAGAATAAAATTGCAAGAAATTAAGATATTTCTGATGAGCTTCACTTTCATGCATCTAAGCTTCACTTTTATGCTTTTTTTTACTCATTGACGGTATTTTCACCAGTACGTTGTGTTTCAGAGTTCCTTCCCAAATTAGCTTTATTCATTGGTCAGAAGGCTTTACTTGGTCATATAAACGTTACAGGAAGGTTGTCATTTTTAATCTTTGTTTTTGTTTTAGGAGTAAAGGTTTAACGACCTTGCCAGACACTGAAAGCTACAAGGACGTATTTATCCATGAGTAGGTTGGTTTTGAGTTTACTGGTCATCTTCCCATTCTCCGCTCTATTGAATTATTAAGTAAAGTCTAGGACCATTAGGCCGGTAATTTCATAATGAGTTTGTTTTTCAGCTCACCGAGTAAATTCATTCTCCTGTCCCCTAGGACTTCCTATCGCATTTCTGTCATCATTTCTAAAAATAATGACAGACAAGAGGAAAAATTTTCCATAAAAGCTGAAAACGGTGAAGAGAAAGGAACACAGATACATTTGATATCTACTCAGAAACATCTCGTTCATCGTATTATTACAACAAGTTGAGAGATAAGGTGAGCTTTTCAGATTTCCAGTCTTTAACTTGATTCTGTTTAGCTCTTTTTGTAAGTTTCCTTTCTTTGACAGTTTTCTAGCCTGTCTTCTGGAAAGGCTTGAAAACTTCTTTCTAAGAAAATTCTTCCTTTTGAAAGCATGGACATCTAAATAATAGATTACATATGCATTTATTCACCTTCAATAGTATCTAAATTTACTAATCTAATAAGACGCCTAACAGTTCTGAGTAATTCTTATCAAGTTTCTAATATTATTGTTTTGATTTTAAGGCTCTCCGTAAATGAAATATAAATTTTAATATGTGTATATCCTTCTACTACATGAAACCTTACTCCAGTTTGTCATGGAAATCCTCAAATTTCTATCTCATATTTTTTCAATGGTCTTCCATTTTGTTCCAGTTTATATATAAACGTTGTGCATGTTTACTCGTGAAGGGGAAAATGCAGGACACTTGTAATTGTCCATTCGAAACACAAACAACATGTAAAACTGAGTTGTGTTTATTGTAATGTTGTGAATTTAGAGTGGCTTATCTGTCAACAGTTAAAAACAAGATGCATTTTGCTGAACTATCTAATGTAATTTAGCTTCTCTTAAAGTGTTAATTTATTCAGATTAAGAACAGTCTTGATATACTTTTGTAAAGTTGAATCTGCTTCATTGTGAACAATTTTCATAAACAACAACACATTGTGAATCGTGTGTCAGTAGCTGTGTGTTGAAGTAAAAATGTAAAGTAAAACCTTAGACTATTTCTTTATATACACTAAGTAATGCTCTCTTTTAATAAACTTTCCTAAGGAGAAGTTTTCTGGTACTCACTATGTACGTAGTGTGTGCCTTGGTTCATTGAAAGAGATAAACTGCCTAGAACACACAGAATCCCTCCCATAGCTTTCTTTCCGTCTTTTAAACAAATTAATTACTGTCAGAGGAGTTGATAGACTATAATGTTGCTTGATATGTAAATTTTTATTGCCTTAAATTAGTATATACCTTAGAGAAACATTGACGTAAGTTCTCAAATGCATACCGTCTGTTCTCTAGGCGCAATACTTGATCTACAATTAAATCAAACTATTTTTGTAGTAAATTCCATGTATTCTCAAATCAAGTGAAGGTACTATATAGCCACATGAAACTGAAATAATTGAGGAGTACTTACAGTAGATGAAACCTGCATCAAGGACCTTAAACGGTGGATGATTTCATATTTCTTAAAATTAAATGATGATAAAACTGAATTTCTTATCATTGGTAGTGAGTATAATATCAGGAGAGACCCGTCCTTATCTTTAAATGTTAACAATTTAAATATTTGCTGTTCTTCTAACGTAGAAAAAAATCTAGGTGCAATATCTGATTCTGAAATGTCAATTGATAAGTTTGTTATATCTAAATGTAAGAGTGCCATGTATTACCTCAGATCTGTTGCTCAGATTCGTCACTTTCTAGACAAGGATGCCACCAGAACTCTTATTCATGCGCTTGTAATTTCCAAATTAGATTACGCTTATTTTCTAATAATTGGAGTTAATAAAGTCTACATCAGACGTCTTCAATTAATTTCGAATTTAGCAGCTAATTCGTTCTTCTTTTAGGGATCATTTTGCACTCATTTTATACCAGTTACACTGGTTGCTTGTTGAATACCGTGTGCGTTTTAAAATACTACTGCTCTTTTTAAGGGAGCTGCCCCTGATTATATAATCCAACTTTTAAATATTTATTAGCCGAATGGTACTTTGAGGTCTTCCTCTGAGTTCCTACTACAAGTGCCCAAATCATTTTCTAATTTTGGTGATAGGTCTTTTGAAGTCTATGCTCCTAAAGAATGGAATCAGTTACCGCTTGTAATTAGATCTGACCCTTCTCTGTGCTCTTTTAAACGAAATTTAAAGACTTCTTTTTTTAGACAGCATTTTAAATGATTTCTGCTGACTTTGTTGTTTCTTATGTTCAGTTCATTTTGTACATCATCTTTTAATTTTATATGGCGTTCTTGTATTGGTTTAATTTTTTAGTTTTTGTTTCAGGCTTTGTTTTTATTTTTATGTTGCATTGTATTTGTATTTGATATCCTTGTAAAGTGTAGTATTAATAATGATAATAGGTAAACGTTACGATTTACAAAATGTGGTACGTAAAAAATAACATAAAACTTTCTATAAAACTTTTATCGACCGGATTAAAATTATCATTGCTCAATATATGTAAGTTATTTAACGTGTTCACATATCTTTATTTCAACAGCTCCACTTAGATTTAATCCAAAATGGCTTCTGCAAGATTCGTATTTCTCCTTGTGTTGGTTTTGACCGCATCTTCAATGATCTCAGTGGTGAATGCAGGTAAGTGACAATATTCTTTTCAATGGAAAGTTAAACGAAATATAATCTCGTCAAGCAGTGTATTTTCAAAGCTTTAAGTTTCCGATTATGGCATTAGGGAATAACATACTTGTCTGAAAAACGACACCTGTTATATGGACTACACATTTTGAAATTTTGATGTTGTTGATATGTGATGTTGGAAACCGATTGATGTACCTTTCGAAGGAGGAATGGGGGAGGAGAAGGTGGTGTCAATCGATACCGCCTCCGCGAACCTTCTCTTAATGTGTGGAAATCAGGCTTTTAGTTTTTATGTAGAAATGCAAGCTGGTGAAAGACTGCTTGGCTTTATTACAAAGGAACGGATCAAAGAACACAAAATAATGTTAGGCTTAACCCACAGCAGTTTGACACCATAAGTATCAGTACACATGGTAAATACTTTCTTCAAAATTTAAATTAAACAAAAAGATATTGCCATGATTTGATATTTCATACTCAGATATGAGTGAGTGCATTCAAACTAATGGTGTCATAAAAATATGATCGTTCAAATCTGACAATTTCGTACTTCCTCTCACTTGAGCCTTTTCGTAAAGATAAATTAAGACGGATCTAAAATATGGAGATGAACGTTCGTTTAACAAAAAGCAGCCATAAGCATAGCGTAAATTTCCACTTTGGGAAATATTACTTGTAGGGAACTTATTTGTCCCTTAAACATTTCTGAAAGCTTCCGCATGGCTTGATACATGTAGTTGTAATAAGTGGCAAAGTTTTAATCTCAAGCATGTTTCAAAATTAAATTAAAAAGTAAAATAGATGTCTAGGGAATAAAAGTTTGCAGGGGTTAAAGACATAGATTTGCATTTCTTTTATCTAAATTATAAGCATTGAAGATAGTAACGCATTTAGGCATTTAGGAAGAGTATAGTTAGAAATAAATTTCTTTGTAACTGATTCGAATTAACACACAAAACAAGTCGTAACAAAGTGTGGAAAGGATATTACAATACTTTATTAATATTATTAGCACAGTGGTACATTTGCTACAGGACCTGGTTCCTTCGAAATATTTGAAGAAAAAGTTATGGTCCCAGGGCTAGAACAACGCTGTTATCTGTATTAATTAGTGTTATATGTTAGTTTAGTGATGTAAACGTTTTCTGTTGCTCATATATCACTTTAGGTTGCACAGCAGGGTCGGTCTCCTACACTCCTACCGGTTCTGGCGGGTGTAAGATCTGTCAGTGCGTTGACGGTGTGTTCGAATGTGTGAAGACGTCGGATACCTGTTAGCAAGGCTAAAAGATTGTCATGGTAACTATACTTAAATATATTATAAAGTCACCCTGGTTTTTTGCATCAGCATCCATGCATTGCTTTGATTTTTCAGATTTTTAAACTGTCTCGAAGAAATTTGTCGAATTGTAATAATCACTTAAATATTCCAGTGTTGTCGGAGGTTTTTGAGTTTGGTTGTGTTACGAAAATGACGAATGTATGATGAAATTTATAGCTTTTTCATTCAGAGATAACAAATTTCAACTATATTTACAGTTGATTTTTTCGTATGAACAACCAGTGGTAGGTAAACAAGAGAAAAAGAATGGAAGCCGTTGGCTTCTTCACGTTTTTTAGTATTGAACTTCTCCATTAGTTTCATGACAATTTCATTCGTTTATCAGTTACGTTACCTACAAGGACGTGGTTTCATGAAAAGTCTCAGGACAAATGAATGTAAATGCCATGATATTTTCAGCTTTGTGTGACATTTCTACTATCTTTACTACAAAGAAAAGAGCTTGACACCATTACGATGTTACATGTTACATTGTTTTGATACGTGATTCAAGACCAGAATAACAACATTCTAAAATATATGTAAGGAATGAGTAAGAGTGACATTTGAACCAAAGCTCCCGATTGCAGTATATTGAGTTTCTCTGGAGACAGTACACTTCTTGAGACTGTAAACCTCATATATTTAGTTTTATTTATGAGTCTTCTACCTCATTCCACCCCCTCCCCAGACACACCCATATACACCAATAACTTATCACTTTTTAATATTTTATGAAACTTATAATTATGGCTTTATGATTTCTTCTTTCTGTTGTTTAGAATCATCCTCTCCAAGCTTCTCTTCTTGTTGTCGAACTTCTGCAAAGGTTATCGACGTAACTGAGGGGATTGTGAGAAACTTCCATCGTCAACCTTTTCAACTTAGCGTAGTTTAGATACAAAAAGATATTACTCTGTTCCAATCGTGTAGTTCACCACAGAAGATGAAGAAGCACCCCCCTCATTACGCGTTCAGTACAAACGCAGATATGTTAATGGATAAATTAGAACACGCTGTTTGTACATTTTCCAGACATGCAACTCTAAATTTAGAATAGAGTTAGTAGCCTATATATAGGCTAGTATGTAAGTTATGTTAATCTCTTCCGAACTCACGTTAGTTGGTCACTGTAATATTTTCCGCCCCCTGCATGCAATCGTCGATTTGCACTATACTTGAGGCTTGCAGTATAGCCTATATTTATGTTCAGTTTTATCGACCACACTCTGGAATCTCTGCTGACCGTGTTTGTGTTGAAAATACAGAACGTCAATAAGTACATAGTAATCTGCATTGCTCATCTTTTCCTCTTTGTTATATATTTTCATATTCAGTTGTTGTGTACAGACATCAAACTTGACCGTTTATCAAAAAAAAAAAAAAAAATTGTGGCGTTTAACTTACATTTAGTCCAACTTACATTTAGTAATTTCACGTAGAGTTAAATTTTAGTATTTCAGGTAATTAAATTTACATTAAGTAAAATAATTTTCTGTTTACAACATACAGAGCCTTTTGGAACAATGAATAATAATGAAACGTTCTTTCAGTTAAAAGAATTATTAGACATGTATGGTATACAGTGGCTGTGTTACAGTTCTGCTACGTTACCCGGAAACTCGCCTTCAAAAGATTTGACTTCAGCAAAATTGTCTTATTTGCTCAATGATTACATTCTTGATAAGACAAGTTCTAGAGGAGAATCAGTCAATCCATGTTTCAAAATGAAGTACTGCATGAATAATAGGTACGTGTAAATAGCCCTGAGTAATTCATTCAAAACAGTTAAAACAGAGCAAACGAGGATTACACAAACGAATTCAACGATTTCAAAGTTTAAAGTTAACTTAAGATCTTTTATAAAGTGCATGTGGGGTTTGGATACGAGTCGCGATATACGGATTTATCAGGGAAGTTCCTCAATTTTCCACACATTTTGTAAATGCTTGTACCGTTTACTCATAAACAATTTTTTTCAGCGGATTTGGCAGTCGCGTGAGCTAAAATACAAAGCGATACGTCAGTGAATAATTCTGTTTAATTGTAACAAAAATTCAAATAACTCATTACAGTCTGGATAAATTCTCAGATGGCTATTTTACAGGGCATACAAATGGTCGTCATGAAAGTAGACTAACTGCACAGTTAACAAAGATTTTCATTTTGAATTTGGGTGGGGTGATACGAACTTTGGAATTTGGAAATAAATCTGACAGTTACTTTTCTATACTGTAGTCTTTGTTTACGTTGATGATTGTCTGACGTGAACTTCATTTCTTCGAATTTCAAGCAAATTTACTTCTAATTATATTACCTCAAATGATAATTTTGTAAAAGGAAAGAGAAACATCCCTCTAATGTCCGTAGGACCTTTCCTGTCATCGCCGTTCGATTCTGATCATTAGTTCAACCTCTTCCACTTCACATGACTAACTTTCTCTGGCATGATTCCATAAATTATCCGTTTTTTTTTAATTGGTATTGAAAATGCTGGGTGGAATGCAGATCATTTGAAGTTCAAAACCACTTAAAGTGATTGCGTGAGTGGGCAAAAAGTAAAAACATTTCATCTCCAAAAGTTTGGTAAGGCTTTTAATTACACCAGTCAGACAATCTGGGAAAATAAATAGGTTTCAGTTGGTTAATTTTGTCATATGATTTCAAATTCTTCTAACACAACGACAAAAAGTGTAGAATACGATAATGTAGTGGTTGACCGTTTTCATTCAAATCAACGGTGTACTTCTTTAGCAAGCCAATGGGAAGTACACTACTATTAAATATTCAGTTACAACTCAGGATCACTGACGCCGTGGGCAAGGTTGTGTTCAGTTCGTAGATTATTTGTAAATACAGTGTTTCCTTTCACCGAATACTAGAATTCCCGATACCTACCAAGGAGCGACGACTTGAGTAGTATGGTTTTGATACACTAGTGAGGCCTGTACTGTTGTATATTCATCATGTAGGCGGTTATAACAAGAACCGTTAATTTTCAAATACGATTTTTGTTTTTCACTGTTTTTATGCCAATCCCGTTGTTTTTCAAAGTAGTTACTGTCATTTTCCTTCATTGAAAGACATAGTCCGTTCATAATCTTATCATAATCGTATCCTTTTGGTTTTTCAGTACACACGCAATCACTTTAAGGAGGTAATAGAAAGTCAGTGTTAATTAAAAAAAGGAAAACGACATGTAACAAAGACATGTAAGAAACAGCTTGTTAACCGGTTGGATTTACTCATTCAATATCTATTTCTTCTACTTTAAATTTACGTCTCCTGGATATTTGGGTCGAGTAAGTTCGATGAGTAGTCGAAGTCTTGAGCTATTTCAAGATAAATTAGAATTACATCGACGTTTATTAACATCAATTGAGTTCTTCCAAGAGACTTCAACAACCTGCAGCCGTATTCAGCTAGGGGATACAGGACGAACTCCCCTTAAAGACATGGAGTTCCTCTCAGCCTGTAATAATAATAGGCCAACAGTACATGGTGCGTAGGTTTTGATCTGTTAGCTATAATTGTCGGGTAAGATGTTCCCCTCGTGGTACAATTGAACCCCCCGACACTGAAAAAGCTGCATTCGGGCCTGGGATCACTGTAAAAATAGTGTTCACAGATGCAGACAACAAGGGATATGTCTGTCAATATTAATGACGATTAAATAATCGAAATATGAAAAAAGAGGGGACAGCTAGAGCTTGGAACACTAATCTTTGCATACATTCAAAAGTAGCTTTGACACGCCTTGGAAAAGATAACCCTGGCTTGTTTGATTAAAGATGCATTCACGCTATTCTAAAGATAGGCTCATCCCCAATCAAATAGTTTGCAGGTGCTCCAAGAATATATCAAAGAGGATATATCAAAGAGGGACATAAGTTATGATTCTTGCGTCATCTCAACCCAAATGATTCGTATTAGCATTTTCATATTTTTACTTCTGTTATCGTTAAGTTGAGAAATTGCAAACATGAGATCGGTGTTTAAAGACTCTGCATATGCAGCTTATAACCTTAATTTTCTTGCACGATCAACGCCAACCGATGGTAGCGCTCAGCATAGATCGTCCTTATGGTTCCTAGAGGGTTGCGATCACTAGTTATGTGGTGCCACTTTATCGCCTCAAACAGTACGACCATATTGATCCTTTCTAATACATGATAAGCAATAAAGAGTCCTTTTTGTATGTTTATTTTCACTGAATAATTTCACATCATGTATTCTAAATTGATGTACATACATTGCTCGCCCAGTTGTAACAACATGGCGTCTGAAATGGCAATACTCTCTATATTGGAACCCTAATTAGAGTCCGGCTTCCTATGTAACAGCGCCCCTAGAGTCATTTCGCCCCCTCTGACTGAAACTGATGGTAACTACGCCACTGTTTACATATTTCACCAGTCATCCGTATGAGAAAGCACAGACAATTGTAGCATTGTGTACAAAATGAGTTTTCTTTTGTTCAAGACAACTCTTAAGAGAAACCCCCTCAACTAAGAAACCTTCCCACCAACAGTTACTTCATCAAATCACTATGACTTAGACAAGGTGTAGGGTGGGATGCCAAAAATGTGTCGAGTGAAAAAAGAAGAAGAAAAAATAAACTGAAAGGGTCTAGGAACACCAGAATTACCAAGGAGATGAGAAATTAAAACCGTCGCTGAAAGAAAGTCCTGAAAATATATTCAATTAAAATCTATCATGAAATATACCTGATAGCACTATTTGTTGCATCTAGCCCTCTCTATGTAGGCGAGAAATTTACAAAGAGGAGCGAGGACACTCCATCCATTAAAAATTTGACTGATGCCTCAAGATCTGTCTTTAATACAAATTACTATGACCTGGGCAGAGTTGTGGGTTGAGGTGCAAGGGTTGTGCATGGTAAAAAAAAAATATTGACTACAAAGAAAATATTTAAGAATATTCACCCAGCAAGATAAGAAAAATAAAAGAGGAGCTCCTGTAGATATATTCAATTAAATCTGGCATCAAATATAGCACCACTTTGCATCCAGCCCATGCTAGCAAAACTTTTCCAAAGGGGAGGGGGATCCCTGTGCCAGGTGGAAGAATAATCTTACTTAACCAGAAAAGTTTTAAAAATGAACATTTCACCCAGAAAGATGAAAAAATAAATTATCACTTCAAAAGTTCGAATTCCTGAGGATGTATCTAATTCCAATCTGGTATCAAACTAATGTAGCACCATTTTGCATCTAGACTACCCGACTTTTAGAAAAATTTTCCCAAGGTGAGGGATCCCCTCACATTTGACCAATCCTGCAAAACGGTCGCGATCGGCCGTCGTCCTGCTGCCCCTCCCCTCCCGTTCTGCCAAATCCTGGATCCGCCACTGCTCAGTGCAGTGTGTACGTACGTTGTGCGCTATTATACCAATAGCTCGCTTGTCATATATAGTGTTCGCAGGCTGTGGTTCAGTGTACGTGTGCCTATTCACTGTTTAGGGGAGCACTTTCAGAGGTTTGCTTTCCTCATTAAGAAATCAAATTGTTGGAATTTGTCTAGAATAGTTTCGAGTCTGATTTTTATAAAGACATTTGCAGAGTTTGAAATGTTACATTCAGTGAAAATCTCAAAAATCTTAAAAATAGAAATCATTATTAAACGTAGGCCTATCAACAACACAGTATATCAGTGGTTTCACTAATCTTACTTCTCTTGTCTAAATAACAGAATTGTGTCACCGCTATCGAGAGCGTTATTCAGCAGATTTGATAAAGCAAATACGTATTCCTTTTTCGTCGATTTTAAAGAGCATTCACACGTTTTTCTTATTTCATATGTTTATCAAGAGTAACATCTAAATCATACTGCATCTCATATATTGACCTTGTACTTCTGTTGTTTTAAGTTTCGTGTCCTAAGTTCTAGAGCTCATTTGATCACACAATTTCCATTTCTATTTTTATGAAATAAAAACGCGTTTGTATAACTACAAGCTATTTTAGTTTAACGGTCAAATTAGAGACTGGTGCAGAGTCATATTGCCTCTAAACTGTAGTTTATTCTGCAGTCTTATTTCCCACTCGAAGGTTTACTTCTTGTTACATGCGTGTAAATCATGACAGCCTTGTTTTGGCTATTGACGTAATAAACACACGAAGAGTACATTTTGTTATGGCTGTACTGTATCGTACCATAAGGTCCTTTTCACTTTTAACTTACCACGTATATGGTCAACATGTATGTTCTTCATCTACACCTAAGCCACTAATGATAAACCGCCAAATAATTCACAGTTTTACACACTTTTAATTGCAAATGGTCGAACGTTTAATAAGTAATGAAAGTCCATGGTACAGGATATAAGTCAACCATAATAGAACAAAATTGCAAGAAATTAAGATATTTCTTATGAGCTTCACTTTCATGCATCTAAGCTTCACTTTTATGCCTTTTTTTTTTACTCATTGAAGGTATTTTCACCAGTACGTTGTGTTTCATAGTTCCTTCCCAAATTGGCTTTATTCATTGGTCAGACGGCTTTACTTGGTCATATAAAGGTGACAGCAAGGTTGTCTTTTTTAACCTTTGTTTTTGTTTTAGGAGTAAAGGTTTAACGACCTTGCCAGACACTGAAAACTACAAGGACGTATTTATCGATGAGTAGGTTGGTTTTGAGGTCACTGGTCATCTTCCCCATTCTTCGCTCTATTGAATTATTAAGTAAAGTCTAGGACCATTAGACCAGTAATTCCATAATGAGTTTGTTTTTCAGTTCATTGAGTAACTTCATTCTCCTGTCCCACTGGTAAATTTTGTTAACTTTTTAACTTCCTATCGCATTTCTGTTGGGATTTGACTTCAGTTCCAATTAATGAAAGACATGAGGAAAAGTTTTCCATAAAAGCTGAAAACGTTGAAGAGCAAAGTATCACAGATACATTTGATATCTACTCAGAAACATCTCGTTCATCGTTTTATTACAACAAGTTGAGAGATAAGGTAAGCCTTTTAGATTTCCACTCTGAATCTTGATTCTGTCTTGCTCTTTTTTTTTTAAGTTTTCTTTCTTTGACAGTTTTCTAGCCTTTCCTATTTCCAGTTCCCATGGAAAGTCTCAAATTTTTATCTCATATTTTTTCAATGGACCATTTTTTGGTACCAGTCTATATATAAACGTTGTACATGTTTACTCCTGAAAGGGAAAATGCAGGACACTTGTAATTGTACATGCAAAACAAAAACAACATGTAAAACTGAGTTGTGTTTAATGTAATGTTGAATTTACAGCAGTTCATCTGTCAACAGTTAAAAACAAGATGCATTTTTCCCCATCTGTCTAATGTAATTTAGCTTCTCTTATAGTACTAATTTATTCAGATGAGGAAAAGTCTTGATATACTTTTGTGAAGTTGAAATCTGCTTCGTTGTGAAAAATTTTCATAAAAGCAACACATTGTGATTCGTGTGTCAGTAACTGTGTGTTGAACTAAAAATGGAAAGTAAAACCTTAGACTATTTCTTTAAATATGCTAAGTAATGCACTCTTTTAATAAACTGTCCTAAGGAGAAGTTATCTGGTACTCACTATGTATGTAGTATGTGCATTGGTTCACTGAAAGCTAGAGTTAAACAGCCGAGAATACTCAGAATCTCTACCACAGTTTCCTTTCCGTCTTTTATATAAATTAATAACGTCAGAGGAGATGATAGACTATAATGCTCTTTGATATGTAAATTTTATTGCCTTAAATTAGTACATATCTTACAACAACATCAAAATAAGTTCTCAAATGCAAACCTGTTCTGTTCTCTTGGCGCAATACTTGATCTGAATCTTAATCGACCGTATTTTTGTACATTGCATATAGTCTCAAATCAAGGGGAGGTACTAGCCACATTAAACTGAAATAGTTGAGGAGTACTTACAGTATATAAACAATACGGTTCATGTTATGTGGAACGTAAGAAATAGCATAAAACTTTCTACAAAACTTTCATCTACCGGATTAAACAGTATCATTGCTCGATAAAGTTGTTTAACGTGTTCACATATCGTTATTTCAACAGCTTCACTTAGATTTAATCCAAAATGGCTTCTGCAAGATTCGTATTTCTCGTTGTATTGGTTTTGACCGCATCTGTAATGATCTCAGTGGTGAATGCAGGTAAGTGACAATTTTCTTTTTTAATGGAAAGTTAAACGAAATATAATCTTGTCAAGTAGTGTATTTTCAAAGCTTTAAGTTTCCGATTATGGCATTAGGGAATAAAATACTTGTCTGAAAAACGACACCTGTTATATGGACTACCCATTTTGAAATTTTGATGTTTTTGATATGTGATGTTGGAAACCGATTGATGTACCTTTCGAAGGAGGAATGGGAGAAGAGGTGGTGTCAATCGATACCGCCTCCGCGAACCTTCTCTTAATGTGTGGAAATCAGGTTTTCAGTTTTTGTATAGAAATGCAAGCTGGTGAAAGACTGTATGGCTTAATCACAAAGGAACGGATCAAAGAACACAAAATAATGTTAGGCTTAACCCACAGCAGTTTGACACCATATGTATCAGTACCATGGTAAATATTTTCTTCAAAGTTTAAATTAAACGGAAAGACTCAGAGATGTGTGAATGCATTCAAACTAATGGTGCCATAAAAATATGATCGTTCAAATCTGACAATTTCGTACTTCCTCTCACTTGAACCTTTTCGTAACGATAATTTAAGACGGATCTAAAATATGAAGATGAACGTTCGTTTAACAAAAAGCAGCCATAAGCATAGCGTAAATTTCCACCTTGGGAAATATTTCTTGTAGAGAACTTACTTGTCTCTTAAACATTTCTGAAAGCTTCCGCATGGCTTGATACATGTAGTTGTAATAAGTGGCAAAGTTTTAATCTCAAGCATGTTTCAAATTAGACTAAAAAGGAAAATAGATGTCTAGGGAATAAAAGTTTGCAGGGGTTAAAGACATAGATTTGCATTTCTTTTATCTAAATTATAAGCATTGGAGATAGTAAAGCATTAAGCATTTAGGAAGGGTATAGTTAGAAATAAATTTCTTTGTAACTGATTCGAACACACAAAACAAGTCGTAACAAAGTGGGGAAAGGATATTACAATATTTTATTAATATTATTAGCACAGAGGTACATTTGCTACAGGACCCGGTGACTTCGAAATGTTTGACGAAAAAGTTATAATCGCAGGCCTAGAACAACGCTGTTATCTGTATTAATTAGTGTTATAGGTTAGTTTAGTGATGTAAACGTTTGCGGGAAGAGCTACATCCAGAATCGGTAAGTGGGATCCACTATTTTATACCGTTTCTGTTGCTCATATATCACTTTAGGTTGCACAGCGGGGTCGGTCTCCTACACTCCTACCGGTTCTGGCGGGTGTAAGATCTGTCAGTGCGTCGACGGTGTGTTCGAATGTGTGAAGACGTCGGATACCTGTTAGCAAGGCTAACAGATTGTCATGGTAACTATACTTAAATATATTATAAAGTCTTCCTGGTTTTTTTGCAACAGCATCCATGCATCACTTTGATTTTTCAGATTTTTAAACTGTCTCGAAGAAATTTGTCGAATTGCAATAATCACTCTAACATTCTAGTATTGTCGGAGGCTTTTGAGTTTGCTTGTATTATGAAAATGACTAATGTATGATGAAATTTATAGGTTTTATCAGTGAAAGATAACAAATTTCAATTATATTTACAGTTGATTTCTCGTATGCACAACCAGTGGTAGGCAAACAAGAGAGAGAGAAAAAAGAAGAAAGCCGTTGGCTTCTTCACGTATTTTAGTATTGAACTTCTCCATTAGTTTCGTGACAATTTAATTTTTAATCTTTATTAAAAAGAAACGATCTTGGCACCATTACGATGTTTTATGTTGCATTACTTTGATACGTGATTCAAGACCAGAATAACAACATTCTAAAATATATGTAAGGAATGAGTAACAATGACATTTTAACCAAAGCTCCTGATTGCAGCATATTGAGTTTATATGGAGACAGTGCACTTCTTGAGACTGTAAACCTCATATATTTAGTTTTATTTATGAGTCTCATACCCCAATCAACCCCCTCCCCGGATAGGCACCCTTATACACCAATAACTTTTTTTATATTTTTTATTAGACTTATAATTATGGCTTTATGATTTTTTCCTTTCTGTTGTTTAGGATTATCCTCTTCAAGCTTCTCTTCTTGTTGTCGAACTTCTGCAAAGTTTATCGACGTAACTGAGGGGATTGAGAGAAACTTCCATCGGCATCCTTTTCAACTTAGCGTAGTTTAGATTTGAAAAAAATAGATATATATATTACTCTGTTCCAATCGTATTCTGCACCACGGAAGATGAAGAAGCACCCCATCAACCTTTCACTAAATACTTATTGCAAACGCAGATAATGTTAATGGATAAATTATAACACGCTGTTTGTAAATTTTCCAGACATGCAACTCTAAGTTAAGAATAGAGTAGTAGCGTATATATAGGCAAGTAAGTTATGTTAATCTCTTCCGGACTCGTGTTAGTTGGTCACTGTAATATTTTCCGTTCCCTGCATGCAATCGTCGATTTGCAATACACTTGAGGCATGCGGTATAGCCTATATTTATGTTCAGTTTTATCAACGACATTCTGAAATCTCTGCTGACCGTGTTTGTGTTGAAAATACAGAACGTCAATAAGTACATAGTAATTTGAATTGCTGGTCTTTCCCTCTTTGTTATATATTTTTACAATCAGTTGTTGTATACAAACAACAAAATTTATCGTTTATCAAAAAAATTGTGACGTTTGACTTACATTTAGTCCAACTTACATTTAGTAATTTCACGTACAGTTAAATTTTAGTATTTCAGGTAATTAAATTTACATTAAGTTAAATAATTTTCTGTTTACAACGTATGGAACCTTTTGGAACAATTAATAATAAAACGTTCTTTCAGTTAAAATAATTATTAGACAGGTATGGTGTACAGTAGCCCTGTCTTACACTTCTGCTACGTACCCAGGAAACGTCCCTTAAAGAAATTTGACTCAAACAATTCCAAATTGTCTTATTTTCGCAATGATTACATCCTTGAAAAGACAAGTTCTAGAGTACAATCAGTCAATCCATGTTTCAAAATGAAGTACTGCATGAATAATAGGTACATGTAAATAGCCCTGAGTAATTTATTCAAAACAGCTAAAACACAGCCAAGGAGGATTACACAAACGAATTCAACGATTTCAAAGTTTAAAGTTAATTTAAGTTCTTTTACAAAGTGCATGTGGGGTTTGGATACGAGTCGCGATGTACGGATTTATCAGGCAAGTTCCTAAATTTTCCCTAAATTTCCTAAATGCTTGTACCGTTTACTCATAAACAATTTTTTTCAGCGGATTTGGTAGTCGTGTGAGCTAAAATACAAAGCTATATACGTCAATGAATAATTCTGTTTAATTGAAACAAAAATTCAAATAACCCATTGCAGTCTGGATAAATTCTCAGATGGCTATTTTACAGGACATACAAATGGTCGTCATGAAAGTAGACTAAGTGCACAGTTTACAAAGATTTTCATTTTGAATTTGGGTGGGGTGATACGAACTTTGGAATTTGGAAATAAATCTGACAGTTACTTTTCTATACTGTAGTCTTTGTTTACGTTGATGACTGCCTGACGTGCACTTCATTTCTTCGAATTTCAAGCAAATTTACTTCTAGTTATTTTACCTCAAATGATAATTTTGTAAAAGGAAAGAAAGCCATCCCTCTACTGCCCGTATAGGACCCCTTCTACTATCGCCGTTCGATTCTGATCATTAGTTTAACCTCTTCCACTTAACATCACTTATTTTCTCTGGTACGTTGCTTTGGTACTGGACGTGCTAGGTAAAATGCAGATGATTTGAACTGTCTTCAAGACTACTTAAGGAGATTCAAGAAAGTCGGTAATTAAAAAAAGGAAAACGACATGTAACAAAGACATGTAACCAACAGCTAGTTAACCGGTTGGATTAATTCATTCAATGTCCATTTCTTCTACTTTAAATTGACGTCTCCTGGATATTTGCTTGGAGTAAGTTCGATGAGTAGTCGAAGTCTTGAGCTATTTCAAAATAAATTAAAATTACATCGAAGTTTATTAACATCACTGGAGGGTCTTCTAAGACACGTCACCAGTCTGCAGCCTTATTCAGCTAGGGTATCCAGGAAGAACCCCCTTAAAGACCTGGGTTTCCGCTCAGCCAATAATAATAATAATAATAACAATAACAATGACAATGATAATGATGATGATAATAATAATAGGCCAACGGTAGCTACACACATAATGAAATTTGATCTGTTAATCGTAATTGTCGGGTAAGATGTTCCACTCGTGGTAAATTTGAACCCCCCCCCCCGACACTGAAAAAGCTGCATTCGGGCCTGGGATCACTTTCAAAATAGTGTTTACAAATACAAGCGACAACTGCTATGTCTGTCAATATTAATGACGATTAAATATTAGTTATCTAAAAAAAAAAAAATGGGGGGACAGGACTTTGGAACACTAATCTTGACATTCATCCAAAAGTAGGTTTGACACGCCTTGGAAAAAATAAACCTGGCTTGTTTGATTGAAAGATTTTTCTCTTGAGGGATGTAATGGCCTAAGGATATCATTATCCAAGTCGGTGTGATATGTGCATTTTCTCTTTTCTAATGCGAATAATTTTGTAATGAAGCTCAGTGTTAAGTAAGTGCCTTTTGTATACATTTGATGTTTCTTTCCATTTTGTTTTCTACTATTTTAAATTGTTTTCTACTATTTAACATTGGTTATTTTGTTTTCAGCACGACCGTGCATTCCTTGTAGTCAAGGTAGAGGCTGTGCATAAACCTTTCATTCATTCATTCATGTAATTGATATAGGCTGATATGTTTCCTTCAAAATATTCAAATAGCGTGAATGTCAGTCAATGCATTCGGTAGTCAAAACGTTGATTTTTATCATAGATCTAACTCTTGTACGGCAAAAACTAAAAAAAAATCAGAGCAAGTTGCTATACGTATTTCGAACCTCTGAAATAAGTTTCTTGAGAGGCTGGAAAATTAGACATGAATAGAAAATGGTTTGTGTTTCCTTTAGTGGGGTTATTAATTTTGTCAAAGGTCTGTCTATATCTTTTTATTGAGACGTAACCAAATACAGGTTTTATTAATCTTTAAGAATCAAGATTCACACGAAGTCCCTCTAATGCACTGGTAGTCGCAATCAAACCCATTTGCAGTGTTAAGCTCACATGCAGCCTGAGTTGGACAATGAGAGTCCTCAGGAAAAATTTCATCTGGGCATTTTGTTATAGTCTATACATGTTAAGGATTAATTTGAATATAGATTTCATGAGAAAAAAAAAAACTTTGTTCAGTTGATCAAGCAAAAATATGATTTTGTTTTATTATTGCATTTGATATCTTTACGTAATTTACAATCAATACTTTTTAGTTGCCTTCGATTGTGGTTTGGTCAGTATTCACAAACAAGATACTGTTCAGTTAATATCACATTTTAATACTTTTGCCATTAAAAGAAGGTTGAAGTCCTATGTTTGAAGGTGCATTCCATCCCATTGAATATTTCAAAATGCACAAAAAACCCAAATTTGTAAATATGACTAGAGAAAGGTCTTTTGTAAGTTCGAAGTATTTCCTCTTTGCTAATCAAGGCATTCACATATGTTGTCACAATTGATATGTTTTAGCGTGTCCTAGAGTCATTGTTGACACAAAATGGTACCAAGCAAAAGGAAATAAAAGCATTTTTGAATAAAAAAAAGTGCCAAATATTTAGTACTAGTGACATAGTGATGTACGTACATTTTAACATATTAAATAGTCTTTCTGAGCAAATCTAAAAGTCTACTACTGAATTGCAACATCTTAATACTTTTATCAGCATGGGAAAGTTGGACTTTCAGTTCAAGATTTAATACAGCGTACTGTATATTATAGACACAAAAACCACACAAGAGAGCGAATGTGCTAAATTTGTTAACAAATTAGCTTTCCAAAGCTGCATTCACTTGTAAAAATACCCAAATATGTTGCTACATTAAAGTTGTTTTACACTTGTTATGGACTATGGACGTGTTATGGACAGAGTCAGCAAATTAATAGTGACAGAGAAAAGGAAAGAATGCCACTTTAGAATAGAGAACCCTACGCCCTACACCAGGTAAAACACAACACTTCTGTAATTCTACAAAAGTTTCACTTTTAGGTATATCTTTGAAGGTATAGTCAATGTGGTTTCCAATTACATACATGTAGATTTATACAACTGTAGAAGACAATTGAAGAAAAATCCCTTTTTTTCAAAATTCGATATATTCCTAATCTTATAAATATGTTTACAGCAAAAACAAAATGGCTCGATTGAGTTGCACATGACACACACAATACACAAAATTACGTGCAACTTATTGCCTATCAACGTAAACAAAGTCAGAACGTTTGCCTGGAGACTCTGGTGTCGGAACAGATATCCATGATAGGATAAATTGCTGCCCGTCGACGGTGGTGGAACTTGGGGAGGTAGACCCTCGACGTAGTGGACTCCTTCTGCAGTAATAGTGGTGGTCTGTGCCCCTCTCCGCCTTCTTATAAGGTGCTTTTGGTTCACGGGCCGTATGTGTCGGTACCACCCCCCTCGAAATCCACGGAATGGCCAAACACTATACCGAACAGATCTCTGCTATAACGAAACCTCGTTTCTTGTAATGCAATGAATTTTATATATAAAGCAATTTCTAGTACATATTAAGTGTGACATAACATTACATTTAATACGATTCATTTGACAGGCCCAATTCCCAAATGGAACTGACCAATCAAATGTCACAAATCAGGTAATCCTACACATGTGTGCACGGGCGATATTCAGCAGGTTCTGTTACTTATATCACCGGAAAGGTAATATCTTCCTCATTGGTCAACGTCCATTATTAACAGTCAACTAACGTTTAGGTAGGCCTTGTTGCTAAGAGTAACATCAAGCATCACCTTTCTGATCGGCCAACGTCCATAATTAACTATCGTTCTCACGTAACCCACGTTCAGTTAGCCACAACGGTGTTACAACACAGAAGAGTACTTCAAACACAATGGCAGTGTTACAATCACACTTCCTGCCCCGTTACATCAGGTTGACTAGTGATGACAAGTACAGCAAACTTGATAAACTTGAATTTCTTGACACATTATGAGGACCATTAGATGTTTGGGATAAATGTGTGATAACTTCGGAGGTACAATCACGTGGGAATGCTCATCATTCGCTTAGTTCTCATCCACTAGTTATAAAAATTGTCAAAAACTTGGAATTTGTTTCCTGGATTGCACTTGTTGTGTTTATATGAATAAGTTCTTACGTGGAAAAGTGTATGATAACAAATTTTCAACAACTAATTGTGTCGGTAAATTGTCTCATTAATGTTTATGTAGGCAGTACATGGGAATTTTCCTACTGTTTTCATTGTTATTATAATGTCATTGAAATTATAAACGTTTGGAAAACCCAGAAATATTCAATTTGTCTCAAATTTCCTTTTTTTGTGTGTGGGTTTTTGTATTTGCTTACTTGAGTTTTATTTTAATCCTTTTATAGTGCTATAAGATTTTTTGAAGTCAACTGTACACAGTTTCTTGTACTTGCTTTGGGAGATTGCTCACGTTAAAAGGTTATTTCTATTTAGACATGCTTATTTGTTCTTTAAATATCCTTGTTTCCTTTGTTATTTCACTATTTTTTGTGCACACTGAGTCCAGTACAAGTTTAAAATATCTCAAAGGCACCACAATATGAGAGCAATTTGATTAGTGATTACAAATACATCAAACTTACAAAAGTTCAATTTTTTTTAGAAAAATTGAATAAATTTGAGTTTTACTATTTGTTTTTTTCTTTTTTGCACGTCTGGGTATAGTACAAAGTAAGCTGGAAAGCACACGTAATGTTAAATATTCAACCTTTTTTGTAATGGTGAAGGTATTTAAATGTGTTTTAAAGTTAATGTTATACTGTTTTTATACTTGTTTGGATAAATAACTTACATGAAAAATGTACATATTTCATTTTTTTAGGTATTTAGCATTTTTCTACTCTGAAATGACTTTCTCTTCTATTTTTTCCCACATTGGTCTGTAAATACTGACCAAACTACAGTCGAAATACAATTAAACCTATTTTAAAATGGTAGTGCATTATTTGAAGATACGTCAATATGACAAAAATCATATATTTTATTTCCCAAATATGCAAGAACAGGACAAGAGACACCTCAATTCAACTTTCTAAATTTTACATAGACTTGATGAACCGTGGGTTACAGCTAAAACGTGTTCGCATAAATATTTTTGAAGACTTTTATTTTGACTGGCTGGCTGTCTGTTGCCATGAAAGAATAAGACAACCTAACAATAAATAAAAACAAATATTTAAAGGGCACACTAATGATCCTCCCTTAAAATTTGAGCACTGAAACCGATCTAGTTAAACTTAGGAACCACTGCTGTTACGTCAACTGTATATGTATTTCACCTCAAATGCTTAAATTATGCTACAAAGGAACATGCAATAAGCAATGTATATCGCGGGCATTCCCTAAAAAAAATCCATGAGCTCTTGACTTAATCCTTGCATAAGATGATGAACCACCTGTACCCCCACTTCCAAATTGTAGCAGTCTATTTTCACACTTGGGATAACGAAACTAACAAACTAAGAATATTTTTGATGGATTACCAAAAAGTTTTCCTTGACTTTTAACCGACAGTACATTTAGTAAAAAATTTTCTTCATCGGCACCTAAACTAGTGATGTAAAACAAGCACATGACTTATTTGATGGAGTACATGGTTTCCTGTGATCACATTACCTTCTCCGCTCTGTTGCAGTATTTAGTGAGGTCTATCACCAGTTGCGTCGTTATTTCATAATGAGGTCCGGTTTCAGTCCATTGATTCATTTAATTCCCTGGTTCTCGTGGTATACTTCTCTAACATGGTAACTTCCTATCGCGGTCCCTTTGGGATGTTACTTAATTTCTTAAAATTAATGAACTGTAGAAGGGATTGTCCATATAAGCGGAGACAGATGAAGAGCAAAGTATTACAGATACATTTGATATCTACTCAGAAACATCTCCCTTGTCGCATTATTACAACGAAAAGGTGAGTTAGTTATCAGATCGTCGATCTGCATTTGAACTTTATGTTGCTCTCATTTCTAAGTGAGTCTTTAATCGTTGTTCATTTTTCTTCCGCTTTTGAAAGTACTTGGATATTTGCAGTAATCATGTACAGGACGGTAATTTGCATGGTCATGTTATCCCTTTCATTTAATGTGATTTTCTAATCTAAAATGTAGACATCTGACAGTGCCAATGTAATTCTGTCAAATTACTGGGCATGATCTCCATCCGTGAGTCATCGATTTAAACACGTCTATTTGTTCTACTTCCTCCTATAACCAGTCTTAATTTTGCAAAAAGGCGCAACTTTGATTCTTTCTATCCATTTTGTTTTTTGTAAATGAATGACGTTTTCTTAGATCTTAGAAAAAAAACCAAAAACATGGCAATCAAATTACATTTCCAGGTCAAATTTGTTTGAAACATTTGTTTATTATCTTTGTCTGTTTCGATTTCGTCTAAAAAGTTTTTAACAGGATAATCGGTGCATTTGTAGCTGGAAAAAGCAAAACTATTTGAATTGATGTTACAAAAAATTAGGTGGTATATTCAGTTACATCAGTTCAGTTGTTCACATTTATATGCTTACATTTTTTACGCAAACTATTTGAAAGTCATTTGTTTTTCGTTATATCGTTAAGTAACACGATCTGAAACGTCATCAAACGTTAACTGAAACATTTGTTTGTTTTTTTTCTAAATGTTAATGTCTTCTATAATAAAGTATACATACAAGCGTTTTGTTACCTTGACTTCCAGATAGAAAAATAAGACAGGTTGTGTTGATGTAACTAGGTATTAGGGATTTGTGTTAGTTCAGTTGTTAGAGTTTACTGTTTCGTCGGTAAACATTAAAAACCTAATGTATTTTACTCCACCTGTCTGGTGTAATTTTGTTTCTGTTGTAATATTAATTAAAATTGAGATATGGAAAACCCGTGGTATCTTTTTCTGAAGATAAAAGTCTACTTTAACGCAAAGGGTTGAACCGTTCAAAAAGCAACCAACAACACAATGTGACTCAAATGTCATTAAATATTTGTCGAACATACAATGAAGAGAAAAACCTCAGACTATTTCTTAGTACGTACTACTCGATGCCTAGGACTTATCTATCGAAGAGCTTTCTGGAGTGTGGTGTGTAGTTAAGTTCATATTAAGAGGGAGATAGAATATGCCGGAGTGTGGTTAGTTCATTTTAAGAGGGAAGTAGCCTAGAATATACCGGAGTGTGGTGTGTACTTCAGTTCATTTTAGGAAGGAAGTAGCCTAGAATATACCGAATCTCTCCCATAGCTTTCTGTTCGTCTTTAACATAAATTAATTACCTACACAGGAGATGATACTTCTATGTTTTGTTTATATATGTAAATATTAATTGTCTTAAAATGAATGAATGACTTTCAACAACATTAAATTGCATTTATTCTCAAGGATGAGAGTAGTACTACATAGAAACATAGAACTGAAATACTCCAGGGTTACTTTGTGACGATTATCGGTACCATTTGTGATATGTGGTGACTAACAAAAGAACATAGTTCTCTTCCGAGCTTTCCTCGACCAGATTAAAATATCTTCTCGATAAATGTCAGTTGTCTTAACGCTCTCACTTTTTCAGCAACTCCACTTAGCTGTAATCCAAAATGGCTTCTGCAAGATTCGTATTTCTTCTCGTATTGGTTCTGACCGCATCTGCAATGATTACAATGGTGAATGCTTCAGGTAAGTCACAATATTCTATAGAAATATTTCCAATGAAAAGATAAAAGAAATGTACTTGTGTGTTGTAAGTGTATTTTTCAAAACTGTAATTTTCCAATTGTGGCACTGGGAAAATAATACCATGAATATACCACTCACTTTGAAATTTTGAGGTTATTAATTTGTAATATTGGGAGCTGATCAATGTACCATTTCGAGAAAATGGGGGCGGATAAGGTGTCGTTAAAGGATACCCCCATCCTGAATCTTTCATTAACGTTTGGTAGGAAGGTGTTAGCTTTTACGGAGACGTTCAAGGCTGTGCAAAGCTGTATGGCATTACCACAGTATCACGAATTTGAAGAAGTTCGAAGACGAAAAAACATGTTTTAGTCAAACCCAGAGAAGTTTGACGCCATTAGTTAAAAAACTTCGCTGAATACATTCTTTAAAGTTTAAAAGAACAACAACTATTTCCATGATGTTATATATGAGTGCATTTAAATTACTGGTGTCATAAAAATGTGATCGTTCATGGTTTACAAGCTAGAGCTTTATCTCTTGTGAGTCTTATTTTGTCACTACTACATCTGACGAATCTAAAGAAAGGAAATGAATGTTCTTCAAAAAGCGATATACATTTACCCCCTAGGGCATATTACTAGTAGCTAACTCATTTTTTGTCTTTAAACATTCCTGAAGGTTCTATAGGCCTGGAGTTTAATACTTAGTTGTCAAAATTAAAATTGTTTCAAAATTAAAGTAAAAACAGATGTCTCGAGGAAAAGAATTACCTTGAGGAAATAATGGTATAGCTTTGCATTTGACTTTTCTAACTTGCAAAGAAAAAAGCTACTAATGCATTTGAACTATCTTCAAAATTCAACATTATCCACGGATGATTTCTTGTAACGTAGATGTTTGCTCTGAAAATGAAATCAAATGGCCAAGTGACTTGAACATTTGCTTGCTGGCTACTTCCTGACCATCAATCAATGTCTTAGCAAACTAGAATTATCAATTTTGTTAGATATTATTGATTTGTTTTATCAACTACAAAAGAGTTGAAATGAAATAAACGTGAATGTAATGAAGAAACACTGTTGAATCAGAAGCCCTCTCTCTCAAATCTGGTGGCTAAGAAGAGAGATAGACTAGCCACTGAAGTACACGTTAATGAAACAAGCAAAATAATGGTTTTTAATCAACATTACAATATTTTGTATATTCCAATACTATATTTATACATTGCAATGCTTTAAAATTGGCCCAGATGTTCAGATACATTTGCCACAGGATCCTTTTAGAATCAAATTATTGTTTGACTTAACAGTTCTTGTCGAAGGGAGTAAACAAGGTTGTTATTTGTCATTAATTAGTGCTCACACACACTTGAGTAAATTCTCAACTCCTATTGGGCCATTTCCGTCAGGCGACCGTGAATTATCTGATTGATCAAACACCGTCAATTCTGTAATAAATCACCTGCATATGAATAGAATAAAAGCGTACATCGACAGTGTCTTGCTATCTGATATCATACACGAAACAACGGTGGTATATTTTCTATTGCGTACGAACATTGTTGATATGTTGTTAATCTTGTTTGTTTTCAAGAAAAATGCGGTCATTTCCAAACCCAATTTTTCTTTGTTTACGACTTTTTCTTTTCAAAATTTCATTTTGTACGTATGAACAAGGTTAATCAACTCATGACGTGTGCATTAACAGTACGATAATGTACGCTCGAGGCTCATGCTTGCACTTGATGCACTTTTGCAACGCCCTCATTAATCAAATCGTGCATTAGCCTACAATTAATAAACCGTCCAGCGTTGATTAATTTTCCATTATAGGCTAGTTTGGTGGTAACGTTTGGGGAAATGGTTACGTCATCAAGCATTAAGAGGGACCAGCCATTTTAATACCGTTTCTGTTGCACATATACCGTTTTTAGAATGCGTACCACCGTCAACCAGCTACACTCCAGTCCCCTCTGGCGGATGTAAGATCTGTACGTGCGGCTCAGACGGAACCTTCATTACGCCTTGTCTAAAGGTAGATTATTCATGTTAGCAAGACTAAAAGGTTGTCATGGTAAGTATATTTACATAAAATATTAAGTTTTTTGGGGGGTTGTTTTGTTTTGTTGTTTTTTGTTGTTGTTTTTGTTTTGCATCAACATCTCATTGCTTTGATCAATCAATTTTTAAAGTGTCATGAAGAATTGAGCTGAACTAAAATTAATAATCCTTTACGTTCTAGTATAACGACAGGTTACTTTGTGTTTTGTTGTATATGAAAATCACAAATGCATTAAATTTATCTGTATGATCCAATGATCTATATGGGAGGTAAAAGTTCAAACTATATTCATAGTTGATTTTTCGAATATACAACCAGTAATAGGCAAACGATTAGAAAAAGGAAACTATCGTTAATATATTTTAGTATTGAACTCCTCCATTACTTTCGTGACAATTTGATTTAATGTTTATCTATCACATTACCTATAGCTTGGGTTAATCACAACTGTCAGTGTATTGAGTCATAATACCATATTTTAAGTCAATATAAATATATATGAAAAGATAAATTTGAGCTAATTTTTTTTTCTTCAGTAAACTGAAAAGAGCTTGGCACCTTTACGATGACAGTAAATGTTGCGTTGTTTTGATACCAGACTGAAATTATAAAAAAATAAAACAGGCTAAAATATTATGTAAGGATTGAGATGGGTTCATTTTTAACCAAACACATAGTTTTCTGTTTCTTCTTTCTTTTGTTTAGGATTATTCTCTTCAAGACAGTCTTCTTGTTTTGTCAAACTTCTGGAAAGGTTGACAACGTGACTGAGGAGATTGAGAAAAACTTCCATCGTCAAACTTTTTTCAACTTTTTACTTCAGATTTGAAATAATTACTCTGTTCCGATCGTATGCTGCTCCGTCGAAGATGAAGAAGGACACCCTCAGCCGCTCACATAATATTTACTTACAGACGCAAATATGTTAATGGATAAATGATGACACGCCGTTTGTAACTTCCCGAGGCATGCAGCTCTAAAGTTAAGTTAATAGAGTAATAGCCTATGTATAGGCTATTAGAGGCTATTATGTAAGTTCAGTTAATCTCCTCCTATTTAATCTAAGTTGGTCGCTAATATTTTCCGTTTGCACACAATCGTCGGTTTGCTCTATAGTTGAGGTAGAGAACACGGTGTTTCGTTTTATCAACCACATTCTGAAATCTCTGCTGACCATGCATGTTTGTGTTGAAAATACAGAACGTCAATAAATACATATTAATCTGAAGTGCTGGTCTTTTCCTCTTTGTTACATTTTGTTTCTTTACTTTGCTTTACCTAATTGTCGTACAAAACAGTAAAAACTGACAGTTTATTACAAAAAAACCTGTCATACTGAAATTACCTTCAGTGCATTTATCAACTGGTGTACGAATCATAACAATAAAAGGTTCAGTTAAAATGACGACAGTCAGGCATGGTATAGAGCTGTTCTTTGCTATTTTTTGTTGTTGTTGTTGCTATCTTTCCAGGAAAGACCTCTCCAAGAGATGTGACTTCATTACCGTTGCTATTCCAAACTGTCACATTTCCTTAATGATTATAGTTTCCTAAAAGTTGTACATTTATAACATATAAGGAAAGAGTATATGGCCACAAAAATTTTTCTTCACACCCATTGTTGTCACGAACACGCTAGATGAATCATTTTTTTCTCATCAGGTGCATTAATATAATAAAAATGAAAATTCTTTGTCCATATATCGAAATTTGAAATATATATCTTCACAAAAAGGATTTAAAGAAAAATTTTTATGTTGATTTGCTCATGTATTATGGTTCCCAATGATTGCATCATTTAAAAGACAAGCAAATAGATCGAAAGCAGAGTCAGTCAATTCATGTGTCAGAATCAAGCTTTGCATAAATAATAAGTCCGAGTATAGCAAGTTATTTGCTGTAGAAAAAAACAAAACATACAAAAAATAGATGCCTATGTAAGGACGGAACATCAGTCACGTTCACCTTAGCCCATATTACTTGCTCAGAATGACCCTTAGTTTTCATTCCAAAGGAATCATTACGTGGACTCTACACGACGGAGTTCCCACGATTTTAAGTTTCAACTTAATTTGTTGAAGTTCAGTCTTTCACGAAGTGTTGACTTGCACTATATAAGGATTTGTCAGCGATGCGTCTTAACCTGCTAAGTTTGCCAAGTGCTTCAATTGTTTTAGTCTACTGACTTTTACTGCATTTGAGAATATATGTCCTCTAAAAACAAATTTTATCAACGGATTTGCTCTTAAGCTGAAATAGACAATAACACATCAGTGAATAATTCTTTCTAAATGTAACAAATTCAGCTAACTCAGACGGGAGAGATCATCAAAGGAATATGTTACAGGACATACAGTGGTCGATTTAACGAAGACCGAGCTGCACAGTTATAAAGATTTTCATTTTGAATTTGGTAGGGTGAGACAAACTTTAGAATTTCAAAGAGAAATCTGACTGTTACTTTTCTATGATCCAGTCTTCGCTCAAGTTGCCAACTGTGTGAGGTGCACCTCATTTTTGTGAGTTTCATACAAAGTTTCTTCGAGTTACTGTGTCCGAAATGATTGCTTCGTGAAAGCAAAGAGAGCCATCCCTTTAACGCCCGTAGTTCTCAACGGCTATCGTCGTTCGATTCTGGTCAAATAGCTCCAGCTCTTTGACTTCAAGTGACTCACTGGTATAGCCTTTCTGCGCCATGATTCCATGAATTATCTTTTTCATTTAATTCGATATTGAAAATGCAAGGTTAAATGCATGTAATTTGAATGGAGATTAAAGAAAGTTGGGTTCTTAATATAAAAAAGGAAACGACATGTAACCAACAGCTAGTTAACCGATGGGATAAATTATCCTTTTCTTCTGGCTAACATTTACGTCTCTAGGGTATATTCTGCGTCGAGTAATTTTGATGACTAGTCTAAATCATGAACTATTTCAAGATAAGATTAAAATGCGTTGACGTTTAGTAGTATAACTGCATCAGGAGTTCTTCGTGGTAATTCTCCTCCATCTTTGCATATCACCCAGATGTAGGTTACACAAGTTTTGGAGAGATAAACCTCGTTCGTTTGATTGAAAGATGTATTAACTCTATTCCTACACGGCTTGGATATTTTTTTGGAGAGAGAGAGATGCTCTCAAACCACTGAGATCTATGTTGAAGGGGTATACGTCTTTAATACATGTTCAACATACTTGTGTAGTCCAAAAGTTCGGTTTTTATCATAAACCTAATTCTTCGGCTCTATGAACTAAACAGAACAGAGCAAGTTAACACGCATTTCGAAAAGTTGAAATAATTATCATGAAAAAAAAGAAACGACAGACTTAGAATGTATTCCTTTTGTTCTGGTTATTAATTTTCTAACAGGTCTTTCTTACATCTTTTCATTGAGAAGTAACCAAAGAAGATTTTTAAAAGGGATTGGCTGGAGGAGCAGGGTTTCCATCGATAGGTGCACTTAAACCTGTTTGTACCTGTTACGATTGCAGACATCTAGCAATGTACAACTGAAGTCGTCAGAAAATACTATTCTGGGCATTTTGTTATGGTCTATATATGGGTTAGGAGCAATTTGAATGGGGGTGTCATCAAAAAAGGCCATTATTTTGTCCCCCTTTTTTTCCACTATTTGGGCAAAAATAGGAATTTTGTAATATTAGTATATTAGATAAGATTAAATAATATACAATCGATTCAAAATATGTTTTAGTTGATTTGGACGGTAGTTAAGTCAGCATTCATAAGCAGTGTAAGTTTCTCTATATAACACCTAATTACTTTCAAAAGAACGGGTAAAGTTCTAATCGTAGCTTCATGTCAGCCTAGTGAATATTGCAAAATACACACACACACAAATTCTCAAGAGAAAGAACTGTTGTATGTTTGACGTATTTTTATTTGCTATTTACATCGTTCCTATGTGTTGTCACATTTGATATCCATTTAGCTTGTCCTAGAGTCATCGTTAACAGAAAATTACACCAAAAGATAGTAAATAAGCATTTTGGAAGGAAAAATGCCAAATACCTCAATTATTGATATTATGATGACGTAGGTAAAATTTTTAACATAAATAATCTTTTCAAACAAGTCCAAGAACAGTATACTGTTGACTTCCAACACATCTTAATACTTTTGCAGGCCATGTATGGGGAAAAAATTAAACAGCCTGAGAGAAATTGACATGAGTTATCCCAAAGCAGTCAAAAGTGATCTTACAGCAATGTTTTGACAGTAACGTTTTAGTCATGCGCTATCCTTCTTCTTTGTTGAACTAACTTAGGCCTGCACTTTACAGTAGTTCCGACATTTTGCATAGTCCACTGAGATGAGAATTCTCACACTCACAGAAAAATTAGGGTCCGCACACAACAAGTCTTCCACTTGGTGCTGCTGTTAGCACTGAGAGTAAGACATCAAACATGTCCAAGGTTTTCTGTGTATATTCAATAAATTTGTCACTGTTTTTATCCAAATAGTAATCATGCCCGGTAGCTGTAAAACCTCTGTAGCACGCAGTTACGTACACACCGCACGGTGAATACACGTACACTGACCACAGCATGCCCACATTAGTGCGCTACTTAAAGGGGAAATCAGGGTTAAGTTTCACAATTTGTTTCACTACAATTCCCCACCGGTATCGTACAATGAGTTATAACTGACAAATATGATCAAGATTATCTCAACACATGTGGACAATTTCGAGAAACGAATAAAAAAATTGGTGAAGTACTCCGAAAGTCTGTAACATCCATATTCATCGAATCAAATATGAATATTCCATACTATCGCCTTTTCAATCTTTGAGGAGGTGTGGCTGAACAGTTTCATACGTAGCCTACGTGTGCTGTATACATTATCAACTATCACTAAACTCTTGCCTACTAAGCATTGCGCAATGCACGAACAGCATGGGAACCGTAAACATTCGATTATGTTTATTCATATAACGTCATCTCAGTCTTGGTCATCGTACAGCGGAGGCTGTCTTGTCTTGTACATGAACGTTTACTTTTTGTACCCGATAAATATTAAGAGTTCTCATTCAAGAGTTATTAACGCAATAATTACCGTTTCCTCTACCTCCAAACACCTCCACAAAGTCTCTACATTCGGGGCACAATCAGTTTAGAAAGAAAAATCAACTAAAAGTGAAATTTCTCAGACAAACCCTGATTTCCTTTTTTAATTAACGCATGCAAAGTCAGAACGGACGCCTGTTGACTACGGCGTGGGAACGGAGAGCCGAGGAGCAGCTGTCATGACGAAATCGACATACTGACAGTGAGAAGTTGAACATCGTCACAGTTGTCCCTTGTTGACTAACTTTGAGTAGAAACTCTGTTTCCTCTTCTCAAGTTTTCTCTTCGGTGTTTTCGTCCTTTCTACTGGTACCCCCTTTCCTCCTCCTCATCGAAACCCAAAGAATGGCAAAGCTATTACCGAACAGAACCGGCTATACCGAACCCCTATTAGTATTTTTCATGCAGTGACTGTTACATTAAAAGCAATTTCCAATACATATAACATGTAAAACAATACTAAAATCTGATGTGATTTATTTAACACGCCACATCTACAATCAACAGATCAATCAGGCGAGGCTTAGCAGGCTTTGCTACATAGAGTTATAGCATTACCGGAAAATAATATCTTTCTCATTGGTCAATGTACATTATCAACTATCAGCTAACGTCTAGGTAGGCCTTGTTATTGGAAACATTATAGGAAAAGTAATATCGTCCTGACTGGTCAAATGTCCATTATTAACTATCATCCTACGTGTAGGTAGCAGGGGTAGGGGGTAGTAGGGGGGTTACATCACATTACGGTCAAACAAAATGCAAGAGTTACAATAGTACCTCTTGTGCCGTTACAGTATGTTGACTGGTGGATACAAATACATCAAACTGAATAAAGTTTCTTGACACATTATAAGTAACATTAGAGGTTTGGGATGATTGTGTGATGACTTCGGAGGTACAATCACGTGGGAATGCTCCTCGTTAGCTAAGTTCACATCCACTGGTTGTAAATATGTGAAAAACATTGAGTTTTTATCCTTGCCGGCAATTGTTGTATGTTATATGAGTTAGTACTTATGCGATAAGTGTCTGGTAACGAATATTCACAAACTAAACTAAATCGTTGATCTTTCACAAATTAATATTTAGTAGTGCTCATGTGGGAAAGTGTCTGGTAATGAATTTTCAAAAACTAAATTAAGTCGTTAAGTACTAATTAATTCTGCACGCAATACATGGGTATTATCTTAGCTTGATCATTTATTACTAAAATGTCAATGAATCCTAGAAGGTTTGGATAATATTTGAGAAAGTCACAGGCAATTTAATGTGTCTACATTTTTTTTCTCACTTTGTGTTTTTGCGGAATTTTGAGTGTTAACGTGTAATAGATAATCGGATAGAATGCCACTTTGATATTAACAATTCTATCTTATTACAATACTATGATGATTTTTTTGTAAGTCAATGGTCTACTGTTCTTGCAAGCCTTGTAGCTTTTCTCGATTTCTCACATTCAAAGGTTATCACTACTTTGAGATATTTGGCGTTTTTTTTCTTTTCTTTTTTCCTCAGTTTTGCATTATTTTGTGGACACTGAGTCCAGTACAAGTTTGAAACAACTCAAAGGTACCGACATCTGGTAGTAGTGATGACTACACATTATTTTCTAAACAATTTGAATAAATTTTTGGTTTTGCAATTGTGTATAATACAAGATAATCCGGAATGCAAAAGTTGAAATTCAACCATTTTGTAATAGTGAAAGTATTAAAATGTGTTACAAAGTCAATAGTATGTTGTTTTGAAAATGTACAAATCTCACTCTTTCGAGGTACTAAGCATTTTTCCACTCTGAAATGACGTTTTCCTCTGTGTTGTTTTCTCACCTTGTTTTGTGAATACTGACCAAACCACAGTCCAAATCAAATTAAACCTTTTTTGTAAAATGACAGCGCATTGTTGAAAGATACATCAATATGACAAAAATCGTACTTTTGTCCCAAATTGAACAAAAATAGAAGAGACACTTCAATTCACTTCAATCCTTACTTTATGCAGACCTGATTAAGCGTATGTTACTATTGGCACTAAAAATGCCCATCTAGATATGGATGGCTGTCTGTCTGTTACAACTGGATATTTAGGGCAAGCACACTTCAAATAAAAATAATTCATTTACAGGGGCATTGATGACAATCCTTCATTAAGATCTGAGATTTGAAACCGCTCTTGAACCACTGTTACTTCATCAAGAGGTATATTTATTTCACCTCAAAGATTAAATTTTTTCCGCCGAGGAACATTCAGATAAGTCTGTGAATGCTTCATGCATTTCATGAAACAAAAAGAAGCAAAATCTCAAAGACTATTGATCTCATGCTTGTTTATGATGGTGATTCACCGCCTATATTCATATAAATTGATGTGTATTGATACATATATTGATAATTGATGTTAGCAAACTCACAAACAAACGGATTTTCATTAAGGTAACACGAAGTCCTCCTTGAGTGTTAAACTATTGTGCATCTGGTAAATTTTGTTTTCTTCATCTACCACTAAACTACTAATGTAAAATAAATATATGGCTTATTGAATGGAGTATATACTTTTCTGTGATCACCATTACCTTCTCCTCTCTGTTGCAGTATTTAGTGAGGTCTATCACCAGTTGGGCTATACTTTCATAATGAGGTTGTTTTTCAGTCCATTGATTCATTTAATTCCCTGGTATACTTCTCTAACATGGTAACATGTAGTCCCTATGGGATTTTAACTATATCTAACTTTAAATGAAAACAGTACAAAACGGTTTGTCCACATAAGCTGAGAACGTTGAAGAGCAAATTATCACAAATGCATTTTATATCTATTTAGAGACATCTCGTTCCTCATAATATTACAACAATAAGGTGAGTCAGTTTCACAGATTTGATTTTATATCTTGATTTTATCTTGATCTCATTCCTAAGTTAGCTTTTGACTGTTCCTTTGCTTTTTTCCTGTTAAATCGAAAAACTCCACAGTAATCATGTACAGGACGGTAGTTTGCATTTACATGTTACAATTTAAAAAAAAAATTGCTCACCTGGAAAGGTTATCTGAAATTTATTTATCTGTTAGGTTAATTGAAATTCTATCAAACTCTTTTGCAATACGATATCCTTCTCTTTTCTTGTAAATGATGCATCAATTGAAGAATGTCTACGATGTTACATTCTATATCTTGTCTCAGTTTTAGGAAAAGTCTTAAGTTTCACTCTTTCTATCTATCTTTTGTTTTGTAAATGAATCTCAAGGTTTTTAGAACATAGAATAACACACAAACATGAGAAAAATTGAAACAATACGTTTTCAGTTTAGATTCATTTGAAATATTTCTCTATTATGTTGCATCTGTTACATTTGACGAGGTATTTCCATGACAATCGTCGACTTTCCAAATGAAAAAAAAACACACACAGATTGTGTTGATGTCGCAAAGACTGGGGAGTTACATTAGTTCAGTTGTTCCCATTTATAAGCTGATGTCGTTGAGACCAACTATTTGAGTCGACCTAAAAAAGTCACTGTTTAATATTATTTGTTTTCCGTTGTAATGTAAAGTAATGCGATGTCAAACATCTTCAAACATTAACTAAAACACATCTCTTTTTTTTTTGGAAGTTAATGCGTTCTAATAAGTTGTACATCTAAGCATTTTGTTATCTTGTTTTTCCAGAGTGCTTGTATTTTTCCTTTTTTTTTCAAAGAAACTGAACTACGCCATTTTTATCTGTTCTATTCCATTACATAGGTTCAGTTACTAGATAAGAAAAATCTTCGATATATTTTTTCTGAGGGATACTCTTTGATTCCATGTGAACAACCCAGTTTGAATGAAGTGTCATTCACTGTATGTATGACAAACTCTAAAAACCAGATTGAAACTTGAGATGTTTTGTAGCATATCATGAACAATGTGTTCTGTATAGTTGTCTGTCGTGGAGTGATATCCCAACGATTATGTGTGTAGGATGTACACTACATTTTGTAGAGAGAAACAACCAAGAATTAAGAAGAATTTGCATTATCTTTCTTTCAAAGTCATTTCCGGCAGAAGGCATTATTATTAGTGTTTTGCTCGTTTATCAAATTGTATTTTCTTCAAACGAGTGCATGCATTGCCACAACTTAACTAGAAACAAAACACTAAAGTATCGTAAGTTTTTAAATACAGTTCTCCTTTTTCTCCGTGTAGCACTTCACTGGCAAGTAGTTTAAGCTGTACTTGTATTAACTTGTATTTATTTGCAAAACGGCTAGTGCTTTAAGCATGAAACAGCAATAATCCATTTGTGCTTACTATCCACTCAAATGAAATTGAACTATGATTTATGATGTAACGTACCCAAAGGTCGTGTGACATGAAATATTATTTTGGGGTATTTGGGTGCATTTGGCATTGGCAATATGAAAAATGGCCCCAAATCCCATCAAAAACCATCAAAGATTGACAAATCTACAGGCAAAGTAGTGTCTCACAGCTATATCATGAGCAAACAGGGGCTAAGTATGCAAATGTGTGACGTCAAGAGATGGACTCCTGTGATATGTCTTATGTAAATCCTTTGTTTATGGAAACTGTATTTCAAGGACATTTGAGAATTTTATATGCCCTTAGGGTTTCATTTTGGAAGCATGTATTTTCTTCTCCAAAAATATTGATATCACTTACCAATGTGTAACTCAGAAAATTAGGAAATTAAGAGGCAAATTATATTGGCTTAACAAAAGAAATACTGGCACTTTGCAACACTCCAAGCCATCTGTGTTTCATTTTCTCAAACTTTAAAAAGTCATATCTCAAAACTTTAAAAGATGTAAGTAACATTCCAACCGATTTTCACTCAGAGTTTTACTCTGCAGTTTCTGAATGAAGGGTGCTCTTTTCTAGAAGAATGTCACACAACTTTTAAAATTAAAAAAAAAAAAAAAAAACATTTGGTCAAAACGATCGAATATCTCTGTTTGTTACAGTTGTATTGTTTAACGCATTCACATATTTCTTGACAGCTTAATTTATCTAATCCATAATGGCTTCTGCAAGATTTGCGTTTCTTCTAGTGTTGGTTTTGACCGTCTCAGTAATTATCTCGAGCCTGGATACAAGTAAGTCACAGTGTTTAACCAACGTATCAAAAATAATTAAGGAAATATACCGGTAATGGGTAACAGTATATCTTCAAAACCATTACTTTACAACAGTGGTGTTATGGAATAAATGTTCGAAGTAAATCCTGTAAAGGACTACCAATCCTGAAATTTGACACTACTGATTTGTAATAATGGAAACCAATGGACGTATCTTTTAAAGGTGAAATGGGTGGAGGAGGAGGATGTTAGCAGGCAACACGTCTCTTCTTCTTCGAAAAATCCATTCATGAATGATAATAAGGATTTAGGTGGTATATGGAGATTCAAGGTGATGAAAGACAAGTAAATCACATTATTACGATTCTACAGGAAGTTTGGAAGAGAAAGTCATAGCGCATTGATCGAAACCTCAGACAATCTTTGATATTATATGTTTAGAATTTTTATTGATGCCTTTTGTATAATTAAAAAAAAAGATATAAACAATCAGGCAATCCACGGAGTTACAAATCTCATCCCTGTTGTTTTGCATACCCATTCTCTCCAAGTACGACGAGCTGTATATTTCATCAGTGATTTAGATCGCTCGTTGTGAATGCAAGTGCTGAATATTCAGACGATTTAGTAATTTAGTACTACAATACACCCCGTAGACATCGAACGGCAAAGATACCTGCATGAGCGTACACATGTGACTAGAAATCGAGCGTGCGTCGAAAGTAATTCCTAGAAAAAGCTTGCGCGTCAAAGTATTCCTTATATCCGCACGCACTGTAGATCCTTTGAGTGTCATGAAAAGCGCGTTATGCGTGGCTCAATATTTTCTTTAAAGTGCGTAAAAATCTCGAGTTCTTGAACAATTGTGCACAAGATCTGCTTATGTGTACGTTGCAAACATGTACTGAGTGAAGATATTATTAATGCAGGGGAATGACATTACTACCAGACATAATCACTAAGCCCAGAACATGGTTGTATAGGTTGAAATACCTTGTCACAATTATGGAAGGGCAAATATGTAACAGTCATGTTGACACCATGCATTGCCAGCATCTAACACCTTATTATGCATTACAATAATCATGACGTTAAGCCTTGACCTGTGACGCCATCAATAGGGCGTACATCTGCATCTCATTCAGAGGCACCCACCCACCAACCAAGTTTGAAGTTCATCTATTAGCCTCAGAGGAGATCGTGACACACTTTTTCAGAGCATTTTTGGCCGTTTTGACCTTCATCATCGTGACCTTTGACCTCGTGCCATCATCAATGCTGAAAAGAAAAATCCTTGTATCGTGTCCTGTAGATATGGTAGTTTTATAACTTTTAGGATATTCACATAGAGGGAAAGTGCTAAAAAATTGTTTTTGTTTTTATGACCTGTGACCGTTGACCTTTGATATGTTGACGTCAGTTTGACCGACAGCTATACTACATACCGAGGCACCAAGTTTGAAGTTTATCCAACTTACCGTCTTGGAGGAGATCGTGACATACATTTTTAGTGCATTTTGCCGATGTGACATTTAGCCACGTGAACTTTGACCTCTTGACGTCATCAATATATTTAAAACTTCTTTTGTATTATCTGTGGAAGTTTTACAATTCTAGGATATACGCACATATACACGTACCTTTAATCAATCGACTTCTAAAATGTGATAGCGCTTAATGTAAAGCGTCACCGGAGTTGTTGTAACAATAATTATGAAGGTTCTTAAAAAAAGGAAGATATTTTTGCGTTCAAATCACGGGTCACTTAGATTTTTGTTATAATATAACAACCTACATAACTTACATAATGATAATAATGATGGCCTGATCTTCTCAACAAAGTTTCCGAAATTTCTCAGCTATTGCTATTATGGAGACTTATCGACATTATAAACGCAGGTTTTTTTATATTAATTTTATTAGTTCAACCCCCATACTCCCTATCCCTCCCCCACCCTCCCTAGTCTCACGCTCCATAGCCCCACCCTCCCTGACCCCCCCTCCCATGCAAAGACAACAATGACTCATCATTTACTAACAGTTCTTACATCAAACTATTTATCATATCTTTTTAATTCCTTCTGTTTTTTCTTTTCTTGTCTAGGATGTTTTCTCTGTTGTCGTCTTCGCTTTGTCAAACTTTGTCAAAAGTTAAAGACATGACAGACGAGAACGGGAGACACTTTCATCATCGTCCTACATCGGGTGAAAGTAGTTTTAGATTTTGCAATAAAAAATAATTACTAATCCGATTGTCATGTTCAAACTTGGAATTTGAAAATCTTGTTTCCCGCGTTGTTTTTATTGTTTTTTATTGCGATATTTATTGAAAACTCGAGTCACAGAAAATGTTTGTTGAAACGTGAAAGATGGTAAATATACCTTACTCAGCGTAGAGCCTTATAGAATTGAATTAATAATAGCATCGTCGGCTATATAAGTTATTTCAGTCTTTACTAAATTCATTTCAGTTTCTTTAATACTTTTCATTCACACACAATCGTATGGTAGGAGCAGATTTAAGGTATGAAGTACGGTAATGCATATGTGACGTTTTGCCAATTAAATAACGTAATCTCCACTGAATGTGTTCGTTTTGATGATACAAGCCGTCAATAAATTCATATTAAAGGTGATACGTCAATCTTTTCGTCATCTCGTCTTGTCTGTATTTGCTGCGCTGTTTTTTTTTAACCAGTACTTTTACCTAACGGTAGAAATTAACATCCTCTTCTCACATCTTTAATTTTGCAACTTCCAGCCTGGACATTCGTCATAATTCTAAGGATAGCATGTAAAAAATCTGGTGATCAAATTACAATTGTAAAGAACTCTTACAATCCAAGTTAGGATGGTGCAATGCAGTTTATTTCTCTAGTCTCTTTCATTCAAATTCATACCGTCCTCTAAATGTTCAGAAAACGAAAGTTGAAGTGTTTTTACTTGCTCACCGTATTGGGCTATTTTCTTCAAATTTAAAGACTCTACTTCATCATTTGTCATTCGCTGGCTTTCCTCACTTTGCATTTTGTTTTTTGGATTACGTTCTTAGTAAGACAATCAACAAATCAAAATCCGTGAATCAAATTCATGTTCTGGAATGAATCCTTGCAGATTAACAGTAGAAGCACAGTTGCCTTGAAAAGGAAATAGTAGCCTGTAAAAATGGGCAAGGTTACTCATCTCAGTCGCTCATCGTCCCTTGATATAATGTATGAATTTAGGTACCTGAAGAAGTTCTTGGCATAATTTATTTCAGGTCTTTCAAAAGGTGAGGGGGCATTGGTACGAGTTGCACAACTGTACAAATAATCCATCGAAGCTAACTTCAACCAATATATAGTGCATCAGTAGTTTACTAGTAGCCTTTCCTGCAAGAGAAGATAAAAACTTCCCTTCTGTATAGCATTTCTCATAAATTTACACTCATCGACTGTTTTGCTGGTCTCCATCGTCAACTGACACACGATGCGATGCAGCATGTCAGTAAATTCGGTTCAATTTGTGACGATGTAAAATAAATCTCGATTGGATGGATTTGGACATGAAGATTTGATTCGGCCACATTTCAGGCCTTAGTGACTAGTATCGATGTAGAATGAGTTACAAAATACATTTAAGAAAATTTATTTCACATTAGGTAGTGTCTGGAAAATTTGAAGATTTTGCTGCTATTAACAATTGTCTGACATGCAACTCCAATGCTGCTAATTGTAAGCAAAGTCAGATCTGGTGATCTTATTAGAAATAACCTACTCGGATTGCCTTCAATCAGAACTTATCAGAACTTCAAGCTTGAAAAGCAAGCTTTTCAAATCAGTTACAATTTAAGGAGAATAACGAGTTGAAGTATTTCGTAAAGGAAGTGAAGTTTCTCCCCGACAACTTCATTTATTCAGTGTGACATTACTGCTTTATATCTCCATTCCTACAACTTACAATTAAGATATTCTGGGAATGAACCTCGGTAGGTGCGTCTATGTCGTGACCGGACAGATGTCCTCACAGATAGACCAATAAAATGTCCTCACTTCCCCCATTCACCAGCTAGTGGGTGCAAATCAACCTGGTGGTGAAAGATCTGGAATATTTGTCAGTGGATATTTGCCCGGGGTGACAATTGTTTATCATTGTCAAAGTCGAGGAGGGCTACAAAATATCCCTTGGTACTCTTTAAGGCAACTACAGACATCCGTGGCCTAAGCCAGTTCAGTAGAACACTAAAAAAGGAATTTTAATACATTTGTAAATGTTGATCACGATTACATATCATCGGAATCATCGAAAAACAAAGTAAACCAATAATACGTGGCCCGCTGTAAGTGACACGACTGTGAAACACAGCTAAATAAGTGAAAACGTTCGGTTATTGTCAAAAACCTCTCTGCTACATAACTGGTGCAGAGAGCGCAAGTAATAATACCCGTTTCGAAAAAGAAACAGAAATAATCATCCAGACAAACTGATCGAATCAGGCATTTACAGAGAAAGCTTTACTTTTCCTTTATTCCGGAAATTTGATTCATCTGTTTATACATTTATATTAAGACATGATCAAATACAGCGAGATGACCACATCTTGTTACATATTTCCTCTAAATATTCAAGTTTTGTTTTTTGAACGCTACCCAAACGTCACCTTGTATCAAAGTTCCGCATTATTTATCGAAAAGTAGAACAGTTTATCTGAGTATCTGAGTATTCGAGTTAGTATTTTATCATGCAGACAACGTATTCTCCGAACATACTTTTATACGAACCGAAAACGTATTTGTTCGTATAAGTTCGTTTTTTTTTTTTTTTTGTGTCAATCTGGTAAACAGTTGGCCGGTAGTTGAAGGTTCAAAGTCTGGTCTACCTCTACTTTCTTCCATTTTATTCCTCCACCAAGTGAAAAAGTGCCATCAACATGAGCTACACATTGACTGTCATTCCTTCTGTTGACAAAAACATGAACGTACAAATGAAAGGCAGATGAAATTCTTAAATATTGAAGAACGTCAGTCGAATGTAACCGTCTGAGAACAGTGAAATGCAATATTAAGGGAACTCCATTTAAAAAAAAAATGAAATTTTCACAGGGAACATAGACTTGGACTCTTTCCCCATGCACGATTAAAGGGAGTACGTTAAAAAGATAAAAAATAAGTGAGGAAAATTAATAGCCAGTTGCAAACAATGTTTACTTTAAGGCAAAATCTGTGATTCCTCCATTTGTGGAGGACGAAATCAAACCGTCCGGCTTGTGTACTTTATTTTTCCATGTGTATGACACGTTCTCACAACAATCCATCATTTTTCCATCAATTTGTTTTATTTTTTTCCCATTATTTCCTGACAGACTATCAAACTGCAGTCCTGCTAAGCTTTTTCTCTTACACATGACTAGTTTCATAGTTTCGTTTCGCATGAAAGCAATCAACAACGTAACGGAAGAAGCTAAAACTTGATTTATACTCAGAAAATTACTTGACTGGAATAGTTAAATTATTTGTTCAACATTGCTCATATGTTACAGAATATGTGTGTCTATGGAGTCTTAAATTTTACGGCCGATTGCTGCTTCCCATGTAATGGGATTTTTAACATGCAAGATTTGTGGGGAACACTTAAAACTTTTCATCTTCGTTACGCTGGAGAAACTTACATAGAGCAATATTTACACTTGTCCCAAGTAGTTGTGTTTGCGGTGCCAAAAACCGTCTTTTTTTTTTTCGTTCACAAATCACAAACTCACACCTTATTCTGAGAGAAGGAACCTAATCCGAGAAGTTTATGCTATTATTCAGTGTCTCCAAAATGTAATTTACATTTGAAAACATAATTTAGTATTTGTAATGTCCATGACACTGCTTTTATGAAAACAAAATAAGATATTCCTACTTTTTGTGGTTTGAATGTTTGATGATGTTCTTGGGTAACATTTTGATGTTAAAGATGAATATAATGAGATAATATATGACACTAATGAGATGATGAGGTGAGATAACATATCACACCTTTTTGTTACTTACGTCATTAACAGCTTCCAGATTGTGTGGAACAATCATACTCGCCATCATTACAGACGCATACCTTACAGTCAACTCCACCGTTAGTTGGAGTGAAGCTCATAGAATTAGCGGCGCACTTCTCTGAGAAAAAAAAAAATGTTCGTTAATTTAATCACTCACGTATCTGATCCAGGACCTTTGATTTTGAGGAACATAAACTGGGACAGAGATATGGGGATCTCATGAGGAGTATCCCCGTCTCTACGTATTTTCATTTCTGAAAGAGAACTCCCTCAGACAGGCGTGGCGTGGATGTACTTTTCTGGGGGAGGGGGGAGTCTCAAGTGACCGCCATCATAACTAAGAGGCTATAGCTTGACTCGTGGGAAGACTGTCTAAGCTGAGCGCCACCATATATTGTAGCTCATGGGAAATTTTTGGATGAGAATACCCTTTAGATCACCGTAAACTGCATTCCTATTTTTTTTATTTACCCTTGCGTATATCATGTCACTGTACATTGATAAAGTGTCCATGTAGTATGCAGGGAAGCACCATAAATATACCATCACATTCACTTATAAATATGTCTTCACAACTAAATTTGAGAACGTAGACTTCGTTGTGAATTTCCTGACAGAATTTTAAAGCAATCAAGTGACTTGGTTGTTGTTCTACTTAATTATCTTTAATATCTTTTAAAATTTATTCCATGACGTGTGAAGAATCCCATGTGGCACACACATATAAAGGCAAAGACAAACTTACCGCTCTCTCGTTATGACTTGCCATAAAATATCTTCTATACACAAGTTCAACTTACCAATCAGACATACATAAGCATGACGTGTTCCACGGTGATTAAAAGTACGTTATGTAAACTTGTAAACAGCAAAATTAAGTTTGGATACAAACTACAAGAAAACGCCCATTCACAGCATTATACAGCGTTGGAGAGGATCATGAATGCGCACTGTTGCCTGACACAAGAGAAATTTGTGTTTTTGAACCGTTGTTGACAATAAACTATTACTGCTTTCACTTACCTAAATTTACAAGTTTAATAACAGCAACAAGTTTGAATCGACGAATATATTCAACATCGAGCGGTAACAGCACACACAAACGTTGGTAAACACCGCACCAAGTTACAGTATAGAGTAAATTTACTGTTCAAACAAAAGTATGGTGCATTTAAGATGTGTTCAATGGTGCTGTAGGTTTAGCAAACCTTAACAACGACAGCCTCTGAGTAAAAGTAGCATTTATGCATTGCAATCGTGTGATTCATACTTATATTATGACTTACCCGCATCAACAAAGTAGGCCATAGTGGTCATCACCACTGCCACCACTAACAAAAAGATATAGGTAAATGACGCCATCACGCTCACTCCTTGTGGATCACCTCGAAAACACCTGGGGAGACATAATAACTCATAAAAAAAAAACTAGTATTGGCTTCCTCAGGCATAACATAAGATAATACAAAAGTTATTTACATGGAATTTGATGAAAATATAATGGCCAGTTTTCTCAAACAGTATGTGATAGTACAAAACATCTTGCTCCATGATTGGACGGAAATATGCTATCTGCTATCATGAGTAGATGAGAGTAACAAGTCTTTGCAAGTATGGTTTGTTATGTGAACCGTGGAAGAAACACTTCAGGGATTTTTTTTTTCAGCTGTGCTATCTGTAAGGTAGTGTACAGTCATTGAGTTACTTTGCTACTTTAATGCATTTTCTTCTTTAAGTTTATTAAGGACTTCCTCTTTTTATTAACCTCCCATTTCCCAAGATAATACTCACACCCATTTCTCAGCTCTACTTCCCCCGTTGTTAAACTTCAAGTAATTCCACCCGTTCACTCAAGGGCAGTAAACACTTGTATCCCATATCTATACAGACATGCGTATACAGGTCTTGCTACTCACAGTCATCCTTAATATGTTTCATTGTTTAGAGTAAATATTCCAAGAAAGCTATTGTTGACCCTACACTTTTCCCTGTAGACATTGAGTCACGTAAAGATTATTATTACTGACAGAAAGTTAAAATGTTTTATATACAGTTGCTTTAAGAAAGAAAAGACAGAAGGCATTAAACAGTGACGTCAGAAAACATGTGCACAGAAATCACCATATCTCATGCACACGTTATTAAGTGCAGCCTCTGGATAATTTCTCGGTTATAAATAAACTTTATACTCTAAATCTATGTCTCTGTATGTATTATCTCTCTGACTCGATTGTACTTAATTATTTCATATCATCGGGAGCCCTGAACTTCTGCCGAAGCGCCCCCACTGTAACAATTCATTAAAAAAAGCTAATAATGAAAGTGAGATTCAAGAAATAGAGGACAAAACCAAATGAAAGAAAGTTAGCGACAAAACTTTGAAAATGCTTACATGAAACATTTGTGTGACGAACGAAAACATAATGAGGAGTAAATGAGATTTTACAGAAAACATATTAGTGGCGAATATTTATGTTTGGAAAATGGGCCAATCCAAAATAGGATATAGTGATACAACATAAAAGAGATATTAATCAGTTAGCCTGACATTTCTATAATGTCAGAATATACAAAGCGATTATAAAAGTAGATGTACAGATACTAAAAGAGAGCACATTAGAATACACGAAAGAGAAATGCACAATATGTGGGCAGAAACTGTATTTTTAGATACTATAGGATAGAAAAGTGGAAAGTTGTAGTTATCGTTTCTTTTTCTTTGGTATCTTCGTAATAAACTGACATGTATTTTTCAAGTAAATGTTAATTCTAACAACGCTGGTTGCAAAACATTTAGTGAACAATCACGTCCAAACAGGGAAACCTATTACGTAGAGTCGTTGTTCCTTTGGCAGCTTTTTTGGCAGATTCTTAGTTACCTGAATTGTATCCTTCAAATACGTACTAAACCAAACTACTAAAATTTTAAAAATAAACCGAACAGAAATACTAAAATTTACTGAACAGGTTAGGCACTATATACAGAGAATAAAGAGACTGATAACTTCTCTTTCAACAGATATAACCTGTGTAAATAACGACAGGAAGATTGACAAACTCAGCATAACGAAAACAGGAAAAGAAACGCATTCCCCATTATGCTTGCTGCATTTTATAAATGTACAGAAATTCAATAATCAAATGAACACCTCCACACTTTGTCATCAATAGCGAACATATGGCCAAGTTCAGACACACCAAATCTTAGATTTAACTTGAACGGAGACCAACAGTTTAATGGTGGAATTTATACAAATCACGAAAATACTTACAAAGAATTTTCTTTTACATGAGGTTATACAGGCAAGAGCCCTTGAGGTACTTCATGTAATGTTCAACTGTATAACAATAATTATTATTATGATAATAATAACGTCATATGACAAATCAATCTGTTAGGTATAAAAGTACTACAACTTTCCTCGCGAAAAAAATCTAAATAAATCATGATGTAGAAGTTGGTATCTTGAGTATGAAAATCAACACAGACGAATACAAACGATGATCGTATACTCACAAAAAATGAACACTGAATACACAGAGAAGGACAAACTTACTCGCAAAGTTACAAAGTGATGGTTTTTGTTTATCTGTCTATCTGTCTCTTCTGACGCCAGGAACGTTTCTTGAGGGTGGCGAATGAAAGGGACTCTTTTATTCATAAAATCAAGTCCACTCTACTCAAGAGACGGTAGTTAAATGTAATAAGAAATAGCTAGGTTGTCCCTGATTTATGTGTTTACTGGTAAATAACTGGATGGATATTTAAAGTGAGGGTACTGGGACGGTAGTAAATTCAATGAATCGTAAATTAAACAGTCGAGAGATCTCTCCTTCAGCCCATATATTATAATCACTAGCATCCCTGAAATAGTTGGTCTGAATTTTCAAAGGGTCATTGATACAGATGGTCGCGATGCCCAGAGTACATGTGGGCTATATATTAATGTGTTTCAATCCCGTAGTGGTCTTATATTCGAACATAACTTCACAGTCAATTGCAAATTTCTTTACCCATGCAGGCATAATACGTTGATGATTTCTTCATCATATTGTTGATAATAATAATATCCAATTACATAAAATAACGTTGTATTACTTCCACTTTGCGAATACACCTCGATAAAATGTATTCATAAATTCCATTGACAACTCCGCATCGTGTCAATATAAGGTTGTATGAATCGACAATTATGGTTTTCTTACTTACGACTATCGATTTGAACAGATTCATAACTTAACACTATATGCAAGTACATAGGTTTTACAATGTGGAACACCTATGGCATTTGGGGATTAGTCCTGCACTGAAATGATAAACATGTACACCTTACTTTGACAAGGGAAACGGTTGATATTACAAGCCTCGTCAAAGAACTCACCATATATGCCGATGTGTGTGATGAACAATGTAGGTCACCAAACTGTGAATTTGAGTTTTCATTTCTGGGCATAAACTCACAAAAAATGAACAAAGTCAAAGAAATGCCATTAAATTGAAAGTCCATCGTCTATAACTAATTGTCCAGTTGGTTCACAATTTTACCAGGTGACGCATATAGGATATGTTTCTTTCTCCTTTTGTTCTGTTCAAGTGCAAACAGAAAATAACTGCAAGCATAAACAAGAACTTAGCCAATCAAAGAAGTTTATTGTTTGCTTCATGATTTAAGATTAGGTTCGAACAAATAACAGAGATGGTGCGTCTTGGATTGCGAATAGATGCATTTTCACACAAGTTACGGTGATGGTGTTCTAGACCGTTTGCCTGTCACAGTTTAGCACGACATCACAAATACGTGAATTAGTTTGTGATTTCACGTATGATGGCATAACTTTACCGTAAACTCTGAAGAAAATAGGTACTTATGATATAACACCTTATGTTTTCCATACAAAACTGGGTTATGTAAAACAAGAAATGTGTCATAAAGCAATAAGGTCTGTGAGATGTTAAATGTACGGTAGGAGAAGAACAATTTAACCGTCTCTCCTTTGAACGATTAATCACAATATCATCGGTCTACGAGTTGAATGATATTTAACTACATTTACCTGTTACTTTTGCTGACAGTCAAACGCATCTGATTTAATAAGAAGAAGAAATTAAATCATATCTCCTACAATGATCTACAGAAAAAAGAACATGACGTCAATAAACATTCTATATACCGTATAATCTAACTTGATATGCATAACGATGTTTAATAAGATATAATATTTCATGTAAGGATGAAAGATGATGTTCGATAGATAGTTACAGCAATATTGAACGAGTCGTTTACGTCGTAAATTGATGATGTGTGACGCCATGCGTGGAGAATGTAGGGAGAATTTCATAAAGTTACCTGACAGAAACATTGAAAGAGCGATGAAACATGTAATGGCCGACTGTCTCTCCTTTTAAGAAAAAAAAATGACAGGGAGAGTTCTGTGGGTTTTAACTAAAGTGCTCGTGCGCTATTTCGTGACATCAACTTTTCTTCCAAAATTTGTTATAGGAATCAAAACGTTCGGTGCACGTTTGATTTCTCAATGTCTGTTATCCTATATCTACGCCAGTGTAATTTGCGCTTTTATCCCTCATCACTTAATGAGCACGATGCTGTCACATTAATATCAAATCCATGATACAATCATGATTTTTTAGTGTACGTACATAAGTCATTTTAAAATTCCATACCACCCTAATAGTTCTCGTTCGCTAGAACGTCTTTTGTTCAGTTTTCCCCGTTATACCTACTCCATCTAGATCGTCAATTCCTATCTCATTATCTGCTAAAGATTCTGATTTTTTTTTTAATTCTGAAGATACATTGGTAGGCTCAAAACATCTGTTCCATGTCACGTCAGTGTTCCAAAAGTATTTGTTGTTATTTTCTGAACCCTCAGAATTATGAAAGTCTCGATCAATTTTCTCTGCTTTCAGAATATTCTCAAGTGTAACCAAAGCCAAGCTCAAAGCCAACACCAGGTGAGACGTCATTTGCTCGCTAGATATTCAGTGCAAAATACGTACCATACTTTATTTTTCAGTGTATTTTCATTGTAGAAGAATAGTTCATATTGAAATAAAAGTAGCTTCTAAAAAAGATACTTGTTTATAGAACTATCACTAAGTTGAACTTTTCGATTTGAAAACTGAAACTGGATAACAAGATATTGAGGTATTGTATGACAATATTTTCAGCTAGGAAGTGCCAGAAAACTTATTCTGAACTTTCAAAACTAAACAAGTTTTTGCCTATCAGTATAAAATATAAACTAAAGAAAATCAGTTATATTTACTACGTTTCATTTTCCTTGAAGTTTTTCCCAATTACATCGAAAGTACTTTCACAAGCACTGTTTCTCATATTTAGAATAGTTCATGATTGTTACTATTCTATTGTCAGCTACTCCTTTGGATTGATTTTTTTCTTTTAATTTGGTACTTATTTGCCCTAATGTTCGTCTAATGTTAGTCTAATGTTCGTTTTTTTCCAAAGATATGAAACACCCATTAGGTGGTACCTTTATACATGCTGCACAAGCAAACTTTAAAAACTCTACGAAATAGAATAAAATTCACAATTACATTTTGGTTGATGGTAGATTCTCCAGTTTCATTGTCCCCGGTTGAGCTGCTTTAAAATGAGACTCTTTTCACAGCAGCTTAATTGCGCCTAAAACTTCCCATTTTCGCGTTACGCCTTACCGTCCAGTTCCCAAGTGGGTATAGCAGACTACTAATGTTTTTGTGGGTCGATATTTGCTAGTATAAGATAGAACATAGGAAGAAATTTCTTTACAAAAGGGACATCTTCGAACACTGAAGTAACTGATTTAGCAAAAGCCAAGAGAAGTGATATTTTATTCTACTATTTTTTTTTTTGGTGGGTGTGTCTGTTGCTCCTCATGATGACCGATACTAATTGAAGAGGCAACAAGAGTATCAGTAAAAGGTACCCAAGAAATATCAAGATGTCATGAAAGGAAACACGTTAAAAAAACGTGAGAGAGGCTTGTTTAGTAGAGTGCCTCCTACAGAAAGTAACAAAAGAAAAGTAGTAAGAAGAAAAAAACGAAAGAACAAGAAAAAGCGCAGCAGTTGAACCAACCTAGCAAATACTCCTCTCCCTCATTTACCCACCAAACCTCATCCCCACCTACCCAACCTCATCCCCACCCATCCTGCCTCATCCCTTCCTACCCAGCCTCATCCCCACCCACCGAGCCTCATCCCCATGCACCTACCCAACATCATCCTCAAAAATGAGAAAAAAAAACTACTAGGGATCAAGGGGTTAGCAAAACGAAAAGTAAAAAGTTGCAACATTTAACTAAATAATATCATTTAACTTAGTGACGTCAGTGACTTGCATAATGTACTCTGTGTGAGTTCGTGAGGCCTTACTGGGTAATATGTCTTGTGGCTCATTTTTGTAAAACAGTTACCTCGCTTAATAAAATATTACTTGCGCTAGAGCATTAGGGACTACAATAAGAGAGATATGGACAAATTAAAGTGCAGTAGATTGAACGGGGCACATAGGAAGGACATGTTTTAGTCTATCAATAAGTTCGACACCCTTAACGACTTGTGAACATAAGTGAGAGATGTGGTCATTCCAGGTAAGCTTTGAATCGATAAACACTCTTATAAATTTAACACATTCAGCAATTCAGCTTCCTTCCTTCCTTCCTCCCTTCCTTCCTTATACAAGGGTCTCCAAGGCCAGCTATCATTCATCTAAAAGATGAAACCTATCAAAATACTTGGTATATTGCTTGAACTTGTTTTTTTTTTTTTGTCAAGCTTGCAATCATTTACAAAGTTATTGTTACAAGAACCAGGTTTATACTTTGCTACGCAATCATCGACGACTTTAAGATACCAATAAACAAACTGAATCTCCGACGAGGAAAATTGTTGGAACTTTACAGGAATTATAATTTCTTGGAAAAAACCTAATTGCAATAAATACATATTATTGTAGCAGGTTTTGTCTGAAGTTACTCGGTAGTTAAACATTTATCACAAAAATCTGTTATTTTTAGAAAGTGAAAACTGTTCAATTACTTTTTGTAGACGACAATAGCATAAATATTCTAGATAAAATAAAAAATCAAATTATTACCAATTTCCATAGAATATATTAGTTTTCATTGAGAAATTACACACACAAAATCCGTATTTCAAGGCCTTGGTACGTGCAGCTCAAATGCACTAGGGACAGTGCCGTTTTCGCCCATGTGGGAGTTTTGAAAAGCCAAAACTTTCTCATACGTCAACGAGTGGTGGCGCTCCGCTTAGATCGTAATTCCGCCAATTAGTAATAAAACATAATTTGGACAAACAATGTATGACCATCCCATCTCCTCAAAAAATTCCAGATTTGGGTACTCCTATGTGTTCAGACACAAAATATCATCTCAACCGATCTGATATGCATTATCCTTTTGATAGTTTGATTTTTCTTTTCACATAAATTAGGGAACCCCATATTTCAAAGCTTTAGTACATGCAGCTCAAGTACACACTGGAGGTTCCATTTCCTGCCAGATGTGTGGACTGGTTGAGAATCCGAAATTTTCTTGTACGATCCGCGCCAGCTAATGGTGGGGCTCCGCTTAGATATTTCTGCCGTTACTCAGTCCGCTTCTCAAACATTTTTTTTTTATTTTTTTGTTGAAATGCCCTTTTCTTGAAGACTACACCCCTTAATTCTTTACCCCCACCTGAGACGGTATTCCTAGTGTCCGATATTATTGTGGTGGGGTCGCCACTTAGTTGGAAAAAACACCCAGTCAGTCGAAATTTTCACCTTCACCCCTCTTCCTAAAGATGTGACCGTAGCTATGGCTCTGCATGCCGCAGTCATAATGATATTATTTATTAGAAAAATTATAATTCATCGGAAGCCACTTTTGGACGTAGCTTTACACATCTCCATAATCATTTGAGACAGGGATGGCAGTGTTGTACGTACTAAGCGCTCAACAGTCAAATGAAATTTTAAAGATTTCTTTACAGGCTGACGGTCTCAAGTAACGGTCATTGACGGATAATCTTTCTTGGGGAGTCTGAATTTTGAAGGGTCAAAAAGAAAAACAATATCGAGACAAATTTTTAAATTCAAATATCTGGAAGATGAATGCATAGTTCTCTTTCAGATTTTGTGATAGGGGATCTTTTTCCCTACTTACTCTTCCCCTTCCATGATACACTGACGAAAAACAAAGATATATGACTATGAGATTACTTGTGTAACTTCAACTTTAAGGAACTCTGCGCACGTCATGCACTGGAAGGTAACGATGGAGTAAAGCCAAGGTAATGTGAGGATGCTAAGACTACATAACAAAAAGAAAAAACAGACTAAATAAAAATGGGAAAAAAGGAAAAACCTCATATCTACAGTTTGCATTCAACTTTGAAATTAATTTCACTTTACGAGACACTTGTTTACATATATAAATATATATATGTACATACATGTAAAATTGGGGGCGTAGAACTGCAAAATACGGTATACATGTTTCAAACTTTTGGCACAATGCCATATTAAACATTTTCTGGTGACCCACTGTGTTAGGGGCGAGCGATGACTTTCATGATGTCATTCACCACTGAATGTGTGCTTCACGTGCTGGGTGACTGTAAGAAAGCATGAAAAACGGTGATTGGTTCCTATGAGTCCCATGCTTCTACAGTGTGTGTTTCATTGGCCTCCATGTATGGGGCGTGGAAATTGTGACATCATGTGTGAATTTAACCAATCAGAATAAAGCAAACAGATTGTTGAAAAATCAAAGAAGCTACATAGGCTGTACTAAACATGGCAAGTCATCAACTATGCAACCAATGAGACTCCGAACACAAACACGTACATTAAGAGATGTTGGCTTTGTGAACTAGACCCTATCCAATATTTTACTGAGACTTTCAGTGTTGAAAAAAATTGAAAAGATGAAATTTAATTTGTTTTCGTAAGATCATGCAGTTATGAAACTGTATAACTTGAATCTATTACTACATAGTCCACTTGATAAGATCATATGAAATCTTAATTGTTAAAGAATGTATGATACTTCAAAAATATTTAAGATCTGTTTCTCTAGAAGTTGTTTATTTTGTAATCCTCACTGTAATTATAGTTTAGCATACGATTCCTTGTTCGCTGTTCTGAGCAAGAGATGTTGAATGATAGCCTGGTAAGAGCGGCGTCGTGGGTGCGTGCCTCCTGCGGGGCCAAGACTCAAGTGGCACTCGCCGTCACTTACCCTCTAGCTAGAATTGCTGGAGAAAACTAGTCTAAGAAATAGATAGAATAGATAGAACTAAAATATTAAAATGAGTCCGCTAAAAAAAAGGTGTAGGTGTTGATAAACCAGCAGTTTTACTTTAATTGTGGATGAAGGTAAATCTGAGATAAAGCATGACCACTTTTGGCGAGAACGGTTACATAAATTCGACATTTTGACTTATGAACGTCCTACCGTCGGGGTCTCAGAGTGAAGGGGTCTTTACCCCACCCCCTCCAGACAAAATGCAAGATATGTGTCGTTTGGCGGCAAAAGTGCCTTTTTACAGGTAGTGAGACTTTTTAGATTGCACTTTCGGACATTTGCAACCCGCATTGTATTTGTAGAGATATTTACCCCTCCAACTGCAAGAGAGTTGAGTCGGCTCTGCATGTAACAATTTTATCTCTAGATAAAATATCGACCAACTCAGAAAACTTAAATTTAAGAAACATACCAAAATTTTGTTGCTTGTTTGGTTCTTACTTAGTTTACTTCTCAGAAGTATATGAATAAAGTTTTCTTCTTCCTTTCATTTTTTTTTCCTTGATTGATTGACGCAATTACCTCTTTAAGGATGGATGAATGATCTGTTTGCATCCATGACTAAATTTCCTTAATATGTGACTCAACCATCCGTGCAATATATAACACAATGTCAACAAAAGGCACATACCTCGAAATGTCAAATCCGACATGTCAACGGAAGTAACCTGGCATCAAAGAATTATATAAAAAAAGAAAATTATAAAAAAAGAAGAAAATACCACAAAGTTTGACCAAACGTGACCTCTCAGTTATGTCTAGGTTGGGGAAGGGACAAATGCAGTGATATTAAACCGATGGGAGACGTTAAACCGTCAAACCTGAAATATCTCAGCTTTCAGGAAAGCTCACTACACCAACTTCTGTTTGCAAATGATCCAAAGAGTCAATAACAAATACATGTATACCAGTGATGTACCCTCGAGGGTTTGGGGGGTCAAACCCCAGGACCCAAAAGACAAAAAACGTTCATACGCAAAATTAAAAATTAACTAATACAAAAGAAAAAAAGCGACCGGGAATTTCAGTCTTGGGGTCAAAGTGACCTACCTGACAGAACCCATTTTAATTAAATGCCTAAAAGTCCCTAGTTGTTCTGGTATTTCGTCCAATCGGCGGTATCCCGTTTTAGAACCCTTCCTAAGACAAATCTCTTTGTACGCGTCTAATGAATATATTCCAGCTAACACTAAACGTTCTTACAACGTTTTCAAAACTTTTCAGAACGTTATAAACGTTATATAACATTTTGAAAACGTTTTAGAAACGTTTTGTCTTAGCAGTTTGTTGGACCAGCTGTAAATCAAACTTTGCTCTCAGTGTTAGTACAGTGATACGTAACAGCACAAGATCAGAACAGTAAATTGGAATTCCAACTTTTCGACAAATACACCAGAATTATATAACTTGCTACTGCAACGTTTTGGAATCATTCATTTTCGGACTTTAGCCTGTGGTTTTTTGTTTCCTAATTAACTCAAAGTGATACCATAGAAAGTGGAAATACAGGTTACAGAAGATAGAAATGTCGAGAATAAAAAATATGATGAAACAAAATTAAAGAAGTAACTGACACAAACCGATGCCGTATATAGCAACATTATATTGTTGCACCAAGGCCAAATGGCGTCCAAATTTGTCTTTTTGCCATGACAACGATGGTAAAATTTGTCAGTTCGGAAAATTTCAATTTCTTTTTTCTTGCACCATCGAAACGAACGTTCGCACACAAATTACTTGACGACATGGCGGATTATGGGTCTCAAAAATGAAGACGGGATCCGAAATTAATCATTGGGTACTTGACATTACGTAGTGATATATGGACGATGTAGTGATATATGTAGTGATATATGGACGATGTATTTTTTGGATCCCCAGCTGTTTCACTTCGTTTGAACTCTGCCAAAAAGCAAATACAAAACTTAGAAATAAAAAAGAGGTACCGAAATTAAGAGCATCACAAGAAGAGAACTCATCTGTGGGAGTTCAAACTTTGTTTTTTATGTAATCAGCTTATTGTCTGCATCATTAGTAATTATTTTGTTTGTTAGTACTGCACATTATCTTGTCTGTATCTGGTTTCAGTATTGTGTTTTCAGAGTATACTCTTTTATTTTTTTCTTTTCAGGACATAATTATGCTTGACAACTTTCAAACAATAAATATCTTATGTGAAAGCCACAAATTTGGCTTTACAGGGTAGGAAGTAATTAGCCATCTACGTAAACAATTACCCCGTAAAAAGATCCTTCACCCTCTCTAGATTTTAGCAACGTGGTGAATCAGATTAGTAGCTAATAGCTCCTCCTGAAAAGGATGTTTATACATATGATACATGTTCTGCATGAAAAAACCATACTGTACTATATGGTGGACAAAATACAGAAAAAAATCAAGAAATCATACAAAAGTACAATTCATGAAGTTACGTTGTATCCGGTTGAGACAAGGGTTAGGGAAGTTCAGAGACCAAAAATCCAGAAGGTTTTGTCTCTACAATATTTTTCAGGTTATTTTGGACGGAAGCGTTATGTTGTCGATGTCTTGTCATATACTGTGACGTGAAGTGACGTAAGAGGACAAACAAATGAAGAAAAGGAAAAACAAATGAGGAAACTGCAATGGGTCTACAGTCTGTTATACCAGGGATATGTAAACAACTCATGGGTATATTCGTTTAACGTACTATCGACTAAAAAACTTCAATCCTCGACAACTATGCATGGGACACCTCCCCCCCCCCCCTCCCCCATTCAATGTTGAAAATTTTGGTTGGGACAACGTTGATCTGGGGGGGGGGGAGGGATTGTGAAAGATGAACAAATTTATTTCAGTATTGCTACATTTGTCTCAAAGTGTACCATCATTTTCGTCGAGGACTGTAGACTATAAGATTGCAGAGTCTGGAAACACCCGATGTAATTCATATTTTGTCCTAATGAAATGATATCATTTTTAAAGACTATTGTGTTACTTATCAGTTATAATATTGGACGAACGATTAATTATAAAGGAAGGAGAAATTGAAAATAACATGCTGGTGTTATCATAAAACCGATTAAAATCCATGTCAGGTGAGAAAACTTCAAGCACAAAGAAATTAACTTGATAAACAAAGAAGATTATTCAATATATTTTTATTATTTGATTTTCATCTTCCAGAATCAAAGGGTTTATTGAACAATAGCATGAAACAAAGGAACGCTGAATTCTACGTCCTCTCCTAGAACAATGGGTTCTTCACTTGACAATAATTTGAAGGAATTATTTATGAAAAAAATATGTCCGTCAGAGAGAACTTGTTGTAGTCAAGAACCTTTTTCTCAGAGTGGTTATTTCTTTCTAGGGACACAGAGGAACAGTAATTAAGACTTCAATTGTTAATGAGGTCTATAATGTATCATAAGTTGTACGAACAATAGCTGATAATATGCGCAAACCTGAGATGACCACTCATGTTTGATTGTTATGTTCATTAGCAAATTAGCAAAGGTGATGAAGACGGACAACATTCCTGGCATTTCAAAGTCTCGTTTAGAGCAATCAAAAAAACAAAAATACTTATTAATGTTGAAAAATATCAGAGTATAAAATATGATTTAATACCAAAAGGAGAATAATTGAAGTCAAATTGATTAGCAATGATGAATATACGAGGAAAGCACTCATCTGAGAACGAAATTAGGTCACCAACATGGCAAAATGGAAGTACCGTTTACGGGCGATTGAATTTCGAATTTGTCAAAAAAAAAAGAAGTCCCATAGCAACATTTCCTATTAATTTCTACCAATTACACAATTGAGAATTCTAGGGAATGCATGACCTGCGAATATTTTTGGCAACGAATGCATAATATTCTCAATTATTAGGGCCAATTTAAGGCCATCAGATGGTGAATAATTTATACAACAAATCATTGTAACGCCTTTCTATACCCGTCTGGAATTTCGGTGCAAGTTTGAAGGTATAAAAGAACATACTTGTCGTGACTTGCATATCATCCAGAATCTGCGGAGACCAAGCCCGTTTTGTACAATCACTTCAAGTAAGTCACTGAAACATTTTATTGGTATTTCCTGCATCTCTCTCTCTCTATTTTTTTTTTTTTTTTTTTTTTGTGGCATACACAGAATCAGGAATACGTCTTAATATTTTTCTCAAAGTAACCTTACTCTTACGTTTATATTTTTCCCTTTGCATACTCGATTTTTTAGTGTCATGAGCAACTCAAGTTGAGCAACATGAGCAACGCAAGAGCGACCAATAATTATCATCAAAATGCATTAGAATTGCTTCCAAGGTAGATGAGTTTAAGGCTAGGTTCAAGGCATGTATACTTGATGATGTCATGCAAAGAATGCTCAAACGAAGAAAATTGGAATGGTTAACCTTGAAAACTCCGAAAATGCTTTAAAAAGATGTTGAATATTTGACCTGGGTTCGACTCACGGTCTCAGTATTATATTTGGTAGAGAAAAGAAATCGACATCTGACTTGGAATATGTTGTAAACCTACAAATCTTTTAATTTAACAAACGTGACGAAATATATGACAATTTTGGGGCAATATAGGCTGTGTTGAAGTTACGTAATTGTGAAATCGAGTAGACTGGGCATTTTTTGTACCCTGTATGTATTTTGTATATTACACCTCAAGGGCCCTTTCACTGCCCTCTCCGAATGAATAATCGCGGCTTCAGATGATGCTGGTATCGTTAACTATCAGGACCGGTGTATCGATATTAATATCATATTTACTTGCCCAAGGTAGTCTACGAGTCTACATATCTTATGAAGGTCGGTGAAATAGATATAAATCTAATTCTATTTCCGCTAATTTCCTGTCAGTTAAAAAATCTTGAATGACTCATCTTAGAAAACAAAAAGTCTTGGCTAGTTGGTTTTGTTTGCAGGCTTACTTAAGCGATTTTACATTTAATTCATATGTATCCTAACGGCACAGTTGCAGGGTCGGGAAGCTACATATGTTATTGAGGTTTATCGTTTGCAAATCAATAACACTTCATATCATTAGATTTTGTCCTGTATGTTAGCACTGGGGAAATTTATTACTGACAGTAATTAAATGTTCTTTTCGTATCCAATTTCGGTTATTTCGAGAGCTGTTCGCTTGTTCGGATGATCTGACGTCACGATCGATGACAAATAAAATATTCAGTTTAAAAGCAATTCCAAACAACGAACCGTTGTAAGTGAGGACAAGCTTAGAATGACTTGAAGTCGGGCTATACAGCGTAATTTTTTCCAATCTATCACCCAGTGTTTTCATGATTTTCACGACGCCTAAGTGGTCAAACAGAAACAATAGTCCAGGAACTACAGATTCCTTAATTCATCTACTGACTCTCTCTTGATCTACACCATCCAATTTTGTGATTCCTTTTGCAAAAAGACTTAAAATTACAACGTTGTGATAATCGAATTGTGTAGTGTGCTATTAGGGTTGGGATAAGTTGGTTGACAAAATACTTACCAAGTAGGAATAAATGTTATTCGTATAAATGGGTATAAAATGTATTAACATGTATTATTATTATCATGTTTTAAAATGTATTATTTTAACGTGGAGAATTCATAGCTATCCACAACTTTCTAGATGACGAGAAAGTATCTAATATACCTCTTTTAACAAACAAAGATCATGACTAATTTAAAATTACTTTAAGTAACGTTGAAGTGCAAATGCTGCAGCCTAATGTAAGGCTCTGTAGTAGATTTGGGTGGTTTGATGTGGTATATTATAATGTATTGGCTATTTTGTAATATTTTGTTTCATGTGACGCGGTGACATCCTGGAGTGGCGAGTGTAGTAAAGACACGCTGAGTGATCTGTGATGCTAAGTTCCTAAACGTAGAAAGGAAAGTCAAGGGTTTTGACAAGGAGATATTTGGTTCAAATGAGAAACCGACATGTTTATGATGAATACCATCACCAAATTTCATTTTAAATATTTTGCTTACTTTCTAAGATATTGCATGTTGAATGTTCTTGAAAAAAATCAATCAAGAGAATGCCATGGTTCTGAGAGAGAGATGACACAAATCGACCAAATTCGATTGAAAAATCTGTTGTTGATGTCAATAATTCATTTTCAACACTGACATATTTAACAGTTATACGTAGCATCAACTGAGAATATTGATAATTTTGATTATTGCGTGGCGCACCTCGGTAATTCATCACACAATGTGCACCAACATGTCGGCATTTATCGAAAATTTATAGATAAAAGAAAACAAATCAATACACGAAAATCACTGCTTTCGGCGGTTATGTGACATCATAATTCGACTTATTTAGTTTTACATTCAGTTAAGACAAGGATGACAGCACCCTTTTCTGAATTTCAAAAAGAGTGGAACTTGCGACGGAAACAATATATTTGAATGAAACTTCACAACATGTCTGTCAAATATGTCTGCTTTGTTTGTTGTAATGTTATTTCCAGAGTTTTGCTCTCCTATAATTTCCGTAAAGATGTAATGAATCTATCTTCAATGCGCGACGACTCGTGGGCGTAAGGACGGGGGTAGAGCTTAGAACGTTATGCTAACAGAAGCGTGACGTAGATTTTCTACAAGGACATGGATTTTTGCAACAAAAAATAAGAAGAAATACTTGCCACATAGCACAAAATGGCATTTTACAGACCCATCATCAACATAACCAATTTGAATCAAGCTCCCCAGAAACGATACTTCATGGAGGTTCTAAGCTGCGTGTACCCGGCCAGCCTGGATATAAAGATCTCACATCTGCAATGTCCTAATAAATGAAAAAAAAATCAGTCTTTCATTTTATTTTGATTTGTTTCTTCGCAACACATGTATAAATCAAAACATTAACGCAAGTATATGGTAACGTACAAAAGAGAAAGTAAGAAGTTAGATTTCGCAATTTAGACAAAGAGGTTGCAAAAGGAATTGCTGTTAAAATCTCTAGTGAGGTCAAAAAGTACAGCACTCCCAGCAAACGAGCAAAAGGAAAAGAAGAAAAAATAAGTAAGTATAATACTCCAAACAAAACCTCGTACAACTCTCCTCGCTCCCAACCTCCCTCCATTCCACCCCTGCCCACAACCGCCCCACATCATCTACACTCCAATACAACAGTAAAGAAAAAAAAAATAGTAATCAATAAGCTATGATCAAATCATGTTTGAGGGTATTTCTAAAGAAGAATAACGATTTACAGTTTGGAATGTCGGCCGGTGGAGAATTCCAAAGACCGAATTACAAGAACGAAATCTAGTACTATTTGAGCGGCAAGGAAAACAATGAACGTTATTTGAGTGACAATTGTTTCTAAAGTGCAAGTCTTTGTTACTTGTAAAAATAGGATCGAATAGTTTTGGGAGATTTTTTGTATGAGCTTGATAGGCCAATGTTTCAAGAATGATGTTAAGTAAGTCATGCAGTTGAAAGGTTTGAGGATAAATTTTTGGCACTGTGACGGTAATGAGCATTACAAATGTTACGAATTGACCTTTGTTAAAGCAAGACTAGTTTATTCAAAAGTGAATTAGTTGCACTGATCCAAACACTGCAACAATTCCAACACCTTTAGAAGTTTTACATAAAAGAAAATGTATATGGTCAGACCAAGGGAGGCTTGACTCGATGTAGACCTCTAGAAACTTTGTGGCAGTTACCGTTTCGACACTAACATTACCTAAAGTAAGATCAACATCTTAAGTCTTACTGAATGGACCAAATACAACATAATTTGTTTTACGAACATTGAGAGATAACTTAGTGGCAAAACAAATTCCCCAGTCGTGATACTTAGGTACGTCACAACAGACTGTATGTCTCAACATGCTTGAGTTGCTACCTTGGTAAAAATATTTCTATTATTAGCAAATAGTATTGGTGAAGAATCAGAGAATACATCACAAATATCATTGGGTAGATATACAGAGGTGGGGCAAATATCGAGTCCTGTGAAACTCCATATCTGATGTCACGCAGACAGGAATTATGGTGATTGTAGTGGATATACCGCGTTCTATTACACAGGTAGTTGCGAAACAATTCAAGTGCAGTACCTCTTACGACATGAAAAGTTAGCTTACCTAAGAAGATTTGGTGGTCAAGTGTATCGAATGCTTTGGAAAGATCTAAAAAATAAACCAATTGCGGAATTTTTATTCTCAAGGGCCTTGAAAATATTATTAGTTGCAGAGATATCGACCAATTCCGTAGAATGGCGGGGCCTAAGGACAAACTGATTTTCAAACAAGGCGTTATACTTCTTAGGGAAAACCAATAGGTGGTGAAAAATTAGCCTTTCAACAATTTTTTTTTTTATTCGGACGGTAAAACAGATATTGAACGGTAATTTTCATACACTTGGGGATCACCTGTTTTAAAAAATTGGAATAACTTTGGCGATCTTACGCCTATTTGAAAATACTCATGTACTGAATGAAAGATTGATAATATGGATTAAAGGTTTTACAATGGAATTGATTAATAATCTGATAATGCCAGGCTTGAGGTCGTCAGGGCCAGCAGATTCGTTTGGCTTTAGACATACAATGGCTGTCTTCATCTTCAGCAGTAGAATTAAGGAACATAGAACTAGTAATGTGTTTAGATGGATGCAGAAATTTCTGACAGGGGTAATTACTATTTATCTTGTTTACGTTGACAAAGAAGATAGTAAAGCTATTTACTACTACATGTGCATCAGAAACTGAGCTGAATCCATCTCTAAAAACAGTGTTAACCGTTAATAATATATTACTCCAAGTGGTCTTGGCATCACGTTTACACATAAGGAATTTGTTTTTAAAGTAATGGAGCTTTGAAAGACGCATAGCATGATTTAGCTTATTACGATAACAAATGAAAATGTCTTTGAAATTGTAGGATTTTTTAATAGCTTATTTTTCATTTAAATAAACACTATAATACCGGAAGTGATGGTCTAAGGATGACCCCTTTTTGACCCTTGAATTATTGGTGACAATAATAAAAGGAAAACAATCATTGCAAATATTCTGAAGTTGTTGTTGAATTAAATGTTTGTTCCTCGAACCTAGCCAAGTCTCTGAGAAACCTATGGCTGAGAACTCAGTTTTGAGAATACAAAGAAAATCCGATAAGTTATAATACTTTCGAATAAGGATGCGACTGTTTTACATGAAAAACGGAGAAATTATCATTATTAGCAAGATTGCTAAAGCTATCAACATCAAAATATTCACAACTGTTTGGATTGTAATCTTCAGTTACAGACATTTAAGAGGAAAAAATACAAAATGGAATAGAGTAAACAATAAAGAAAATGAGAAAACTTCTAAAAAGTATTAGGAAAAGTGGTGCACAAAGAAGAAACGAAGAAAAATAAAAGTCACGAGAAAAAAGTGAAGCAGCAAAATTATCAAGGAAGTCAAATGGAATAGCTGTGAACCAGCTGGTATCGTGATCAAAAGAAACTTAATAGTCCATGTAAAACTAAGGTTAATATAAAACCAAAGCCTGAAGTGTCAATTGGTACTGCGCATGTGGAGCATGCATGCGTTTCCTCTACCATATATCCATTATTCACTAGAAAAGCGAAGCATCGTCCCTTGATCTGAAGTTACTCGCGTGGGGGGCCCACTTCTTTTTTTCGGCCAAATCGATTTTCGTTAGATCATCCCCTCTATGAAAAATGGTTTGTCCTTCGTTCCTTTGTTATTTTAATCTTCGTTTGTCATAGGAAAGACATCTCACCAGTATGTGGGGTGGTATTCCATTTCTTGCTCTTTCATCTCTATGACAAACGCTGGATTGTGATGTTTTGTTAAGCCACGAAACAAAGAAAGAAGCTGATCTTGAACAATGGCTTCCACTCTCTGAAAAATGGTTATCACTTGGATTGATTTTGTTAAAAGTATTGCAGGCTGGCAAAAGTGGACGAGCGTTAACTTTTAAAAAGTCGTTAAGGTCGACAACAGAAACACATCTCACCGTCTCTTTAATATACTGCCTAAGAGGAGCGCCACCATCAAATAGCGTGAAAAGTGTTTGAGCGTGAACACTTCCTAGATCACCGGAAAAGGCGTCCTTGGCATTTTTTATGGGGGGGGGGGGGGAAGGGGGTTACTCTCCGTCTCACTGCACGCTCTCAGAAAGAAAAGTACCTAAATACGTTTTGGATCAAAATATGCTGGGGGGAACCTCAATCGGAAGGCATGCCAATTGTGACGTCATTTGATATAATAATGGGTCACTTGATGTGACGAGTGACGAATTAAAAGGATTTTAATGAAACATTAATTGAACATGTCACATCATTTTGATCACATCATATCACTAAATAAAAGAAACAATACCGTCGTCACATCACAACAAATATTTTCTTTGATTTGCTGTTTTTCCATTTTCTTTTACGACCACCAGTTGTCTCGGATTTCCAAGGCCGTTAACTACAAGATGGCTACCGTGAGGTTCATCTTCCTTGCCGTATTAGTCTTCGCTGTTGCTATGTTTGTAGCCATCGAAGGTATAAAAAACAGAGAAATAAGGAAACGTCTGAATTGCTTCTAAGATTCTGTCAACAGTTTTCATCAAACAAGGTCTATACACCATGAACAAACTTGGGCCAAATTAACATTACGTTCAGCGCATATGTGTAGCTATTTACTGTTTCTGGATGAAATTGCAGAACATAACATGGTCAATTACAATTTCAAACCTCTTTTTTTTTGGGGGGGGGGGGTAAGCAAGTATCAGGCCAACAAAAGTTGAAATCTAGTACCGGTACACCTTAATTCTTCTCACTGGTCGAGGTCCGTGTTCTACTGCCAATACCGTGTAAATTATTTTCATTTTTGGCTTACGGTAGTTTCATAATTTCCAGAGGACCGAATTAAGTAAACTAACGCTATTATGCTACATTAGCATTATGAATTGTGAAACAGGGTGTTATCAGCAATTAGTGCTTCCTTTGTTCATAACAGAAGAGCATGTGTTCGCTTAATAACGGTGCAACTTATACGAAATATATATATATGCTTCCAACTGACAGCGGTTGCCGAAAAACTCCCACTAACAATTCCCCCTCTGAAAATTTTGATGAGCCAATTCCCACCAGGACATTTCCCAACTCGGACAATTCCCCCTAGGACTTTTCCCACACTCCTTTAACCTTGCCCTTTTAACGAAAAATCTCACAAAGGAAGAGTTGTCAGAGGGGAAGATCCTCCGAGTTGGGAATCATTTCCCAACTCGGAGTCGGTCCGAGAGGAAATTGTCCAACCGGATATTATCCTGGTGGGAGTTATCCGGGGTAGTCGTCGGGTAGCTGGATATTATAATGGTGGAAATTATCCGGTGTAGTTCTCCGGTAACGATGATCATTTGTATTGTATTGAAAACACTGCAGAGGGCATTAATAGCCTATGATAACGTTCTGTACTACAGCCATCCTCTTCAGACCAGCCACAATATACTCCAACTCAAGAAGGGGGAGGCACCAATTATTTTTTTTTTAATCGTCTGTTAGTCAGCTTAACTTGTTTGAAGGAGGGTAGTAAAACATTTCTGCCTAAGAGTTTCTGATTTTAATTGTTTTACGATACTCAATAGAAGGTATCCTAGGCTAGACGACAACTTTCCGGCTAAGCGGACCAAACTGGTACTCTTTAACACAAAGGTCAAAGTTCCATGTCTCTCAGTGCGGCTTTAGTGATACTATCATTTCAACCTATAGTATATACCGTTTCGAACGAAATTTCGGTAGCATTGGCAGAACCTTACTGCAGTTAAAAGTGTATCTCATCTACGTTATTATTAAGTTACATTCTTTATCTTCATTTTACAGGTGGCGGTTACTGTAAGACGGGATGGACAAAATCAATAACCAAGGGCTACAATTCTGGCAGCCCCTCGTGCAAAAGTTGCGAATGTGTCAAAAATGTGTGGAATTGTACAACCACAGAGGGAGTGACATGTTAGCGGCCCCTCAGCAGGTGAAAATATATATTGATTGATTAACCGTAGCTTCTATAACGTATTACTCTCCCCTGTCTCGCATGCAGAACAACGGTCATAAAGAGGAACGATCATATCTAACCCACCCGCCCCCTCCCCCCCCCCCCCCCCCCTCCCAAAAAAAAAGGTGGACATACTTGGGTCAAGATTGCATTCCCGTTTTGTGAGAATGGGACAAAAAAGTTGATATGACGAAAAACATGTTACTGTATGAGTCACATCCGGGATGCGAATCCCACAAATACCGCTCCGATAGTGAGTATATTCTTCATGTCAAACTGTGGGCCTATTATGGGGAAAGAAAATCATGTGCGATACATGATTTTGAGACGTAACGAAACATTTGTCCTGAGGATAGGTCGCCAATTATTCAACATAGGATACCATTGCTTCTACAGTCACTATTAACCTGGCACTTGATTCAGATTTGGACTAATAGTTAAGCAGATGTCAGCAGTATACCGTCTAGGTACCATTAATTGGAATTAATTTGAACCTTTAGCCTGGGTGTGTATGACGTAATCAATTCAGCAAACTAAGTAGATGAAAGTGAATTAAACGGGTTGCTAACTAAAATACTGTCTTTGACTGACTCAATACTTCCGTGCAGGAATTAGCTGTTCTAGTGATTCTTCATGGGTGTCAATCCGATGGAAAATGGTGACCCGTGCACAGGGTTTGAAGAGGAGGGGGGATACAAATCAAGCTCAGGGGGCACTTACTTTTCTTTAAACGTATGATATTGTTATGACCGCAGGGAGGAGAGGAAGCAATCCAAATGATCCTCTATCTTGATTACACGTCAAGAGGACATATACTGGTTTGTCTGAACACATCTCCCCTGGATGGACACTACATCATGAAGCTTTCCTACATTTGAAGTAGACCAAGTTAGTTTGAGTCCCATGATTAGTACCGTATGCATCGCGAGGACCGTCAAAAATCATTTAAATGTCCATCATGTTATCACCATCAAATTATTCTCGTCTTTTGTTTATTTTGCTATTATTCTCTTATTTGGGCGCTATTTTACTAGCAATGATTTGCCTCCAAAGCCAAAGTCCCTGTGGGTGCACAGGGAAAGATTAGGAAAGCAATCGACGTGGAGGAGTTTCGGACGCTGTAAGACTGAACCGCTGTCAAGTGGGGAGTGTGAGAGAGAATTCTTCTGCTAGGTGGTGAATTCGGACTAAGGACACGGTTCTCAGACAGACGTTCCCTTTCTTTCACACGATCAGTGCATCGCGCTCACAATTTTCTTTTCTTTTTTTTCTGTCTTCAAAAACATGACCAAGTTGACCCTTCTTGCTCAAGTCAAACATTGGATTTCGAGTACAAACCCTCAAGGTCATGTTCGACATGGAAAGTTTGGCGGCTTTCATTAAGTAGAGACTTGATTAATGTAGGAACCCACGGTGTGATAGTTCGGCTGGAACGATGTTTTCTCGATGTTAATCCTGAAGGAAGCGAAGCAGAACAAAATGATTAATGGTGTTTGCTTCGTAACGGAAGAGCACTAATGTAACAGGATCATTACGTTTTTGCGTTTTGGTATTTCTCCTTTCTTTATTTTCCTTCTATTTTGTTTACCCTTATTTGCCTTTATGTTAAAAAAAAAACCAAGTGTATTTCCTCCCATTTAGGTTATACCAACCGTCTGTTAACAATTTCATTTTCCATAGTTAAGAATATTGCTTAATGTTTTATTCTACACTTGCTGTCGGTTTTTTCGAGTGTATTTCCACTTGTCCAAATTTGCAAAGAGCAAGATAAGGTCGATCGAAGTTAAGTCAGCTTGAAATGCATCTCAGGTAATTTGTTACGTCACAAAGCAGCAAAGATTTCATCATTAGACATGATCATTGACACTTTAAAAATGTCAACATGAACATATGTAATGACAGAACATGATCAGACTTGCAAACAGGGTAAAGGGTAAAAATGTTATTCTCAGTTTTATATTCCTCGTTATTAGCTTCAGTCATAGTTTAGATATAATATACCCATCGTCCTTAAAAATTAAATCGCAGTTGTCATGTTCCTTCCTTTTTTTTTTTCTTGTGCTCTCGAAACTTTGCATCCTCCACCGATGACGTATCATGGGACACATTCAAATGTTCAAATGTACATCCGACTGATCGGTTTATTTGGCATTTGGTTGTTGATTTTTTGGTCATCACGTTTGGTGGAAAACTAATCTACTGATTTTCTGGAAGATCACTGATTTCTGTATCATACATACATAGGATGATGTATATAAATGATAAATTATACAATCTGTGTTTTGATCGTCTAATTTATTATGTGGTAAATTCAGCTCTACCGTCTGTATCGAGCACTCTACTTTGGTTAGTTATCATCTATATGGCTATATATCGCTGATGGTAGTCGAAAGACCATTGGTAGAGCCTTACACGCAAGGCCTGATAAAAAGAAAAGATTTTAAAATACAAACTGAACTACATGTCCTAACATAAAACGTGAAAGGACCACCCCCTCCCTCAACCGGATTTTATGTTGTCCTGTGGCTGCAATTTCATACTTTAGGAACGTCGCAAATGAATTGAAGACTACAAGACCATTCGTGAATCTCTGGAACGCCTGAGAGTGTGCACTGTGTAGTACCCACGTACTGTGTGTAAGTTACTTGCGCGTTCCAAGTCAACTGACAATGAAGAACGTCTCTCGATTCGCAGTGAACAATACGGTAAAACTACAAGCCGGAAGTGACGTAAAGAAGGCTGAGCGCTTGATTAGTGGTTCATCGTGAGACGGTACCCTGTCTTTAACCATTTAAAATATGTTATAAGTATAATTAATATGATTTTTTTTCATGTTTTTCTTTCTGTCTTTTCAGGAGAATTTGGCGATGAGTGGTCTTCTGTAGCTACTCGAAGATTTATTCGTTTAAGGGAAAACCATCTGATCATTTAGAGAAAATAGAACAAAATACTCAAGGAAATGGTTCTCATATATTGCTGTTGGCGATAAATTTCAAACTAAATTTTACACTTAATATAATAATTTCACAATTATAAAATTAAACCGGAAATCATTAACACAATCATATATTTTGTTGTCGGTTTTATTTTGTCTAATTTATTTTTTTTTGCAGTATTCTGTCCTCATATCTACCCCCCTGACCCCTGTCTCATAAAAAAAAAAAACTACCCAACAGGGAAAAAAGATTCTCAGTGACGAAAAAAAAATTGTTAGAGCGACGATTGAAAAATCTTCAATACCAGTCGGAATTTTTCACATCTCAGTCTAGTACATGTTATGGCATACAAAGGTTTTGCACTAGATTTTATTTAGGGCGGTTGCCTATTAATTTCTCTAAAAATCTGAAATATCATTTGAATTAATTATATTTCAGTCTAGGAGCGACGATGGTCGAAATATCTGAAATACCACCTGGAAATTTTCATATCTCAGGCTAACACATTTTACGACTTCAAGTGACGTCAAAAATATTGCATCACTAGATTGCACTTAAGGTCATCCTGTGGGGAAAATAGCTCAAACAGCGGGATGGGGAATACCGCGTCCCTTATGCAACTCTTTCATAGACCAGCCATAACTCAAGTTTTTCCCCCGCCTATCAGAATATATTTTATGATATTTTTTTCTCATCAGGGTGGCCATCATTTACAAACGTATCGGTTTTCTTACCAAAAAAAAATAAACTAGCTCTACTTTGCTATGCAATATCAACTTTTGTAACAAACTAATGAAAAAACTGTTGTTGTCAGAAAGTATAGTAAAAAGGCGTAGACAGTAAAAATTGTTAAAAAATTGTTGCAATAGATGCAAAATATTGCACCAGATTTTGTTAGCTTTGCCTGATATAGTTGACAATATCTCTAAAAAATGTTTTTGTTAAACTGTTGTATTGACTTTTCTGGAGACAACTATGGCGCAATTATTAAAAATTAAAGATCCCTACTTCAAGGCTGGGTGCATGCAGCCTAAAACAACCTGGAAGTCCCATTTCCGGTTATTCGAGGGGTGGGTGCTTGTTAAACCAAAAAGTGTCTGGTTTATGCTCCCCGCCAACCGATGGTGGCTCTGCGCTGCGATAGTCCTGTCGGGTGGGTATGAAAGGGCTACGCCCTTAGGTCAGACCCACACTTCCCGCTGAAAGCCATGGACAGGCGTGCAGCGTGTCATATTAATGACTTATAGGCAATATGGTCCCCAGTCAGTAGACCCTGCCGGTGCCCTGATAATTACTGTTTACATTCTATTCACGTTCATCATCTGACTAAACCAGCGAAAGTTGTTGTTGTTGCTGTTTTTCGAAATATCGCTGAGAATTTCTGACCTCTCGCCAGTCTATTTGCGACCACACAAAAAGTGCTTTTTCTCTTACATTTTATGCATGACGTTTCGTAACGTCGAGAATTTCACTTGGATGGACAACAAGCAGGGAAAGACATTTGATAGGAAGCTTCTACCTCCCCCCCCCCCCCCCCCCCCACCTTCAAGCTGGTTACATCACTGCTAGATCGAGAGAACTTGTAATGCCGGTTTTCGCTTCAGACTATCATCAAGTACGAACAATATAATCATTTACATTTCGTGGGTAGGTAGTTTTCAAGAGAATGGTCAATATTCTACACAGAACTGAATACAGTTATACGATTCATGTTCACCATCCTTAAAAAAGTGCAAAGATTAATATGCAGCTGATTACATTTAGAATGAATCAGATAAGATTGAATTCGAAGTAAGGTGGTGGGGGGGGGGGGGGGCGTAACTAAGGTTTGAATAAATAAAACGTGATAGTTAAAAATATATGTGTCTAAGCGGTAGGGATCCATTCCAGCAAATTCAGAGGAATACGTGCTTATATGTTTGAGAAGGAAGATTTTATGTTTTAGACGAGACTCTTTTTTTCAAATTATTACAGACGTTGCAAACAATTCTTAATGTTGCTGCACTAAGGCAAACCACCGTCATCGCTGGTACAAGTTTTGCATAATACTTACATGCCCCCCCCCCCCCCCCCAAGGATCAGTTTGTATTCTTCTCTAGTTTCAAATGATCTATCCCTACTGGTCCGTTTGGAAAGAACCAACAGATTAGTACTAGAAAAAAAAAAAGCGAGAGGTGGGGTTATCACTTATCGTTGTCATGGAAATGTGGGTAAAGATCAAGGGATAGCGAAACAGCCATATTGATGCTTGGCTGACTTTAAAATTAATATTGACAGCCAATAAGTTTGTCCACCAAATTTAATATTTACTAGCGTGTTAATGCAAAGTAAAAAATATAACAAATGTCGTTCTGCAAGACCGGCTCATAATGAGAACAGATGAAATATCAAGATCGAAGCAACAAATCTACATAAAATAATAAGTTAAATAGAACGTCAGTGAAGGCAACATCAAAATAATAATTGTGCAACTTTAATTTACCGAATACACAGTTCCTTTAATTAAATGTATTGTTTCGTTCTGCAGCAACGATAGTCAAAATATCTATAAAAAGGCAAGTTTAACACAGATTTTTCACTATTACCGTTGCTTGTTTCGATAGAAGACAATCCATTGCTGTTACTAACGAGTAAGTCACATTTCATTATTTTAAGGGAACGTTTCTGTCTCATTTTCAAATTAAACAGATTTTTTAGAATTCGTGTTTTTTTTTTGTTGTTTTTTTGACACGTTTGGTTTGTTAAGTTATCAATACGACACATAGCACACACATATCAACTTTCTGACTAGAATTTTTTCAATATCTGGAGCACTTTCTTCACATTTAAAATGAGGTTTCCTTTCAAATAAGAAAGTCTTGGTTAGAATTTTCCGCTTATTTTTTTTTAAGTGGAATCAGAGAATCATTCCACTTCAATATTGGCTATTGTCAATCGACTGTTGACAATTGCGTTTCTGAGTTTAGGACCGTAGATATCTTTTTAGGTAAAATTACGTGATACTATAAAAAAGCCTGAGTTTATTTCAAATGCCTAATAATACCAACCAAAGGAATTTCCAAATGCCCTAAATTTTTAGTATGTGTGGCGATCGCTAATTTACACTGATCCTACTCGGTCAAGGTTACATTTTTTTCTTTTCGTGCTATTTGATTCTAGTATTAATTACATTTCATTTCACAGCAAGAGTTCTCGCAAACAAGTTGTATTTAGTCAAGTTTGTTTTCCTAATTCGAAAGGCTCTATGGAAGTTGGCATTGACACACGATGTTAAAGTCGGCGGTAGTTGATGTTTTGCTTTTATATAGACCTACATGATTTTGTTTTCCGCACTATTTCTGTTGTGAGTTACTCAATAGCACTGATGTGCGGTATTGGACATTCAGGCATGCAAGATAAGAATAATTGTAACTGGTAATGGGTATGAATCGAACAATTTAACGATGGGCATTAAGGCTTAAGTGCAATATAATCAAGTAAGTTGATTTTTTCTCTTTAGTTTTAAATAATTAACGTTTTCGTTAAAATTTTTGAGAGGATTACATGTGGATGACATACATGTCAATAACCAAGGAATGTTTACCAATAGTTTCAACAAATAACTTATGAAAAAAATGATTCGGAACTTTAAAGTCATCTAAAAGGAACTCAAAGAATTTTAAGTTAACGACAACTCACACAGCTAAGTTACAAATAGTGCAGAGAGAAAATATTAGATTAATTTCTTTAATGTAAGGCTTTGGCAGGATTTTTGTTACAGTTTAGTTCTTCCGTTTGGGCTTCCTCCTGGCATGAGCTGTGCACCATTACAGCGAGTACCGAGAAATAGCTTTCACCGTGCAGAGCGTTATTGGTCAGAAAACTACTCATGTTTATGCATAAGCTTTGTATGCAACCCACCCTCTCCCGCCTCCTTGCATTTCATTCGGACACAGAATGACATATATAACACCTTCCAATTAAAAGAAAATGTTTTAATCTTATTTTGTTTCGTCTGATCAATGATTAATGAAGATTCTGAGAGATACATCCAAGTTACTTCTGTGAACTACACCACCTAACACACATTTTGATGGTTTAAATTAAGCTATTATGATTTTGATTGATAATAACTTGGGTGGGGGGCACTAGCAACTACACATTAAATAATAGTTTCACAGGGGGATTTTCAAAAATCACTTTGGAAAGAACTTGAAAAGATGGAAAAAATATTCTGTGAGAAACATTTTTGATGATGTGTTCGTTATATTGTATCTTATTTTGTCCACAGACCCCAAAGGACTGACGCGTGAGATCAAAATGGCTGCCATTCGCTTCATCTGCATTGCTCTTCTTGTGCTTACAGTAGCTACATCCATGATGGTTGAAGGTAAAAAAATGTCTTTCCTTCTCGTTTTATAGTTAATAACAGGTACCACTCGTTCTGATTCCTTCATCACAAGGTCCAAATGGTCCACTCATAAGAACAGACGAAAAAAAAAAGAGGTCCTCCCCTCCCTTCCCTTAAAATAAAATTAACAAACAAGTAAAACATCAAATGGGAGCAGTAAAATTACCACACTTTACATGGAAGGATATACATTGCCATTTTGTATTGCTTGTTGCAATAAAAGATCTATACAAAGTCTTTCGTGATACCAAAATCGTTCCTACTTAACAAAGAGAGTAAACCATTCATGTCTGGATTTTTTGAGAGGATGCCACTTCTTTTTGTAGAATTTTTACGTCAAGACTATCGGCTGTGTCTCAAAGGAGGAATGAGAAATTAACCTATTTTTTATTCAGAGTTGCGTTGGCGAGTTTTACCCCAAATCGTGACTCATTGTTCTGTAACTTTCACGTTATATATGCATGAATTTTTTTTCTTCCACTGTCACATTATATCTGCATTGTGAAAATCTTTTCCTGCATCTGTCACATTACATATGCATTGCGTGTACCTGTTCCTGCATCTGTCACGTTGCACCATGCTATGAATCTATCCTACATTGGTTACATTACTAAGGTTTGTACTTATCTTTTCCTGCATGTGTCACAGGGACAGGGTCATTAAGGATTTTGTTCTTGTTTTGAAGTGCACTAGATTCAACCATGCATTGTGAAACTGTCTGTCATATGAATGATGTACATAAAAACAGTGTTCTCAACAGGGTATATGAGTTTCTATACCAATATCATGACCATAAGAGCTATAATGAGATGTCTACAATGTAATGTCAAAGACACAACTGATTTTCCTTTTGGAGGGGTGGAAGGGAGGGGTGCACCCACTGCAACCCCTTGATTCCTTTTCTGTGTCATGTTTTACTATGCACAGTATGAGCCTGTTACTGTGTCTGTCACATTATGTACATATTATAAATCTGTTCCTGCATGCATCCGTCACATTGTATATGCATTGTCTGTGGCTGTTCCTGTATCTGTCACATTTTGTGCATTGTATAAATCTGTTCCTGCATGCATCTGTCACATTGTATATGCAGTGTATGTAAATGTTCCTGTGCCTGTCACATTGTAGTATATGTAGCCTAGTGTGATAATCTATGCCACGTGAAACCAAACGTAGCCTAATTCATGCGGCACGGGCGAATGCTTTTTTTTTTTAAAACGAATTCTCTATTTTGTTTTCTGACGTAACGTGTCGTATTAATTAGTATATAGTCTAAAATCAAAGACATCACTGACTTGATCTCAAATTTGACGGTTCCACTTAGTTGGTCTGATTTTCAGGAGAAGTTTTTGCCTGTATTCTACACATTCATCCGCATTGTCCCATGTCAGATGAATATTAATACGTGTTTTCATTTTGTTAAAGTTAAGTGATCATAAGAGAACTTTCACTGTAGTGTTAGCTATTTTGTCAGCTAATATTCGCCGTAACATGCACACGATGACGTCTTAACACGATAAAACACGTAAAATCCCCTTTACAGAACGATCACGCCTTTCAAATACTTTTTTTTTCATCACTTGTCGCATTTCCACCAACTGCAGGAAAATTGAAGAGAAAAAATACCTTCAAAGCAACCGTCAGAAGGATTTAGGACAAAGACAGTCTGAGGAAGTTGCATGTCAACTGTAATCCTATCATTCATTAGTTTGTTTTCGTCAACTCACAGACGTTTGCATGGTTTTGTTTTGGTTACTTTCTCTTCTTTTTTTTTAATTCTTCTTCCAGAACTTTTCCTGTCCCCTTTTCCTCTCTTTTTGCTATTTATTTATGTTCTGTCGGGGCTGATTTTTTGAAAGAATTGCAAGACATTATCAATTATACATCAGATGTAAAATACCTCACGACCTTCATCTTTTCACGTAGTAGCTTTTTGACGTGTGAAGGGTGGTGCGTTAACGTGTTACTAAGTTACAAGGTGAAAGATCAAATACAAAGTGATCTTATTGCATTCAGTTTTAAATAATCTCAAACGTTCCGAACAATGCGCCACCCACCCCTCCTCCCCCCCCCCCCCAAAAAAATGAGATGCATTTCTAAAATGTGTCAACTTTATTATGGCACCCGAAAACGAAGTCTGTATTAAAAGGGGTGGGAGAGCGATATATTATCAAATTACTTACTGTTTTTTTTTATTTGAGACACATAGACACCCGGGTGCATTTATTCATTGTGACATACATGGCACTGTAGAACAAGCACACCATGTCTTAGTTTCTGAGATTCATGTAGGCACAGTTAAATCACGTGACTGTTTTTTGTGTATATATCTGCAGCTGCTCCAGAGTGCACCAAGAATCAGTTCACGTTCACTCCACTTCCCAATGGCAAGTGCAACAGATGCGAATGCACCGACGGCGAATGGGTTTGCAAAGCTAAGGCGGGAGGTTGCTAGCGACCTCAGTAAGTGTTGAATGTTTGAAAAAAAGAAGAAGGTTGGTCTAGTCCATGTGTGACATCTAACCCACACAAAATTTCCACAATGTACTAAAATCATGTCTCGAGAAAACCCTTTTCTGGATGATAGAACATGAGGTGACATCGAGTCATACCATCAATGGTTAGGGGTTTGTTCCTTCGATGAATCCTTATCATGTGTGATATCATGTGAGGATTGGCTGGTGTGAGGAACAGAGCCAATCCTGACAGGATACCATACATGTTTATGTCTTCTCGAGAAGACACATTCTATACCTGACAGTATGTTTATAGCTATCTCGTCAAATTCCACCATGCAAGAAAGGTTTCTATGGATATGACTTAAAAAGATATAAACTGTTTTCAAATTATACATAGTATAAGATGTATCAAAAATGAAACGAATACCGTTTAAATTCCTTTTTCTTATAGTTTTCTCCCCAAAATGTACGTAATCAGACGGAATTGGATGGCCTCACGGGCAGTAGATCCATACGACTTTCTCATAGAGTGGTCTTTGTGACAAAAGAGACTAAATCTTGTTTGTCCCGTATCTCTCTTATGGACCACGTAAATCGAATATTATACAGACTATGTCACTACCGGAGACGTGGCGGGGTAAATGTTGTGGAATTTGCCAAAAACAAGTAAATGAAATTAAGGTAGTGAAAATAAAAAGAAAAGTCGCATATTTAAGTAAATAGAAATTATTTTGCCTGTAACCCTTTTGTTAATCACCACCGGTCTTCCGAGACTTCTTTTTTCTTAAGTTTGCACAATACCGACATTTCTTCCCCACTCCCAAATATATCTACCAGTCTTAAACCGATTCACCTTTGTATCAAAAGACTCCTCCCCCCTTGATATAACTCCTGTTTTTTTTTTCTTCTAATTTCACAGGGTAAAGCGAAAGGCTGATCCTCGTAGGAGATTCGTAATGAAAGGTGATTGGTCATTGACGTAGGACGTCATCGCTGGTTTTTGCATGAATTAAAACAACAACCAATATGAAACGATTTCATCATCATGGTTTTTCTCCTTATTTTCTTTTTATTTTCATCTTAGATTTCTGTTCCCTGTCTTTAAAAGACTTCCTTTAAAATGTTTCCGAGTAAAGTAATTCCCGCACTAAATGGTTTTAATAAAGAACGCATTCCGCAAAATGATAGAAATATCCAAAGACCACTCTCTCCGGCCTCATATTTTTTTATTTTTCCATTTTAGATTTCTCTTTCCTTCCTTTTTTTGGTGTTTTCACTTTTTATTTCAAAACTTCCTGAAGAAAAATAAACACACACTGGGACAAAAATCAAAACCGACACCTAGATATACAGCCGGTGATTGCCACGCATCAAAGAATTCTGCAAACATCGGGATTAAGCAACAGCGAGCTTCGGGCACGCTAAATTTTAGGCTACGATCAGTTCGATGTTACCATTACAACACCCCCCACCCCCACCGTCTTCCTGCGCCCCTCCCCCGATTCCATCGCCCTCCATTCCCGCTGTCTCTGTTTAGAAGTCGCAAGTGTCTGGAATTCTTCCAATCGGTTAAATACAATTATTGAGAGCGATTTCTTTCATTGCTTTCTCTCTTCTTTTCCGAGGGAGGAGTTTATCCTTTTAACGAGATTTAATTTAAAGCGAGCGTTTATTACTGACATCCGAGTCATGAGAAGACACGTGGTATCGCGAGACCATGGGGGTTTATTCAGCAAGATTCCGGACATCCCCCCAACACTCCCGCACCGTGGGAATCCAGTTTCACCCCGGAAAAATTTTTGGTCGGAGGTAATCTTCGTCTCTGATATTAAACAGAATTCTCAGTACTATGTTTCGCTATAGAATACGCATTACGGACCCTCACATAAGGTTAAGACGGTATCTTGAAGAATACAAAAGTTGAACATTCTTCCTCTTAGTAGGGTTGGTTGGTTGGTGATTAAGATGGTCACGTGAGATTGGAGTACACCAGGTAACCAAACCAGGATCGGTTTCACAACTAAATTTGGAGTTGGGGAGGGGAGAGATTTTTTAAGCCCTACAATTTCTTCAAAGGAGAATCGGTAATTGTCACCAATTAATCTGCGTAACTCCCTGGGAGGTCTTTCGTTACGAAAGTCCTCCGTGTGCAGAAATTATATGAGTTGCATTTTGCTAAAATAGCAGAAATATCGAAGACAAAAAAAAAACATGCTTAGATGACCCAGACAGTTCAGAATGTCAGTTTTACCGTCCACGTGAGACACACAAGAGGAAATCGCCCAAATCACCTGGTTTGAATATTTACGACTGACGACGCGACAGGTTACGTCAGCAGAAGGGATGAATTTTAACCACTGTAAGAATTCCAAGCCTATATTTTTTGTTTCTTTTTTTTTTAAGGACGGTATAGTTTTCTTTTAAGGCAGGGACCCCTCACAACTCCCTTAGTTCACATTAAGTTACGTCGAATACAGAGGGCGGTATTAAAGGTCATTAGCTGCTTCCAGCACCATAGAGAGACGTGCATTAGTTGTGGGGAGACATGTAAGTTTGGGGTGATGTATCTCATTCAAACGAGAAGTTCTTCAAGCGAACATTTTTGCTGCTGACTTACTTTCTACTCACAGCCATTTGTAATGATTTCTCACGGTATGAACCATCTATACTGGAGTCTCGAGCTATGCTTCAACTCTTACTGTTGCAAACCAGTTTCTAACCTATATCCAGTCGATCCATAACATGATATCAGGTATTTTTGAAAGTATTGAGACTTGCAACCGCTGACCTTCCGTAATGTCTCTGACAAAAACCTAAACCATTTCAGGTCTATCAGGTATGCTGTCTTGAGATAACGTAAAACCTAATGAAACCTGACCATGATGTAATTGATGTTATGGATTAGGTGGGACATATATCTGATACAAACATGAATAAACATGACCATACACTGGGTGTTACCCACATCTGCATAATGAATATTCATGAGGGATGTTGAGGACTGCCCTTACCCTTCTAAATCCCTCCTTACTATCCATCCTTCGACACTACAATGAGATAACGACATCAGACAAAAAAGTAGTGAAAAAACTCCAGGGTCATTTCTTTAAAGATACAAATCTTTTCTTTCCTAGTTTCATAAACTTTTACAAATATTGTCTATTTCTTTTTAAAGGTAACTTTACAATTATTTCACAAATTTCTCCTTCACTTCTAACAGTTAATATATTAATATAATTATGACGATACCAATGGTTATAGCAAATGGTATATAATTTACAGAAAATATAAGGATATTTTTTTTTCCTTTCTCTTTTGGTTGAATCATGTTTTTAATAATAATTGATAACGCCAATCCAAAATTAAGGAAAAGAGATTGAAAAGTACAAAGTACCATACATGAACAAAACACAGAAACCGGTGAAAAAGATTATAATTAAAATAATAAAACAGATGTAATAATAAAATGTATCATCATGTAGAATATGTTAATGAGACTCTGAAATGAATATGCAGCAGAAAAGGGGAAAAAATGGAAACCTGACATGTACACTAAAATGCTATTTTTCGCAAAAGAAAAGAAAAATCAATATAATTGATAATATCTTATGTTTTATACAAAAGTTAACTGGTTTTGAAGTGACATCACTGAATACATCATGCTCGCTGATTTGTAAAACGAAAGTAGTCTGGACGAGTTTAAAATGTTAAGAGAGACTGTTCGTATATACTGAAAAGCAGTTCAGTGAATACGGAAATGGCGGCCGCTTCTTCTTCTACTTAAGCATAACTTTATCAGAAGTAGCGAAATTTGACATCAGTCTTATGTATATGTGTTCAATATATGATACAATTCACTTTATGCCACAGTGTAACCAACAAATGACGCATCGTTACACCACACTTATTTTGTCCTTCTCCCTTTCTTTCCTTTTTTCTGAGGGCATAATATTGAAAATGGTTCCTCTTACACCTAGAACTTGCTTTGCACTTCCACTGACAGTACTCAACTTCCAGAGACAAACCTCAAATGAAAATAGTAACACTAATTTATATCAACCTTTACCTTTGTTCGACAGGCCAAAATGTATCTACATGAAAGGAACTGATACCTAACAGAGCATGCAGGTGTGTAACTGTAGCAGAAGGTTACCTATGTAGCAGCAGATGGTTACCTATGTAGCAGGTAGACTAATTAATTAAATGACTGATACCACTAACATAACTTGACCTGCATGCTGTACATGTGTAAAACACTCCTGATATACATGTTTATTAGGTGAGATGTACAAGTTTACTAGGTGCTACATACATATGTAGTACACAGCTACCCTTTTTAGCAGCTATGACATGGTGTATAAGATACAGCCACATCACATGGCAGGTAGCAACTAAATAAAAACATACTCTACAGACATCTTAAAATCAAACATGCAGGCTTCTATACACAATGTACAGTATGAAATTATGCAGTCAAACAAAACAACGAGAACAGGACACTATTGAAAATCATATTAAAAGTTATAGTTCTGTGTCACTGAATAGGTTACATGAGTTTTGAAGGCACGTTAAGAATTAGGACTACATTCAACAGATTGGAGGTCTGACGCCTGGAGTACTGGGCAAATCTGAATACAAAAAATAACCAACAAAACAGCGGCTAGGACAGCGGTTAGAAGCGACATGACTAGAAAACGTTGGTGTTCCCTCACATAGCAGGCAGTCTACAAAAGACTAAACATTAACTTTGTGTAAAAGAAAAAAAACCTGATGTACTTTGACATTTGAGCTGGTCTTTACTTCACATTGCACCCATCAATCTACTTCTTCAAAGGTACATTGGACAAACTTCACAAAAGTGTTAACTGACTTTATGACATTTGTCCAGAAATTTACACTACCATTTACAACACACCAAAGTAGCAAGAAAACCAAACAGACTTCAACAAAATGATTTTCCCTATCTTGAATTTTCTAAATTACCCTGAGATTAAATTGTGAAAAAGTTTTTATTTTTCAGTTCCCACTTTTTCCAGCATACGTTCAATCTAGGAGATGGGTTGTAATCTCGTCTCACAATAGCAACTTTTTCTCAAAAATTGCTATGAAGATGTAATGCGAACCACCACTAGATGAGAAGCCAACAAAGGCTGAGTTAAATTATGTCAACGAGAGCTGCATGTGCTTTCTTTGGGGTACTGAATTTTGCATACAGAGGTATCCTCTTGCGTAGAGTCTATTCTTTGTTCTTAAATAAAATGTATCAAAATATATTGAAAGGAAATGTGAAAATAATTTTGTGTAAAGTACAACACTTAAAAACTCAAAATAAACACTTCCTCTTTTTCTTAAACACTCCTTGATAAACTTATACCAAATGGCACTCTAACAACTCCAACAAACTTTGTAGTACCATCGATGTGAAACAAGACGATACATAGCCTTCACTAATACAGAAGGTATACAAAATTGAAAAACATTCTGAGCGAATACATGCATTAATTTTTTGTACCATGCTTAATCTTAGTCACTTGATTAAAGTATTTGTTATCGATCATAAGAAAGGCATTTCGTATCAAGGTTTTATAGGAAAGGCGAGTGGTTCAAATTACGGCAGGAGGGAAGGAAACGGGGGGGGGGGGGGGGGGAACAACCATGATAAACTGCCAAATACACCACACATCAAAAATCAAAATTATATTTTAGCACGTCATCGAAGATATCCATACTGTTACCAAGATCTGGTAGAACAGAAAAATATATAAAATTATATCTAAGCTCATGACAAGTTCTAGGGTTTGGTCGTGTTTGTTATTTCGGGTTCTGTCAATGACAGTATCAACTACTGATAAAATTGTAGAATAGATATCACTGTGTAGTCTCCTGAAAGAAGAAATGCAGATTTGAAGTAACTGCTTGATTTCAACGATTAAAAAGAAAATGAAGACAGTTTTACAACTTCTCTGTCAATAACTTTCTCTGTCAATAACTCCATTCTTCTTCAGACTTCACTTATCTTGAACCTTGGGTCAACTTTTCTTGAAGAACCATATGACAAAACCCCACAGGTGACCTTCTGTCTTCAATATTTTTTGTTGTGTCCTATTTTTTCCTCCCAGTTGTCAAAGGACACTTGGGAGCAAAGACAAGATGGCTACTGTCCTCCTGCCATAGATGCAAAGATGATCAACATTATTTAACTTGAGATCATCAACCTAAGTAATCATTAAGATCAAGGGTATTATTTGAAAGTTACTGGATACAAGCAACTAAAGGCCATGATGTAACCACACTTTGCCACAGTTAACTGCCGCTCTACAAAATAATCGTGTCACATTCAAGCATATCCCGCTATTTGTCACTTTACGGTGATCTTTGTGATCTCGGTCAATCAATTTCAAGATCGGAACTGATCTGTATATACAGTAGCATGAGACAAAAAAAAAAGAAGCCTTGTAAAGGTATGGGACTTGAATATACAAATATTGTGGCTACATGCTTAACATTTTTATCAGAAAATTACATTTTCATAACACAAAGAAAAAAGCAGTGAATACAATGTAACCAGACTGGTAAATGATCTCTTCATAAATAGTGAATACAAACAGCTGACCCATGGAACCAGCAGTCCATCTTTGACAGCCACTTATGCCAGACAAGCAAATGTAACCTTAAATGACAAGCACGGGACATATTAGAGCTGGTCATCCAGATAAAATCAAAATTTTTATTTACAATTAATGGAAGTTAGGACAGCTTAGCACCCAGCGAAAAAAAAAGGAAAAAAAGAAAAGCGATGCATCCATCATTTTCGAAAATCTTTGCAAAGTGAGATTAGTAAAACCATCACTCTCAGCGGCTATGTTACGCTCCTTTTAGCATCAGGATGCATGTGTATACATTACGACAGTGACTTTGAAAAGTAACTGATAGAATGTTTTACATTCTGCATGGAAAACTGTACACTTACAGCCCAAAAACCAGTGGTTTGAAATAAATTTCAAGAATTATTAATGTTTCCATCAATAATTCTTAAAATTTGACAATCTAAACATTATCTCTCTTGTCGTAACTTCCTTTGTTCAAATCGAATAAAATCAATCCAATCACTTTCAAAACTCAAAGGACACAGGGGATGCTGAACAGTTGCTTTCTACCGAGGTTGCAAAATAATTAGCAAGGAAGTCTGGCTCTTGTACAACAAGCTAATGTTAGAGATATCAGGTTTAGAATCACTTGACATTTTGCTGATATCAACATGCAAAGAACCTGATATCAATATGTTAATGACCTGATAGGGCAATGCTGAGCACCCAATATCACTGTGCTAAGCACAGTATGCAGAATTTAATACCAGATATGAGCAAGCCCTGCATTTCTTGCGGCCTAATGATTTGATGAGAAAAATGTGGCAGTTGGCGTGATGACGTGGCGAGAAATGGCTGAGTAACATAAACAGAGTTGAACAGAATATATCATAGAGAGCTACATAATTGGGTAGATCACTATGAGGACTACTGACATACATAGAGTTGAATACAGTACATCATAGGGAGCTAGGAAGTTACACAGCTCACTGTGAGAACTACTAACACACTGTACATTGAGTTGGATACAGTACATCATGGAGAGCTGAGGAGTTACATAGCTCACTATGAGAACTACTGACATACATAGCCTTGAACAGTGTACATCATAGAGAGCTACAGAGTTGGGTAGCTCACCATGGGTTATTGTCTTGATACCTCTTATGAACAAAAGATGTCAAAAAGAATAAAAAGCAATGGAATCTTCTGACTGCTGATAAGGGTTGACCTCCGAGTTGTTTTCACACAGAGCCTCAAACTTCTCCAGATGTGAGATGAAGGAGGCAAAATGCGAAAGAGGCAGAGAGCAATGATAGCAGGGGGCAGAGTGAATCAAAGCAGGCATTAAGGCATGAAATGCGAGCGGCAGAAGCGTTTCTTTGTCATGAATCGTCATAGCTCCCCCAATCGGGATTCCAGAGCAACTCCTCCAGATCCGGGATATCACTCTTCTTCGTAGTGGATTGAAGGTACCATGAAAATAGGGGGAGAGGAGGAGCAGTCTTCTGGAGAGGCAGAAAAGATGATGATAGATGATAGATGATAAAATGATGATTGATGCATGCATTATCACTGAACATGAGGTGGGTTATCTCCTGACATATTCATTCCAAGGACAGCACATTTCAAAACATCTCTATAACCCTACAAACACCCCTCAAAATAAAAAAATAAAGAAGTGGAGCAATTAAGTGAAGTATTTACAACACTTAATAATATTCCAAACCACATTCTCCTTCATTGTAAGCATTCATCCCTTCATCTTACAGCCTGTGTCTGCCCTCAGATAAACCACGTCCATCACAAAACCCACTCAGACTCTAGTGATAAAAATCAGCTGTGCTCAGACTGCCGCTGGATAATGGCATATCATGTGGACCACAAAAAGTAAAATATTCTGTTTTCAGATTGTTAATCTTTTTCTTTTATGTACAAGCAAGTCAACAACCTACCCTCCATGGCAGTCCTAGATTGATTGGGTAGACTTTCACTTTCATTATTTCTGAACTGTCACATAACTTTGAGAGATTGGACAACCGTGACCGATAGATACCATCAAAACTAATAAAATGCCTGCCCCAAATTCTGATCTGGACTGAATTTGCGATGGAGGGACAAGAATGTCTCTCGTGTATGATGGATGGTGAATGGGTGCAATAGCTTTGGAGACTTTTGAGAGCAAAATGCAAAAACAGAAGTGAAACCATCTGGTGTCCCCCATCTTGCAGGAATATATCTCGTAACTTTTAACATCGACCTCTTTCCGGAGAATGTTGTACAAACGTTATCTCTTCAAGCAGTTTGCTGCATTCAGATGTTTAAAATGGTTTGCAGGAAGAGAGCATGAGGGGGAAAGGGGGGGGGGGCATGAAGACTGTAGCTTGATTTCTAAGAAGTAACGCTGATGATGTATGAAAACTAAAGCATACAAGCTGTTATAGAGAGACCTGGCCTAAAATATTAATTAGTCTAAGAAGAGTCTAACCTACTATGACCTCTCCCAATAACAGCAACATACTATGTCCTCTGGCAGAAATCGCTCTGGGAAATTCAGACCTTTCAGTCCAACTTGCAACATTTCTTCTGGTCGGTTGCTTAGCGACGTCGGACTAATCATCCTCGATATATAGCATCATACATATTCATAAGAGTGATTGGTTCCACAGAAAGCAGGTTAGTATTGACTTTCTTCATTACTAATCTAAGATGTTGTCAAAGAGTAAGATTTGGGAAGCTGTTGCTTGTTAGCAGTTGTGTTAGAGCAACTCATGAATAAATATAGAGCAAGTAACTACAAGCAAAAATGTCAGTGTGAGTTTTTCTGATGATTGGGAACGTACCTCACCAAATCAACTCTTTCTACTGTGCTCAAGTCTCCCAACAAAAATCATATTGGCTACCATGGCAATGAGATCAACCCACCAACTAGAATATACCATAAATTTGTTGCATTCTGTTAGCAAGAATTACTTCAAAACTTTATGCTCTCTGCAGATATTCCATCACCATTCATCCCAAGTTTGGTCGGCCAGCATCTTTTTACAACGTACAGGACCATGTTCTACCCTTGCTCAAAACATGGTCACGTGTGCATATTATTGAATGTTACAAATTAGTCTGTGGGGATTTTTCTTTTTTAGTTAAGTACCTCCTGCAGGCACTCCAGGATCAAAATCCGGTGGCGAGGCGAGGGCGTCGTCCGTCACGCTGCGGACCTTCCTCCTCTCCATGATGGCCTGGAGTTCTGCCGAGGTACCGCTGGCCTCCAGCGCCTGAATCACCAACGACAGCAGCAGCAGCAGAAACAGACGCAGGAACAGCGAGGAGAAGAGAGTCAGGCACAGGAACATCAGAGAGGATGGAGTCGCAAAAGGAGGAAGAGAGAAGAGAAACAGCACATTTGCATTAGAGAAGGTTAATTGCAGCAATGTACCCATATAAACCAAATGATGACATATATTGGATTACAAAAGCATTAAAGGGGTGGGGGGTTGAGGGGCATGAACAGGATATGGAGGGGTTAGGGTGTAGCGGGTAATACCAAACTTGCATCAAATCAATAATTCATGCATCTGCTTACATCGCCGCTCCTGTACCATCTCTGAACCTGTCACCGGTTTGCCTGAATGGATCTTCAAAAGAGTTCAGCAACCGATCCAGGTTTTAACATTTGAAGAGGGCACATTGCACTATCTGCTGACGACCACGGAAACTAGAGCTCTCTGAATTTACATGCAAAAGGTCAACGGTATCATATTCCCCTTTTTGGATGACAAATTAAGATATTTTCAGAACTTCCCTCAACTGAACGGCCTTCCACAAATTTACAGTGTGCTACTTAAAAAATTGTAATCAGACATCAAACTTTTCAACTGATGTCATAAATTTTGACAATCAAGTCTACAGGAAAGCTTGGTAAAATTTATGTGACAATAAATTAAATGTGAGGCTCACAGTCAGCCGAACTTTTAAGATCATTATGCACATTTGGCGACTAAATTCTCTGTATCTGTTCACTAAGAGTTTTTTAAAGGGTACCAGCAGAAAGGAAGCTGACTATCCCCTTCTGGCTATTCAAGGCAAACCCAACAGCTGGGTGATTGACCGAGTTGCAGAGTGCTACAGTGCGATGCCATCCTTGTCTCCAAGGCTGAAGACGGTCAGTCAACCTGATTCCGCATTAATGACCGCAGGTTAATAAACCCCAACACCAAAAACAAAAAACAGGACATGCAGAAGAAAAGATACTTCACTGTAAAAAACGTAAATATAGACTGGTATATTAAGTGCAGACAAACCAAATGACACTTCAAACCAGAGCACACTCAAGGTGCAGTCATTTACTTGTCAGCTGTTTATTTACAACTGGAGATCTGATGTCAGAAAAAGCCATTCTGAAAGCTAAAGTGAAGTTGTTGATGGGGAAACCAAAGCCAATTCATTTCTTTTTCAGACATCACTCCTTCAGCTTTTCATGAACATCAGAGGGGGCGACGTACCACACCATCGGGAAGGATGAAGTCTGCATTCAAACTAAGTGCCTCAGAGAACACATTTTCAAGGGTGCCATTTACTAATTTTGCATGCAGTTATTAACACCGGTCTGTGGATAGTAGAGTACCTGGGACAGTCTGTGTGCATCACATGGAAGCAAGAGGTACTCGAGTGCAACGTCACACCAGAAAGTGACGACTGATGGTAGAGATTTTTGGACAACCATGCTCCTGTCAAGGATCCTGAAAGGATCTATGATCTAATTAGGAGGGGGGTATTCCAAAAAATGTCATGACCAAGGAGGGACTAGACTTCTCTTGCAACTGACTTCATCTACAAAGATTCTGAAATCTCTGACGATGGACAAGTAACAATAATTGAGCCCTCTTCAAGATCGACATCAACAGTGAGTAAAAGCGATCAACAATTTGATTTTTTTTTTTCTGCTTTGTTGCAACATCATGTTAATGTTTGTATAGCACCCCGACAGAATATTGTTAATCAGATTCTGGAAAGGTGCAGAAGAGGAGAGTAAACACAAATTATGAATGACGTCAATTGCCAAAAAAAGGAAAAGAACAACAAAATGCAACAAAAAGATACTAAAAAGTAGCAGACCACTTCAAAAGGAGAGTAACAAAAAATAGGACATACACGTAATTATAAAGGAAGTTAGGGGTGTCCATGTAATAAGTAGTACATACCTTCTATATTTTCCAAGACAGAATATTGCCATTGAAAAATAAAAATTGAAACATTTCCGGGTATTCAATATAGTTAAGATCTACGCCAAGACGAAATATGAAAACATGATTGCTGAGGTCAAATGTCGATTAGTTCATATCTAGTCGACACGTTTCCTAAACACGTTTCTGTGAATCTAGATTCCCAACCATAAGGGCTGTAGAGCAGAAACCTTAGCAAGTCACGGCAATGAACCACAGGACATGAGTTTTCACTGGTAGGAATACAGTTAAGAGAGAATTTGGCATAGAATATACATGGACTCAAATGAGAATCCACCACCCAGAGGCATCATTAAATACAAATTAAGATAGACGAATTAATTAAACTTGGCAAAGTCTGACACACAATCATCCTATGGTTAAAAATTTTTCTTTTAAAATCGAAAACAAAAAGGAGATGACAACAATTTACAAGGCCTTTTTGCTCAAAGCTTCAGTTTTGAAGGACTTGCTGGTAGCTAGGTATGTCTCGATTTAAATGCCCGACACACTATTCAGCTTTCAGCTGAACCAAAATCATTTACCTTTATGTACTGTCACTAGAAAAGGTCAACTGCCTACCTCTGTCTTGCTAAATTAAACTCGAGTTGAAGATCGTTATTAAAAGTTTAGTGAGCTGTTAAGAAAACTAATCTTAATGTTTGTCTCTATCATTTATTGTTATAATTTAGGACAAAGTTCTCTTATTCTCTACGCATAAGACCAAATGCGGCCTTTGATGTGAGTTACAAGGCTGGCAAAACACATTACTAAAATATACATTATTTACACATACTTATATATTGTTAAAAATCAAAGCAAAGCATACATAACATCACCGTATGTTAACGATGTGAAAGACATTGCGAATGAATCCTTGACTAATTTCTTTTTTTCAGTTTTTCAAATTGTTTGGAAATGTACAAGCAATAATTTACTCTGCCAAGAAGTGAACATAGAGCTACCAACTATAACAGGTGGCAATGGATGTCACAAAAAACATGGAAAATCTATAGACCTGAGGCAGCAATACTCCATTTTTAGAAATGGTACAATCTAAACTTGAATCTGAAGTTCAGTTCACCAAGGTTAGAGCATATAAATATCACTATGGAAGCAACTCCAATTAGTTGATTGAATTTATTTCAATGACAGTTATCCTTTAAACCAATCACCTTTTCTTCTGATATTGCCACAACCTTGAAAGTGTTACTATTTGTAAAAAGACACTGTGTAACGTTTTTGTCACCTGTACACACACTGTCTGATGTGAATCCATGTGAGTTCACATAACCTTTGTTTCTTCACAAACAAAGCCTGAGGACCTCTCAATCATCTTCTGCCATCTTCAGAAGTGAATAAGTTTGACCGCATCGATCAAAGTTCTTCTCACTGAGAGTAAACCCAGAGTAAGCACAGTGTGTGGGGGAATGAGATGAAGAGTGGGGATATGTGAATGTGTTTCTAAAGATATATCTCAGGAAGGGCTAACCTGTAAGTTAGACTTCTGTACCATCAGCTGGCTGTAGACACGGCCACCGTCGTTCTGACACACCTGCTGGAGTTCATCCTTGGTTAGGCTGAAGAGCTGGGCTCCCGAGAGAACTCCAAGACTCGACACGGTTCTAAAAATACGATTTTAGAAGAAATTACATCATGAAATCTTCGATAGTGGTCTTTGCTGGTATACTAGACAGCAAATACTCACGTTGACAGGGAATGAAGCTCGGCAATGAATGATCACATGTGAGTGCGTGAAGGCAATTTCAACAAAGTCGATAATTTGCTGATGGTTTTGAATGAGAGCAAGGACAGGACGGTCAATGATTATTTTCAATTGTACACCTTCTTTGTTTGCTATGACTTTTTACCTTGTATCTTTATCCACCTTTTCATCTACCTTTCCATCGACTTTGCACACTACATAATCAAAAAGAGGTTCTGATAGTCGATAAATTGCTTTATTAATCAAATGAGGCAAAACGATGAGGTCTGAGGCACGGAATGTAATTCACCGACTGTAAGAGAGATTGGGATGCCAGTGATAGATAAACTATTTCCCTGGATCATTTCCAGAATCAAATCTTCACACTTACAAACCAGTTATGAGACCATAACTGTACAACCATAGCATCATCTCATTAAAATTCAGACCCAAACATTAGTCCACTTCAGATCAAGGAAGTACTTTATATTCAGCAAGGTTTCAATCTTCACATCAATTAATTTTTTCTTGCAGGTTAAGTATTTGTTGTACACTGTATACGGATTGTAACATTGTACCATGCTACACAAGATCCCTAGACGCGACAGTCTCCAAGGCGGAATGCCTGAAAATTTGGGTGGGACGTCTAGCTTTTCAATGGTTAAAAAAAAAAATTATGATAAACGAGTTGATAACTATGACAATGTTCAGCAATTAAAATTTGTGACAAGCACACACCATTTTTAGATTTTGGGAAAAGAAAATCTCAACACGTCACAACGATAGTTGTCAGGAATCAGCAAAAATAAGTACCGGTGTGACGCTTCGGATTTCATGGTTACATGTATAGTTGGATGCCAATGAAAGAGTTTGGAGACCACTGCTTAGACCATACAAGAACATTTAACGTTGTAAAGCATGTACTTCTATTTTGCGACGATGCAATAAGGCACTCTTGATCTGAAACAAGTTTCGCAGACCGGTAACTTTCCATTCTGTTCCATTGGGGGATTGTGTGTTTTCTACTGAAGGCTGAGAATTTACCAAAAAGTATCACACCAACCATTGGAAATAAAATGTAAAGCTTCAATCACAGAGAATATATTTTGTCATAACCACAGTGTCTGTCAGACATCTGTTCCATCTCTTCTCCTAAAACAAAATGGTTGCTCAAGGCGTGGTGATATTTGTTCAGATGAAGGAGAGAAAGGGGAGGAGCTGAGAGGAGAGTAAGAGGTGGACATAGCTGGACCTTTGAACCCTACATTCAACTTACAGTTTACTGAAGCCTTTTGAGTTGAGCCATTCCGTCACCTCCGACGGCGGCGAGTCGTACGTGAGGGGAACCTGAGGACCTGATTGCTTCACCACTTTGAAGTTTCTCTTTGGCCCGATTCTGCTGACTCTCTTCATGAGCTCCTCATTGAGGGCGTCCATGTTAGCCGAAGCTGTTATGAAGAAAGGAGTCGGGGAGTGTTACAAATACTTGACTTTGGCTACAAGATGTCAATCCAACATTGCGTTAAGGCAAGGAAGGGCTAAGGTATGGTAACTTTTAGTGTAAATTACAGGGTGAGGATATTACATAACTGTAGGTACACTACGATAGCTGAGGACTTTCAGGTCAAACAAAAGAGACAAAACTTTGGTAATCTACAAATGAGAGTTAAAAGGCAATGAAATACTAGGGGAAGGTAAAATGTAAAATAATGTTAACCGTGCACATATCATGCGATGATGTCTCTATGGTTATGCAGTATATAAAAATAGGTCACTATATTTTAACAGCTACATCAAGGTGAGACGTGTCAAAGTGGAGACTCTATCACTAACATGTCCAAACAGAATCTGAATGAAATCACGTCACATAGGTCCAATGGCCATTAGAGGACAATTACAAGGTCAAATCAATTCAAGAGATATCAATCAACTCAAAATAAAGTTGAAGTACAATAGCAACCAAATCAAGCCAAATCAAATCAAATAAGCAAGGATCACTACTTACTAATTACTAATAAAGAATCCCATCAATTTGGATATCAAGCAAATTTATATTTTTTCATCAGGAAGTGTTATCAAGGGAGGTGATGAAAACTGACCCAGAGCAAGGAAGAAACTTAAAAAATTAAAATTAAGAACTAAATTCAATCAAGGGAATGGAACAGTCTGCCTAAGGAGGGTACTAAGTCCAGCTCTAAACCTTGTTTCAAGGTCAACATTGATTAGTTTTTTTTTCTTTCTTTTCTTGATGGCAGCACAATTTAATTGTTAATCGGTGTTCTAGTGTTTTGGATAGGCATATCAAATCATCCCTAGTGCTGCACATTTGGTGACAGCATTACCAGCACAAATACACACTGTAATTAAACTTAAATGACACCTAGTGTTAAATACTACCAGTATCTGGTGGGAGCTTAATAACATAGTATAGCTGCGTAGTTGGTACTATAATTCAGTTTTAAAACCCACAAATGGAACAAATGTACAAGAATAGCCATCTTTATTCGATGACGTTTTTGAATAACTTTGACCTAAAGATATGAAGATGATAAATAATACCAGCGGAAATGTTATGCAAGCGCAAGGAAATCACCAAGATGAATAAGGTTGCACAATGGTAATTAATTCTAGATATATGCACGATATGGAGAAAGGACAGGTAATATATCAGCGACTAAAAGAAATATCTGGGCCAGCCACATGATGGGATAGAAAAGAGAAAAAGGTCACTCCTTGCCAAAAACCCTCTATCCTTCCTCGTACGGCCACTGGATTCACCTAGGAGTTGCTATTTCACGTAAAATCAGATTTTCAGGACACGCACTAGGAGGAGATCTAAACTTGAGCATTCTGGAAAATATTTAATTTTTGAGCTACAGACAGTTGAAGTCCATGTGCCACACCCACACTTTGCAGTCTCATGATTGTCATAAGTCAGAACGGTAATGTCACAACATGATTTTGGAAATTTGATACTGGTTAAAAACAACTTGAAAAATTGTGAGAAATTCAACTATTGTTCCAGACTGCAAACTTACCTTGGATGAAAGCTTTTAAAAACACATTGGAGATATTTGTAAACACATTGCAGCTCAAAATTTTACAATGTTTTTATTACTTTTTTGGGGGGTCTAAGTTCAACCTACCATGACCCACTTGCTCCCACATTGGTTAGAGCTCACAAGATACTAACACACACACACAGATATCATTACATTAATAGGGGGTATATCATACATCTATTAGACTGTGGTTCACTGTGGAAAATCCCATTCACTGCCTGCTGTTGGCGCTGCTGCTGTTTCCTGCGAACAGTGTTAGTCAACTCAGAGTGAAAGTCCGTGCTCCCGAAAGCGGCTGAAATTACAAGAGATACGGTACACGAAGAGTGCAGAGAGTTAGCGGCTAAATGTCGGTAAGACTCGGAAGGTGCAGAGGTCAAAGGTTACAATATAACGAGGGGAGAGAGTGAGCATGTTAGTAAACAAGATTACAAAAAGCACCCGCTGGATTAATAGCTTAAATACAATTAAAACTGAGAAAGTTCCTTTTTTATATGAAGAAATACTTCTTGTAATCCGTACAAATATCTTAACTATATTGTGAGATATTCACCAAATAATTTTATACGTACTATCATCCAAACCTTGACGGATGACCCATCTCCTGCAAGGAGACATCATGACTCCCCTTCATGTTATTTATCATCCACATACCATTTCACAATCTTTGGAAACATCCGGCAGGGACAATTCATGTTATAGTTCTGTCTAACATGAAACCACAGAAAACATAGCTGACAAGTCATTCCCACACAATCAGCAGAGGGCACCAGGAATGTAGTAAGGTGCTAACCTGTACATCTCTAGTGTACATATAAATGAGCGGGTCACATTCGTTCATTTAAGACCTAGAAAGCTGGATGTGATTGGCCAATAGATACATATGGGCCTCCCTCCATCCAATCAGACCACAAACTGAGTCTTCACGTAGTACTTCCCTTCAGTCTTATCAAACTTATCAACAAAAGGAGGCATCTTTCCAGTAGCAGACTTGCCACAAAATGTCACTTTTTGGCTATTACTCAGTATGATTTGAAAGAGATTGATTTGAATTTTGATAAACTTCTCACAATTCTTTTTTTTTTTTATATTTATGATTCCCTTTTCGAGGATTGGGCACGGTAACAATTCTGTGACTGACAAGCTTAAGTGAGAAAAAAAGAACAGACAAACTATATATATATATGAACCATATTTCCTTGCACTGGTCACTTTGTAAATTGCACACAGTGTCTCAAACTTCCAAAATAAAGTGTTTCAAGCAACATGTATGTTACAAGTATGTATGGCAGTCTGCAAATACAATAGCAGTGAATAATTTTACAAGAAGTTATATCTTCTATCCACAAAGTGGCTACATAATCATGTAGATATTGTGTAGTTGGAAATAAAATGGATACATGTTATCAGATGGTATATGAGAAACAATACATCCAGTTAGGTTTTTGAGATAGTGTGTATGATCTACGACACCCTCCATTCAGAATAGCTGACAATTGCAGTACATGCTAAAATACCAAAGGCATACAAGGGAGTGTACTCACCAAAGATAGTATGTGAGAAAGTGTTTGATTTGACTATTCTGTTAGCTATCTGCACAGTGGCATGTGATTTGTATGAAGCCTTAAATGCAATATGTATTCAGCTACAAATAACTTGCATACAACAAAGTAACATCTAGCATCTATGCGACTCCATGAGTGCATATATACAAGAAGAGCAACTGTTAGAGATGGAAACCACATAGACCAAGAACCAATGAAGCAAATCAGCTAGATTTAAGACGGATAATATCTGCCAGATGCTTCGATACACCAGAAGGCAAATTAGTACAAAAGAGTCTACTTGTTATGCACTGAAAGAAGTATTTAATATACGTTTCTTTCATAGTGGAGTGGGCCAAAGATGATGTTGTTGCACGTTCTAACTAACAAGAAAACGCAAGGAGAGTTTGGTAAATCTATGTCCCTACTTTTTCATAGCTATGTTCCTACTTTTTAATAGCTAGGTCCCTACTTTTTAATAGCTAACACTGACCTAGAAGCAGTCAGCCACATCTAAAGGTATTACTCATTTTAGGAATTAACGTCACAACACGTGGTAACTGCGCTGATCAAAACCACAATTACAGTGTACAGTAACTTTCTCAGTGATGTCATAAAACAAATAGTTCTCCTTCACTGGCGTGTGATTAAACCCATTCTTCATCGCGACACGTCCCTCGAGCTCCGCAAGCAGTTTTTCAAGATGTCAACAGTTTGAATATGTATGGTCTGAATTCTCAGTGCTTCTTTAAAGAAAATAACAACTTTTGAGACGTAGGCTTGAATCCTAGGTACCTTCACGAGGACATTGCGACTATTATAACTTGCCATCTTGTGACAACTTTGTCTGAGCAAAATGAACGAGGTATACTGACAGCAGATTGGATGATTTCATGTTGGTTCAAATTTTGATATATTTCTTTTATAAAAGATACATAAGACATTTGTACTGCTCCTGACAAAGTATCGTGCAGGTTTTTTTTTGTTTGTGCTATATTTTTTGAAGTATTCGCCACCTTGCCAACTGGCAGTGCACATTTATTTGCAAGGTTATCAATCAGGCTATACGTATATCACACATGACTCCCTCATAACACATCTCAATACACACAGTGTGGTGAGTACCTCGTGGCAATTGAAGATTTGCTGAAATGAAAGTTCAAAAATGCTCATATTATGACAGGTCTACATGACTGGGAGCAAATTTTTCACCCAAGACTTTTAGGAGTCACATTTGAAGGAGTTCAAAGGTAATATACAGAGCAAAAAAGTATCTGGTATAAATTGAAAATAACTAAGCATGAGGAGTCACCACATACACTTCTGTGTAATGCTTGATCACTGATTTTCAAGAAGGGTTTGCAAAAAGCATGAAGAATGTTTGGCAATATTTTGGATTAATAAGAAGGAACAAAGAAAGAGCACATGAACATGAAACTGTACTTGCTGATTTTAAGGAGACGACCAAAAGGCAAAGGATGTATATTTAGAAGTTCCACCATCATGACTCTTTATCATTAAAAGCCTCCTAGCTACACACTGTCCTAATGAAATTATCCTAACAGACAATCTCTGCTCCTGGTAGTCAATGCTTTGGAGATTTTAGAATGTTAGTATCTAGACTAAAGTCATGCTAAGACTGTTAGTTAAAGAAAAAAACAAAGAACAATGTCACACAGTAACAGTCAATAGTGAAAGAGTCCAAAGCAATGTTATTTCACCAAATCACACCACATTCCCAGGAAACAAAATGGCTACTGTATTACTACCTGCTGCTCCATCCTCTCTTGTGTCAGGGTTATCTCCTTTATCTCTGGCTACGATGGTAAAGTTAAAAAAAAAAAAAAACTTCCTAGATAACATTGGTTTGGCACTGAAGTAGTTTCCATTGGCGTAATCACTACAGATGTTTAGTTTATTTCCAGGTTGCTATGGTTACATGAATTATTCAAAGCTTTGACTTACAATGTCAAAGACTCCACACACTTTTTCGAGTTAATGTTACGCTGCCAGTCCAAGCCAAATGTTTCTAAACACCCACCAAGCACAATAAGACGTACATTTTGTTTAATATGCATAACCAAAGAGTGCAGACTTGAAAACATCCACGGAACACAACGGTATCTTTGTTCTACCTTCACAGGGATGTAATCTTTTAGCGTTTCAAATTTATTCAAGTATGTTTAACGGAATGAAACAACTGACATATGACTGAATGATTGAATACTTACTTTGAGGCGACGGTTGGGTCTTCTTTGGAATGTTCAACTTGTTCGCTGTTGGTAAACTGGGGGCAGGTGGTGGAGGAGGAGGGGGTGGAGGAGGAGGGGGTGGTGCCGCAGGAGGCGCTGGAGCAAATTCCTGTCAAGAAAGAAAGTGTACTTGCAAACTTATAATCTTAGTCTTCTTTTCTTTTGGGGTGGGAGAGAGGGATGAAAGCATTCCCAACGATTTTAATTCTCTCTCCACATCCACTGGCTTATTTCTTAAGCCGAAATGGACATGACAAATACTGCATATGTCGTTAAGTCTCACATGAACTGCTGTAGAGGCAGCCATGATCATCACTAGGCCAGACTGGGATGACTGTAAATGAAGGAATGAGTCATTGGCAGATACTCACCGGGGGAGGTGCATGGACCTCTACTTGGCTGACAATCTCCCTAGAGTGGTTGCTAGGGTCACTGATCGGAGGCGAAGGCTGAGGCAGTTCGTGAGATGAGTTTGAATGGTTGTAGTTCAAGCTGGGTCCACAACTTCCCAAGGACGGTTGGATGATCTCCAGGATGGTGGAGGGAACGTATCCCGTCTGTCCTGATGAATTCTTTACTTCCCACCATTTCCTCTTGTTGTCCAGAACCTGTGAGGAGAAAGAGAGAGAGAGACAAGAGAGTAAGATGGCTGAAACTAAGGTAAAAGGCTAATGTGACTGCTGAAATAATTCATGAAAGAACCAGGAACGAATGAGTCCATCTCTTCTTCTTCCTCTTTCTCTCTAAGATTTCATCCAGCTTTGACAATCAATGAGCATCCCTTTTAATTTGGATGCAGGTATGCAGTGCTATAGCTGGGTAAATTTTCCTACCATCATCCTGACATAACCCTACTGTACCACCAGGACTACAGTGATATGTTGTCTCTTACTTTATGAGCATCTGTTCCCCATCGAGGGATGAAATAATGTGAACAAATTGATGGGCAGTGACAAACTGCTGTGACTTACTTTATGCTTGATCATTCCTTCTGCAGACTTCACCTGATTACAGTCATACAATGTTGTTTAATCTATATTTAATCATCTATTCTGTAATTAACAAAATCTAAAACAATATGGATCCTTGCATTCCATGTCCTTCTGTGTTTTTCATTGGTCATTGTAACACACTGCATGTCACTGAGTCCTAAAGGTAAAACTTCCTGTAACCAGTTAACTGCTGAATCAAAATATTGCAACTTCCATCAACTGCAGAATTCATTTTTGCATGAATGGCACTTTGGCAAACCTCAACAAAACACTGGACAAATAATACACTATAAATATTTACCACAAAAATGTGTCATCACTTTCTCTTTCTTCCTTTTTTTTGGAAAACAAATACAAATAAAAGACAGTGTTTGTACCTTATTTGTGGGGGTTCTCTTAAAAGACACTTCATTTAAAGTGTAGCAGCCTACTCTGGAGGTAATGGGAAAAGTTCACTCACATGTAAGGTCCTAACTTTAGATTTTGTTACTCTATACATGAAAAAACACATTGCTTTCTTGCATGACAAATTTTGACAAGAAAAAAGTGATACATCTTACATCTAAGATTTCCCCCGCCATGATTGTTAATTCTTTGGAATTCCTGGCCACAAAGTCATATGTCGCCCTCACTTGACCGCTTGGGATGTGAATTGGTGTCACGGCAGGAGAGGCAGGCTTGGGACGCACCTGCGGCGGTGGTTCATTGCTGTGCCTGTGATGAGAACATAAGAGAGAGTTGGGGGGAATGTAAAAGTGCTGTTCTGAAAGCGAAGTTGAAGGCATTGTGAATCTTTTGTCACGTCCACGACGGAGGGTGCAACTGCAAGTACTGGTCCACAGCGATGTTTCATTTCCGGCAATTTAGCATTGCTCTGTAACTGCCAGAAACTGTACAACATCAGACAATTTAAGACCAGAGGGCCTAGATCTTTCTATACACTCCATCAGCTACAGAGAGGTTGTAACAAATTACTCAAAGGCTGAGTTGCACTCTCAGATTTTAATTGGAATGGATCTGAAGGACTGATCATTGTCTCTACCGCATCAATTTATCACAGTGGATGTGGTGCTGGCACCGGTGCAAAGATATCTGAGGTCTCCTATGATGACATGCCAAAACAGAGCCAGGGATTGATGGTTGAGTAAAATAAAGTATGGGTGAAATGATTGTCCTCAACACACAATCCAGAGATGTGGGGAGAGAAAGAATGGATATAACAATAGAAAAGTTTAAATATACAAATGGGATAGATTAAGAAGGACGCATCGGTTAAAATCCACTGACGAGCTGATCAATATGTTACTATATATACATTCACATGATAGTTTGTGTTCAGTAGAGAATTAATGCATGTTCTTATATTATCACCATGTAAGGCAGCTAGGTCTACTCAGCATCAAGAGCAGATTTGGGAGGGGGGGGGGGGGCAAGGGTGGTTATAGGGGGGTCCATCTGCCTTTCTCTATGTCATTGTACAGCAATGACATACATTTTATAGTACATGGCTGTTGTTATTCCTTGGATCAATGTCTCCCCAACATAATTAATTCCCTTACAATAAGGATCTCTTTGACCATCCTTACGCTATCAACAAGAATGTAAACAAGCACCGAAGCTCCAGCCACGACTGTCACTAACTTCAGATGAATTTAATCCACGGAAACTCAACTTTTGGTATTTTGGTCCATGCAGACGATCTGTACTGTTTTTGCTATTCAGCCAAAAAAAAAAAGGGGGGGAGGGGCAAATGGCACAGATGATATGACAAGCATGGGCTTTATCTCCACAAATATTGCAACACTATCAGTATGTCCAATGAGACAAGATATTAATATCAACCAGCTTCTTACGCCATCAGTTTAGCCAAGGCGACATGACCTCTATCTAAACAGCTGGCTTCTCTATCAGTCTGTCCAATGAGGCATGGCCTTGATCTAAACCGCCCTGTTACAATATCAGTCTGTCCAAGGAGACAGAAGCTGCCCTTACCTGGGAGAGCTAGGGGCTCTGTCTGAGTTGTTGGAGGACATTCTTCCTTCCTGGGAGTGAAAGCCCAAGTCCGGGCTATCAGTCTAAAAAGAAAAAGGTAAAAAAATAAAGATGAAAGACAGACATTCCCTCAGAGTGATCATTTTTACAGGGTTCCTAAACCATCAGGGAGATAAAATGCCATGACTTCTCCATGACCTCATTATGTTGATTCTATGCATGAATAACTCCTGTCCACAGAATGCATCCCAAACAGTTCTTAGGTGTCATCTGATTCATACGCAGTCTTCAAAGTCACGTTCAAAGTCACACGCCTTGGCCAGGATATGACTGCAAATGGTTAATACTTTCTCAGTCTTGGTTACTTAATACATTACAGCAGCATTCTGAATTTGTTCTCTGAGGGTCTCATTCTTGTGATATTGCACCCCGACAGTAACAATACTGCAGAACCTCAATAACACATTTGGACACATTGGCATATACAGTATTTCTTAGTTTTACAGTTTCACACATCCTGCACCCATCTCAACAGTATACACCAGCAAACATTTGCTCTTAAGTCAACAAATACCAGCATACCAGCATAAAGGTAGGTCTGTCCAGACATTCACCCCAAAACAACAAATCATTGTAAATGACCTAACGTCTCTCTGTTCCGTAGGCCTGTCCAATCAAGTGCACAACATGCGCAATCATACAAGATGTTAAATAATTGTGTTAAAAAGGATTGTTGTTGAAAAACTTGATAAGACTTGATGTCATTTACCTTAATTGTCACTTCCATGGAAATGCCATACCATTATCATAATAAGCAATTTTTGACAATCAACATAAGGACACTCTTTTTATTTGTGAATCATCAAAGAATGTGGTCTAATAAATATTGGCAGATATATGCTCAAGATATGAAAACAACTTTATTTTAAGTGAAGTGTTAGTTTTCTGACACCATAATTGCAGGTTAATTAGATACCTTTGATCTTCTGTTTTAGCAATGTCACTAATACTTCCAAGATTACTTTCCCAACATGAGTAATACATTTGGCATTTTAGTTTAATAGCAATTTCACTAATACTTCCCAGATTATTTTCCCAGTGCAAGACCTTGAGTGAAGTCCTTTGCTAGCATTTCACTGGTAGTATTTCTTAAACACAACACTTATGTGCTCGTGCTATAAAATCAACCAGCCAATCCTCACATGATATCAAACGTGACAAGGTTTCATCGAAGGAACAAACCCTAACCATGATGGTATTTCTCCATTATCACCTCATGTTCTATCATCCAGAAAAGTGTGTTCTCAAGTCATGATCTAAGCACATTATGGAAATTCTGTGAGGACTAGGTGAATCAACGGGCTGAATCATAAATATTCATGCTTTTTCTGAATACACAGAAAACTCACTTCAAAAATGCAAACCCAGAGAAGGACGTATATTCAAGCAGACACAATTGTTGTGGTAAATGTAAATTTAATGTACACACTACCCATTTAATTACCTTGACAGACTGACTCATGAATGATTGTAAATATTCAGAACACTATACCTCATGAATATTAACATGAAGTTTGCTTTTGCTGCCAGACAATAGTTTGACATTAGATAAGAGTGAAGAAACAGAAGCTATACGATAGATGAAATGGGGAAAAGAAACACTCAAAGAAATCGATCTGACAGAATTCAAGTAAGATCAGTGACAACACCATAGCAGCAGGTCATGGAAATTTTCATGTGAATGTTTTTTTTTTGTCTTTTCTTTAGTAGTGTAACAGTGTGACTACATTCTCAGATACACCAACTCATTGATGACGTTCACACAGACATGAGTGGAATAACCCCTTTGGGCGCTTTTACAGCTGCAAGCATTTACACCAAGTACAGTTCATGAAACCAATTTAGTTTCTTTGATAACATCACTAAATTTCAAAGAGGAATATGACACACCACTGACCAATGCATTCAATGGAAAGTTTTAACGTAACCTATAGTGCTGTGTATGATAACTGAACACATGAAAGAATGTTTTATTCATCTTTTTTGATCCTGACTCTAAAAAAGGAGGTCTCAATACTTTGCATGTATTAACAAGACGCAGTGTTACATTTTATGATACACAGGATGGAGTTAGATTTACAGTGATGCCAAAAACCTGCAAAATCAAACATTAAACATTCAGTATTCACAATACCTCTCTTTTGCGTCACTTTATTTCCATATCTACATAAGCTGCTTGATTTGAACTGTCGAAACTCATGAAGACAAGCAATGATACAAACAATTAACACTAGGCTACAATATGCTACACATTCAGTGTGTTAGGATAGAAAAGGAAGCAGCAAAAGCAATGAAGATGGTGTTAGTTTACCCAGTTATCCAGGGCGACACTCCGCCTTGCTTCGTGTCTGGCAGCTGCCTCCGCAGCTTGGGCGGCCATGCCTGCACCCACTGCCAATTTTTTATTTATCTCTGGTGTTACCTGCTCGACGGCCAATGGTGGCGGTGTCCATCCATCTCGAAAGTGAGGAACAAACCTAGCCACCGGTTTGTCTTTGGGCCACTCCGTTCTGAATGAAAAATTTAGTTTGATATCATAAAAACATCAATAGCTGGAATCTTGTATTCTTCTTTTTGTGAACAAACCTTGGACAATGCTTCCTTTGATTCATTTATGTAACTCAAACAGAGAAAGCAATGCATAAATTACTATACTGAAGCTAGCTGTCTGTATTTAATTAGTACTGCTGATGCTAAATTTAAATAAGAATAACAATTTGTATGACAATAGTCTTAAAGGCAAAATGACCTTTTTCAGTGCTGTAGGTTAGTCTACTACAACAAGTTTTCAATGATGAATTCTCACCCCAACCCCCCCTACCCCCAAACCCATCTCCTCTAGTTGGCATCCTCCACACAGACATACTCTGGTTGAATTAAAAAAAATAAAAATGTTAACATTGGGGCTTAACAGAAGAGTGTGCGGCAGGGAAAGCACTCTGGAGCACATGCTCAAAGAGATTATGTCAACTAAGAATGTCCACAGCTTGTTGTTATACATCAAACACTGATTAAATTTGTCTGTGTTTACTTCTGATCTTTTGTCTCTTTCAAGTTGAATTTATGCCATAAAATGGCCCCTCACAGAAATGCACATTTCTAATTTCCTGATATATGGGCCTTTGAACAGGTATCTGAACTGAAGACAGGAAATGATTGCAACTAATGAGAGGCCACACAAAACAGATTTTTGATGAATGGCTGCACAACATCTGTAGGAATCTGTAACAGGGAATTCATGACAAATGACATTCTAACTGGTAAATTTAAAAAATCAGTAACAATTTTCCAGAGGAGCACCTTAGTAAAAGTGTGATTACATAGAAACCTGACAGTGAGTGACTTTTTTTTATTTTTGGAAGTTTTGTTAACACTGAATAAATTGAAAGATGTACATTAAGAATCATCTAATTTCGGGATCTACCCTTCGGAATCTGCGTTCACGGGTTTCATTGTTCCCAGGGTTTCATTGTTCCCAGGGTTCAATGTTAACCTTTTCGTATTATTTCCATAGTTGCAGTTGAGTACAAGGTTCCTTATTTCCAGGGTTCATTGTTCCCAGAAATGTCACTGTAATTTCTGAGGTTCACTGTTTTGAGGTTCGATGTTTTCGAGGTTCGATGTTCCTGGGGTTCGATATTTCTGGGGTTTGATGTTCCCAAACCATCGAAACATTGAACTTCGGAAACATTGAACCTCAGAAACATTGAACCCCTGCAACATCCAACCTCGGGAACATTGACGTAGTTTCCAGTTCATGATCAAGGAATAGTTCATGTGGTCATCTCCAACCTTCCATCTCTCAAAATTCTAGAATGACAGCTCTCTTTTTCCCCTTCACTTACGATGGAACATTCCAAGCTGGACCGAGGGAATGCCAAAGGTCAGCCTCCCGAGATGTAAGACAGTTGTTTAGAAGGTCCACGCCCTGGGGCGTCAGCAATGGGGACTCTACAGTACGGGCCATGGCAGGTCCCTGGTTACCTTCTATCACCAGTTTCAATGGCACGAAGAGGAAATGGACAAGCTCCGGTGCATTGGGATCATGGATATGGTTCTTAAGTTTGGCCTGGAATAGAGAAATAGAAGAAAAACATATTTATATGAAACCATTTTACCACATCAGCATTCATTTTATGATTTATCTTTTAGTGATATTTACAGGCAGCTCAAATCTAAATCACTAGGACTTTAATTACTTGTGTTTACATTGTTTGTTTTCTCATGGTTAATCTCCCCACCACTACACCCATCCCCCTTCCCTCCCCCCCCCAAAAAAGAAACACCCGTATCAGTAAAGACGCTGCTTCCCTCCCTTAACCAGTTCCTTATGAAATAAAGAACCTCGGAATCACTTAAAAGCTTGTTGAGAGTATCTATTCAAGGAATCTTTCAATACTTCTCTGTCAACGAGTAAATGTCTTCAAACTCTGGTCTTGAATTACACTTCAATATGCGATCAACAGTTAAGTAAATCTGACGTGGTTGGTCTGGCATGGACAAAATGCAAATCATGCTACCTAGAATGTCCTCTGGATGAATGAATGTGTTCCTCTCTAGTGATCTCAACAGATAACGACAAAGTCAATGACACATTAACTCATTACTTGTTTATCAATTGCTAATAAAATTCCTGCATCAAGTACTGCTAATTTATTCCCCATCCGCATTTCTTTTCCTTTTTTTCTCTTCCAGAAGTTTCAAATGCAATGACAAAATTTAACCACTAAATGACTTTTCTCCCCCTCCCCTACCATTCAGCCACCAACTTTCCCCCATTTTTGTCATATACCAGCCCCTCCTTACTTCCCCCACCTCCCACTCAACCAGGGTTGTTTGATTTAAATCAAGCTGACTAAAATCATGAGTAAAATCATGACTTTTATTTAAAAAAAACAGGATTTAAATCGATTTAATTTGATTTAAATCACTTTATTTGATTTAAATCACTGACTTAAATAATGATTTGTGTAAAAAAAATCAAAAGAATCATCAACCCTGCCCTGAACCCTCCACTCTCAAGAGATAAACCAGAGACAAGACAAAATTACCCCATCTGTCTCTCCACCGCATTAACAATGACAAAAAAACATACCAAAAGATTAATTGAGTATTTAAACATCTGATAACAGTTAATGTATTCTGCATCTGAGGGTGGCTTGGATCTGGTCAGGAGCAACCCGTCTCCAGGTTCGCGGTTCTTGTGCCTTCTCGATTGTCTCTTGTTATTCAGTTCTATGTAGGCCTCTGCTGCTTTCTGGAGCCGCTGGATGAAGTATTCGATCTCGTCGAAGCATTTGTTCAACAGATCCTGGCGAGAGGCAGCGAAAAACGGCAAACTTAACATCATTGAATGGAGATTACAGACAAAATTAGTTCAGCGCTACTGTGTAATTCAATACACTCGCAACAGTAAATCACATTTTGTGTTGAAGGGTTTCGTTTTCATATCAAGAGACATATACACCTGAAATCACATCACACAGTTAGGTTATGGTCAGGCACATGAGGAATGCTTCTGGGATTTATGCTTAAAACTCACTAAAAAGCATCATTTCATGTCATGGACTGGATGTACTCGTTCTGCAATTTGCAGAAAATTCGTCATGGTTACCACAAACTTCCCATCTTTTTCACCAGCCGTTCTCGAGAAAGAGCCTTTACTAGTCATTCACTGGTTTAATTATTCAATGCTAGTGATCAAATTCAATTTTGTCTTCACTTTGACATCCACGGACTGCCCGTTGCTGCCCATCATCAATCTACCTCGATATGAGATCATAGGATTACCTGCGCTTCACATGATTCAAAACTTTATAATTCACAGGGTTTGGGCATGTACCACGACAGACTATGAACAGGAATTTCATGAATTTGTGGTAAATATTAATGTTTGTTAAAGTCCTCATATTTGCACACTTACTGACATAGCTGCATGTAATTCAGTGTAAACTCATTTGTGGTTCTGTGAATGTGTGAGTTTGACTTGAGTCTTCATAGACATCAAAGAGAAGTGGCAGGACCTTTATATAATTCCAATGAGACCGCTACCACATAATACTACAACCTTTGGCTTCCTCCTCAGTTCATGAAATATGCATCTTTTTTTTTTTGTAAAATTTTCAAGCCTGCTTTTCTCAGTACTTTAAAGGAACATCTTATATGAAAGAGAACACTTTTTTTTTTTCATTACAGTCACCAAGAACTTGTTCCTAACTGAAGATATTCCTGTTTATACAACAACTGCTCCAGTCAAGAATTATGTCACACTGCCTCTTAGGTTACAAAATCTCACGTACAACACTGGCAAATGACTGCAACACTTCACTGCCATTATTTGAAAATGGAAGTGCATAATTTCACCCACGTGAAAAATAAAATTGGAAATTGGATTTAAAAGAAACGCAAAAAGTAAAATGGTCCACTGGTTTTTCTAATATCGTGTAACAGATTTCCCATTACGCAATGACCAACTGCGAAGTAGAAATTAGTGCTAAAAAAAATTTTCATAAAGAACATGGTATTGAAATATATAGATTCAACGAATAAAAGATAAAAAGCAACCCTACCTTCATGAAATGTGATCATTTTTACAGGTATACCTTTTAATTATTGAAATTTACAAGAAAGTGTTGGCCTTAAAGATCTGCTTTAATCACTAGTTTGATTACCATTTGAATCTTCAGCTCCTCAAGGATAATTTCACTCTTGAGTAAACCTCTCCTTGACAAAAGGTATCACTGCAATTTTTTTTTATTATGTCCACTCTGCCTTTCATTTCTTTTGCACATTTGACAGAAGCAGGGAAAAGGATTGTAGAAATTTGCAACACTATTTCCTCTTTCGGTACATTTCAACCTTGGAGATTTCTCAACAGCTTTAAATGCTCTTCTTTGGGCTCTTCTCCTATCACCTACGTAGGAAATACAGAAGCCTCATTTATGATATAACCATCCAACAGTTTCTTTCTGAAATGTTTCCTCAACATGGGCTAATCATGAGCTTATAACGACCTCCAGATACCAAAGGTCAGAACCCCCAGAGAACCCCTCTCAGGAGGTCTGGTTACTATGTGGGGTCATTTAACCACATTTATACAAATTTACCTGACACATGAAGTCAAATAAGCCAGAGAGAATTTTCATTTAAATTACATATGAAGACATAAATATTCATAAGCTAAACATTGAATGACTTCGATAGTCATGAGTAACTTACCTGTCTCACCAGAATTACTGTAAACTACTTTTTATGGTAGCTAGCTCCCTTGTTGGATTTATAAACAATGAACTTTGCATATTACCTACAACTGTTGATTATTTTATTTAGAGGGTGTCCTGTGTCATGTCCATTTGTCAACAACACACATGATCACTGAGTACATGAAGTTCCTCTGATTATCCTTTGCCCCTCCCCTACCACAGCGTCACTTTCCCCAGTGTCACTTACCACATCTCTTTCTGTCCTCAGTGCCAGGGCCTCGATGCTGTCTGTTCTGTTTTGGTTGATTGCGGAGGAAGACGGTGAGTGAGGGGGCATGGCTGCTGTAGGTGGACGTAGTAGTCAAAATACACATCATGAATAAGACACAAAATCTCACAGATATTTTGCACGGTATCAACAGTTCACTAATCAGGACCATTTACCATCAACCCGTCAATATTTATGATTATGACACACCTGTGTTTATTCCTCTACAAAGAATCATGATAACCTCACAGACACTTTGCACACAGCGGTTACAGTATAGACCTACCACTCCAAGATCAGCTGTACATCACACAATTGCAGTAACAACTTCAATGCGTACAAGAGAGTTACTTTTTCGACGGAACTAGTCCACAATGACAATCACCAACAGAGTTACGTACATTGTATCTCTTTCAGCTTCTTAGTCTTGGACACCGGTATCAATTTTCCACTAATGCTGGAAAAGCGCGCTACGAATTGGCAGGAATAACGTCACACTATATGCTACTGAAGACACTGTTTAATTTAAAATGAAGAAACAGCCTATCATCGATCAAAGGTGAAAATCACTGATGCTAACAACACACTGGCACATGCATACCTTTGCGAATATGAAAATTGTGGGAATTCTATGACACACTGTGCTGTATACAGTATGACGGAAGTATAATATTTATGATCACAGATACTGTGACAATATAGAATGGATATAACCATTTACTACTACCTTGGAAAGCAGCAAGTATGCAAATGTAATATATCAACATTAATGATACACTGGTACAAGTGCACCTTACGTAACCATGGACATGTAAATTTTCATTGAGTTCTACTACTTTGTACAGCAACATAAGTTACATACCAGTGAGATGTGATAACATTAGGGGATAAAGTAATCCTTATATCATTACCTTGTGATGCTGCATACACTGCTGCAATGGCTGCTACCTTATCCTTGACGTTATCTGGAGGTAACGGAGCCGGCTCCTCAGGAGGCGGCGGGAACACGATGCCGTTCTCTGAACTTCGTTCTGAACTTGTTACTGGCTTCCTGTGAAAACAAGAACGAAAGAAGCGACCACGTATGACAATATTATTCCGCAATGAATGTTACAACATTGCAACGGTCCCATTTACCACATGTGTAACTCTTCGGGTGTATACTAAGACCATATACATGCACGGCTGACATACTGCTAGAGACAGCTATCCATACAGTACCAGGTATCTTAGCCAATCCCACTGTACACCAAGACTGGCTCTGCTCTTCGGTGAAAAAGTCACCAAAACAAAGACAGAAGCAAAAAAGTCAGCCAGGAATTATGGTAGGTGAATTGCGGCATCAACACTTATGTTTCAGAACTGAGGAAAACTTTCTCAAAACATTTGTAGTATACTTGCTTTCTTTTTATACCCTACAGCACTGAATATACTTTCAAAAGCAACAAAAGTCTGAAAAGGTATGGTATAATGGTAATGCATTATATAGTTTTTATTTATTATAATTTACAACTTAAAATTTGATAAAATTTTAAGTTCCTTTGAATAATTTTCTTATTTTTGATTTTAAAATTACAGAATCTATAAGTAACCAAAGTTGTGTACATGAAGTGTTCATGCATGTGCAATCATAGTACTGTGACAAGAACAGAAAAGTGACAGTGGACTATTTTTCTGGGCACTTTACTGCGGTGTCTTTGTGCTAACACCATCACTGATTTGCTTCATAATGAACTCTGTGATGTTCCTGATCAATATTGTACATATATGTAGACATTACAAGTTTACCTGAAGCATGGAGGTAAAGTATTTCGATAAAATAAAGTATACAGAAAATAAATACACCCACACATACAGCAGTAAATTTAAAACTGTCCATGCTCTACACCGAGGGTGTCATCAAATAATGTGAAGATAGAAAAGTTATTGCTAGGGTCAAATATAGCACAGAGTATAAACCTATAGCACAACAACACACCCCATACAGCTCGCCATGGAGCATACAGAGATGTAAAGAACTTGCAATCAGCATTCGAACGAGTGGGTTGTCGATTGATTTTGTCCACCTTTTAAAATGAAAAAAAAAAAAAAAGGTGGGGCCTTCAAATTGCTCAACAAAAGCTTGTGAAAATTTATGCAAGTCTTATACTGTAGGTACGGGTGGTAAACTCATACACAGGGGAATAGTGAGGTACTTTTAACATTACAATGACATTCAGTTTGTAAGGAAATTCTTGCTATCTCATATATAGGCCTATACTGTGCACAAAATTGGTTCATCTACAGCAAGTGGCATGATTTACATGAATACTACTTACTCAAATATTCTTAAAAGAGCAAAGTTCAAACAAGGTTTACTGCGACATTCTCAACCAAAGACCGAAACAGGGTTAATTGCGACATTCTTATTAAACCAAAATCCAAACAAGGTTAATGGTTAAAATTTTTCCCTGCCAACATCATTGTAAGTTTAAAGGGGGAAGGAACCTTGATAAATTTAAATCAAAAAAAGGTTCCATTAGCTGCACTTCCTTCTCTTCAGTTACAAGTATTTGAACAGCAAAAAAAAAGGACCCAATAAAATACACACAAACGTACATATCCTGCAACTTCAAATATACTGCAGCTGAGGTAAGTCACTAGATATTTAGCTCTAAGTCAAAACATCAACTTTGCGAATTACTTTTCATCAGCACATCTGCAATAATTTTTTTTCTTTTCCCTGCTTAACATACCCCGAATTTAGATTCAACACAGACAGATTCTAAAAGGGAATACCTCACATCTGTTCCTGCATTCTAAAAGCACTGGACGAGATAGTTCATTGAATTCACCTGAAGCACTTACATAAACTGCCCTGCAAAGGGATCATCTATAAAAAGGGCATCTCAATAAGGGGGGATCTCAACAGGATCAGTAAATTTACAAAGCCAGATTTACTTATTGGATTTAAGGCTAAGTATCACATACTTTGCAGTTATAAAGTAAACACTCAATGAAGGGTGGCAAGGGCCCTGTTATCTTACATGTACTTAGCGGTAGGAGGACAATTCTCAGCACTTTGAGGATGTAAAATGTACGTCTACAATAGGTTTTTCCTTTATATCAGTCAGCAGTAGCGGTCTTTGCTGATGAAATACCGTAAAGATACTTAGCAAAGGGTGTTCCATCATTAAAGACAGCTGGCAAGTGATAGCATGCTATGGAAATGTCAATAGTCACAAAAGTCAAGTCTGTACATGGGAACAGTACATTCACATGTCAAATACATAAAACACCACTTGAGTACAGTTCGAAGGTCGACGTAGAGCAAATGGCTCAGCTTGGTGTGTAACAAACTTGCAGCATTCTAAAGCAACGGTGTGGTACAGCAGTTCTTGATCATATACTGTATCACACTCAGTAACATATTATTAAGTTAATAAATCACTCAATGAAAAAAAATTGATGCAGACTACGTCTTTCTGACAGCAGAAAAAATGTAAAAATATGGAAGTTTCGGTCTTCTACTGTATATATCGCATTTTGCAGCTTTAGAAAATTGCACAAGAGCCTTGAAGAGGTACGGTAGTTAGAGTTTGAAGGAATTTGGAAATTCAACTTTCATGAGAATAAGAATTTGACATTTTGAAGTTTATCATGTTGGATATGATTATCAATATATTCCATACCATAATTCATCCTACAGTACTTTAGGAGAGTGTTTAGACTTGACTGGTTTAGAGTACAGGCTTGAGCGCTTAGCCCTGCCATACTTCAGGGTGTTGCTCAAGACGTGACCGGACTACCTCTCCGTTAGAGTCACAACCAATGTGGAATTTTCAAAACTATAAAAATATTCATTAGAAGACAAATTTTTTGTGTAATCCCACTGAGTGCTAGCCTGTCTGCACAGCATTATCAGCAAGAAGCCCACTTCTTACATCCACCAACACTGTTTGGGGAGCTACAATACAGTGTCTTAAAGGTAACTCTCGCTCAAAATAACATCACTGTATAGTGTATCGTGTATAGGTGGTAGTAATGACATCACTGAAACTTAGAAGGTGTGGAAGTCATGGGAGTAGATATAGAGCTGCCACTTTATGGCTGGGTGTACCTGACTCAAAAAACATGTTTAAGACACCCAAGCCCATAGATCCAATATAGTCACTGACTTTATTTCAAAACCATACACTGTACTCCACCATGGTCAGGTTTATTCTGCAACAAACCTTGTAAATTAAAAGGCTGATTTCTTCTTTCAGAGATTTGTGGAGGGAACTGTGCCGAGTAGTTTGTGGAAGACTGACGTCAATGTCAGAGACAGACAATATTGGAAGGCAAGTCAAGAGAACATAACCAGAGACCTTTCAGTATGTACCCAATGTAAGCCAACATCAACCTGACTTGAATAGACACAGGTCCTTATCCTATACAGTAGAGGCTTTTCAGTTGACATATATTCATTTCTTTTCTGATGTCTATTCACCTGACTTTGAGGTTGGCTTACAAGAAGTATTTACCAAACTTTCTGCCTTAATTGCCATATATAAAATGTTACAACTACTAACTAGACTACTGTATGCCAACTGCATCAGCTCCTAAACTGCAAGTTGAACAAGAAAGGATTCATTCCGACAGAACATACTGTACCTCGTAAACCTACTCATCATGATGATGATCCAAGCAACTCATCAGAAGGGAAATTCCTACTATCACCATGGTAACATAAAGATCTCTCCGTGACAATAACTGTCAGATTTGACCACAGGTTTGGTGTAGTACATGTGGTTTACTCAACTATTCACTATAGCCTCCATCTCCAGCATTGACCAGGAAACCAACAACCTTCTTTCCAGTTTCAAGGATATTATTTGAATGAAATGTAATATTCAATTCCAGCACTCAAGGTGTCTTTGGTCCTCTGGGATTCCAAAGAATCACAACGTATACTGAACACAACATTTAGCTAGTACTGTATAATATATCATACTGTATAGTAATATGCACACTGAAGCTGAGGCTCAAACTGTTTATAACTATACTGCACAGCTGAAGCTTCTGTCAGTGTAGACAAGGCAAGACAACAAGTTGCCCTTGGTTCTCAAGGTTGACAATTTTTCGGTTACCACAGTACTGCACAGTACAGCATGTATAATGCACAAGACAAAATGACAACAGAGAGAACAATTCAAGTGGTTGGCCGGTAATGCTCCTATTGTTTAGTAAACTGGATGGTAGATTAGCTATGTAGTAACCCTTTAAGTGCATGCGTCTGTCTGTAAACCCAAACTGTGCAACTCGAGTGTACTAAGGTTAATACACAGAGTGATGGCTACAAATTAACCAGCGGTCTGAGAACCAAAGCTTGAAACCGAATGCAGAACAGTCATATGCATGTGGGTACCAGCATACCTGGGTGGAAACTGTGGTAACCATGGCAATGTGATGACACTATAACCTTAGCCTGAACTGCACATACAGGAATGCAGTAATTTAATCTAACTTCAAAGGTGAACAGCCTTGTATTGAGTTCACATCAACCACATTAATACACCGCTACTGCATACTACTGTATGCCTAGAAGTTCATGGCAATACCAATGACTGCCAGGTAATGTGTTGCATTCAAAGAGAAACGTAAATCAAAAAATCTGTCCATGCAGAGAGCACTGTTTGTAAAACAAAGAGCAATTGTAATTAAGCACTCGGGGGGGGGGGTTACATCATGTTGTGTTCAGTAAATAATAACAAATCATGAATTTATTCCTACTTTCACACTCCTCATGAAAATATCAGTATTTTGGACTTATTCCTTCAGAATGCAGTTTAAACCTGAGTCTTCTTCCCACCCTCCTCCGACAGGCTTAGTGTCCAACCTCGTACATAACTCCTTCACACACCCTTCCTTAAATCCAATTTTCTCCTTTCCTCTCTCCCTGCCCAAACTTAATTTTCATTGGTTTCTGACTCTCCTGCTCACTACCACATGCGCTTAGGTCCTAACTACGTACCACCACATCCGCTCACCGCCACAACTCTGATCTTTGATTACAATCTTATCTTTATAATTTCATATTTATTTGCGATGGAATCCTGTCGATGTTTGGTTCGGTTGTGATCAGTGTAAACAAATAGATCCATCATCTTCATCGTTCCTACACAATATCATAAACGATCCCCAGTAGACGGTAATGGTATGCAGAGATACCGTATACATGGTAGTAACAGCGGTTAGGTTCCTTGTTGGTTCAGTACACAGATAAATTAAGTTCCTGCATGACCTGGGAATTTCTACAACAAATTATTAAAACCCTCTCTGACATCCTTCTTGGTTTCTAAGGGTCTGTACACATCGGGCAAAACAAGCAAACAACGACAGTGTCCCCGACTTCCATGACTGGAACACACTGTAACAGCTATTAACACCTGCAGGAGAAGTTTATGTATATATTCAAGAACTAAGCTGTAGTAAAAAAGAGACCAAAAAAGGTGGCACTCTGATGATTTCACGATTCAAATAATTCCCCATTCCTTATTAATGTACATTGCAGGCTTGTGAAGTACTTAAAAAATGTCCCATCTTCATTCCTAAATGTTCCCATCCTCTTTCTTCACTCATTCCTTCCTTTCAATTTCAACCTCGAATGAAAGATTTCGACGACATTTGGAAGAGACCCACCAGCAAAAGATTTTGAAATGGATCAACATGATCCTCCAGCCATCCTCTTTCCTCCAGCATTCTGGAGGAAAGAGGATGGCAGCATTCTGATGAGATCACTTCTTCAAATTTCTTCAAATTCAAACTTAACTTGAACTTCAAAGACATTAAGTGCTCTTAATTCCTGTGTATGTAGGGTAAAGCAAATTGCATTCATATACAGAACCATCCACTCCATGACGCTGAATGGCCGTATACATGACCTCGCTGAAACCTGCTACAGTATTAAAGGCATCCACAATCAACGAATATTAATGCCTTCCCACGTTGCCCTGACAACAGTTTAGTTCTGTGCACTTTCTGCAAAAGTATCCAGTATCCCATGGCAACATCTCCTCCCACACACTGTGCTCCTTGCTACAGTAGCTGCAGTATACAAACTTACATGCCATTTAGTTGTAATAAAGAACAATGGCTAACCAATGCAGTCTTTCTCTGCCCAGCAAACCGATGGCTGTTGTTTTTATCACAACATCAGCCAATATCTGATGCCATCTGATATTTTGCCTATCAAGTGCATTCTCTCCTGAAAATTTTCACTTTTCGTATGATGCATCCCCTGGAGTGCTTTCATCATGATTCCAAAAATCAACCACAAATTGTCAAATGCACATGTAAGATAACCTTTTCAGATAGAAAATAACTTTCATGGGGCACTTCCCCCTTTCTGTCATTGTTCAAGGATTAATATGTTTGTGTTGCAAATATCTTTCCATTTTGACCAACACTGGCAGAGTAATTGGCACATAAAGCTTGGTGATCGAATGTTTTACTGATACTGTAGTGGTGAACGCCCCGCCGGATCCGGTGTCCGATCTGATTATTGATAACTGACCTTAACAATATCTACTTTGGTGAGGTTGTGAGGCTTTGGTGAGGCTGTATTGAGCATCATCTGCATTCCGATTCTGTTGACAAACACACTCCACTCTTAAAGCACACAGCGTAATGGGTCCACAGGGCATCACTCCCCCCCCCCCTGCATATACACAAATAAATGGCTGGGTCCAAGGCATGACCCCATTACATAAATTACTACTTAGTTGTGCAATAAAAAAGCCATCGCTGGACATCCAGATTGTAATACAAGTAAATGTCACACACAGCTACAGTACAGTAGGAGATCCGATTGCTTTTTTATCACTCCCTTGTTTTAGAGGAAAAGAAGATATTTTCTGTTCTTCACATTCTTGGTAGCATCCTTTATTCTATATGCCTGAAATGTCCCAAACAGCACCAATGTACTCACCAGGCATAGGAACAATAGTTGTTTACCACCTTTCAACTATCATACAAATCCACTGCAGAAGAATAGTGAATGTCTCCCAAGATTCAGATAAAATTACAGGCCTCTGCCTCCTATTACTGGAATAACTTTTACAGCAACATGAAAACCTTTGGGATCAAAAGCTTAGAACTGAGTCTTTTTAATGAAAAGAGCAGCCCACCTTAAGGAACTTTTGATGATGACCACTATAGTAGTACATCGAGTTTATGCTTTAAGAAAGTTCCTCCAGTAAATCTAACTGAAAGGAAAACCTTACATTCCTGTAACTACAGCATGTGATAGTAGGCTGACAATGGATATTAAATAAATTGTGAAAGAAAGTCGATTTTTTATTTTCTGTCCAGACGTCTACGTGTAACTTTCAGTGTGCACTTACGTTTGACTATGCAGCCTTCTTACTCACAAGGAGTGACTCAGGCAGTGATCATTTACAAAAAAAAAAAAAAAAACCTCTCAATCCTCATTATCTCTGATAATCGGATTGCTGGAAAAATTTCAGGTGGTGAACAGAAAAGCATACAGTGCTGGTGTGTGTATGCTTGAATAACATGACTTCCAGTTCACATGGGAGGAGGGTAAGGAATACACCATGACAATGCCATGCGAAACAAACAAACAAACATACAGTAGGAATGGGTAGAATAATCCTTTTTTGATACTCAGTTTTACTTGTTTTGGTGATTAATGCTCCCGATAGCAGGATGAATTCCTTTGTAATCTTATCATTGATATTTGGTTTGGTCACAGCTCACAGTCACTATGGCACGCTGGAAGTGTGTCGGTACATGTGACAGGGACATGGAACCAATTACAAAATTATTAACGTACAGTAATTGGGAAGACACTGAAGTTGTATCCTGCTGCACCTTCACCAACCCCCCCCCAAAAAAAAAACAAAACAAAAGCAGCAAGAGTTAGTTAATTATCAGGCATTTTAAGGCACCAAGGCTACAGTATAATGATATGTACCCTGTATGTCTTCATACAGTACTTATAGTGCATGTTCAACTTTGAAAGCAAATTCGTTGCGTCTTAATCTGCTGAGAACTTCTATCAATTCCAAAAGACTATGGATCGGCTCATGAATCGAGCACCTCGGAACTTGTCACGCCACGTCTGCGTTTTCATTAACATTAAATCTTTTACAGCCAATCAATGGAGTTTTCACTGACAGTTCACTTAACTTATACAACATACAGTACACAGAATACGTGGAACTACACATGCAGTGCAACACTATAATGTTCAGGTGACTGATGGAATGATCCAAGGTCTATAAATAAAATGACACCAGAGATGAGCCACCAGCATCTACAAAACAAATCTGAAAATAATCAATTTAGACTGTCTAATACGAGGAAACTGACCACATCCCATCTTTGGCCCCACCATGGTTTGAGTTGAAGTGAGAAAATTTCCCAAGTTTTTGCCACCTACAGAGTAGGAACATTGGCTCTAAAACAATAACCATCCACTGCTGCTCACACAACAAAATGACATGAAGGAAAACATTTAAAGATACAACAAATATGAAATTTTCATCTTTCTTCAAAACTTCAAACCTTACGTTATTTCTAAACATCTACCCATCACAAAGATATTCTCTAAAGTCCTAAAAAAATCAGACTTTTGGCCCGCATTGAAAAAACATAGAATTTTCGACTAATGTCGACAAATTGGCATCATCTCCTTAACATGTGCAGCTGCAGCTGTTGAGTTGCTTACATTTCTGAGAACTGACGGTAAAATTTGCCACACGATGTATTGCTGTAGAGTGAGTCAGCTTGCAATTGGCAAAGAGTTTGCACATATGCCCTCACTCTTTTGCGGTATAAACTGATAAATAATGTCCCACAGTATAGAATACACAGTTTCACTCCCTAATACCTCCTCAGTTACAACAGACAAGATTCCAGTGACATATATTAGGCCCTAATATTCAGAATTAAATCCTCCTTTCTTCAACGATACGTCCTTTCACCTTGGAGAGCTCATAGTGTCACAATGTGTCACAATGTATCAGTGAGATCTGTCACAATGTGTCACAGAAGATTGAGTGAATTTTGTGTTTATTCACCTTTAACACAATGAGCCTTCATCAAGTGGCTCCAACTGTACATATACAACCTGGTGACCAGTGATCAAAAGTGAAGATGCTAGATTTTAAAATGACCTTTTACCGAGGCTTCCACAGCAGAGGCATCAAATTCTTGTCCGCCCCTTTGTTCCTTGAGACTTCAATGCCTGAGCACAACCTCAGTGGTTAGGACGTCATTTTGGAATCATCTCACAAATTCAGTACTTCACATGCAGGGGGGGGAGGTTGGATTTTAATTTCATTTTCTTCAGGTGGGAAGGACAGTGAAACTCATTGTTTCCACGAAGCCCTACATGGCACAATTTTGAAGCAGTATGTGTCTTGTCATTGATGTGACACATGAGTGTTTGTGCAGAAGAAAAAAAAAGAAGAAGAAAAAGATTTCATTGAGGTTCCCTACGTTGATGCAGTGTGAGGATCAATGAGAGCCCTACACATGCACAGATCCATGAAATTGAAATTTCTAGTGAGTCAAACATTCTCATATTGAGTTTATTGACCCAACGGATAATTTCTGAGAGGAAACAACGTTTGGTAAGGACTGTCACCATGGAAACGGATCTGCATACAAAGAGTTAATCAGAATGCTGTTAAGTCTTTAAGTGACACCTTCATTGGAATGTGCTAAAGGAATATTGAGGAATACAGGACTAAAACAGGAATACCATCACACACAGTACAGGGTTTGTACACAGTATACTGACAGAGAATTTTCCATTCCTTTTTGACCTTGGATTTGATTTTCCAGCCACCAGCACCCGTAAAAATATGAATTTATCTCTACCTTTAGGCATTTTATCACATGTTAAAGATTGAGTCATTTACTACAGGACCAATTGTCCAGGACTTTTCTAGGACCTGTCATGAAAAGAAGCAAACTCAAGGACTCTTCAAGGCCCTGAAAATTGACTTATCAAGTTCCAGGACTTTCAAGATTTTCCAGAACCTGTACCAACCCAGAAAGTAAGACTGTCCATGTTGATGCCTAAATCTGTTTGGTTGCTCAGAATTATCCAGCTAAATGTCACATCTGTGTGTATGTATAAGAATTTAACATTCTTCAATTCACGGTGTTATTCACTGATATGATTTCTGATAAGAAACAATGTGCATACATGCCGTAAACCAACAAACCGCCAGTGGTGTAAAAAAAATAACAGTATGACCTCGTACCTTGTCATCTGCAAGAAAGTGGCAAAAATGTAATGCAGATAATGTACTGAAAAGTTTATGGTTGCAGTAGTCACACAGTAATTACACAGATTTATGATGAGGATAAGTTTATGAATTAATCCACCCACAAAATTTGGACAAAGTCTTCACCAAAAAGTTCAAGTGGATTTTTGGAATGCTTGGTTAAGAATTCATAACCTCAGCTTCAAAAGGATTGCACCTTACACCCTTCCGCCCTATGAAGTCCTGCATACTTTTACAACTAGGTAAATGAAAAACCGTCAAGGGACAATCAAGTGTTTGACGTCAAACCAAACACTACACAGAATTTTGATGACTTTTATGTGTCCTAATGTCTATGACCTGGGTGCAACAACTCTGTACAGAAATACTTTTGGCACACCCTTCATCATTTCAGTTTAATGGATTTATGACAAACCTAGGTGAAGGATATACAAATAACAACACTCCTCTTCCCAAAGGTATAGACTTAACTAGTAACTGAACTCTTATGTACTTATTTACGACAGTACTACACAAGGATACCTCCAAAGAACAACACACCTCTGAAATATTGTGATTATAGACTAAAAAGGGATTAAACCCCTGAAGAAAATTGATAATTTCATAAAAATTAAGAAATCTTTTCCTCTCTTTACGGATGAAAATCGTATCTCAATAGTATAAATGTTCTTTTGGCAAGTTATGAATCTGCGAAGAAATTCTCATTTCAAAATGGTTAATTGCATTGTGGGAAATCTGTGATTCCACACAGGCACAATTACTTGAATATCCCTATTTCTTTATAATCCTGATTGTCTTCAAAGAAACATGAAAGTAAAAGAGATGCGACCTTAATTTCCAGGATAGTTTAACATGCATCAACAGAAAAACCTACTCGAAATTCTTCACCATCTGTAAAATTTCAAAGCTTTAAGGGCTTCAATTACATAGCACAACCATGATTTCTTCCAATGATTTGCCGCTGTTACATGGTAATTTTGTAACCTTGAAGCACCTGGGAATTTTCTTGACCAGAGATGTCTTTCTTGACCCAGCAACATCTTGAGTTAGAAAAAAAGATATTGGCATTGGTTTTGAAGTGACTGCTGGGAAAAAATTATTATTTTTCACTGAAGAGCACCTTCGGTGAAACTTTCCTTCACTTAATGACCAAACTATATATGTGTCTCCTCAGAACAACACACCTTTAGTGGCAAAGTACCTGCAAACTCAGCTGACAATTCACAAATTCTTTTGTACTCCAAGCAACCACAAGTTTCAGCTCATGGGTTTTCAGCAAAATCTTTCCCCCAAAGACAACTAATAGCTCAAACTAATGACAAAAAAGACCAAATTCCAAAATGGTACCAGAAAGATATCTAACTGATTCCTCTGTTTAGAGAAACTGGTTCATTAGTATCAAATGCAACCTTGGAAACATGCCCACAAGAGGTACAGTACATCGTTCAAAACATGAAACTCACTCAGATACAGGAACATTTTGATCATAACCATCATCACCATCAATATTTTTCTATCACCAGTATCACTATCTTCATAATCATCATCAATACCATCAAAACCATCTTCACTGTACCATCACCATCACTATCATCAATGCCATCATCACTATAACCACCATCCTCATCATTATCATCACTATCATTACCATCACCATCACTATTATCATCATTATCAGTGCCATCACCATTATCATCACCACTATCATCAGTACCACCATTACTAGCACCACCATCCTCATCATTATCATCACTGCCATCTTCATTACCATCACCTCTATCATCATCACTATCATCAGTGCATCCTCACTATCATCACCATTTATCGTCAGAATCATCATCACTATCACTACCATCCTCATCATTATTGTAGCTATCATCACCATTACCATCATCACTACCATCACCACTTTCTTCACCATGTATCATGTATCATCTTATCACCATCAGAATCATCATCATATTACTGACGTTCTTCATGTTTTCATTGCTGTAAAAGCAAGCTTAGACTTTTTTGCATGTTTTGACTGTAATTCTTCACCCATAGCACTTTACCAAGACATGTATCAGCAAATGAAACAGCCTTCAACTTGGGATTTTAGCTGGATTGTTTACATCAAAATGTGTCATCAATTTCATTATGCCAGACTTGTTCTAGGTATACCATGGGCGCCACTATCAACAAACAAATACATCAATGATAAACAACCCAGCAAGCATTATCACGAACCACAGGGTCAACGGCCTGGTGACGGCAACATCACTTTGCTTGATAAAATCGATAATACCGTAGACCTTCAGACCTAAAGGTAAGGTGTCTTTGGCCCTTTTTCAAATACTTAATTTGTTATTATGAGGCAAATCATACTTACAAAAGTCAACTCTTTCGTTAGGAAGTACTTGCAGCGACTAACTAATCAATGCTGTTTTGTGGCTGTTATTCATCTAACTTGTGACAAATCAAAACCATTTGATGATGCATGTTTTATTCTAGTGAGAGGTTCACAGCAACTTTTCTTCACCCACCACTGGTTGCAAGATTCCTGAAATTAAATCCCCCCATCCATTGGTTGCAGTTCTCCAAAAAAAAGGCCAGCCACCTCTCTCTTCAGTTTATGAAAATCATCATTTTGAACAAAACTATGGTAGATTTTTACTTCCCAGGGTAAAACAGTGTGAGGAAACATCTGAGAAAAAACTATTGGCAGGAAGCTTCTATCAGAAAGTCACTGTTTGAATTTTGTTGTTAAGAAACAGCTTGATAGTGTCAAGCTTTAAGTTTTCACAAGAGGGGAGAAAATGATGGCACAATTCAACTTTCATTGAAACAAGAATAACTATAATAAACTAAATTTGGTTTGTGGCTGAAAACATTGGCTAAAGCAACCAATTTGAAACAAGTGAAACAAAGATCATAATCTAACAGTTTTCCTACACTGTTGAAGATGTTCTTTAATGTTTGGTGTGTAAAAACATCTGAAAATGGAACATTTCAAGAGAGGTTTTCAGATGTCGATTCTCGTCAAACACGCCCAGAGGGTATGATCTTCATCCCTGCTTGTTTACAAGCCAATTGTCTACAAGACCTTCCAACTTCCCAATCAACTCCTCTGGATAAAACCTTTCCCTCTCACGTATTTCAACCCCCATCCCCACCTCTCCCCACTCCCCTCCTCTACACAATTTGACAAGCTACATTTTGTATGAGGAAGCCCTCTCATGAACATTTTCATCGAACACTTCACTTGAAGTAACAAACAAGGTTTGCATCATAAAAGTGTTAACTTTATCTATTCATACTTGTCAATAACTTTGGAACAACATAGATTTATATTTTCGTCAACAACATTTATCACATCGTCAAGATAAAACTATAATACTTGTGTCATATAAACAACAAAGGGGACAAAAACACTGCAGCACTTGAAAATCTTTGCACGTATACACATCAGGACGGTGGAAGAGGGGGTGCAATAAATACCAGAGAAAAACTACTTCCAAACAAAAGGGAACCAGTCAGCTGAAACAAACGACTACGATAACTTCAAAATCTGGGGTTAAAGTACAAGAGAATGGATCCCCCATTTGAAACATGTCATGATCGAAAAACTCAAACCGAAAAGCGGTCTTTCTTGTTATCGGTTGATATATGTGAAGCATCAGAAGACAGAGTCTACAAGCTTATCTCTTCGAGTGTTTACTATTGGCAAGAAATAATGATTCGAACATCTCAAGAAAAACAGCCAAAGGTTTTCAACAATGTATTTCAATTCTAATGTTCTATGGTATGGAGCCTGTCACAGTGTACTTGTCACGAGGTGCTCGACAGCACACACAAACATCGTTCAAGATGGTGCACGTTACCTGAGCCATCCTTCGACAAAGTTTGGTACTACTGGTACCGGTGACACCCAATCAGGATACGTGCTAAGTTTCAAGAGCAGACTTGATGTAGAATAACTTCGTATTGTGCAATCTTTTTCCAAATGAGGCATACTCCTGCTAAGATTACAAGTAGAAACTGACCAAAAAGCTCAAAGTTTGGCACAAGAACAGGTATCTTAAAACCACAGAATGTACAAGTTAAACGTTCCAACTTTCCTTTAAATGTGTGTGGCAACCTCAAGGAATATTCAATGTTAAAAATGGGTTTCCTTGTCAATTTAGAGTTTCATCTTTCTTTTCAATTTCTGAAAACAATATAGCAGTACTACCTACAATCATTTCGAGATGAAGATGTATCACTCACCGACAAACAGGGAAACAGGAGAACTAAGACCGTATCTCAGCTAACTATGACCTCTATTTTAATCTTACTGCCCACATTGCTGCTTAATTTTGAAAGGCAATTCAGTGTTGCTAGAAGCAAAATTCCTTTACTTACAAGGACATCTCACTAGACTTTCAGTAACTTAGAGATAAATACGAAGGCATGTTGGGCATGCGTTCATCACCAAGTTATTTTTAGGACATCTAACTTTATAAGGACATCTAACTTGACTTCTTCCACTGACTTGTGATAAATATCTGCCAGTGGGCACTGTGTGTAACCTGGCGGTTATGATATATGTGACCTTATGGGCAAAATGAGTAGCTTAAGCGTTACACCGCAACATTCCAATAGGTTACAAAAGTCTTTAAAATGAGAACTGCATTTACAAATGCCTCTCATCTTATAACTTACTTTGTTTTCTTCTTTTTCCCCGACGCAACTTCTGTCGCTTGCTTTATTTGCTGGACAATTTCTGAGGCCTGGAAAATTGAAATGTAGGGAAAAACAGGTGTTTGGTAATGATGTTAATTTCGCACATGACATGACCATAAGGAGTAAATGGAATTACGAATACAGACCACCAAAGGTGCTGGCAAGTAAAAAAGGAACACTAGGAGCAGGTAAACATAAGTACCTTTTCTATAAAATATTCATTTCCCTTAAAACAGCTTTTACCTTTTACTAATCACAGCATGGGAGTCCTCTCTGACGAACTAGTTTTTCAATTTTAGTCAAAGTTTACAAACCAGAATTAAGAGACTTACATCTAACACAACATCCATGAGAAAGCAAGTAAAACACGTTGGAGATTGCACTTTTGACTGAACTACTAAAACAAGAGCCTGATATACAAAGTAGAAGTGTGCATTATCTCTAGTAAATTTCCAGTCAAAACAACATCAAAACTGAATAAAATAAATGCTTGGAAGGCATTGGGATAAAGGAGAGGGGAAAAGGCAAGGGATAAAGGCCACGCGAAGGAACCCACAGTAAGCAGCCGAGCAGTCACAAAACCCGAATAAAAATCAAATGAAATTCCCCACCAGAGGTGAATAAATTTGATACTTACTGGTACATTTTCACAGCTGAAGAAGAATATCTCCTGTGGTTTCTTGGAGCTAAATTGAAATATGAGGACCATGAGGTTCTTGTACTGGGATACATTCATCTCGGCCGATACCATGGTGAGGTCGGCTAGGGGCAAGGTTTCTATCGTATCCTGGGGGGATGCCAATGGAAGAGAAGAATAATGAAGCCCAAAGGGGAGCAATAGTAATGGGAGCTGTTATATTTAAAGACCCAGTTAATATGGGAGTTGACAAAACATTCGAACAAATGCTGGATACCCCCCTTTCCGACCCTTGTGGTTTCATCATATTTTGCCCACGGCTGACCCCAGTGCCAAGGAGAGCAATAGTAATGGGAGCTCTTTCCTTAACATCCATTTATATGGGAGTCTATGAAACATTCAACAAATGCTTGTAAAATGACAGATGCCCTCTTTCCATGGATCCTTGTTGTTTTACCAGATTTTTCCCACTGCTGACACCAGTACCATGACGTCTCTGTAGGAACTGCACTTCACTAAATTAGGGAGATATTATGAACATTTCCACCCTCATTCCCAATGTTGTGCCAAATATAGTAACGCAAACCATCATCAACCACACTGGCCCTCACAGGCACCAGAGCATCACCCCACCCCCTAATTCCCTGCTTATCATCATTTCCTACGTTTTCTTTTTTTTAATAAAAGTCATTCTCACATTGTAAATACAGCCAGCATGAATCTCAAACTTTGACTAGCTACCAACCTGTGTGTAGTTATCAACCAATAATATTTCCCTGTCATATATCTTCATGGTGACCTCCTGGGCCCAGATTTTTCCTTTTGCATCCAACAGTTTCAGTTTCCTCATGGCGTCTTGTTTGTTGATGATCCCCTCCTTCCGATCCATGGTCAGTGTCGTTAAATGCTGCAAACAGACAGACATTTTCATTCCACTCATTTAAATTTTCTCCCTTATCATGTGACTTCTTATAACCATGCATTTCACTTTGATGATCACATTGACTCAAGTTATATCATCTTTTAATTAAAGGTTTGATAGTCAACGCTGGATTAACATGCATTAACTGTGGATAATGCCCAATGGGGGTTCCTGCAAGCAATGTGCAAAGGTGCAATCGGAGTGCATCCAGCAAAAGCCCCCACAGTGCATTACCGGTCAGTTAAATGCACAGCTAGGTCAAAAGTTGAATTAACTTGTTCATTCATACAATGTGAGATTTTGATGAAAAAGATGAAAACCAAAGAAAATTTGGGTGGTAAAATAACTGAATTTTCATTTAAAAACGAATGCTGAGAATAAATAAACATGATTCGCAACATTTCAAGAGTGTTTGTGCATGATGGACAAGGTACCATCATCGTTTTGCGTAAAATAACAGACAACAAAACACTCTCAATCTACAGTTACACTGTACTAACCCGCAGGTGACTTTACTCGAAATTGACAATGAAGTATACACGGGATAATGAATGATCACGTGACCTGTAATGGGCCAATAGGAGTTAAGGATTCTTTGCCAGAATGAATGTAGATCTGTTACAGCAGTAGATGTATGCAAGTGTGGAGAATCCAACCTCTGCTCTGCATGGCAGACTATTAGACTATTGTGTTTGTTAGAAGCCACCTGCTATGTACTGGCAGCTGTTCAAAGGTAACCAAGGTTACAGTAGCTGGGGGAATCAGTGGGCATTCATAAAATCTGAAAATAGTGTTCAGAGTGAACACAGTTTGCTGGTACAAGCAGAGAGTATTTGCAAAAGTGAACTACAGGACAAGGGTGAAAAGGAGAGTAACTAGAAGGTCAGAAAAAGACAAGATTGAAAAAATATGAAAAGACTTCTTCATAGGGTCAAGTGCACAGAAGCAGAGGTTACATTGAAAAGAAAAGGGGCAGCTGTATCATCAGAAAACAAAAATATGCCATTAGTTTCAGGGTAAACATTACCTGGGTATACTATATGAAGAAACCCACAGAGGGAGAAATGTCTCCAGCTTCAATGCTAAGTGGATTCTGTGTCATATATGAGAGTTAGAGTACTTGGGAAAATCATTTTCTATACGATGACAAATGAGCAACTAGTTTCAGAGGGGGTAAACTGGGGGATATACTATCTAATGTAAATTGAACCCATTTATGGCAGACTCGATATGACCTGATACAAAAACAAAAGGATGTTCCAGAAATGTGTATCAACTATCAAGTGAAAAAATGTCAATGGATGTGAAAGCAGGGATGGGGCGGGTGTGCACAGGACAGAGGGGGAACGTAACATACACCAATATTTAGGTTTAAAAGATGAGGTCCAAACAATGCAGTGGGTTGACTGGTGTACACTCAGACAATATAGGGTAGAGTGTAAGGAGACAAGTAGAGAGGGAAAGGAGAGGATATGCAGAGAAAGGAGGGGTATAAATGAAAAACACATGGGGTGTTGGGGGAGGGATGGTGTGAGAGGTAGGGATGAGGTGCAGAGGGAGGGAAGGATGGGTGTAGAGTGAGGGATCACATGTAGTGGAAGGGATGGGGTGCAGAGGGAGGGATGGGATAAAAGGAAAAGGTAGGGTATAAAGAAACAGGTATGAAGGGTGGATACGAAGGGAGAGACATGGTGCGGAGTACGGTACAGTGTAGGAAGCAAGGAATGAAATTTAAGTGAGAAGGGCAGGGTGGAAGGGGCAGGGTGGATTGGATGATGTGGAAAGTGGAAGGGAACAACAAGGACAGGGAGCAAGGCAGAGGGAGAATGGGAGGGGACATTTGATAGTGCACACACAGGAATAATGGTGAAACAACCAGTGGATGCACAGAAACTACATCAAAACTGGTCACACCTCATGAGAAAGAAAGATGAACAAAGATGTAGCTGGAAGGACAGTAAGGGATGTGGGAGATATTAGGACACAGAGCATGCAGAGAGAACACTTAGGGATGCCGGAGACATTTGGACACAGAGCATGCAAGAAGGACACCTAGGATACCGGCGATATTAGGATAACATTACTACTGTATATATTGAGGGTGAGGGGTGTGTTAAGTAAACCAACAAGGGATCCATTGCTTACCATGACTGGAAAATATCTGTCTGGCGATCCAGTGGATCTACCATTACTACTCTGTGATCTTGTTGTTTGTGGAGAATGACTGAAAAAATCTGTAAATCAAGATGGAGAAAAAAAAACTTTCGTGATGTCACGAAAAGTAGAAAACTGTTCTTACTTGTCACATGTTTGGATTGAAATTCTAGTTTGAGGTAGTCCCCATGGAAACACTAAACTGCCCTGTCATTAAAGGGAAACAGTATTAAAAGCATCATGATGTGAAAAGTCTCAGTACTTCATGTCACGTAATTTTAGAGGCATAATCAGGATTTGGGACCTATAAAATCACTCCCCTTAAAAAAAATTACATTTTGCATATTGACCATTAAACAGTCCTTAGTTACTTAATGATCATACACTAACTAATTCACTCACCTGTGTTGACTTCCCCCTGTACCGACTTCTTTCCATTTGAACCGTACTTGTACCCTTCCGAGGCAGGCCTCTCTTTTCTCTGTGGCCCCAAGCCGGAGTCAAACTGAGGGCCATTAGCACCGTTGGTAGGGATATAGCTGCTGTTCCTTGAATGCTGATTGGGGCGGCCGTAGCCGTCCGGCGGGTGCGAGTTGCCGTTGGGGGGCCTGTGGGGCGACCCTCCGTAGAACCCCTGTTGGTTAGATGTGGATCCATTGAAGTTGGATGGTAGTCTGTCACTGCCATTCACGTGGCCATAGTCTTTGATTGGATACCCCCCTGGAGTGTGAGGAGGGCCTTGGCTGTTGAACACAGAAGGATATGAACATGTATCGGGAAAGGATTTTAAAAAAAAAAGAACTTTGAATCGGTAAATGTTTTGGTTTTGCAGCCCTCCGAATGAGATGCACTGGAACCGGTGAAACCATGCGCATACTTACAGTAGAAAGGAGGACATGCCATGCCTTCGCAAAAATTGCAATTTACATGTCACCAGGCATTCAGAGCAGCAAAACTGTTTGACATTTTCAAATTACTACTGTACAGTACTGTTAGAGCAGTGATGAATGAGACACAAATTCTTTTCTTTTGTGTTTGTTTGTTTGTTTGTTTGTTTTTTTTTACTTTTTGACATCTGGTGACATCATACACAGGGAAGAGTGTACTCTCAATGACTCTTTTTTAACACTTTTAGCAGATTATAACAATCTTTGGACTACTGATGTAAATGTACCCTGCCAGTGGTGACTTCATCAACACCATAAATTGAGTAACTATCAAGAGTCAAGTGAGCTGCTTGCTGTGATAAAACCAAACCACAGTTTGTGACCACTAGACTGCTTATTTGTGAAAAACTGCCGATAGACTTAAAAATTTACAGTCTGACAACATGCAACTTGCAAATAACGCCTACTTTTCTCAGTGAACTCGGCTAATGTTGCAAGCACTCTCCAATCACAGAAACGACATACAGTAAGATACAGTAGCATTGTGAATGTAACATACAGTACAAAGGCGTACTCCTCCCTGGATAAGTATGGAACGCCAAAAGGGCAATACATTCCGTTGTTTACTTTGACGTTGCTTCCTTCATGTGATGTTGTTTACTTTAATGCCATTGTTTACTTTAATGCCGTTGTTTCCCTTCATGCTGTTGTCTATTTTGAGTTTGTTGTCTTCTTTGACGCCATTGTTTCCTCTGATGCCGTTGTCTACTCTGAGTTTGTTGTCTTCTCTGATGAGGTTGTTTCCTTTAATGCTGTTTTCTACTGCTCTTTGAGTCTGTTGCCTTCTCTGATGAAATGGTATCAAAGGAAACAACAGCATCAGAGAAGACAACAAACTCGAAGGAAACAACAGCATCAAATGAAACAACCGCATGAAAGGAAGCAACGGCATTGAAAAAACACAACAAACTCAAAGTAGACAACTGCCTCAACTGAAGCAACAACTTTAAAATAGACATTTTGGTAAACAGTGGCATTAAAAGTAAACAACACCAGAAGAGACAACAACATTAAAAGAGACAGCGGCATAAAAGGAAACAACATCAAAGTAAACAACAGAATGTATTGCCCTTTCAACATTCCATGGATAAAAGCCAAAGCCAAGTAAGTAAAGTTCACTGATCAATTGTATGAAGCCAGTGGCATGTATTCCCTGCTGTGCAATCAGCAATTTGGGAGAGTCAGAGAGAAAGAGATTATTTTGAGAGTGAAAATCAGTAAATCTTCCAGAGAGTATAGATCTGACAGAAATGCCATCTAAGACTGGATGGAATTTGTTACTTGATTGTTGACCTTGGGCTGATAATGATCACTTCATTTTGCATCTCTGTCACAAGAACAAACTTTACCCTACATTGCTACAACTGCTGATTAGATGAATTTCTCTGATAACCTAAAATGTCTACAAAAGATTACTTTCTGTAAATTAAAGTGATTGCGTGTGTACTGACAAACCAGAAAGATAACATTATGTTTGATCTTAACTTTTTCTTTATTTCTAAATGTACACGTGAGATCTATTGTACATGAACGGGCTACGTCTTTCAATAAAGAAAAATGACTGTAACTACTTTGAAAAGCCACGGGATTGGCATAAAAACGGTAAAAACAGGAATCATATTTGAAAATTAACTGTTCTTACTACAAGGGCCCACATAATGAATATATATGCGACAGTACAGGTCTCACTAGCGTATCAAAAGCATGCTACTCAAGTCATCGTTCCTTGGTCAGTATCGGAAATTGTGATTATGGTGAAAGGGTGCACTGTAATTTACAAATAACCCATGAGCTGATCACAACATTGCCGCGTCAGTGATCATGAGTTGTTTGGACTACAGTAACTGACTATTCAATACTAGTATACTTCCCACTGGCTTGTTCGAAGAAGCACACCGTTGATTTGAATGAAAACTGTCAACCATTACATTATCGCATTTTACACTTTTTGTTGCTATGGTGGAAGAATTTGAAATCATATGGCAGACTTAACAAACTGAAGCCTATTTATTATCCCAGATTGTCTGAATGGTGCAATTAAAAAAATAACCAAACTTTTGGAGATGAAATTACAATGTTTTTAGTTTTTACCTACGCACGTAATCCCTTTTAGAAGTTTCTGCAAAACAGCTATTTTTTAAAGCAATGTTGGTACTGGGAGTTGCTATATTTGATGGTACTGAAATGTGTTTTTACTGTGGTAAGTCTATGCCTCACATTGATCAGCATGATAAAAACAAACACCAACAGAGCTGCAGAGGGAATCTATACTGCCATACTGCTGGAGACATCTATGGCCGAAAAAGTGGAGATATTTTAGAATTCATACAGTAGATTTACCATTAATTTGGATGTAGCATGGACATTTAAGGGATTCACCACTAGACAAGATTCAAATTTCCAAAAAACGTTGGATTTCACACAATTAGGAAATTTTGCCTTCCTAATCGGTGGACACCATACATCTCATATGTAGTATACTTTGTTTAAAAGTTCTGGATTTTAGTACGTTAAGTTATTTGTTTTTTCAATTCCACAGCCGAACATTGCTTTATGGGAAATCTATGATGTCATAAGACAACAACTCCTTTGCATTTCCTTACACCCTAACCTGGGCTTTACAGAAAAACTCATGAAATCTACAAAAATCCCTATCTAAATTATCAATGTATCATACTTCACAATTATTATGCACAAGCTTCAAAGAACAATTACCTTTTAAATTGCGCTTAATTTCACAATAACAACATTTGATAAAGTTTGTAACATGGAGGCAACACTAAGTTGTAACCTAGAGGCAATTGGAAAGTCTCTCTTGACCAGAGCAGTCTTGCTTCAAAGAGCAAATATTTCAAGTTACAAGCCAAGATATTAGCCTGGTAGCTGAAGTGCATGCATGCCCCTTCATTATTAGAGACACACTGAGTTGGTGTGTACATGAAATTTTCCTGAACCTGTCCAGTTTCCTTCAGTTTCCTACTGATTACAAAGTGAGTTAACGATTCACTTTGGTTTTTGAAAATTTGTGGTAAGACATTTTTCACATATGGACACAGCCAGTGCAAGTCGGGGTGAAAAGGTTTAACAGTTTTCATTACTTCTGGATGTTCAACTTGTTCATATGCTAATTACTTAGCACTGTCCTATGTTTGTAACCTTCAAAATCCCTATGTCAATACCCAAAGAGCCCCTGTAAGAATGTCAATTCTTGTCACCAGAATGTTCTTTTATTTTAAGCCATTACCTTTCACCATGAATCTGAAAGATGCAGAAATGGACCAGCTTGATGGATATATTATGTATGACACACTGGCAGCTCGATGAATCCGATACTGACAGAAACCTGGACCCTGAATTTCTCTTGTGCCTTACAATATGGTCTTTACTACAAATAGTGAAAGAAAGTCGCATTGCACCTACATTCCAGAAGACCATACTGTACATGTACTCTCTTTCAGTTTGTCTATAGAAGCACACTTAAGAAATTGCTCAAGACATAAGTTGTATCTACTCCACTAACGACAGAAGTATTCAAGTTGACCTTGACTTTTCAAAATTGCCACTTTTTTGTACATTTTAGCACTCTACCCTCAGTCATGACCTAATAAACGGAGGAATAAACATCTCCTATCTACTTCCAAACACAGCTTCGACATAATCTATGACACAGAATCTTTAACAAACTAGGGCACAAAAGTATTAACCTTAGAACTGAGGGTAATTTGAAAGCAAAGCACATAATCAAAAACAAAAACCTTTATTGAACAACATGAATGATACATCAATAAATGGAAGCCAACACATTTCTCAGGCACTTTAAAAGTACATTGAACTTTAAACTGTTGCTAGTGAACACGTGACTCACTGGTAACCGGTATATGGTCCCTCCTGGTGGTAATCTCTACCACGGGCCCCGGCATGAACCGGCATTATTACTCAACGGCCTGAACTGCGGTCCACTAGCTCATGAATAGGTCCGTGGTCCGAGGCAGCTGGAAAGTCAATCCCTCAACAAACACCTGTGAAAGAAAAGACCATAAAAACCCGGTGTCAAGTTTCACGACATGGTTAGAAAACATTGTATTTAAAGGCTGTATTGCATCACCCTAAGCTATATTTTTACCTCCCTGAAAGCAAAATTTTCAACTGGTTCTAAGTTACAGTACTCTTAGATTGCCAGCAAATTCGAAAGATGCAGAGCAGCTCGTATTGCACGGCGTACACAGGGATCCATTGTTTTGATTACACATGTGGAGGAATGTAAGACAGGCTGAGGGAGGGACTAGAGGTAGGTGGTAGGGAGAACTGAAACTGTCTGGGGTGATGAGTTTTTGTCTTTAAATCATCTCTTCATATCACATCACTCGATTGAAGACCTGTATTGATGCATGCATGGTTTATTACAGTATATATGGATCTAATGGACACATAAGGTCAATGTTTTGATGAAGAATAACATAACATGCCACTTCTTTCTTCTTCTTCAGCATTTCCGACAGACTACCACTGATGCCCGCAGTTAGCACTGTTGAGAGTAAAATCCATGTTTTAAAGGGAAATAGGGCGTTTGTTTTAGAGAAGACATCCATATTTTTGAAACCAATGTTTGTGGACGTAGAATGATAGATTATTCAAAATGAGGAAGGACAGTAGCCTTCTTTTCAAGAAATAAGCTTCTCACAGATAGAAATTCAGTCATTTGTTGCTCAACACTAATTTGTTCACCCAAACTTTTCAAATGATGCATCTTTCATCACTCATCATATGCATAATGTTTTGAGGAGATGAAACTTTGGTAGATGTTCATTGATGAGACTGACTGGTTTGACAATGATTACAGCTATTTTCTTTTGTTTGTCATGTTGGTGTATTCTAAATTTGCCCTATTTCCCTTTAATAGCATGCAGCACAGAATCAGTAACAATCACAATCTGTACAATGGGAGTCTGCTGGCTCCTTGGCAACCGATGAATTGGACTACACCAGTGGACTTACCCATTAAGAGTGCTAATTAATCGACCAAATTGCTCCTTCTTGCTGTTATAACCACTAACTGTCACACTAAGTAAGTGACCACTAGCATGCATCGAGGTACAGCGTATTAGCTGTTTACATAAACAGTCATTCACGTGACAATTCCATTAAAGGAGCTCACTCTACCAGAACTAAAAAATAAAAGGGAACCTTACCATACGTTATAGCATACATCATCTCTGTTTTAAGAATGAACATATTAAATCAGAGATGCAGATCAGCCCACTTTGTGAGCAGAATACAGGAGTCACATGCAATGGCTCATCCATGGGCCATGAAACGTGTCATCCACGGGGTCGCATGAAATATCCACTAGCATTAGCAAGTGCTGTCTTACATATTCCATGAATTCTGCATATTTGGATTGTAAGTTCTGACTAATCAATAGGGATAGCCCAGGAAATATTCAAAATATTTCAGATGGTTTAATCCATGATAATATGAAATAATATAAATGCACATAAGCAACTCCCCATCTGCTCTGAGTCATGGTGCAGTACCTATACAGATCATCTAAAATTGCCCAAAATTTTTAATAGACCCAACCACACCTCTAAATCATAGAGGTAAAAGAGCAACAGCCAACAAAACCTGCACTAGGCCACAAAACTTGTTACTAGTTCAGTATTTTTGTGCACCGAGTGGGTGTTGATTTCACAGGAAAATAGAAAATGTAAGATCACGTAAGATACTCTTCATTTGTGAAAGGAGTTTGGGTCTGGTCTAGACCATTCTTTTAACAATCCAAAGGACAACAAATCAATACCACATCACAGAATTTGGGATGTTCGTTTTGTTTTAATTCATTTTTCTTATATTTTTGGAAGAGGGTTATCTGTAATGTAATTTTAGACATCTCTTACGTTTGCAAATGTATGTCTCATGCTGTTCTATTTCTCAATGAATTCACATACTGGTATATCCATACAGTATATAACAGTAGGTACCATACACCTCTGAATTTCATCATTCCTGGGTGAAAATTACAGAATACATCAGCCAGAAGCAAGAACACAACCATTGAAGCATAGATGCAAAAATTACAGAACACATCATTTACGTAGAGCAAACAACCCACCTATTTAAGGTAAAGAATAAAGGAGTTTATTAAAATTTAAGAACACCGTCACCGGTAGAACCAACGACAAACCCACAAAGGCACGGAAGACAGGCTTAAATTAAAAGTACTGTGTCACCATAATTACTGTACATTCATGTACAATATGCATTGCACTTGAACTGTACTGTAAGCCTCTCGTGTTGTGTTGACATATTGTACTGTAGTATGACAGCACGGTACTGTACCATGAAAATATAATTCATAATCGCAAACAGTGAAACTTAAAACACTGCCTAAATTTATGTCTGATTGCAAGCAACAACTGGTAGTTAAGGTCTTTTCACAAATATACGCCAAAACAACCTAAATTATTCTAAAGAGCTGCTCATATTACTTAAAAGCCATCAGGCTTTCCTGATCTGTATTTTGAAATATTTTACGCAGCAGAAATGTTTGTTCAACATCAAAGCAAATTGATCTGCAAATACAGACCAAGGCTGTCGAATGATGTCCATGCAACAGTCAACTTTAGGAGGTAAATCGTCACGGCAACTCCCAGAATGCATCGCTGTGTTTTTCATAGAGATTTTAAAATTAGATTAGAATAGAACAACAAGCACAGCGAGCCCACTGTACCTTGTTTACCGACACATCATGCACATCAAATTTATGCCAAAGTTCGAATTTTTTACACAAACCTAGACATAAATGCCAGGAGATGTTGACTGTTCAGTTTTCAGACAGCGGGACAACGAGAGATGGACGAGAAGTACGATGAGTGATAATCGAGACATGAGCATCCAGTCGAAACAAGTGCAAAGTGGTGTTGTTTTGAACACTATACATACATCAGCAAGTGCAGGACTTAACCGCCATACAGTACAGTAATAACATCAGTGCTTTCACTGACTCTAAGTCATACGATATGTATGCACTTACTGCAAAGCTGCGATCAGAGCTACGGTAACATTTTGAAGGAGTAGGTAGCTCTGAGAGAGATTGTACCCATGGATGCTTTTGTGTGGTTTATTTCCAAAACTATGGGACTGGATGAACAGTATCTTGAAACAGAGACTTTATCTGACATTCAAATGAATTGACACTTGACAGTCAAATTTCTCAGAAATAACTACCTTTAAACATATTGAACCACATATTTAACTTGAAATTCTACTTAAAGACCATAGACGTTAAAAGGTTACCAGAACTCTTGGCACGGTAGATAAGAGTGTAGTTCTCGTGATGAGACAGGTACAGTATTAGTGAGCAGACCTTGCAAATTTGAAATTCTACTTACAAACTGCACATGCGAAAATTTGAAGTGAAAGTAATTACTTAGAACATACATATGCAAATGTCAAAGGAGTTGATGTTGTAAATTTTAATTGCACAAATCTATATCTTTTACACAAACCTTTATTTACAGATCCATTATTTGTTTCATTCAGTGCAGAGTTCAAGCTTCATTACGTTAATGTACTGAATGTACAATATTTGTTTTCACAACTACTGCACTTTACGCTAGTCCTTCAACACGACTGATGTAAAGTCCATTGCAGCTTGTTTCAATCTCCTCTGCAGTAAGTCATCTTGAGCTAGGATGGAACAAATGCTTGTGATATGACATGGTGAAAAGCTATTCAGCTCTCTCTATGACACAGTAACCTGTTCATAACAGTGACATGCTAAATGAATAAATGACATGCTGTATTTACTACTAATCTGTACATTACTGTATCAGCACTGCAACTGATTATATGACAAGACACTGCATGTGGCTAATGGACACACACAACAGCAGGCAGGTACATTAAGTCTACATCACACATGTATACTGTAATGAACGCGATCAGCAACGGTTTAACATGCACTCCACGCACATGGTACAGTTCTACACAGTATTGCTCCAGATACAAACACTGCATTAATGAACAGTATCATCTCCCTCTCAACAATAGGAGATACTTATCAAATGAATTACAACAATGAAAGAGAGGTTTATAATGCAAAAGACTAGTAGTTTACAGCAGTTTCCATTCAAATAAACCGTGCGAAATCTTGTACATTATAAAGGCCTAAAGCAGGGGTGACAAACCTTTTCAACCAAGGAGCCACATCGCCACGTCTGAAATTCAGGATGGGTCACACAGGTTGCAAGACTGCCCTGTATTATTTTCTTTTTACACTAGACCTCCATATAATGGTACTGTATGGAAGCAAATGTTTGACAACATACTACCTGTAGTTACCTAGTCAGCAAGTTACGATATTGCCGTTTATTCCCCCAAATTTCCTTCGCTTAAAGGGAAATAGGGCGTTTAGAATACACCAACATGACATACAAAAGAAAATGGCGGTAATCATTGTCAAACCAGTCAGTCTCATCAATAAACATTTACCAAAGCTTCATCTCCTCAAAATATTATGCATGTGATGAGTAGAGGAAGATGCATCATTTGAATTTTGAAAAGTTTGGGTGAACAAATTAGTGTTGAGTAAGAATAACTGAATTTCTATCTGTGAGAAGCTTATTTCCTGAAAAGAAGACTACTGTCCTGCCTTCTTTTTAATAATCTATCATTCTAGGTCCACAAACATTGTTTTCAAAAATATGGATGTTTTCTCTAAAACAAACGCCCTATTTCCCTTTAGTTTTTCTTATTCTGTGTAATTTTTATTTTTGTTCAAAGGAGCTTTGGCTTTGGGGGTCACATGATGCCTCTTCACTGGCTGCATTTGGCCTGTAGCCACACGCACATTGGCCACAGCCTGGCGGAGAGTATATCAGCAAAACACTACGTCACCATATAAAATAGAAAGTACACGTTACATCATGATTATAGCAATTAGGTATCAGTAGAAACTGTACCACAACCATTTTGACCTCAAGATTACGCACTAAGAAAGAGATTGGGCCATAAGTGGTATCAGGAGAAACACAAGTTATATAACAACGGAAAGAATGGTTTGAGAAAGAGGATGCAAAAATTTGGCAAGGATCGCGATACGATGGGAGAGCAATTGGTGTGCCAGCTAGGTAAATACAGCCACCAATATCAGGAACAATTTGTACCACACCAAACTGGTTGGACGATGTTGAGATCAGAAACAATTTATCGCAGCAAAACTGGACTGAGGATGTTAACGATGTCAGTGTTTGGGTAATAATACAGAACCTGCACTGGACGTTAAATAATGAAAATTTAATCAGAAATTCTGTCAATATTTGAGTCAGTTGCTAGTCACAATGGGGGGGGGGGGGGAGGGGGGAGAGGACGACAAATACAACAATCGCACAGCCACATCTCTAGAACTTAAAGGTAGATTGCACAGTAATTTAATCGTTACTACAGTATCATTATCCATATTGACTGCAAGCTTACAAAGAGAAGACAATTATGTCTTTCTATAAGTGAGCTATCCAACCCCTATATCACCTAGTATCTTCTGTATAGCAGTGTACCTCTGTGTTCAGAGAAATGAAGGCCCCATAGTGCAAACAGTACAATGTGCCATTACTGTACTGTACTTACTGCATTCTATCAATTTGTTGAGTGAAAGCTTTTACAAATTACACTGAAAATCAAACACCATCAAATTAATCACACACCATTTCAAATCCTGTGTATATCTTCCATCCCTCCCCCCCCCCCCATCTGATCAAAGAAAAGGAAAAACAAGTATAGATATCATACAGTAAAACTCATCCTAGGCTGGTAATTACACTCTCTTACGTGTAACAGCTGTGCCAGATACGATGAAACTTAATCTTGAGTTCAATTACAATCTTCAGGGGCTGCAACTGTGTATGTAGTGTCAAATGCACAAATGACCATTAGATATAGAACTTGTGTAGTGTGCATTTTATGACATTAGTTTATGGTTATAAATAATGAGGATTTTGTGCTGTACCTCTGTTAGCTGCACATAACAAAAAATACCCCCCCAAAAAAAACATTTATCAAACAAAAAAGTTTAACATGAAATAAGTTGTGTGTCAGTACGAATAAAAAGCTGCGTACAGTTATAAACACAACAAAACCTCCACACAATGCGGTGAGCAGACGTCACTTTTGTACCAATCAATGTTTAATCTGAACTAGATACAACAAGTCGTAAGTCATAATTCATAAATCACCACTACTTTTCAAGTGAGGAAACAGAACGATACTAATATGCTGTCAATTATGTGTTCTGTCAAATTATACATGCCAGCCACCGCTGAACAGTTTTTTGCTGGTGTCTGGAGCAAAATCCACAATGTGGTTGCAGTGTAAAAAGTTCTACAGTTTTTTTTTTGTAGGTGAACTATTCTACGAGATCCATTTGGCATGATGAACGAAGTATCCAAGAGCAGTATATTAGACTAAACATTATTGAAGTTTGCAGGGCACAGCATGATCATATCACCACAATAAAACCAAAATCTTTCCTAGTCGGTCATTTATTTCTTCTCTGAAAAATTTCTCTCCCAAATATACCTCTCGCACTTACTTTCGTTTGTTCCTTGATATATTTCTTTGGGATTTTACGACCTCTCACTTAGAATAATGATGACAAATCACAATTGAAAAAAGGTTTTTGACATTTAGATAGATATTGTTTTTCTTATTCATCCTAAAAAGGTTGCCTCAATCTACAGTATTGCAAATGATGAGACCTTGCACTTTTCAGTCCCAGTTGGGCGAGGTATATACATCACTACTGTTGCAGGCTGCTTTGTGAATGTATTATTATTTCAGGGCATATCTGATACAAAGAGTGCGAGGATTATTATATACCCTAGAGCTAAGGTTCAGTGAGAATAAAGGTATTTCCACCAGGGTATTTATCAAGATTTGCACAATCAAAAACGCACCAGTCTGTGAATTATTGCACAAATTCCCTTCTGCCATTTAAAAGATTACATAAACAAAGGAATGGCTTAGGGAATTAGCTCCAGTCATAACAGCTCTTTAGATTGTTGATACTGAAAGAGCGTGAAACTAAACACTTTACAGGCATTTTAACTTTGGAACTTGTTTTAAGGTTTCATAATCTTGTCAAAGGTTGTGTAACATGCATGCTTTTAGAAAAGAGCAGTCCATTCATGCAGAAGCTGCAAAGTAAAATACGGAGTGAAAATCCATTGGCATTTTGTTTATATCTATTAACATTTTTTGAGTTTACGACTTTTCAAACTCTGAAAAAATGCAAAACAGATGACGTGTAGTGTGGCAGTGTCATTTTTTCTTTTGCATCTTAATTACGTAATGGCTGAGTTTCACATTGGTAAAGTGATATCGATATGTTTGAAGGAAAAGACACATGCTTCCAAAATAAAACCCTCTGGGCACATAAAATTCTGTGGTAATTAAAATGTCCTTGAAATAAAGGGTACATTAACAAAGGATGAACTTTTAAGACATACCGTATCATGGGAGTCCATCTCTTGATGTCACAAATTTGCATACGTAGCCAATGTTCATTCATGACGCAGCTCTGAGACACTAATTTGACTGTGAATTTGTCAATCTTTGATGAATTTGGATGGAATTTGAGGATATTTCCAGCATTTTCAATGATTAATGCACCCAGTACTCAAATTTCCATTGATACAAAATGTCATTTTAATGTCACCCGACCTGTAAAATGATCGACTGTATCTGAGCTCTAGGGTATATATCACCCAGCATGGCAACAAATACTTTCACACACAATATGGCAGCCCATTGGACCATGCTTAGTTCAGTCAGAGCCAGTTATTTTTCTTAGCAATGAGGTACTGTAGGCCTACACTGAGATGACAGTTTTCACTTTAAAGTGATTGGACTGAAAAACCAGAAAGACAAGATTGTTTCACCTTAACTTTGATTTTTACATGTTCACGCGAGGTTGTTCATAGACGGAATTCATACATCTTTTCAAGGGACAAAAATGACAGTGTTACTCTTAAAAGCGACTGGCTCGGCAAATGAACAGTAACAAAGGGAAATCATATTTGAAAATTAGAGGTTGCCACTAGAAGCCTACTGTACGTATATATGCAACGTTAGTACAGACTCACCAGTGTATCAAAAACATACCACTTGCCATTCCATGGTCAGTATCAGGAATTTTACAATTTGGTGCAATGTACTGTACTTACAAATAACTACTAACTAATCACATCATTGTGATGTAAATAGTGATCCTGAGTTGCTTTGACTAATTGATTATTCAATAATAGTATACTTTCCATTGGCTAATTGTTCAAAGAAGTACACGGTAAAACGTTGTTCACAAAATCTGCCAACCACTTCCTTTCGTATTTTACACTTTTTATCATGATGTTATCAGAATTTGAAAATATGGCAGAATTTACCACCTGAAACCCTATTTATTTTTCCAAATTGTCTGAATGGTGCAATTAAAAGACTTACTGAACATTTGGACATGAAATTTCGATGTTTTTATCTTTTGCCTGTATGCATGCAATCACTTTTAGATACTAAAAGAAAAACAAATCCATTTTCACTTGAAATTTTACTCCACTTTATTCCGTTTCTCTTACAGTTAGATTATTTGCCTTTTTTATTTAGAGAAATTAAATTTCACGACACAAAAATTCCATTCACTGCTATGGTGATCTAAATCATTCAATAAACAGTGAATTTTTCTTCAAACTTCAAAAGAATTGGTGGTTACAGCTTGAGCTTGCATAGTTATCTTTTTACCTTTCTGTTTTTCTGGGGCAGATTAGGTGGAAAGAGAATTTGGCAAAGACTCAAGAGTCAAAGTGTAGTTTTTAAATCATATGGAAATAAATTTCTCTAATACTTTAATGCACACATGGATGTGAATTAACAACAGCTGAACAGCTAAAAACTGCATCCTTGGCTGAAGACACATGTTCAGTGGCTTAAACACTCACACAGTACAGTAGTGCAACATAATTTGCAATGGCAGGTTGAAAAGGAGTGTCAAACACAAATGGGAGGCAAATCACAGACGTCCACCAAATTTGGCCTATTTTTACACCCTTACGCTGACTACGAAACTTGTTCAACCCTCTGCAGTAAATCCAATCTTTCTGTGTAGTAGCACTCTATACACACACCTTCAAGCTCAAAGGTACAGTATTCATAAAATCACTCCGGCTGTAGACAGAATTATTCATACAAATTTGCCATTTGAAGGGTTCCTGCAGCAGGAGCCATTTCGCCAGGCGTCAAGAGTGCACACGAGCAGCCTTTGTGGCTGACTATTAATCTGCTCCCTTAAAATGGGTGCAAAAAGCATGACGGCAAAGAAAAAAAACGTTCACGAAGCAATTGCTTCCTCCACATGACCTGGCAAGTGTCCAAGACATGTTCTACACAGGTCTGCGTAGCAAAATGAGATGGGATTCCAAATAAATTGTTCCTTGGTTGCATAATTGTGTGCGGATCTTTAAAGAGAAATAGGGCGTTTGTTTTAGAGAAAACATCCATATTTTTGAAACCAATGTTTGTGGACGTAGAATGATAGATTATTCAAAATAAGGAAGAACTGTAGCCTTCTTTTCATGGAATAAGCTCCTCACAGATAGAAATTCAGTTATTTCCCACTCAACACTAATTTGTTCACCCAAACTTTTTAAAATTCAAATGATGCATCTTCCGTTACTCATCATATGCATAATGTTCTATGGAGATGAAGCTTTGGTAGATGTTTATTGATGACACTGAATGGTTTAACAATGATTACCGCTACTTTCTTTTGTGTCTCATGTTCGTGTATTCTAAACGCCCTGTTTCCCTTCAACTTTATTCATCGTATCAATTTTTGGTGAATGTCCACAAGAAACAGATATTCAACGACATGCAGCACACCATCATACAGAAGTTGATGACACAGTATCCTTGAATTTACCATAAAAATTCGATTCTCTGGAAGACGCTGAAGTACACCGACCATGACATTTCAGGAGGAGAGACAATCCTCCTTGTATTTAGTATTGAATACTCTGTTGCTTGATTGTGATGACCTTCTACATAACTTCAAACTGTTAATACACTTTAATGCCAGTATACATACTTACCTGTAATTTTTAAAGGCTATTTATATCCTAAGATCTTCCTCGCAAATTCCTGGTCCTTCACAAACAAATAAAATCCTTTTCCAAGTTTTTTATGCAGCGTTCTGGGAGTTGACAACCTAGTTCTGCAGAAGAGAACAATGCCTGCATGTATGTAATCCAATTGTCAGTCACAGCAATAATAACACACTTACTTCCAGCAGTTTGTTGTCGCTAATACAGTAACATTCAGCTACCCTTCTGTGCTTAACTAAAAGAACCATTAACCTCCCCCTTTTACTACTTGCATAAGGTGGTCCCATAAAATTCTCTTTTCGATGCTTATCACTTATGTAAACAAATCCCATCCAACCTAAACAGAGGTAGGTTTGTTCCACTGCACTCGGTCCCAGTTCCCGTGCACAACACACCTAGTGTACAAACTCCAAAGGTTTGTTTACCAGATGGATGTGTAATACACCATCTGAAGAACCTCCTTGAAACTGTACACACACACAGTCGATTAAAGGCACCGTACAATTTGGGCACCGGTAAAATTCTACAATCTGGTGAAATTAGTTGTTAAAGGTCTGGTATGTGCTAGAAAACAATTGGATTTGAAGTAAAATAATTAACAGGCACGTTATTAATTTCCTGTGCACTGCTGGCCTTCTATACTGACTGAAGATTTAGACCTTACTACATATGTACAGCAAGGAATAATTGATGTGGCACCGTATCATAATTTTGCTACACACCTGCAACTTCATGGTGCATCTGTAGCTCAGAAGTTCTTTGCTCACTCCTCAAAGTGGGACTTTAAAGAGATAAGTAAAGAAAATTAATTGGCTTCAAAACTGCTACTGTATGCAAGCTAAAATGACTCTTTGGTAATAACAAAGTTAGAAGTTAACATAAACAACAAACAACAGAAAATGGATAAATACTGTATGCTGTCTATAATGCTACAGAGAAATATGCATCGAGTCTCTTTAAATAATCAATAAGTCAATCAAAATTCACTTTGTCCCGATGTCTTAAACAGGGATTGGACATACAGATGTCATAACAAAATAACTCTTCTACACATCATAAGACAGGATGGGAAGTATGACCATACCATAGTTCTGCACAATTTTAAGGCTGCCTGGAATGTTCATGTACGGGAGAATCTCGTTTGTTCAGTGCTTGATGATACAGTACAGTATGTACAGAGCAAATACTGTACAGTATGTCTTTATAAGTCGAAACTTTCCTCCAGCATTACAGTGGACAGAACTTTCTGCCTGACTTGTGCATCGGTAAGTGTTCTGCCAGGAGGTTGGTGTGTGTACAGCAATGTCACATTCAATTATGAATACATCACAAGCACGAAAATGCCACATTCACTTCAGTAGCTATCTAGAGTTGTGCGGTATTCCGGTACTCAAGTTGGTGTCGGTATTACTGGAACCGTTTCTACTCGGTACCAACTTAAATTTTTCAATTACTATTACAGGTACTACCAAGTACCTTTACAAATTTGTCTGGTACCAACTTAATTTATCGAAACCAGTACCACTTTAAAAAGGTAACAAAATTGTCCCTGAAATGTGCTGATAATTCTAACATTTCTAATGTCAAAATTGAATGAAAATATGATGCTGCCAACAAGTACCAAAAAATCCTAAAAGACATTGTTGGTTTTGTTGTAGCCTAAATCCATTCTCTGAGTCTGACACATACAACGTCAACTAGGAGATCTTGACTTAACATTAGGCTATTTCATACATGAAACTTCAAAACTCAAGGTCGTATAACATACACACATACAACACATATATGCATCCAACAAATGTTGTTTGGCTTGAACAGTCCAGAGTTAATTTGGTTAGGTGCACGATATTAAAACAAAATAGCAGTATCCCCAATATTTTGCTAAAATTTGCTTCTCAGGATTTCTGTGCTTTTATGAGTGAACACTTTCAGTAATTGTAGCTACTTGAGCAATCCGAAGTCACTTTGCAGACAGATCGTATTTGCAGGCCTCAGCTTTTATTTTTCCAATTGATATTGAACATAGGAAAGGTGAAGCGTAGAATCTTGTGGAAACATGTTAACATTTCTGTTCTTATAACTTAAAAAATATCAAGGGTGCACATGAAGTAAGGCCAAGTTTAACAACATGAATACTTTTACTTCAACTTTCACTAACGACTGAACACTGATGGGTAATTTTGAATACAGTACATGCTTCAGTGGATAAGTTTATAATTTATTTTCCAAGTTAACATTTTAGAAAAGCATGTGTGCACGGAGGACTGCACCAATACTAGTACCGATACCGGTGCTGAAGCCGATATCAGTACCGGTTCTTACCGATATCAGTACCAGTTCTTATTGGTATCGCCCAATCCTATAGCTATAGAAACATCAAAATTATCTACGAAGTACTGTAGCTCATTTCAACTCCAGAGAGACTAAGTTTTTACTAAAATCAAGTATTACATTTGACTGCTTTCATCCAGACAGTTGCATAGTACTTACTGTATTACCAAATCATTTTCATAGTTTTACCTAAATGCACATTTCTTACCTTGCTATTCATCAGGAATCCTATCGTACAAGCTGCTCTGCCCAGATTGAAAAATTCTATAGTTTTTAATTTTTCCTTTACCTTCTGATATTGGGCTTCACAAGGCAACAGTACAGTACATGATCATGGCTGATTCATCTTGCTAAATGTGATTGCTTTGGGAATTGAGGAGCAATGAATTCGTGCAACTCATCAAACCTAAAACCTGCATAAATTTACCGTATTGACCATAATCTGCAGTAGCAACTGGCAATTGTGCGTGTGTATATCTGGTCACCATCTTTCTGTAACTGCCAGCCTTTTGGTCTAGCAGCAAGACAATCCAAGCATTAGGTTAAATTCTGAATTTTTCTGGTATCGCTGGAGCCTATGAAAAGAGCACATACATGGTGCTAGTACAGTACAGTAGTCTATTATGGCTGCACATCCGATTTGCATGTATAGACTCATAAAAAGTCAACACATCGGTACTCGCTGTGCCAGCACATTCCTGTCATGCTTGGTAAAACCTGATAATTGGTAAAACCAGGGAATTGGTAAAACCAGGGAATTGGTAAAACTAGGGAATTGGTACTGTAAAACCACGGAATTGGTAAAACATCAAAGACAGCACATATTAAACCTACCAACAAGTGCACTATCATCTACCTGTAATCAATAACTGGGCAGGTATGCTGTATGCATGCTCACAGATGGATTTCCCATTGATTCTAATTTTAGCACGACACTAGTATTAACCTTTATCTCGGGATTATGAACAGACATGCACAGCAATATCTGAGAAATCTGAGAAATGTGTTCAAAGTTTTCCTTTAAACTTCGAACTGTGAACTACTGTATCTCTTACGCTGAAGAGCTCTGACGTGCATCGACAAGTCAAACAGAACGATTGGTGACCTCACATCTGGAGCATCTGGTTCACAATGAACATTGATCACTGCAAATACCAAAAGAATGGTTTTGAAAGCTCATCATGTTTGCATTCCCTACAAAACTCAACAGAAACACATTTTGGTTAAAAAGTTGGTTTACCCAATAACCATACAGTCCTCCAATCAAAGTGACATTTGAAAGCTGCCCTTCGTTCCATCCATCCATCCATCCATCCCCCTCCCCCCCCCCCCCCCCCGAATGGAGCCGTACTGTAGTGTCACATCTAAGGAAACACAGAAACTATTCTCTGAGCATTGGAAATGCAACACAGATGATTGATTTTATATATGTAGTCCTTATTAATGAACCAAACCAAGCATTAGTGCATTTTAGCATTTTTGACATGCAGAGTGTAAGAAGACATAAGATGATCGAGTGGGATTTGAAAGGAGGTTCTGATTTTGTGACTGACTGAGAGGCTGGCAATTACGAAAGGAGGGTGACCGGATACACACACACACTATTGCCAGTTGCTAGACCATCTAGGCAATAAGGTAAATGCATGGTTACATATGAGTGAGGGTGAGGGCATCGACGCACATGTACAGTACATTCTTTAGGATGCAAACGTATACAAATCTCAAAGCATAATTCGGCCTATTTTCTACCATGTACTGTAACTACTGTACCTCTAGACACCCATTAAGCTTTTTGTGTATCTTTACACATGGGCATTAATCTCTTGTTCCTGATGGTTTATCTTTGTCATATACTCTTCACAAATTATTTCAAAACAGCAGTGATAGTCTGAGCTGATTTACTGTACAAACTTAAAGGGAAATAGGGCGTTTAGAATACACCAACATGACATACAAAAGAAATAGCTTTAGCCATTATTAAACTATTCAGTCTCATCAATAAACACCTGCCAAAGCTTCAACTCCTTAAAACATTATGCATGTGATGAGTAACGGAAGATGCATCATTTGAATTTTGAAAAGTTTGGGTGAACAAATTGGTGTTGAGCAACAAATAACTGAGTTTGTATCTGTGAGAAACTTATTTCTTGAAAAGAAGGCTACTGTCCTTCCTTATTTTGAATAATCTATCATTCTGCGTCCACAAACTTGGGTTTTAATAATATGGATGTTTTCTGTAAAACAAACGCCCTATTTCCCTTTAAGTTTTGTGCTGAGTAATGTTATGTCTCCTATCCAAATGTGAAAAGTCTTTAAAATCTCTCTCAGTGCTGAATGTGTACATACTCTGCATGGTCTGTTTTAAAAAAAAAAACCACTTATGAAAGTTCATAGAAAAACTTGAAGCTATTGCTCTAGGTTTCATTGATCAAGGATTATCACGATCACAGCTAGCTTAGCTGTCATGTTTCATAAAACTTTTCATCAGCCAAGAGTGTCTAGGCTAAATATTAACTTCTGAATGTGGCACAGTTATAAATTAAAGGATTTTATTACCCTGTATGTCTTGACAAATTTTACTTCGCTATCAAGCAATGATTATTAACACAAACGGCTGTGACTCACAGGTCGGTGAAACAACAAATCCATTTCTTGGGATCGACTTCACAGTGCGGATGTTTGTGATACTGCATTGCAATGACGGCACTACAGAACTGATATAGGCACAGAAAACGGAAAATAATGTCAACAACGGAAGAGTGAACTTAATTTACAGTGAACTACCTGTTTTGACTACTGTACTGTATGTACATTACATATTTACAGAACTTGCATGTAAAATATACATACAGCTGGAACACACTATCCTAGCACCCAAAATGTCACATTCGGTGTTTAGGTTAACACTCACCACCTAGAGCCTTCATCCATACTAATAACCATGCAAAAATGACACCTAACATAGCACAAAACAGCTGTTTTGTGTGATTTTATCAAAGGTGAGAGGAGAAGAAGAGAGGAGGGAATGTTACCTGTGCGATACTGAGATTCCTGACACAATCCGCACAGTGGAACATACAGTACGTTCTAGTGACATGAACGACAAACATGCTATGTACATACTCCATTTTAATATTGCATTTTACGCGACATGATTCTGTATCCAGTCGAGTCTGACGGCAAGAACACAATTACTGTTTTCGTAATTATTTCTTTCAAGACCTCCACCATTGTTTCTCAAAAAAAAAAGAACAACAACACCAGCTATCAGGCATTGAACTCAAACAGATACAAAACTTCATAGAGTATTCCTCTCACACAGCGGTCCTCCCGTTATGATTCAGTCACATGACCAAACTCCATTCCTCAAGTTTGGTTTGACTGTACAATAATTCCAGTATGTACACAGACCACTACCATATGAATGGTGACTCACTAAACTTGACTGCAAAGAAGGATTACCTGTAGGATTGCTGACATTCAAATCTCTCTTGAAAAAAAATTGATTTGTAAATATTTTGCTGACCTGACTGAAAAACTTAAAAACATTCATGAGAGCAAAAAGACCTGAGTTTAGAAGCCTACAGACTTGCCTTGGAAAAGAAATACAGCAGAACAGTACGTTGGTGTTTCAATATATCTGTATGCTGTACAGCATGAAAGAACAGTCATTTAGTTGAAGTTTCCTTGTGAAGGGCTACACTGTTAAGGTGGATTTGTTTTTTTTTTGATGTTTCAATATATTGAGTAGAACTGCAGGTGTGTGATATAAAAGCGATTGACAATCTCATAAACATGGCATCAGTCTCTCCTTCATAACACTGCAAACATTACAGTATGCTCCTTGCACATACCAGTGTGTAAATAGGAATATTATCATGAAACCACTGTAACCTTCCCAGCAGGTGATGGTATGTGCAGCCGTTAAATGTAGGACTGCAAACCTAACCAACTGCGAACGCTTAGAGATTTGTCTCATCTAAGATCCAAGGTCTCTATATTCATGAGTCTTGCTGAATGTCTGCTGATTGGCTTAATCATAGCCGGAGGAAAAGAAGAATTGAGTTCTAGTACTGAGTGTGATTGATTACGTCATCATAACATGAATTTTAATAGCTTGCAGTCTGTACACTTATTCAGTCGGAGTCCAAACCATAGTTTGCAGACGTTCGTAATTACAAATCATGCACGTCAGAGCTGATGCATGAGTAATACATATCTGTCGGGCGGGCTAGATACCAAAGCAGTGTTTCACTTATGACATTTGCAGAGGGTTATCAAGTAGACACTAACCTCACATGAAACATTAATATGACGACCAATCACGGTCTTTGCAGAATCAAACAGAACATGGTTTATCATTAGGTTAAAGGGCATGTGTGCTTTATAGATGAGGGCTGTTACAGTAACAAACAAAAATATTTCAACAGCCTGTTTGGACCAAGTGCTTTCAATAGGCATTCCCTTATTGAAAGTTTTATCAACAATATCAGAGAAGCAGCATACAGAAACTGTGGAAGACTTTGATGCTACTCACAGACATAATGTACTCTTGCAACTGGTTGGACAGTTCCTACTCGATGCCATGCAATGAATTCCACATACAGTAATGGCATTAAAATGCTTGGCAGTTTATATCCTGTACATGCTTTTTGTTATTAAAACCAGATAAGGTTGCAGTTTAATGCAATACACAGTATGCAGGAAGCACAGTGCATACACAAATGTGTTTTCACAAATCATCTCTAAACTCCTGCATACAACTAGTAGATATTCAACAATGACGCTATAATGAATGGAGGAAAAGCAGAGCCTTGGTTACTATATAGGCACTTTTGTTCAACACCCATGTTGCTGAACCTTTCATCACATTTTCTTCACCTCCTTCACAAATCCATCGAGTCCATAATTTTTCTAACCTGGCAACTCCTTTGTCCCATCCTTCCACATAATCCCTTTGAACTTTCCTTCATAATCCCTTTGAACTTTCTGTCCTGACAAACAGGAGTCCAAAAACTTTGATGACCAGAATGACTGTTACCACAGTTTACACATCCCGAAAATGTGAAAGAATTTTTACAACAGGCAACTTGCACAATACCTTAATTATATGCACTTTCTGGATGTACATCTTACAAATATCCTACTACTACAAAATGACCCACAAAAAAAAGAAAAGATGTCTTTCCGTTCCCACATTACACCGGATTTTGTGATGTAATGTAAATATTTTGCAGACTATGAAAACTAAGAAACTTTCAATCAGTAAATTTTCAACCCTTTTTGATAACTTGCGACAACGAAACTCAGCTTATCGAAAAACTGAGTCTTGTGGTTTGTGAAATTGACAACATAACAGTATGAACACAAACGCACATTCTTGGAACATTGTAAAAACTAATTAAACATTACGACAAAATGAACGGTATGAGGATTAAGAGAACTACAGGGAAGTATGCCTACAATTGTCGCATATCCTTCATTAATCATGAGTTTAACAGCCCTTGTGTCGAGCTTTGAAATGCTGGAACAGACCAGAGTTTCAAGTTAAGGGTTACATGGTGCATTTCCTTCAGTCGTACAGTTAGTAGCTCCATGATGCAACCATAGCTCCAATGAGCGTACTTAGCACAACACTTTAAGTGTAAGAGTACAAGACACACCCTGTCTATTCTCACATACCGGTAATGTTTACTGTACCCTCTCCAGGAAACCAACTCTTACTTTGGTAATACATCAACAACATTGTACCAGGCAAGAAACGTTACCAGACCTTTTACGACATACTTTTTACACAAAAAGTTTTACCCAAAATTTTGATTAAGTTATAATTCTATGGGGGCAAGGTGTTGCACTATGACTACTTGTAACTCTACCAATATTTGATGACCTGAGTTTAAGAATAAGGGTGGTACCAACACAATATTAACTATCCAAATCAATGTCAGGTTGAGTTTTTCTTCTACATTCTCAATTGCTACACTATGGTGAAGTTTAGCCAGTATGTTTAATAAGTTTATCTACATTAGTGAAGAGAATGCCATTAGTGGCAGACTGGACACACAATTAAATTACCTGAATTATCCAGAGATGTGAAGTGACATATAGTTAATGGCCACAGGCCATAATGAACTCCCACAGGTAATGCAGGAATTCTTTACAAGCTTTCAAGTATGATAAGTCATTATTTTGATAAAATATCACCCTGGCAGCGCTTAGCAACTGGAAACGTAAAACTATAATACTGAATTGCTCTGATGGAGAGCCCCACCCATCCATAAACCTGTGAAGGGCTGTATGTACTGTAAGTCACAAAGTCACAATATTGAACTAATGCTGTAGATAAATGGTGACACTAATGTTTGAACAACAAGGAGAGTGCATCCATGTGTAAATTCGTAGGAAATGTTCCTCATAAAAATTGAGTAATATTATAATATAGGCAGCAGAGAGCTGATAGAAGGTCAACTGTACTGTATTCCAATGTCTGTTCACCAAGCACAGGATACAATATATGAAAACATTTTGGATTTTGTGCATATTGCCAGTAAGAGATAAATTTACTTTTTTTTTCACTCATACAGCATTCTTAAAAGACTTGTAACCATATATCACAGTAATTTCTTTGATGTTCAATTCCTGCTAAGTGACAGGACAAGTATTTTATGTTGAATGTACAGTAATGTGCTCTTTGCAGTTCTGGTGCTGTTAATCATCATATTTAGACTCAACAACAGTGTACAATATGTGAAATTTCAAAATCACATGGCACAAGCATGTAAACTGCCATGTGAACTGCACTACAAAGGCAGCAGGATTAACTTAAAAGGATGGTCCTGCCACAAATATAGCTTTGATATGTTTATTCAGCAGGTAAATCTGACCAGCATACAGAAGCTGAAGTTGTCACATTTGGTAACAAAAGTTCACTTGAAGCAAACAGGAGTGATGTCATCTCCTCACATTAATACAGCCTTTTATGTTTTTCTTTACACTGGGCACCACATTTAATACTTCAACATCTAGTACTATCATAATGTGAGTATAATGAGGGGTATGAGAGTTTTGCCACCTTCAACATAACCAGGAGTTAAACCAGGGAGTAGTGGCAACTCCCTGGTTAGACTGACCTGCTATCGATTTCAACTTTCAAGGTCGAAATAGTAAATTCAATAATGAAGAGAACAAAAGACCCTCCATCAATGTGAGGAGGATGATGTCACTCCTGCTTGCTTCAGGTTCACATTTGGCAGCAAATGGGGCACTGTAACTGCAACTGATACTATCTTGAGAACCATGCATGGGAACCGAATGGACATTTCACCAGAATGGTCACATAAACTTCCTGTGAAACACACATCAAAGTTAAATCTGTGAATGGGCCATCCTTTGAACAAATAATTCACTTGTTGTAATGTCAGTCAGTGACCAGTTTAGAATGGAAAAGGCTATTATATTCAGTTTAAGTGTGTGTGAAGTTGCATTTATATCATGCTGTGAAAAATTTGAACAAAGGAACTTAATGTGACAAAGCAAGAGATTATAAGCACTTAAAGCAGACAATATGAAGAGATAATAACAACTGGCTGGCAAAACTATGCTAAGTTTACTGCACAGCTGTGGTAGCCTACAGTACATGGTTGAGCACACTACTGTGGTAGCCTACAGTACATGGTTGAGCACACTACTGTGGTAGCCTACAGTACATGGTTGAGCACACTGCTGTGGTAGCCTACAGTACATGGTTGAGCACACTACTGTGGTAGCCTACAGTACATGGTTGAGCACACTGCTGTGGTAGCCTACAGTACATGGTTGAGCACACTGCTGTGGTAGCCTACAGTACATGGTTGAGCACACTGCTATGGTAGCCTACAGTACATGGTTGAGCACACTGCTGTGGTAGCCTACAGTACATGGTTGAGCACACTGCTATGGTAGCCTACAGTACATGGTTGAGCACACTACTGTGGTAGCCTACAGTACATGGTTGAGCACACTACTGTGGTAGCCTACAGTACATGGTTGAGCACACTGCTGTGGTAGCCTACAGTACATGGTTGAGCACACTACTGTGGTAGCCTACAGTACATGGTTGAGCACACTGCTGTGGTAGCCTACAGTACATGGTTGAGCACACTGCTGTGGTAGCCTACAGTACATGGTTGAGCACACTGCTATGGTAGCCTACAGTACATGGTTGAGCACACTGCTGTGGTAGCCTACAGTACATGGTTGAGCACACTGCTATGGTAGCCTACAGTACATGGTTGAGCACACTGCTGTGGTAGCCTACAGTACATGGTTGAGCACACTACTGTGGTAGCCTACAGTACATGGTTGAGCACACTGCTGTGGTAGCCTACAGTACATGGTTGAGCACACTACTGTGGTAGCCTACAGTACATGGTTGAGCACACTGCTGTGGTAGCCTACAGTACATGGTTGAGCACACTGCTGTGGTAGCCTACAGTACGTGGTTGAGCACACTGCTATGGTAGCCTACAGTACATGGTTGAGCACACTGCTGTGGTAGCCTACAGTACATGGTTGAGCACACTGCTATGGTAGCCTACAGTACATGGTTGAGCACACTGCTATGGTAGCCTACAGTACATGGTTGAGAACACTGCTGTGGTAGCCTACAGTACATGGTTGAGCACACTGCTATGGTAGCCTACAGTACATGGTTGAGCACACTGCTGTGGTAGCCTACAGTACATGGTTGAGCACACTGCTATGGTAGCCTACAGTACATGGTTGAGCACACTGCTGTGGTAGCCTACAGTACATGGTTGAGCACACTGCTGTGGTAGCCTACAGTACATGGTTGAGCACACTGCTGTGGTAGCCTACAGTACATGGTTGAGCACACTACTGTGGTAGCCTACAGTACATGGTTGAGCACACTACTGTGGTAGCCTACAGTACATGGTTGAGCACACTGCTGTGGTAGCCTACAGTACATGGTTGAGCACACTGCTGTGGTAGCCTACAGTACATGGTTGAGCACACTGCTGTGGTAGCCTACAGTACATGGTTGAGCACACTACTGTGGTAGCCTACAGTACATGGTTGAGCACACTGCTATGGTAGCCTACAGTACATGGTTGAGCACACTGCTGTGGTAGCCTACAGTACATGGTTGAGCACACTACTGTGGTAGCCTACAGTACATGGTTGAGCACACTGCTGTGGTAGCCTACAGTACATGGTTGAGCACACTGCTATGGTAGCCTACAGTACATGGTTGAGCACACTACTGTGGTAGCCTACAGTACATGGTTGAGCACACTGCTGTGGTAGCCTACAGTACATGGTTGAGCACACTGCTATGGTAGCCTACAGTACATGGTTGAGCACACTGCTGTGGTAGCCTACAGTACATGGTTGAGCACACTACTGTGGTAGCCTACAGTACATGGTTGAGCACACTGCTATGGTAGCCTACAGTACATGGTTGAGCACACTGCTATGGTAGCCTACAGTACATGGTTGAGCACACTGCTGTGGTAGCCTACAGTACATGGTTGAGCACACTACTGTGGTAGCCTACAGTACATGGTTGAGCACACTGCTGTGGTAGCCTACAGTACATGGTTGAGCACACTGCTATGGTAGCCTACAGTACATGGTTGAGCACACTGCTATGGTAGCCTACAGTACATGGTTGAGCACACTGCTGTGGTAGCCTACAGTACATGGTTGAGCACACTGCTATGGTAGCCTACAGTACATGGTTGAGCACACTACTGTGGTAGCCTACAGTACATGGTTGCGCACACTGCTGTGGTAGCCTACAGTACATGGTTGAGCACACTGCTGTGGTAGCCTACAGTACATGGTTGAGCACACTGCTTCCATTATATTGCCAACTTGTCTACCAACTGAGGAAATGCAAACTTAATTTAGCATTACATGTTTTGTTTCTACACAGTAGAGGGAACTCAGGGATGTAGTGGAGGCGACCTCTGCCTCACTTCTCAGCTGGCCTCGAGAGGCCTTGAAGGCTCCATAAATGTTACAGTCCTCTGTTCAAGGATGGCCTTGCTCTCAGATTGCATGCCCCACTGATGCATGTACACTATACATTTAACAAAACACAATATGTAGTCGCCTACCGAGACAATGATGACTCTGCTTTCTGTCCATTCCTGAGGTACATGGTGTTACACCAATGTGCTGATCGAATGTCATACTGAGCCTTCACAACAAACTTGCAGGCTAACAGAAGAGAAGCTACAGTATGTTTAAATTGCCGAGTACCCCGGAACCTGACCGACCATGGCCAACGGGTGCCCCCATCCCAATTACAGACATCATAAATGGCAAACCTTGTGGTTCTCAGAAGACAACCTGAAAATCACATTCCAAAAAAGGAGATTGTTTAATATGTTAATACATGAAAAGTGTTTCATGAACTGGCCTTTTTCCCTTACCCTCTTAATATATAGTATTTCCTGTAGCAGATATTTGACTAGATTAGTCACATTTTTGGCAAAAATACAGTACATTGGCAATCCAATAATAACATCAATAAGATGTAACATTACAATACAATACAATAACATCAATGGCATGCATTAATCTTTGTCTAAATAAAGAAACATCCAGCACTGGATCAAAGTGATTTTTCAACCGAGAGATCTGAAAACTTGCACCTTGAGACTGTGTCCAAAACCGTGAGACTCCCTGCGAAACCATGAGAGATGGCAAGTTTGCTATTTTAAACCAAGTGCAAAACACTTATTTTACAAGATTTAACCTAATATTGATGTTATATATTTTTTTTTTTTTGGCAAAATACCTGTCATTGCCAAATTGTGAGGAGGAGGTATTCTACTGATAAACGTAGTATTGTGATCAGGATTGATCTAAGTTTGTGGAGATCAGAAAAGCAGATTGCAGAGGGAAACTCCAAATTGCTGTATCTGATCTTTAACGCCTATGAGACTGCACACGTACTGGCTATGTACACTGCCCATGCTGGTTCAGATACCTGCTAAATATTTCAATGGGAGCACAAGGTCTTATTTATCCTAAAAACCAACATTCTTGACCATACATTTGAAGTTGGTTTCAACAAGCCATACTGTACCAGCAACAAAGTAAAGAGAGATTCTATGTACAGAGGTTAACTAACCACTTCAAATAGGCTAATATTGCCTGTGGTTGAACTTTTGCCAGTAATATTAAAGGGTCACATTTAGAGAAGGCCTGGCTGACATTTACCTAAGTAGAATTAAATATTGTTTTCATCTATTCATGCATGAAAACTTTCACTCCACTCAGACTGGTACTGTGTTTATATGGTATCCCACAAGACACTTTTCACCCACTGGAAAGTGGAAATGCCATTTTTTTTTTTGCCCAGATGTAAAAGGTGCATGAAAAGTGAAACGGCAATTAAGTTCACCAACCTCATAATATTAGTACAGTGGCTGCTACACGGACCTGTACTGTTACAGTGACAGGCTCATGATACAGTTACCTGTTCATGTGTACAGTGTAGATATCTACAGTGATCAAAGGAAGGCATTCACTGTGTCTATAGCCCGGTAAATGCAGGGGACCACGGTTCACTGACCATCAACAATCTGAGCTGGTTATGAAAGTATTGCAGTGATGAGTAATAGTAATACCCATCAAAGTCGAAATTTTTTCTACAAATTTGGATAAATTACCGATGTAACTTGGAAGCATTGTCCTTCTTTAAATTATAAGCTGGGCTGGGAAGCAGAAAACACAAATCGTCAAAGTAAATTACCTTTCTTTAAAATAGATGTTGCAGAGTACAATGCACACAACACCTACAATAGTTATATGCGATTGGCTGCATAGACCTGTACAAAGCAGAACTGTGGACACACTGTAACTGTACCAGAAAAATGCATGCAGCGCATACGACGACCCCTTGCACTGATGTCACGTAACAACTAATGAGGGCGCCCTCGATCTCTGAGGATAGACAAATGACCAGTACATGTGACTACACTAGGTGTGGATAGATCAAGTAGGAAAGACGCAATGAACACGTGTTAAAGAGGTTTGACTTGTTTTATGAAATTCACTAAATTTTTCTAAACCTGTCAAGTTTCCTTCAGACAATAACAGCAAATGGTCAAACTAAGAGGATTCCGATGTTTCACATCCAACGTCACCAGACACTTTTCGTATTAGTATATTCACATGCACACAACCAGAGCAAGAAACGGTCAAAGTTCGAAACTTTTGACAGTTTTACATAAATACTGGATGTGAAACTTGACTAATTGTATACAAGTTTATTATAAGTATTGTCATGTGTTCATACCCTCCAAAATCACCACAATTTTTATTGATATCAACTCCATGAGCCCCTTTAAAACTTAGCTTTATCCCTAAGGACGGCACTTCACTATACCACTGTGACCTGACACATGCAAGGGGAATGTTGCAATTTAACCGTGCTGTGATCTTGTTGTACCAGGGAGAACAGGAAGTTGTTGTTACTGTACAAAAATGTGGTTACCCTTTTCAAATATGAAGTTGACCAAAGACAAAAGTCAAGTCATATAACACAAAATATCATTGATGGAACCTTTGTTATCATAGAAGACAAGGATGGAACCTTTGTTAGTTTGTTTTCTAGGTTGCTGTACCATGAACACACCTTCATTGTGCTGTTGAAATTGCAAATTCATGACTGTGAAAGTCAGAAATAAAGACAATATGAACAAAATTTGGTTCATGCACTATTGGTGATATACAAAGTCTGACTTCCGTGGCAATTTGTGGCATCTCCACCACAGAAATCAACTTTTTCGCTGTTGTTTGCACTAAATATGCATACTACATGTACCCCTGATGTCACCAACTGTTAATTTCATTCTGATCTGTGAGTGTTGATAGGATGCAATTTAGAAAATAATTTCTCTTCTCATTCATTTTCTTTATTGTATGCACAGAGTGAACTACTATAAAGCTGGCGTATGAGTCCCAATGGCAATTTCCTGGTCATTCACCTTTGTTCTTTGTCAGTGTTTCAGGGAAGAGAAAGCAGGGAGAATAAAAATCACCTGTCACAAAATCTGAAAGAGAACAATGCATTCATCTTCCAGATACTTGAACATAAAAATTGTCTGACATTTTGTTGGCCCTGCAAAATTCAGTCCCCTCTAAACAAGCTACTGCAGCCATCAATCACCATATGCTAAGACTGCTAATCGTCACGTTAGACAAACGGCATCCTTTGGCAGGCTACCGCTGATGCATTCTGGGATGTAAAAAGTCAATACTGCTCCTTCTGTCATTTGGATATGTATTCGCTATATGCCTAGAAAATTGAAAATACAAGTTTTCAGAACATTTAACATCCTTACTTGGTCAATGTTGTGCATTGCAGTGTCCTTACCATAAGACTAGGCCTGAGCTGCATGACAGCTGTTCTTTATGCTCTGAAACATTCTACTTCTGACATTTTAGTTTGAACATTTGGATTATGTTACATGGTTACACTAATGGCACTTTTCCTCCCCATAATACACTACACTGGCGAAGAGCAATACATTAGTCACTTATTGCTTGAAATTAGACCATTGGGAATAGACATAAATACTGACCTATGCAAAAATGTGGCTTAATGTTTTTCCATGCAGTGGTTATAACATATTCCATGAAATATGATTTTCAGTGGCAAAATCTGACAACTTTTCAACTTATATTCCAGCTTTAAAAAGCCCAGCTTGCCATGCAGGCTTCTTTTTTTATTCTTTCACCTCTTGTAGATACTGCACTATTGTCATATGTGCCACAATGACTAGAAACTTAAACTATATGTGAAGTAATAAAGCAATGGAATTTCTACCTTCCATGTTATCTTTATTTTACTTCATATCAATCCCCTGCTGATGAGTAGTAAGGTAAATGACCTCTTGCCTCCATGCATCTATTTGTCACCTATCAAGTTAAACCTTTTTAATTCACTCACAGCAAAGAACTTGTTCAATCTACGAAGTATGAAGTCACTTTTCTTCACTGAAATACCAGAACAGATTTACCAACAACCTAACAATGCTAATTCCTTAGATTTCACCTCTTGCCCAAGTTAGCAAATAAATAAGTTACCTTTAAAATAAATGTCTTTCTTTCAAAAATGCAAAGTGTTCCTACCTATGTAAAAATTACCTATTGGCAAAGTGCACTACAGTATCTGCAACCAAGAGACGAAATGAGTGAGTCTTGCTACAGTATGAAACTTGAAGTGATTCAAAAATAGTATTTGTTCACAATTTTGCCTCCTAAGGAAGTTTAAAACTTGGCCTGTGTGTTTGGTAGCAATGTTCAACAATTAAAAGTGATTTTTCATCGGTTTCTTTTTTATATTTTTTTCTCACTTCATCTAGGCAGTTAACAAGAATTGTTGAGCACACAAGCTTTGACATAGGGTACACCACAAAGTCACTGTAATGTGCATAATTTAGACAGACTGCCATACCATTGAAACCACTACACTGATGAAAACATCACTTCCTTGTTTGTTTGTTTGTTTGTTTGGTTGTTTGATATTCTTCTTGTTAATTAGTTCTTCATTGCCTTCCCTGGAAGCAGCTTTCAAGGCTCTCAGGGACACCTTATCATCACTATTACTACATCCCTATTACTACATCACTATCATTGCCATCATGAGGTCCTTCTAGACTAGATCTTTAACCTGCAGTATTCACATGAGGAGATCTTCTCCCTTTTTCCTGCTCGGTACTTAAAGGGACACGACGAGTCACTGCTACAGTAGTTGTTATCCAGTAATCACTCAGCACTAGTGACAAGGCTCTGAAGGGCATTCCCTATCCTTTCTTTTGCTCATGGACCTTTGACGTAAGTCTCCAACAGGAAGCAAGCAACCATTTGATAGACAACTTGGCAGATCTTTTCCCCTTGAGTAGATCAAACATCAGTCTATTCCTGCAATGATCATGACGATAGCGATACCTTTTGAGAGCCTTGTGATCAGTGGTGAGTGGAAGTTAGATGATGGCTATCAGTGACTACCCTGTCCCTTTGAGTATCAAGCAGGAAATAACTGTCTGATGGACAATAAGGAAGAAGATCTCTTCCACTTGAATAGTTTAAAGATCAGCCTATGACATCACCGATGTTGAAGATAGGGATGTCCTTAAGAGCCTTGTTACCCTGTGCATAGATAAAATTTAATATTTCAATGTTAAAATGTCTACCAAAACTTTAACCCCCTACGGAGTAAAAGTATTGTAAGAAGCAGTCAACATGGAAACTGATACTTGGCTTGGGAAAAAAAAAAAGATGTGCAGAGAGAAATTTCTCTAAAACTCCGCTGTCAACACATCAGAATGGCAGACTAGGAAGGAAGCGCTACTGGGGTGTAAGGCCAGGCAGCACCAGAGGTGATGTTTAAAAGGTTACCAGTACCATTGAAACAGTAGATGAAGTGTATTTGTTGTGGTGGGACAGGTAAGTCAGACACAATGTAAATCACTTGTGAGTCAGTGACATGAACGATTACCTCCAGTTAGTGGCTGCAAGTCAACCTTCTATGAACAACATTATGTCCTGTAGGAATAATACAGTAAGATGAGTGATGTTGTGCGAAGGTTTCCTTTTACTTACATCTCTCTCAAGACCTTATTCTCACAATTCAGAGAGAGATGATGGTGAAGCAGACCTACATTAAGATACCAGTGTTGTGGTGGTGGAGTCCTGGCAGACCACGGCCAAGGCCAGCATTGAACAGAGGCCCTCCAGGTTAAAAGGCTGCTCAAGGCCTGAGGCTTTCAGGCCACTAGAGGCCTGAGACTCTCAGACTTAGGCCTGACTCAACTACAACCCTGCAAGTTACTTCCACGTGAGCTGTTCTTCCAAACTTTGAAAGTCATCCTGAGAAGAAGCTAAGTACTGTCAGTGTGGGCCAAAAAGTTAAGCAATTAGATATAGGTTGCTAGAACACATACATTTAATTTCAAATTTTTTTTTCTTAGTCCCTGAAATAAAACATTCTCTCGATGACTCAGCAAAAGTATTCTAATGGTGAAACATCCCTGAATTGCTTCAGTTGAGGAAAGCTACAGAGAAAAGTGATAAAGACTTCCTCGCAACGCCTTTAAAAAGAATTTGTATTTGGAACTGTTAATCAGTACTTCAGGGAAGAATTCATTTACATTGACAAAATACCAAACTATCCTTTGACCATAGCCTTAAATTATCTATAAGATGATAACAATAGGACTGTCTTGATACATTCTGGACTCCACCAGTGTGGCCTTAGTGCAGGATTAACAGATCTCAACTTCCTGGTTCAAAGAATTACTGTACACCAGTTGGCTCATCAACACTGTGTTCAGGCCTTCTCTCATGTAAGTCAAACTATACAGTATTCTAGGACTAGATACAGTCCCTTTCCTGATTTCCAAAACAGATTAAAACTAGATACCTTTGAAGGTCACTGACTCTCAATTGGATCATTTCAATGTCTTTTTGAGCTAAATCTTGATGAAATGTCTCAGTTCGGAGTGGGAACCTCTCTTAAAGGGAAATAGGGCGTTTAGAATATACCAACATGGCATACAAATAAAATAGCCTTAGTCATTGTCAAACCATTCATTCTTATCAATAAACATCTGCAAAAGCTTCATCTCATCAAAACATTATGCATGCGTTGAGTAACAGAAGATGCATCATTTGAATTTTGAAAAGTTTGGGTGAACAAATTATTGTTGAGCAACAAGCAACTGAATCTCTATCTTTGAGAAACTTAGTTCCTGAAAAGAAGGCTGCTGTCCTTCCTTCTTTTGAATAACCTATCATTCTATGTCCACAAACATTGGTTTTGAAAATATGTTTGTTTTCCGTGAAACAAACGCCCTACAGTATTTCCCTTTAAAGGTGCCAGTATAATTCTAACCTGTGGAGGTCTTTACCAAGCTAATATAGGGTAACTAAGCAAGTCTTTTCCATACATGTGATCGATGTTGGGCCCCACAGTGCGTCGGTCACAGACCGACCAATGGCACCAGCTCATGCAGATCAATGGTCCCGTAATGTAGAACGAACTTCCACCAGCCCAAACATCAAAACAAGAGTGTTTAATCTTAATTTCAAGGAAGATGACCAAAACCATGAAAATGTAATCTTGCTTGCTGAAGCCAGGCCTTGAATTCTGAGGCATGCGAATGCAGTCGCATGCCATCACTCGCCTCAAATCATCGTGAGAAGTGCCATTTTTTGCTCACCAGAAGAAACATGGGAACAAGGGCAATCTATGAAAGTTTCATAAGATAGCACACCTAGCACACACCTTTAGCTTCCTGAGAAGCGTGACATGTAGCACACCTGGAAAATCTAAAACTGAATTCCTGTGAACTGCTACAATCATGATTCACAGCAATAGCCTGTAGCCATTCAGTACCTTAGTCCAACATACTGTATGTCCAGTAAATGTGACAGATTGATGAAAATTTTTGCCCTCCGATCAGGCCGCATTATTCTCATCCTTTTACAGTGTAGGCTGATATTTCTTTAGACTGATACCTTTGGTCTGTTAGAATAGATAGAACAATGAAGCTGTATGGAATCCTCTCTGATTTTCTGATAAACAAATCACCTGCACCGTATAGCCTACTGCATGTAGTCTACTGTACAGTACACTGTTTGCAACGGGTGAAAGATTCGGACCCAGTTATCCGAGCGTTGTTGCTTATTTTCAAAAATGATATCAGGACCACCTTTGCTTCCACTGCCATTGATATATCACAATATCCTATATAGGTAAATTGGAACCAAAGTGCACTTTAATAGTGCAAAACTGGGGTTTGTGTACAGAAGTCATACTTGTATGGAACACCAAAGGGGCAAGCTTATGTTGCTGTTTCAACTTACGTTGCTGCTTAAACTTACGTCATTTCAACTACGAATATTGCTTAAACTTCCCTTGTTTGAACTTACCTTATTGTTTCAACTTACGTCGTTGTTTAAGCTTACATTCTTGTTTGAACTTCTGTTTGTTGTTTAAACTTATGTTGTTGTTTCAACCTACATGAACATTGTTATTTCAACTTACCTTTTATACATTTCCCTTGCTGTCTGAACTTGTGTTGTTGCTTCAACGTACATCATTGTCTAAACTTATGTTGTTGTTTAACTTACGTTGTTGTTTAACTTACGTTGTTGTTTTAAATTACGTTGTTGTTTCAAATTACATTGTTGTTTCCACTAATGTCGTTGTTTCAACTTACCTTGCTCAAATTTCCGTGGTTTACACTTCTGTTGTTGTTTAAATATCATCGCATTTCTTTTTAACTCAAATTTACTCACACATGATTAGTGATCAGTTCATAGAACAGCGCCAACACCAAAGTGACTTCAGACAACAACATACGGGAAACAACGATGCAAGTTGAGACAACAACGTAAGTGAAACAAAAACGTACATACAAACAACAACGTAACTTGAAACAACGTAAGCTTTCCCACTTGGCATTCCATAGTATTGTACAGCCTTCATTCCACCTTAATTCTGACATGACACTTTACTTTCAAACTAGTTCATCAAAGTTTAATACAACTCAAGGTCTGACTTCTTGTTTCCATAGGCAATGTTATTTAATTAGTATGTGATCCAAACCTGTTCTAAGAAACATTCACTTTTTCCTCATGAAGTGTACAGATGATATAGTTTGGGATAGTTCACAAACGATATCAGAAGCAACGTCTCATAACGACATCCTTTGCTGATATCACAATATCGCAACAACGCTATTACACGATATCTGTAATCAGTCAGGTACCCTAGTACGTACCTGAAAGGAAAGTCTTTTACTACGCTAAGAGTTCGTTGTGAAGTTGGATGCGCCATTTTGCTTTGAATGTTAATGTAACACCTCGCAGATCTGACGATGGAGTTATTCTTTAGCTGCAGATACTGTCACACATTTAGTGTACTGTATCTGGGTAACATTTTGGAACCTTTCAGCAAAATTCAGATTCAGGTCCTGACATCCTAGGCTTCCAAAGGCAAACACTTTCGTTTGGTACAATTCAAAAGGCAAGAAACGACTGATGGGTGCTGGGACTGGGAGTCTTGAGCAAAATGCGTACGTCTCTGCCGCAATTGAATTCCTGAAATGCCAACGGGAACTTGAGCGAAAGGAAACCTCTTTCGAGCAGCACTGACATTTAGTAGAAGAGGAATAATTTTTCAATATTGTCAGTTGAGTGTTCTGCATTTTTTTTTTCCCTTCAAAAAGGAGGAATTGTACCAAGAAATAATTTACTGCAGTATTGGCACTGTTTACGAGCAAGAATGGTATGTAAGGTGTTCAAACGTTATCCACAAAGGGTAAACACAGGTCTCTGAAAACATTTGAACTTACTAGGGCAGCCTCCAGTCACCTACTGAGTACAGGTTATTCTGGCTTAAAACGAGTGTCAATTGCAATCATGTAGCTTGGTTGACCTTTGTCACAAGGTCAGCAGTAAACAATCCCTGGGAAGAACTAACAACTGTGCAGGCTGGAAACACTTCCATGAAACATCATGAGTCTAATAGAAGAGGTAACAAGTTACAACACTGACGTACGGTAGTAGCTCTCGAAATGAAATCAAAAGAGCTGTCCTCTTACAAAACATGTATACATAACAATTTTTCTTACCTTCACAAGTAAAGACCATCTGCCATTTCAAGGACAACAAAGTACTCATGGTACTTTTATGGTACTTTTACAAGCTATTTATTCTCCTTGCTGTCCTCAGTCAAATTATGGTTGTTAAAAATCTACAGTATGCATCTAAAGGCCTATCAACTGCATACTACTGTACTAATACTACATGTATCGAGTATACTGTCTGGGACTCCATACCCAGTAAGGTCTCAAACATATTGTACCCTCAACCTGAGGTCAAGTTCCTGGGTAGGTTGCGGCCTGATTGTTGAGAACTGCTGTACACAGTATAGATTCCAATAGACTTAATCTTCACAGCGTGAGTTCAAAGACATGTACTGCAGGCATGTAGTTATCAAGGTACTGTACTGTATGCATGTACTGTTACTGTAAAGCCATCATACACCTGGTAGACTTAGCAAAGTCTTTCTTGGCGAATGAATTCCCCTCCTTTGATACATTCCTCTCAATTTGAGCTGCAGCCTACTAATACCCAACCGAGGATATGTACTCATCTACAGTAGTAATCACATTTCCCTGTGATCGCCTTCCGCCACAAAGATTTTGGACACTCGATAAAATGAACGGTCACGTTTGACGTTACGTTTAATACATATTAAAACACTACGCGTTGGTGTCATGAAATGAGCCAATAGCAGCGATCGAATAATGAGAGAAAATAATTGTACCTAGGCTAACTTTCACCCTATCACCACATTTGCCTACGGCAGAAATAGGATATCGCTAAGAGAGACCTAAAACAGTTGAAGGAGAGTAGAATATTACCATGATATTTACCTAAAGGGAAGTAAGGTAAGGTGTTTGTTTGACAGAAAACAACAATGTTTTTAAAACCAATGTTTGTGGGCACAAAATGATAGGTTATTCAAAATAAGGAAGGACAGTATAGCCCTCTTTTCAAGAAATAAGTTTTTCACAGATAGAAATTCAGTTATTTGTTGTGCATCAATAATTTGTTCACCCAATCTTTTCAAAATTCAAATGATGCATATTCCATTACACATCACATGCATAATGTTTTGAGCAGATGACGCTTTTGCAGACGTTTTATCTATGAGACTGAATGGTTTAACAATGATTAAACCTATTTTATTTGTATGCCATGTTGGTGTATTCTAAACGCCCTATTTCCCTTTACCTAACTAATCAGTCGTAGGTCCTTTCCCCATCATCACTCCCATCATTTCTCACGATGGCCGTGATTGGTTTCTACCAAATTTGGTAGCGAAAAACAATAGTTTTAGTTAAAAGTTGTGTGCATAATTAAAACGAGTGTCCAGAGTCTGCAAGGGCAGCGATCAATGAGGGGAGTAAACACTCTTCTGGAAGAGCAGTACAAACATATGAATGTTCCTCCAGAGGTGGCAGAACCAAGATAACCCAAGCAGACTCTGCAGAGTCTATGCACCTGGTAGTCTGTTTTAAAAATGTTCAAATTCCAAAATCTGAGAGATCACCGCTGCATAGTGTTAATAACTGTCATTTAGCTTCCAGCAGAGTTCAACCAGCTGACATGCAGATTTACTGTACAAACAAAATAGACTACAAACCCTTAACTGCAAAATCAATATTATTACCAGTTGGTGCATATAGCTGAACTATAGATTTCTATCTTTTTGAACAGTAATGTCATTTTAGGCAGATTGAATTACAAATAATCCAGGAAGCACCGTTTTGTTTCTTCTTAGAAATAACAGCCTTTACTTAGCAGAAGCAACTGACCAGTATTGTTAATAATAATTGTGGTTTACACTACGTACAATTTGTCAATTCACATTCACATGTGGGTGTATTTTCAGTCAAATTTCAATATTGCAATTGCCCCTTCTATCTAAAAAAAGCAGAATTATCAATTAAAGAAGACTTGCAAAGTTAATTTCAAGTCATACCCTGACTCAGAATTAATAAATAGGAAGTTTTTCAATGGGGCAAGTGACTTAAAAAGAACACCTTAAACCCCTACAAATAAGATATTTTGCATGTATTTGCATCAGAAAGGAAAAAAAAGTGAAGACATATTGTTGTGTTACATATTCACAGTGCATTAAGTGTTAAGTTGAAATTTGCAAAAAAAACAAACATGTCTTTGCGAAACCTAATTCCACTGTAGGATGAAAGTTATGATATTTTAATTCCACAGTTAACTGGTCAAAAAGGTTTTATAGTGTTTTCCTACATGGCATATGTTGTATGGAGTGGGCTTGTATAGGTCAGTCACCCATTTGGTATAACTGTGACCACAATTTGTGACAAAGTGCTATGGCTGTTCTAAACCTTCAAGGATCCGTTCAGCATGTAAATTGTCTTTCACACGGGCCAGCAGTAACCTGAACTACACTTACAATGGGTAACACTTGTTTCTTCTTTTCTTAGTCAAAAACTCTTTTCTCGAAAAACTCACTGAAGCGTGATTTTCTGCCATGTACAGTGATTCTTTGGAATGTTTACCTTTGGAGATTTTGCTTACATGTCAAGGTCCAGTTATCAACAAAATTTTGCAAATTCTTGGGCCAGGTTTGATGATATTTTCACCTCCGGATTTTTTTTTCTGTTTCTTTTCATTTCTGGAAGAAAAGGGGGTACAGATACAGAATTTCAGAAAATTCCATGTTTCAAGTTATTGTTTTAGAGAGATTCATATTTATTGATGCCACCCTGGAGAAATAACTATAAGGAGGGGTAGCCCTCAACTTCGGAAAAAATTTTTACTATGTACACACCTTTTAATACTGTGTGTAAAAGAGTTCCCAAGCGTTACCATCCGGAGGGTCACAACATGGCATAGGAAAAGAGGACCTTTGACTTTGGTGTGACTGTACACTATTTGCCCATCAATAGAAAACACCAGCACTATGTAAATGCTACAGATACAGGAATTTCACTTGCAGTATTTGGGGAAGAGAACTCTTCATGGACAATTATTGAGTCCACATCAATTAAAGTACAATTAAGGCTGCAAACAAAGGCCCTAAGAACAAAAGTAAACTGAAATTACAAAGACATACATCCGTGCATACCTTATGTGATCAAAGCAATTGTCCATGGCATTCTTTAAAACCATACACATTGTTGGCAATGAAAACAGATCCCAGCCGACAAATGAACTTATTGACTGACGCTTTGAAGTGACAAAGTCTCATCTAATATTTATTTTTGAAAGCAAGAGCTTACACACAGATACTGTATATCCTACAGGATAGGCTATATCAGGCATCATGTTGAAAGTATAGTACATGATATTGGACTGTTGAGAAAGGGCTTTGATATCCACTGCTTTACAGTAGTTGAGCAATGTACAGCAACAGCAACATACTGTGCTGTAATAACTGTAAGAGTGTATGCACACAATGTGAACTGATCAGGGTTGCCTGCAAGAACTACTACTGATTGTAGAGATTCAATGTTCACGGCTTTCCAAAAACCGGATAAAGAACTTCCATGATTTTCCTCTTGATGTCTTACAAAATGTTCAGAACTATAACAGCAAACCAACATAGGGTAAATTCTAACATAACGAGTGAAAATACCTTTTAAAATTACGAGAGAGAAAAAACAATGTCACTTTGTGAAAATTTCAATTCACGACTTTTCCATGATTTCAAACAATTTCCCTAAATTTCAATACTTTTCCAGGTCTTGAAACAATTTTCCGAAATTTTATGACTTTTCCGAGTTTTCGATGATCGCAGGAACCCTGGCTGATGAACAGGCACCACAGTTTACAGTAACTACAAAGTTCTGCAAGAGGAAAGTTCTTATGCCTGCAAGTCACAATACAGGGAATACAGTAATTCAGTACAGTACAGCATCTAGATGCAAAATGATAAAATATTTACACATGATATTTAGTGTAGCACTTTTTGGGCATGCAACATTAGGACTGTTACTCATTTTGCAACAAAATATCCCTAGACACCTGAAAACTGCAATGCAAATTTTGAGAACTAAATCATAAACTGTAAAATTCATTACCCAGTTACAGCACATGCCTTGAATGACAATGCCATAATTTTCAAACCATCCACAATCTCTACCTATATAGTGAATTGGGTGCAATTTTCTTCAATGACATATTTACAAAGTTGTGTTTTGTTACTGTGATGTATCTTCATATTTAACGAGGACAAGCATTCAGACCATTTAACTTTGCATTTAATTGTAACTGATTTTGGGGGGATTTGCATGAATTTTGAATTTACTTGTTGACAAGAAGTGCAATCAGTTGGTAATGATAATTTGCAAATTGCATTCTGTATCTAGTGCACATAAGCAGGTACTCAGTATCGGTCAATTGCTTTGACCTTGCAGTGGCAATTATCCCAGTAAAACCCAAAGTGTACAGTACTGTGACCTGTGATTTGTAAAAAACAGTATGTGTACACAAAAAATGGACATAAAATTATAATCAGCCCTTGCATTATATGCAATGACTTTAAGTTAACTTTGATGATCTCCAATGTTTTAGCTTCAACTGCAAAATGCACAAGTACTGTATCACCACAGTGGTTACAGTACTTCATTACTTCATACAGTCGGAATCTTATGGCAAACAATTTAATCTGACTTTGTCAATGTTTACGGAGGGAAGCTGGAGATAGTTTATGGACAACTTGGCCCCTGAGACAACACAGCCCCCCCCCCCCCTCGGAACATCTTGGCCCACGAGACAATTCAGTCACCAAGACATCCGGACCCCAATTGAAATACAGTAGTAAAATTTGTTAGAAAAATTAGTCTTTTTGTAATTTGTAATTTAGGTTACACTGGTACAGTACATAACATTTTGGCTATAGACCTAACTTTGAGCGTTTGTTTGTTTGTTTTTCATTAAATATCATGTGGTATGTAAGGTCCGTCGGTATATCGATATATCAGGTATACCTGGTATTTTCCTCATACCCATACCGACGGTATGGAAATCTATCATAAACGAATATATCGAAAATACCAGGTATACCTGAAAAGATGCCAAAATACCTCGTAAAAAATATACACAATAGAAATACCGAACCAGATACGTACACAAATTCTTTCCAATAATTGCTTGTCACTGTGTTCACGTAGCAGTTGCAGGGTAGATTCAGCCACAAAACTCTGTACACAATCTTAGCATGCCGCTTGCCACACTGTGTGGCAATCATACGTACATAGCACATACCATGCTATAGCCTAACAAGAACTACATCACAAGAGATCAGCGCAGGGACGAACAGATGGTTCTTTCATTGCAACCGTGCAAAATGGTTTAAGCCTAATTGACCAATCACGAGGACAAACAACATTCACTTACTAACGATAACTTGGAACAGTCAACTTATTGATAGGGGGTTGATATACCGAAGAGATGGTTTTCTCACACGTGTTTCACTAGAGCGCGGTTGGGTCTGTTTGCAACAGTAGAAATGAAATGATTTGAAGTTGAAACAAATGCGTTGTGTTTTACGTACTGTGCTCTGAACCAACTGTTACCGAATATACCACTCAAAAGTTGAGGTTCCTGGTATGCGGCTCGACGGGCCGCAAGGAATGGAGTAATGCAGGTTAAAAACAGACAAGATACGCCCTTGAAAAGTACCGTGATGAGTGCTCAAAGAATTCAGGAATGCTAGATTTCTGTCAGCGCTGTCAATACGTGTAGAAAAATAAGGACTGTGAGACTTAATTTCCAAGGATTATACAACAATGAATCAATGTTGTTTTATTGATTTCTTTCAAAATAAAAAGAAAGAAAGAAAAAGAAATAAAAACTTCCGGGGTACATATGAATGAATACTATTAATTAAGGTTACTATTAATGAATACCATCATTAACAAAGTGAGAAAATTATTAAGAACGGCATGACATAAACATCACATTTGTAAATAAACCCACAATACGGCTTCCGGGATGACAAACGGATGGGCAGACTAAACAAAGTAGTGATTAAATAATCACAAGTCAAACAAGCATGCTGGCCTTTTCAGGATTTAGCTGAGCTCTCAGGGGGGTAATGATTTGTCCAGCTTTACTGAAAAGTCGCTCGGAGGGGGAAGATGTCGCCTGGACTGATAAGTATCGTCTAGCAAAAGGTGCAAGGTTGGGGAAGTTTTTTTCTTGATCTTTCCACCACTCCAAAGGGTCATCCTCACAGTCGGCACAAGGGATGGCAACGTACAAGTCGTACTCCCTTAGAAACTTTTCTCGGGGAGAACTTTGAGCAGGGGATGAAGACTGTTCCTTTGATTTTCCTAGCCAAGACAGGGATGATCCTTAAGCAACTGAAAATGGTTGTCCAAAGGACAACCAGCTGCAAAAATTTGGTCGTCCTCCCAAAAATTTGGTCGTCCTCCACAACGGACATATAAAAACAAGAAATGTGCAAAATGTGTATTTTGCACAGTCAAGACCATGTTTTTATTTGTCTTTCTTATACAGGTTGAAACTTTCCACAGCTAAATTATACACTGACTTGTAACTTAAAAGTAATGCTCAGGGTTTCTCCAAATGGAAGGGGGGGGGGGGTTTCCAGAAGGAGGCTGGTAAAATTCCACCTTTTCACTTCGATAGCAAAAAATGTCATTATCTAGAATCACTGATGCTGTAAAGTATATATCATGTAGAAGAAAATCTCTGTATAATATAATGTTTGTTTCAAATCAAAATATGGCCACATATGGCGGAATTCTTCGACTGCAATTCATCTGTCTGTTACTTGCTGTGTACAGTATGGGCATGTCTGGTACAGTAAAATCAGTTGAAACATGATCGTACACTGAGGCTGTTTGTTTGGCTTTCCACGTACCGTGGATTTCAGGTTGTTTTGGCGGTTTTTTGTGCAAGAAAACAGATGTTTTGGAATGGAGTTCGTGCATGTTAAACATTTTGGTTGCATCTCAGTGTTGAGTTGTAAGCATTGTGTCATAATGTAAATGACCAGGGGATAAAATTTGGTCGTCCAAAGGACAACCTGAGGTAGTAACTTTGGTCGTCCTACAGAAATTTTGGCCGTCTCGGACGACCGGACAACCGCTAAATTTCATCCCTGCAAGAGCCAAGAGTACGTTGCTTTTTCCGTGGTGGGGAGTCTGGGGTGGGTGTGGGAACTGGGCCTGGATCATTGACTGTGTCACTGGAGGTGGAGGATGTTGAGGGCTGTGGTTCAGAAACATCAGTTGTTTGCGGCGAAGATTCATCCATAAATAGAGTGAGGAGGCTTGTTTTCACCGATGTAGTTTGAATTTCATCCAGATGAGTGACCTGTAAACAAATGGTATGAAGGGGTTGGCTTACAACTGTTGTAATAACATGAGTTTCAGTATTCATTGAAAGGGTTATAAAAAAAAAACTTAGCTTTTCAAACATTAGAAACATGTTTGTGCACGTTACAAAAATTTCTCCTTTAAATGATCAAAAACATGCACATGGGCATTCAACAGACCTTAAAACGTGGATCCAGAAACGATGTTATGTTAATCAGCTTTTGCCTGTCATCATCAGCATAACGGGGCAGGATATCATCTAGAATATTTTGCCGCAGTTTATTCACGAGCAGCTCGTCTGGATTGGGTTCATCTTCGGGTGCCTCAGGTGCTAAAACCTCTCCTTCTAATTTCTCCAGCATGGGTTTAAGGCATGAGATGGTGACGTATTTGCTTCCTGACATTATGTCAGTAAGCTCCGCCAGAGGTTCCATCACCTTGTTCAAGGCTTCAAAAACGGCCACATCTTGCCACTTCGGTACAAGGTGAACGGTCTTCCGATCGTTAACAAGCACATGCTTTATTTCTTCCTCGTTTTCGAGGATGCGTTTTAGCACGGCTTGTGTCGATCCCCACCTTGTGATACAATCCTAAATTAAAAGGATAAGGAAAAATTCGACTTAGGCAAAAGGGATAGTCGCATCGGAAATGCACAAAGTTTGGGGGCTACCTGCGTGTCTACCCGCCTTTAAAGCTTGTAGTCCCTATAGTTCATCGGTTGTTATAATAATGTATCGATGATATAGCGTTAATTTTGTAATTTAGATTCGAAGGCACAAAACAAGTGGAAAAAGACCAACCACTTAGGAAAACAAATCAGCCACACTTTAGGTATGCGTTCACATTTTTAATATCAGCTGTTAGGAACTAAATGCTTAATCACAGTGATGGATTCGGGATATCCCCCCAAAAAAATATTTATCCGCAAAAATAAAATAAACACTTACCGAAATCAGGCACTTGGGTTCTTTCCCGTTTTGGACCTGGGCCGTTTGTAAATCCCTTTTCTTTTTCCAGCTGGTGTTAAATTTAACCACTAAACCGTGAGCCACACCCAAAGATCGGCTAACTCTCTGATGGATGTCGGGATGCGTAGTCTGGGAATACGACTTTGTTATCCCAAGATGTAAACCATGCCCAAAGCAGCACATGTGCCCCCAACCCAAGTCTTTTATGGCTTTCACTATATTTGCGCCATTGTCAGAGGTAACACATACCAGTTTTGAAGGAGTCAACCCCCACTGATCTAGCATGTCCTTGCATGTTTCAGCAAGAGTCTCTGCAGTGTGGTCTTCCGGGACAAATCTTGTTCCCAGGTCAATGTGCTCTAATTTCCACTGGGAATCAATGAAGTGAATGGTCATCCCCATGTATGGCGTCATTCCGTGCGAAGACCACATGTCCGTAGTTGCGGAAAAGAAGTCGGCATCCTTCAGACGGGCAATCACCTTTTCCCTAATTTCATTATACAGTTTCGGAATGTGCGTCTTTGACAACACACGTTCACTTGGCGCTTCAAACCTTGGGTCCAACTTTTTTAGCAAGTGGCGAAACCCGGGCTTCCCAACAGTTCGCATGGGCATAGAATCTTTTGCGACGCAAAATGTGACAGCACGAGTAAGCTCCTCCCATCGCCTATCAGTTCTGTTGTAGGGAGTGTTTTTTGCAAACATGTCTGCAATGCGTCCCTTTGAAGAACTGGCTGAATGAGTAGACTGGGAACTTGGCGTATCCGTCCCTGTGCCCTTTGAACCAGAGCTGGATGGATACAGACTTGCATGTTCTTGAGGATGGTACGTACGCAGATGGTGACGCAAATTGGAGGTACTAGAATCCGATGATTTGACAACTTTTTTACAAATGCTGCATGAAAACTCCCCAGAGCTCTCGGTACTTTTGAAGTAGTTCCATACTAGACTTGTTTTGCCCATAATTATTTCACTTGAACCTTGCTCTTTGTGTAGAATAAACTTGTTTAGTGTGTATAATAAACGTTGCCTTTTATCTACGATACTCTTCCGAATTAATACGCGCTATGTTAACTTCAGCAAAGAAATGACAGTCAGAGTTGAATCTCCATCTACTGTTACGGAGATTGACAAAGGAGATTCACTACCCCATTACTTACCAGATATTTAGATTTCAAAGAAATTGTTACTAAACTAATTAATGGGATAATCTGGTCTTTGTTTCATGTTTCGTATGTGGAGTGCCATCAAGCTTTTGTGGTCACTTTTCCTTTCCATTTGAGACTAAGATGTTAACCAACAAAACCCCCCAACATCGTTAAAACAGACCACAACTTCATACATTTTAAGCCATTTCCTGAAATTCCCCTTTTTTGGTTTAATAAATTACAACAACACTCGCACCATGCCATGACTAATAGCTTAAAAACTTTGCCGTAAGTACAGTCAAGTTTTAGCACTACGCTCAAGTAATTTCCTTCACACACACCCACGTGCGTGCTTGTCAACTTATCTGAGATCTTGAATTGATTCTGCGCAGTACACATGTGTATCTGTTTCACCTGTTGCTCGCTCTCATACCGATTGCCGAAGTCATACCTGGTATGACATACCTGAATACTTTAGCAGGTACGGTACATCATGTACAGACTACAACGCTACTGTAGTAGTGTGTACACGTACAGCTAGCAATGACGACACAAGCTAGCTACGCCGTATACATTTCGCACTCGAATGCAGTGGTTCATGGTGTTTCCTTCCGTTAATAAGCAGGCCTTACACGGGTTGGGAATAGAATGATCAAGGTCGAGGAATCACAAGGCCCACGAGTTATAAATTTTACACAATCAAAACTGAAAAATTAGTTGGTGTTGTTGAGAGGAGAATCGCTGGGGAGTGTTGGATTGTAAGACTTACAGGCATAACGTTAAATATATGGGCTATTAGTAGTACTTTCATGGGGCTTAACTCGAAAAGAAAAACACATAAACACTTAAGTTTTTTTACCATTCTTTTCGTTTAATCAAAACTTTATTTAAATCTTCAAAATGTTTTGTTGCAAAGAAGAGAAAAGAGATTGGAAAAAATTCGTGTTCATAAAACTGTTGGGTCGTAAGTATCGGGTAGCAATGGGAATGGATCATACTGTAGAGTATGGTACAATTACTGTGTGATGTACTGGTTTTGCGAAATTTTCCGGTATACCTGGTAATACCAGGTATGTGTCAGTCGGTATACCGATACCTGCTTTGGCTCATACCGACGGACCTTAGTGGTATGCATTATACATCAGATACTTCTGTATGTGCCTTACTATAGTACATGTTAAAAAGTTGGAGCCTGTAGAGAATCACTGAGGAAACATAAACTAATGAAATAGGCTTTGAAAACAATTTGATGTAAATTAAGGGTCAAATAAAGGCCCAAATTTAAGAAATGTTGAATCACCAGAACCTTGGCAAAGTTGACCAAATTGAAGGAATTTGGGGGGATAAGTTGTAAATTATGCAACAATATCAAATGTTCAACCTGTTGGGAAGTTTACTGACTTAAAAAGGCAGAGACAAACCACCCCAGAAAGTTCCAATTCTCACAACCACTTACTTCTAGTCCCTCCCACAGCCTGTCTAAAATTCCTCTACATGTGCAATTAACACAATGGACGCCTGTGTATGCTGTGTAATATGAGCTACTCTGCGTCTTTTGAATTTGCTGTCAACCAAAGAATAGCCAATTGAGAATTTTACTCTCCAACGGCCCAAAAATGTAGAGCTTGAAGTGATGAGTTACTGCCTTTAAAGCAAATTAACGGTTCATCAAAAGCAGCGTCTTCCATTTCACCAGGCAGTACGTTATTTGAGCTCACAAGTACAAAGTGATCGAAATACTGTAAATCATCAGCACCTGTTCTGTGGCTAATTCCTTGACCTACTTTTCAGTTGGGGCTGTCTTGTCTCAGGGCGCCGAGATAAACTGTACTGTATGCCCTGCTGTCCTGAAGCACAAAGCTCATGGACTCAGCATTAAAACGATCTACTGTATTGTTTGAAGCATTGCAGGTCACACTTATTGAAATCCCATACTGGCATTTAGAATGCAACTATCGACTCAGGATATTGATCGACTCATGATTAGGCCTGGGCCCACAGGCGTTGATGGGGGTGGGGGTCGTAAGAACGGGGGCAGACAGCAATCTCTGGCTTAAGTAGAGACCCCTTCTCTTCTCAAAAATAGGACTGATCACCTTCTTTAATCCATTGACTGTTGTAGTAATGACAGCCTCCTGTGGCAGATTGTTCCATTCAGTGATAATACGCTGACTAAAAGAATACTTTCTAATATCTATTCTACTGTAATGCTTCTGGAATTTAAGCTGATGACCTTGTTCTACTAACTTCCGACAAATTGAAAAAAAAAACTCCCTGATTGACATTTTCCAGTCCCCTACCAATAACAATTTAAAAAGCCTCAATCAAGTAAGTTCTTAGTCTACACATTCCGAGGGAAATTAAACCAGTTCTTCCAAGCCTGTATTCACTTATAACTGAGAATAGACAAATGTGGAATATGTAGCATGACATTCCACCTTTTCAGTAATATCAATATCTTTCTGGAGGTAAAAGCATCATGCATGACAACAGGCAAGTATTCCAAATGTGGTCTGGCAAGCAATTTATACAATTTCAGCATTACTACTACTTCTACAATCAGTCCACCACATTGCACTACTAGCCTACCTTAGTCGAGGCCATATATACTGTCTACAAAGTCGGTCGCTCCTTCTAACAGTACACGAAACTTGGTCTATTTTGACATCCTTACATAGACTACCAACCCTATTTAAATCTCTTCATCACATCTCTCGATGAATGGTAATAGCACTCTATACACACCTTTGAGCTCAAATGCATTCATAACATCACCAGTCTCAGACACTTTTTCATACAAATTTGCTGTTTGTTACAATGTGAGGTTTCACTGCAGAAGCCACTTTGTCAGTGGTCAAGAACAATGTGAGTGTCTGCATAGGTGGCTATTAACTCATTCCTATGGGTGCGCAAAGCATAAGGCACAGCACAAACATTTACCACGCAATGCTTCTTTCTACATTAACTGGCAAGTATGTGACCAAGAACGTTCTACAGTTTCATGTACAGTTTCATTTAGACTCAGAGTGACCAACCTTGTAGATAAATCATATACTGTATAGTTTAGGGTCTAGCCTACCTAAGCTTGTAGAACTTACTAGCGGTGGCCGCCTGTGGCCTGGGACAATACAGTAGGTATGTACACTACTACTAGTAGTTGTGGGGGACACCTGTGGACTAGTAACATACAGTACCGTACAGTCAGAATGTGTACTTGGGTCCTTGGACAAATTTGCATAGCCTACAGGTAGGTTAGTTTTAACTAGGGGTCTGTTTCTTCTGGAAAGTTGATGGGGCCTTTGACCTTCCTTTGCCCTTGCAACAGGCCTGTTTGTTAGTGTTAATGGTAAGTTACTTGTTACTGATAATGGCTACTGTACCACTACCAAGTACTACTGTAGTGTACCAGTACTACAACACTGGCCAGATGTTTCAGACTCCATTAGCTCCAACTCGTTATCAATTGACTTTGGCAAATATCAGCATCTCGCGAGCCTTACTTACACTAACAGTGGTTCTTTAGTCGATCGAGAACTTGTGACGTTACTTGGCCTAGCCTAAACTTTTAAGTAGCTGTAATCCTCCCGTAGCCCGCACTACACAAGAAGTTCTCAGAAGTCAACGTTCAACGTTATGTTGCAGCTTAATACTAGTAAATACCGCAACATCATGATGATGAGCCTTGCTTTGATCGACCTAAGGCTAACGGCATCGAAGACATGGTTCCAAATCAACCGCAACGTCAAAAAGATGGACGTACCTTTCAAATCTGACATCAGTCCGTTGTATGAATCCCAAATGTTGAAAATATCCTGTTATTGCGACCTTGCCCAACTTGCCTCTGACTGATTTCTATCTTCTAGCAGTCTAGGCTCTACTTTCTGACTGAGAATTAGAGCAGTATTCACCTCAGCCAATATGACAGTACGTGTAACTGCAATGCTACATGTGTTTTGTGGTACGCTGCGCAATGTTTTGGTATATATATTAGTGTTATTACCAAGATATCGCTAAAAATTTCTGCGAACGTAACGCGTTTACTATCCACTTGGAGACTTGTGGACTTGTTCAAGTCGTTTATATTTCTCACGCAGGGTGTAAAAGAAAAATAAACAAAAACTGAAACCGAAGAGGAATGTTAATGACCATCGACTGAAACTTGCCTTCCCCTTCTGTTGACCTATTTTTATTCAAACAGGGAGTTTATGTCTCAATAGCAAACTGTTCAACACTCTGACGTTACTGACACCCGGTGGTGATTATTAACTATATTTATGAGTCTATAATGAATAATACTCATTCAGTAGCATTGTTGGACTCAAAATGTTAAACACTGTAAAGGTTTCCACTACGAGGAGGCTAATTTGACGAGCCGTTCATGATACTGAAAAGCAAAATATGCAGAAAACAGACATTTTGCATGATGTGATGAAATGGTCCATATGTCCCATATGGGACCAATAATCCTGAACAACCTGAAAAAAAAAATACTACTACAGTAGTGAACAGTGTGACACAATTTCAACATAATATCTGTAAGAGAAGAGGCATTTTGCTTGATTTCATAAAATGGCTCACTTGGACCCACAAATCTGCAACACCTCGGGTTCCACTACAACAATGCTACTTTGATAAACATTGCACGTTGTAAAGCATAATATGTAGAAAAGCCTGACTATATCAAATGGTCCATGTGGGACCATATATGGCACCAATGAATCCTGGACAACCTGAAGGAGCCACTATTATCATGTGACACAATTTGAACTGAATAATATAGAATCTGTAGGAGAAGCATTTTGCTTAATTTAGTAAAAGGGCCCTAATGGCCCATGGATACAAAAATCCGGAATACCCAGGCTCCTCTATCACAATGCTAATTTGACAAACTATTCCCATTGTAAAACAAAACATGCAGAAAAGAAACAGTTTTGCATGATTTCATTAAATGTTCCATATGGCTCATATGGGACCAGTAATCCTGAAAAACTTAAAGGAACCTCTGCCATAATAGCAATGTGACACAATTTCAATTTAATACCACACAATCTGTAGGAGAAGAGACATTTGGTTTAATTTCATAAAACGGTCCACATGGTGCAATGGAACTTGGACCCAAAAATCTTGAGCACCCCCAAGACACCACTACCATAATGCATCCATATACCAAGTATAAACTTTGTCCATGTTATATAAATGGAGATATCCTGTTAAAAAGGTTTTCATAGTATGAATCCCCCCCCCCCCTTTCCCCAGTGCCCCCAGATGACCTTTCAAGTTAACACCTTCTCCTTATGGCAGACCCACTTACCAAATTTGACTTTCATTCGACTTTCCCCTGTTGAGTTAGAGGGTGGCCAAGCAAGTGTCACAGAAACATAGAGACCCCCCTAGTGTCCCTAGACGACCTTTGACTTATACCAAAGACAATTGGTCACACCAACTCAATGCGGTGGACCTACATACCAAGCTTGACTCTCATTCGTTTTCCTCCTGTTGAGTTAGAGCGTCCCCAAGAGTGTCTCAGACACATACCCCCCCCCCCCCCAACCTGGTTGCATATATGGTACCTTTTGCTGACGCAAAGAATCAAAATTACAAAGAAAAAAAAAACGACTCAAAATATAAACGAACATTGTCTATCAGAAACTGCGCCACTGAATGTCGGAATAGTGAGTAAAAACCAGAGTAAAATTTATGAGTAAACAAGTTTCATCCAAGATTGTCACTAACTGGGACGTCTCTTTATTTCTTTGTGAAGACATCTTCTTTTGAACAACCATCGAGCCTGTGCAAACTTTTGACTCCGAGTATGCCTTGATTTTTATCATTTTCAATCAGTTCAAACTGAGGGGGAAATTCATACAAACCATTTATCACATAAGATTTCATTCTCATCTCTCCCCTTCATTTTTTTTTTATTTTCATGAGAGTCTAAACCATGAACGTTAAGACCCATTCACAGAAACCATACAAAATAAGTTGGACAAATGATCATATCCAGGACATTTAATTTTTCAATATACCTAGTTTACACTTTTTCTTTTTTCTCTCTCTCCACCTGTCTCTCTTCTTTTTTTTTTTTTTTTTTGCCGTCCCCTTACATTTTTCGATTTGGTCACCGACGTACCCAAACCCTTCACATATACTCGCGCCTCCTTGCTGGGAGTTCTATCCTGATTTTATTGCACAAACTCCCCACCGGCCATTTTTCAGCTTGATCGGTATATATCTTCAGTGGATAAAACCAAAGACGTTCAATATGTAATGATGATGACTAGCTAGCCAATCGTGCCTGCCCCACGTACCTAAATGTGTAACTCAAAACCATAAGTAATCACGATAAGTCAAAGTTGTGTCCTATCATGTGATAATGTAACATCACTCACCTAAAAAAAGTTGTACTTTGGTCTTTCTTGGAAGTTATTTTATCTATGACGTAAGCGTCGCGGGCGTATGCTACTTACATATCTGTCATCACTTCAATGAATTTACCCTCTGTGCAATTATAAACACATTTTCAGTGATACGCTAGATTTATGTGTGGCATGGAAAGAGGTTTGGCCACAAGAGGGCGTGGCCCTGCCAGAAGGAAGTTGCATGATGGTTCAGGATGTATATCGACCTATGGGGACAACTTGATGCGACGTCCTTTACGTGTGGTCCCTTAATTTTCAGCTTGTCGAATCGACAAGTAGTTTGATTTACACTATAGAGTGCTACGGCGTCTCTGAATTGGTAGTCTTGGTCAAGATTTAGTGAATCTTGACCACCACCCCCCCCCCCTCCCCCCGCCGCCTGCCCACATTCCCACAGCGCCTGCTGTTACCGCTACTCCATTGTACGGCCCCTTCTGACTACTGCTCTGCTCTGAACTGTTATATCCTCGAGTTGCTTTCGTTGAACAGTAATCGACTCTTATATTGTAGTAGGCCCGTGCTGTGAGAATGAGTTTCTAGAACTGCATGGGATGTATAATGCCAAAAAAAAAAAAATACTACCATCGTTATAACACAGGAACACTGAATTGGTAGCGTCATCAACTGTGTACTGCTTCGACCATGTGACTGACGTGGGGGGGGGGGGTAGAGAGGGTGCACAAAAGTAAGAATTTACATTCTCTGCAAAATGATTTTCCTAAAATTCAGACGATCGATTAATCACAAAGACAAAAATATTTTTTTTTTTTTTTTTATCTAACTAAACTCAAGACATTTTTGCGAGACCATCAAGTCGCCAAAATTCAGAAAATAAACATTTTGACAAGATCGAAAGCCTCGTCAATTATATGGCCAAATTCGTAGACTATTGTCGTTTTGGCGAGGCGGCAAAACCAAAATTTTCTGAATTTTGCCATTTTGAGAAGTTTATCAAATCTCCAAATTACTCCAAATCGTCACTTGACAATCCTACCAAACTCGTCATTCCTCCAAGATATTTCAGTTTTTGTACATATGATATATATATATATATATATATATATATATATATATATATATATATATATATATATATATATATATATATATATATATATATATATATATATATTATATATGAGTTATGAAAATGAAGAATGACGCTATTTGACATAATCCAAAACTTGTACCAGTCACTGACTAGTTTATACGTTTCCTTCATTAACAGGGGATTTGGTTTAAACAAATTGACTTCAGCAAACACGCAACATCGATTAATCTTCATAAACTGTGTTAATTCTAAAAATAAATCAATTTCTTAACAGATTGCCAAAAAAAAAAATAATAATAGTAATAATATTACATCCACATCGATCGCTGTTGCATCAATAATTGAACGATGGAAGGGAAAATTCATGGTGCGAAATGAAAATTAACATGTTTATTTCAGTGTAATTTTCACTATAGGTTATTTGATATTAAACTCGGTTCGAAAATGTATTAAAATGCGGTTTCTATAGTAACTAAAGGGATAACCGAAAGACATTTCGCAATTGTTGTAGTAGCATTTTCAGTGTTTCTTTTCTGTTTCTTTTTTTTTTTTTTTTGTGCAGGGTCAACTTTACAACTTTACTCTGTCTCGATCAACGTGATGTATATACACTTCTTCATGGATATCTATGGTACTTATGAAAATCGGCATTCAAAATGGCACTCAGAAAAAAAAAAAAAATGCAAAGTCAGTGAGATGTGTCGAGTGGACGGATTAGTCACTGCTCTAAATGTTCTTCATGCTTCTAAATCTGTAAGGTCAATGTACGGAAATTTAAAGGGAAACATCGCCCTGATTTGCAACCGCACAGGATATTGCACAGTTGAAGACACTAGTGCATGCACCTGAGGCAAGTCCTGTACAGCACACGATGGATCATCTCTGTGTTATCGGATCAGTGATTGTTTACATCATTTTGATCATTGTTTATTGATAGGATTTGTCCGCAACCCCAGATTTTAGGGAAGAGTGGATACTAGCACATTTGTTGCCTCCCCCCACCTCCCCGTCGGTGTGGCCTGAGACTAAAACGATACCAAACCTGGCTATATTCTTTGTGAACGTTTACACTTCCAAACCTGTGTTCCCCCCCCCCCCCCCAAAAAAAAAAAGGAAATAAAAGAAGATTGACGAAATTTCCAATACTAGTCTACACAGGTTGGGAAGTGCTGTTCCCTTCAACTTGAGAGACATTTTTATCAGTTTTTTTTTTTTTTCTGTGCGTCGTGACGCAACCGACGATGGCCCCGTTACCCCTCACCGTGAAAACCTTTTGTTCACTAATGATGTCACTTACAAAAAGAGGGGTTCTGTCCAGATGATCGGGCCCTACTTGACACCGACGATTCATCTCCATCAATTTTTACCGTTTTAAATATGTTATGAAAGTCACATAATCATACCGTTGTTGTGGTATTTGCATAGGACTATAATACCGGCGTGCCACGGACTGGTGCCCCCCCCCCCCCATGCGGTTACTCTGAAACCCGAATGTAAAATTACCTTCTCAGTTCTTTGTTTTTCCTTGTTGACTAACTTGAAACTTCTGCATATAACATGATCCATTTCTGTAGGATTCTAAAAGCCTTGCTTCAATTTAATAAAGAGCTACAAACTTGATCGGAAAGACAAATAAATACCCTCGTGTTTCTGCTTGGCCCCCTTAGAACAATTCCGGTCAACCCCCCCCCCCCCCCTCCCTCATCCACCGTGGTTGTAGTCCACAGTCGGTCTTTCAGCTCTGTGAAAATCCTCTTTCCGAAGGGTTATTCTAACTATCGTTATTTTCCAGTATGAATAGTCCAGTCCGTGCCACTGCGAATTGCAAAATATAGCAGACCAAAATGTTCTGTAGTATAGGCCGGGCTACGTCAAATCTGTATTGAAGTGATCATTGGCTATATTGTCAGTGGAATTGCTGGAATTGTTCAAGTCAGCAGGTCATGTGATGAAGTAGTTATTGTTCATTACCTAACAATTAGTAATTTGTTTTCTATCTTGAATCCGTTTTATCATCAATCATATTTACTGATCGGTACTCGAACTGATAATCCAAGTCCATGCTTCTTCAATTACGTACACGACGGCCTGTAGTTGTTTGTTTATTGTTATGAAACTAGGATTTCCTTTGTAGTCAATTTGATCACAGATTCATCATGTATATTTCTGCATCTTAGTCCGAGTTTTATTCTTTCTTTGAGTATCTTAGTTCCAGTTAACTTATTTGATCATGCCTTTGTCAATATTCGGAAAGTCATAATTTCCCGTGTCACATTCCACTGGAATTGAAGGATCTTGGTAAGTATAATTGATAAGTTGTTGAAATAAAGTATTAATTTTTCGTCCTGTTTGCCTTTAAATGATTACATGAATTTTTTGAAAGATCAGTTATGTTGTCAATTCCAATTCCAGCGGCCTTCTTTTCCATACATACTGCATGCTGTATTACAAGGATGATGGGGCTATTCATCATATTCGCCCAAGCAAATTCGTGGGTAACACGAAACATTGGCACAAACGAGATTATAGCCAATCAGCGATCGTTATTACGATTACGCACAGGGTTAGCAGTTGGGTTCTTCCGAATAACGGAGGTTATTCGTCTGTGGGTAACATACCACCGTTAGATCGTGTACATCCGCGAGTTCTGTTAATCGTCTAGAAAGGTGCATAAAATGAGCCACGACGATTTCATTGTGTTTTCAGTCATCATCATGATTTTTTCTTCTTTTTTTTATCAGCCTAGGGTGAAATTCCGATTGGAGATCATTCGCCCAAAACACATTCTACTCGAATGATCTTGAGTGGTGTTAATTAAGTGGTTTTCACATGGTTATGAATAGTGCCAACTGGTCTCAAACAAGCAAATTGTGGTCTCAAGTGGTTTGGTAACTGGTTTCAGATGGCAGTATAAGGTTTTGAATGGAAAATTGACCGAAAAAACATTGTAAACCATTTGCAACCTGAGTGGTTTCAAATGGTTTCTCAGTGAATGGAATTTCATCCTGGGAGAATGTTACAGAGTAATTATTTAAGTACAGATTATGAGGAAATAGAACGATTGAAGTAGATTTAGATTGTCTTTGAATATCGAAGGCTTCTCCGGAATGATATATGTCGCTCGGCGAGCCTTGTCAACTGGGCGGAACCACCACTCATAACTTCCACCCCCTCTAGCGCAAAAGCTGAGTGGTTAAAATATGGAAATTTGTAAGTTCCGTGATGGGCCCATTCCTTTCGCTTTCACATGATAGGTAGAGATCTGTCTGATATGCCGTACCTTGTACGCACGAGTTGACCTCAATGTCACGTCTTTAGTGTGTGAGTCAATGGAAAGATGGTTGTACGGTACCCGTAATGCAACGGTTCGTGTGGATATATTTAACACTCTGTAAACAACACTTGAGACTCAATAAAGTTAGCGTGAAGACAGCCTAATAGAGGACGCAACAGCTAAACTACTCAATTTTAGCAGTAGGGGATCTGTCACAGTTCTGTTTCATGAGGTTTTTTTTCACAAGATTTTGACCTTTTGACTTCTGCTGACCTCAAGTGACCTTTATCTCCACCAAAAAACAAAAGGGGTCATTTACTTGATATGGACAATCCACACAACAAGTAAGAGATCCCTTGCAGTTAACCTTCTCGTGATACAGAATTTTTTAGGGTGTTGACGTTCTGACCTCTGATGACAACAAATGACCTTTGACCTTCATAAAAAACAATAGGGTGAATCTCATCAATATGAAGTTCCATCATGCCATGTATGAGATTCACTGAAGTTTCCCTTCTTGAGATATCATGCTTACAAGCTGTCATCATATGCACAGGCCTACACTTTTACATACAGTACGTGGACATACCCAAACATACACACATGCACAAACACTGTCACACACACATTGATGTCACAATGAGTGGAACCAGCGGAAAGTTGAAAGTTATGGTGCTATAGGAAATGACTAAGCTGAACGTAGACGACCAATATGCACCTATCTTGGAAACAAAATATCTCCCAACATGCAAGGAAGCCATGGAAGGAAATTTAAAGCAGAAACCACCTACTGTAGGTTGGGTGATCTATGGGGCAATGAGTTCCATCATTCGTGACATAATGCTTCTCATCCACCCGGAGCGACAGGTCTTCAACCAATGCATCACAACTATCCTTTCATATGACGCTGAAGCGTGGACCACTACAAAACATATGGAGAAAACAAGAATTAAAGAGAGGGCAACAGTGTTGAAAGGATACAGATTGGTGTGACACGGAAAGACAAAATGACAAGTAGTGACCTTAGACTAACACCTGGTGTCTTAGATCATGAATCACAAAGGTAACAGGACATAAATCTCACAATAAATGGGTGGGTCATTTTAGCCACTAGTGTAACTCAACAATTCTGGGCAACGAAAGTGGGGTATTGTGGTGTAAAACCAAAACATGGACGTGATTCTTTCATTGCTGTCATTTATTGCTAAATTTCTGAAAAATTATATTATCACGTAAACAACATGTTTGTGGGATGACTTAATAATCAAATTTGCTGCAATACTGTACATACTTGATCTAGAATGTTTTGTCAGTTTATACTTAAGACACCAATTTCAATCGAGTAAACTTAATACAAACTGTAAATTAAATATGATGTAATTAGCCAGAATGAACTCTGAACTCTGTTTATATTCTAAATCAACTTGTGCTCGATTTGAATTTTGTAGCGTGGACTGCAAAAGCCATGCAGTTTTCATACATATTACATACGCAGCATTTATGTAACTCTGAGGTATTCCCTGGTCCAAGCACATAGCTTGAAAACCTTTCTGTAAACCCAATCACAGACTATTCCAATTACACACAACCATGTACTTTGTGTGTAAACTGCAACCATCTACAGGTACCAGCCACGAGCGGGTAATCGAGCACAAGCCATTACCTGAAGGTAAGAATATATTGGCAATTCAGTTACATTGGACTTTGATCTGGTTCTTTGTCTTTGCATCTCTGATTGGTTGTGATTCATTGCACTCTACATAACTACTGAAACAGGTGTCAGCCAGTTCTCTGACCTGTAGACAATACCAGTGAACATCGGAATACCCGTGGCATGTGAGCAAGCGTGTGTGTATTGGCAACATTGGTATTTTTACATGGCACTGTTTTAACTAGTCATTTTCTTGTTTTCCAGATATCCTCAGTATTTTCGGTACAGTCATTAGCTGCAAATTTCATACCGTCAGAATAGGTAACAATTATACCAGTTATACCACTACTAGAAAGTAGCAAATGACAGAATTCTGTAACTTAGTCAACTGGTAAGGATGTCTTCATCCTGCAGTGGAGTGAAACAGGTTGAAGAAGAAGAATAAAAAAACCTGCACCTAGTAGCGACAGTACTGATGAAGGTGTGACAACCTGGAATAATACCTTCAAGAAGTATTCAGACATACCTCACACTTTTCACAGCAAACTCAATGTGGAGGCCTCTGCCGGTGTTGAAATTGTTCCAATAGTAATCCATGTCAAACCAATCTGTAGTCAAAAAAAAATAAAAATGTGTAGCACCAATCACCACAGTTGTCTATCTACAAAAGGAAAACCTGCTTCCTTGCTAGTTCAAATGCAGTATCAAGTGCCTCACTAACCAAACAGACAATTTTTATAATCGCTGGTTGTAATTTACTCTACAAGAGACTGCAAAGTTCACAACATAAAAAGCTACTGTATATATAACACGAATGGTGATTTCCCCCTCTCTGCCTCCCTTCAAATACCATTGCATGCAACAACAAAAAACCTCATATACTGGTAATCAGCACCTGTGGAGTACCAGATTGGGTATGATTTGAGTGAATTTAGTACCCATTTCTTGGCTTAAAATCAATACCCCCTACTATTTTCAGGAAAATGTCCAAAAGCTAGATTTTGCCAATAAGAAGTCTCAAACAGCAATATGACCCCAGGAGTCTATACATCTGCAACTACCAAATCAGTTTCTGCTTCCGTTCTGGAGATATGCTATCCCCCTCCCGTGATGTTTTTCCTTCTTCAAAAAAACATTGTAGACAGAAACTACCAGATTTGGAGTCCCCCCACCCTTCCCATCATGTAGCATTACTTGAAAGATAACCAGAAAGTCAAATGACTTTGTGATCCCTTGCCAATATCTCATTGTTCCATACACACAAAAGCACTTTACACAAAATCAGCCATATTATTTATGGGTTTGGCAATGTTACAAACTTCATTGACTCAGCTGATGGAAATTGTGGTAATGAAGGATGACATACAGTGTTGACCTCTTTACCTCTGAGGTAATTCACAAGTGGGTTGAAAGCTCCTAGACACCAAATTGTGGTTAATGATCTGGAATTGCAAGGGGCAAAATATCACCCAAAAGTGAAGTTTCTCCCTTGGGAGTCCTTGTGGCTGACTTAAACAAAGAACTTTCTAAATCTTGACTGGCAACTGGGATAGAGAAGGTTAGAGGCGATTAAAGAGCTATGTTAAGTGGGCTGTAATAGCTCCATACTGTACTGCAAGTTGAAAGAAAATGAGAACAAATTCTATTTAGCAACAATATCTGCTACTGAAGATCTAATTTTAAGCAAGTTTTCAATTTGAAAAAATATGTATTATTTTTGTAATATGTGTGACATTTACTGTACCTCTTCATATGTACACATTTAGGATATGTAAAACTTCCAAAGTATGACATGTTGGGCTTTTGAATCTATGACAGATTTTTGGAATGATAGAACTTATTATATATATTCATTCATGTGTAAATTACATATCATAAGTCCATTCGTACTGACCTCAAATGAAAAACCATAGGAATTGACTTACAATGGACAACCAACACACCAACTTTGAAGTTCAAGCACCTTTCCCTCCTTGAGATACCTTGTTTTCAAAATTTTCAAACTATGTCCTCTATCGACCTAACATGAGCTTTGACGGCCATAAAAAGTGACAGACATCATCTACTCTTTAGCTGCTACTGTATCAACGACAACAGTTTGAAGTTCGAGCAACATTCGATTGCTGTGCCAACTCCTTTGACAGGTTTTCATACTTTAGGCTCAGGTGACCTCAAATGACCTTTGACCTCCATGAAAAACAATAGGGATCATCTACTCACAATGGACAACCAACACACCAACTTTGAAGTTCGAGGACTTTTGGCTTCTTGAGATACCATGTTTACAAGGTTTCCAAACTATGTCCTCTATTGACATTATCTACTCTTTAGCTGCTATCAACGACAATAGTTTGAAGTTCCAGCAACATTCGGTTGCTGTGCTACCTCCCTTGATAGGTTTTCATACTTTTGGCTCAGGTGACCTCAAATGACCTTTGACCTCCATGAAAAACAATAGGGATCATCTACTCACAATGGACAACCAACACACCAACTTTGAAGTTCGAGGACTTTTGGCTTCTTGAGATACCATGTTTACAAGGTTTTCAAACTATGTCCTCTATTGACATCATCTACTCTTTAGCTGCTATCAACGACAATAGTTTGAAGTTCCAGCAACATTCGGTTGCTGTGCTACCTCCCTTGACAGGTTTTCATACTTTTGGCTCAGGTGACCTCAAATGACCTTTGACCTCCACGAAAAACAATAGGGATCATCTACTCACAATTGACAACCAACACACCAACTTCGAAGTTCGAGGACTTTTGGCTTCTTGAGATACCATGTTTACAAGGTTTTCAAACTATGTCCGCTATTGACATCATCTACTCTTTAGCTGCTATCAACGACAATAGTTTGAAGTTCCAGCAACATTCGGTTGCTGTGCTACCTCCCTTGACAGGTTTTCATACTTTTGGCTCAGGTGACCTCAAATGACCTTTGACCTCCACGAAAAACAATAGGGATCATCTACTCACAATTGACAACCAACACACCAACTTCGAAGTTCGAGGACTTTTGGCTTCTTGAGATACCATGTTTACAAGGTTTTCAAACTATGTCCGCTATTGACCTCACGCCAACTTTGACCTCCATAAAAAATGCTGGACATCTACTCATCAGGTGCTATTTTGAATAAGAGTTTGAAGTTCAAGCAACATTTGCTTGCTGAGATATCTCCCTTGATAGGTTTTCACACACTAAGCTCGGGTGACCTCAAATGACCTTTGACCTCTATGAAAAACAATATAGGGATCATCTACTCACAATGGACTACCAACACACCAACTTTGAAATTCAAGCACCATTCCCTTCTTGAGATATCGTGTTTACAACATAGGGTGATTTTGGTCCCTGTAATGGTGGGGCAGAATTTTTGTGTGGAGAACCCGACCTATGTATGGGAATTTCCGGGTCTGGATTCTTTCACCACTTACACAGAGATTGACTGCCTCAGGCAGAAATTACACGCTTGGGCTGGCCCAGTAACTTTGGTCAATTACCTTTGCAAT